>CM061134.1:45023953-45688133 GCA_030789695.1 Scilla litardierei
ATCCAGAAAAGCCACCAGGCTAAAGGAAAGAGTCTAAAGGCCCAGAACAAGGCCAACAAGGACAAACATAAACAGAGTATTGGTGCTACGCACCGACAACAAAAACAGTCTAAAATGAAGAACACAAGCAGCCTCTATGACTGATCGCCCGTGTCCTCGTACTCCTCAACGAACGCAGGCTCTGACTCAGCGTCAGCAAACACCACGTCCTCCGCAGCACTCTCAGGCTCGGGATCTAACATGTGTCACCCAAAAGAGTAAAGGGGGCACATGTCAGCAAGTCTAACAAGACTTAAGCAAGGAAACGAAAGTCAAGGCAACTAGTAACCTAGCAGTTCTAGTATGATGCATAACATGGCAAGTATAGTATGGAAGTGACAAGTAAGGGAAGTACAAGTAGCAAGTATCAAGTATGGCATGGATAACAAGTTTTACAAGTAAAAACACGGACAAGTACGAGTCAAGTAGTTCACGTCAAGTAAACACGTCAAGTAAACAAGTTGTGCACAGAGATTTCGTCTGCTGGCTAGAGTGGCTGATCGGGCCAACTCGTAAGCTCAGGTGACCGCTTATCCATACCCCTCCACGTGTATCTAGCCATGGCATTACCCCCGAACACGGAATGCTCGCTTCTGGATCACGAGCCAGGAAGTGTATTTGGCATAGGGTTGTGCCCGCTAAAAAGCAGGTGCCTAGCCTGGCCTAGGGTTATGCCTGCAACGCAGGTGCCTAGCCGGAAACAAGTAGATCGGGCATTGGCTATCGACCAACACACGTGGCCCGCTTCTGGAACACGAGCCAAGAAACACAAGTATTGTAGCGTGTGCTACGAATGCGACATTCAACATGGATGACATGGCATGGCAAATAGTAAGGCATACAGGTAAGGAATTAAACATGGCAGTTTAATATGCATGAACAACAAGTTAAAAGGGTTGGATCTAGCTTCGTCGTCAAGCTAGATCAATTGAGGTGACGGATCTAGTTTCGTTGTCAAACTAGATCAAATAGGCGTCTAGGCAGCTATCATTTCACTGTCTAGTCTCTTTTACGCTACAACAAGCAAATGGCCTAAGGCATGGCATAAAACCCTAAGTGGCAAGTTTCACTTGCCTATCACCGAGGATGAAGATCACGAAGGTTCGTCTCACAATCGCTAATCTACGGGGAAAGTCGCTGTTATGGAGAAACAACCATCAAAACAACATCCATTTTTATTAGGGTTTAACAAAAATCACAAAACGGGTTATGAGAATATTAAAGGATCGAACACTACCGTAGGAAGCGGAAGATCGATGCCGAGCAAGCACGGCAACGGAAGAAACGATCCGGGGAACCACGGTTCAGATCTGGAATGGATGAAGAAATCTGGAGAAAATGGGGTTTTGGGGGTTTTCCGGCGGCCTAGAGGAGATGGCCGGCCTAAATGGAGAGGGAGAGGGACTCTTGAGGAAGGAGGAATGGCTAGAGGAAGGTTGGAGAAGATAAAAGGTCAAGGGGGAAAGGAAATGGCCAAGAGAAGAGAAAGAAAGAAAAGAAACGTTTGGGGTTTAAATAGGAAACAAGCCGACGGCCGCTCAAAAATTAGGGTTTCTGTCACGCCCCGCTACCCAAAAACATGGAGGCGAAGCGTGAGAAGGTCCGCACGGACTTGAAGCTGCAAGCCGCAAGTCCGATAAGCGTCAAATAAAACGAAGTAGCAGGTCCCTGTAATGTGACTCAGAACAACAATAACAATAATAGGAAAAGAGAGACAATAATATAACATTATTCCAACTCATAGTCCAACAAAAAGTCCAACAACCAGAGATACCACCAGGCAACAAAAGAGTCAAAAGCAAAAGGCCTAGCATGGCCAACAAAATCTAACAAAACGGTGCTACTCACCGACAACCACAGCTAACAAAAGAAGAGTACGAAAGATCTCTAAGATTGATCACCGGTGTCCTCGTACTCCACGTCACCAACAGGTTCGGGCACGAACTCTACGAACTCGTCACCCTCCGCAACTGTCTCTGGCTCAGCAACTAACATGCGTCACCCAAAGAGAAGGGGCACATGTCAGCAAGTCTAAAAGACTTGTGCAAGGAAACTATAAAAGTAAAGCAACCTAACAGTTCTAAAGTAAAGTATGTCATGGATATAAAATGACAAATGACATGGCATGGCAAGTAAACAAGTAAAAGACAAGTACTTGAATTGTAATCACGTCGTGCATAGAGATTCCGCCCTTTGGCTAGAGTGGCTGTACGGGCCAACTCTTACACTCAAGTGACCGTTTATCCCTACCCCTCCACGTGTGTCGAGCCAGGGCATTACCCCCGAACACGGAATGCTCACTTCTGGATCACGAGCCAGGAAGTGTTTTTAACACGGATGGCGTAGGGTTATGCCTGCATAACGGGTGCCTAGCTGGTAACACGGAAACATGGATTGTACAAGTAGTGTAGCGTGTGCTACGATGCAAGTTTAACTAGGATGACATGTACGATGCAATGCATGGCAGTTAAAAATTCAAATGCGTACAGTTAAGGAATTTAAACATGACAGATATCAATGCATAAATGATATGGCAAGGTGTCGGATCTAGCTTCGTTGTCAAGCTAGATCACAAAGTTGCGCCTAGATCGCTATCATTTCACGATCTAGTCTCTTTCACGCTAGTACAAGGAATTGGCCTAAAAACATGGCCTAAAGAAGTGTTGGCAAGTTTCACTTGCCTGGTACCGAATTGTTGATCGACGTGAGTTACGAGAATAGTGTCCTACGGTAGATGAATTCGCTGTTATGGCAAAATAAAAGATTAGATGGAAGTTCTAAATTGTTTTGCATTGGAATCCTATGTCTAATAATCCATTTTTAATTTAGGGTTTCTAATTTACGGTGTGGGTTAAAAGTGATTAAGGGATTAAAGTTACTAACCGTAGAGCAGCGAATGGAAGACACCAAAACAGATCATGTTTTGGCGACGAAGAACAATCCCGGGAAGCTACGGCTGAAAAACGAGATCCCGGCGACCTAGATCTGTATCCGGCCCAAGATACGGCGAGAAATAACCTCCGAGGATGAAAGAAATGTTTTGGGGAAGATTGGGGATGATTTGAGAATGATCTTGGCTCAGGAAGAATGAATGAAGAATGATAGAATCGACGGATTAAATAGAAAATAAAATGGCGGCTAAAATAGATCTAGGGTTTCGGGGTCAACTAGTCGGTCAAAGAAGAGTGGTTGACCGACTAGTTTAGGAACTAGTCGGTCGGTCGTCTAACTTAGACCGACTAAGAGGCAAACCGAAAATAGGGTTTTGGTACAGGTCGACTACATTAGTCGGTCAAAGAACAACTGGTGACCGACTAGTTCAAGAACTAGTCGGTCGGTCGACCAACATTGACCGACTAAAAGATCAACCCAAAAATTTTCGAAGAAAAACTGAACATAGAACTAGTCGGTTGAAGAGCAACTCTTAACCGACTAAAAAGAAAGATTATATAAGAATTAGTCGGTTGAAGAACAATAGCTGACCGACTAGTTTGCAACCTAGTCGGTCGGAAATCGTTCTTAGACCGACTAACGACAAACAGTAACTTTACTGTACAGTGAACTCAGAATTAGTCGGTCTGAGTACAATTCTTGACCGACTAGTTTGAGAACTAGTCGGTCGAAGGGTGAACTTAGACCGACTAACGACAAACAGTAACTCAGCTATTATTTCTACGTTGAACTAGTCGGTCCATGAAGGATGTCCGACCGACTAGATCTCATTCTAGTCGGTTGGTTCTCCTTCGTGAACCAACTAAGATGCACCAGAAGTGCCGAAACGAAGCGCGAAGCTTCGGAAAAGATTCTATGGCTTCTAGGATCGTTCTAACTCTAAAATTACGGCGTTAAGAAGCTAAACGTAAGAATTTAATCGAGAAAAACATACAAGGAGGAAAATTCAATATCATTCATATAAAATAGCTATTACAAACACCGGTCGTTACAGTTTCTGGGTTGATTAGTCGGTCAAAGAAGAGTTGTTGACCGACTAGTTTAACAACTAGTCGGTCGGTCGACTAACTGTAACCGACTAACACCAAACAGTAACTCAGGTCGTCAAAATGGTCAATGAATTAGTCGGTTAAAGAACAATGGCTGACCGACTAGTTTGCAACCTAGTCGGTCGGTGGTTGTTCTTAGACCGACTAACGATAAACAGTAACTCAGGTAAAATTAATCAAAGGAACTAGTCGGTCTGAGAGCAAGTTCTGACCGACTAGTTTCACATCTAGTCGGTCGGTGGTTGTTCTTAGACCGACTAAGAGTAAACAGTAACTCCTGTACAATTGATTCAATGAACTAGTCGGTTTGAGAAGAGTTGCCGACCGACTAGATCTCAATCTAGTCGGTTGGTTCCCCTTCTTGAACCAACTAAGGTGCACGAAAAGTGCCGAAATGAAGCGCGAAGCTTCGGGAAGATTCCTATAGCTTCTAAGATCACTCTAACTCTAAAATATGAGCGATTTGAAGTTCGTCATGAGCGACTTACTCCAAGATCAACGATTCTAAGGAAGAAGCTAGAAAATCACGACGAAACGATCGAAAACGAAAGCTACGGAGATGGAAACCACACATAAAGAGAAAATCCACCAAAACATATATATATATATATATATATATATATATAATATAGTTAATCCAAATACATGAAAAACCAGTCGTTACAGAAACAGTTAGGGTTTATGGTTAAAAATGGAATGATTTAAAACTTAGAAGAACAAGAAAGAACAAGTGAGTTATTGTAATTAAAATAGGATTCAATGCTATAGGAAAAGTCTCCTAGGAGTTTAAGGAAGGGGATTTGAATTCAAATTCAAATAATTATTTAATGAAATTATATAATAATAAGTTTTACACATAATTATAGCTAATTAATATACGCATTAAAATACGTACGTAATACGAATACGTATATAAATACAGATACGAAAAATCACAAGACAAAGATAGAATACGTGCAAAATACGTATTATTAAATACATGCCATTACAGTTATTGTTCGGTACATGCGCAAGTCCTGCTAGGCACCAATGAAGTCAATACAAGCTTCGTTGCAGAAAAATGCCAAATACTCATACATGAAAATGAAATAAAAACTTATTACAAACCAGCAACATACAGAAAAGGAAAATACAGCCCGAATACCCAGACACACCAACCCACACTCTGGAAATGAAAAGCATAAGATAACACAACACTCTCACACTCACTCTCAGTAACTAGCGTCTTCCTGGTCAAACTCAACTGCGAGCTCGGCGTCTGCTAATTCAAGTGTCGCCTCGTCCACCTGTAAGGTATCTGGCATGTCCACCGCAAAAAGAAGGGTCGCCAGAATCAGACGTAACTCAAAGTATCTCTAGCATGGAAAATAAAACAATATACAAGTATGGTAATCTAAAGGGATGAGAAGTAAAAGTGCATACAATAATTGTATGTAAATAGAGCAGAAACATAGCTTTGCATATTTATGACTTTCACAATTTATCAACAATTTAAATGAAACATTATTAAAGATGACATGTTACGAGAGTATAACTGTGCCGACCATAGATCGTGACTTATAATGTGGAGTACAGTGAGCAACCAAGAGTCCATCTCATACCACGGTTGCGCGTACTTGGGTTAAACCAAAGCTGTGCAACAAATATGATATTGTTCAATAATCTGTGAATCATGTTTGTGAATTTGTCACTGACAAGCGGGACCACAACAACAAAGTCTGAACTGATCGCTCCCGCACATTCGTTATTATAAGTTACCCCAAAGCCCCAAGTGTCTGTGATGTTATCATATTTGTAATTTATGGGTCATTTACTAGATTGTCACGTTTTTCCCGTCAAATATGATACGTAGTCCGATCGATTCTTTTACGATACTGTGCAATTTATCAAGCTTAGCTAACTGTTCTAATGAAACATTTTGCTAATGAAATGAAATTAGTTTGGCATGCATCTTTATAGTTTTTAAAATCTATAGTTAGGTCACTATGAGTTACCGATACGCCGTGTCGTGAAAGGCTCGGTTCGATCTGTAGTAGCGACACCTGATTCACATGTGTTACAAGGCAAGTTAGCTACACAACTTATAAAAGCATATAACTAAACTTATACTGAAAATAATTTATTATAATCCTTTTACAAAACTAATTCATAAACACTTAGTATAAAACTAATTCTGTATATATATATTTTATAAGAAATGCATAAGTTAAAACTCAAAAATATATATTTTTATAACTCATTTTATAATTATAGCTTAAACTAACTTTATGTATAACAATTTAAACTAATAACTCATAACTTAAATAAAACTTTATAACTAAGATTATATAATAACTAACAACTTATATAACAGCTTATATAATAAGCTTATATAAACAAAACTTTATAATTGTTTATAATTTATATAAACAAAACTTATATAATAATTTTATCACAACTTATATAACACTAACTAACAATTATAACATTTATTACCCCCCCCACCTCTTACCCTCTCTTCTCAACCTCTCCTCCTCCTCTTCTCTTCGGTCTTCGTTCTTTTTCTTTTTTCATTTTGTTTTGTTGCAGAGGGGCGCACGGTAAGGGGAGAGATCGGGGCAGCGGCTAGGGGGCCCCGGGTGGCCAGGCACAGCAGGCGGCCTTGGGCAGAGGGTGGCAGCCAGGTGGGGGCGACGGGCGCTGCTGGGCAGCGGCGACGGCAGAGCTATGACGCGCGCAGGCGGATCTGGGCGCAGACGGTGGGCAGAGGCACGCACGACGGAGTTAGGGCAGAGGCAGGGCGAGCTGGCGGGGGCGCACAGTGGGGAGGGCTGGCGGTGCTCGGGGCGGAGCAGGGCGCGGGTTCTGGCAGCGGGCATGAGCACGGGTCTCAGGTAGACGCGCGCGCATGCGGATCTAAACGGCGGCAGCGCATGCGGGGGTTCCCAGGCGGCGACGCGACTGCGGTTAGGAGGGGGAGGGGATCACGGGAGAGGGGATTACGGGAGGGGGGAGGGGATTAGATTTCTCACTTTCAATTCTGTTTTTCTTTGTGATTTGGGTGATTGATGGTTGTTGTTGGAGGAAAATTGGAGGATGTGGATAATTAATCTGTTGTTTGGGGAGGGGAAGAACAGTGATCGTGCTGATCATGCTGCCTTCTTTCTATGAAGAGGAGTGGGTTAAAATGAAAGAAAACAAAGCATTTAGGTGGGTGTGGGTTTGATTTAAAGTGTGTGTTGGATCTCACCTCACAATACGGTGGGTTTAATAACGGTAGATCTAAGATTAGGGGTAAGGTAATTGGTAATTAGTAACATGATTAGCTAAAAGTAGTTAGTTATGGTTAAAGATAATTATTTACGCTATGGCGAAAAATTCAAAAATAGAGGCGCGCTCGCGTAGAATCACGAACACTCGGACGAAAAACAATCGGACTACTGAAGCAACATACAGTCACACACGCAATCAAACACGCCTAAAATACATGCCGTTACATTAATTCCAGCCTAATTTAGTTCCCTCAAAATTTTAGGTTTTCCACCCAAGATTTTCACAAACTCTAAAGACTAACCATACTAACCATTAATTTTCCAAAATTAAATCTCAGCCACCTTTCTAACAACTCTTTTTTTCTTAGTCAGCAAACTCATTCAAAAATATCCATCAATTGTATAATTGATTATTGTTAGACCTGATTGGTCTGATTGGATTGAAATTGATGTCGAAATAAAGATGTAGTTTCTTCGTGGTGTAAACATGTGTGGATCATATATATTATAAGTGGGTCCCGACTGTGTATATTTTTATTATATGGAAACAAATCAGATTTTGAATAGGTATGCTTGGTTGATTGAGGATGACTGAGACTTGATCTGAAATCATCAATTATTAAGATCGAAGTTGGTGAAATTTTTCATGATTTTGGATAAAAAATATTATAAAACAATCCGTTGTTGAAATTTTTGCAATAGAATTTTTTAAATAAAGTTGAAAATTGTAAGAGGAAAAATTGTGAATCTATAGTAGATGAATTTGTTGTTCTGCGTCGAAGACGTCGATGCCGAAGGTGCCCGTTCGGCTAAATATTTTTACGCTAATTTGTTTTTCTTTTAAATTTTGGCTGTAAAAATAATTTTTTTTGGAAACAAAGATTTGGCGGAAGAAAATCTTAAATGAACTGTGCCCATGGGCACGAGTTATGACTAGTGTGTGTCTAGTAGTTCTAACCCGTGCCCACAGACACGTGTCATTTAATATTTTCCACCGCGACATCTTTGTTCCCAAAAAAATTATTTCCACAACCAAAATTTAAAAGAATAACAAATTAGCGTAAAAGTATTTAGCGGCCTGGGCACATCGGCATCAACGTCGAATTTAGCGGCCTGGGCACATCGGCATCAACGCCTTCGGCGCAAAACAACAAATTCGGCGCTGGCGCCTTCGACACGGAACACCAAATTCGGCACGTACGCTTTCGGTGCGGAACAACAAATTAGCGTAAAAAATTGTGCCTTCGGCCTTGGGGCCGGTTCATTAAGATATCCCATCAAATTTTTGTTCTCCCCAAGAATTATTTCCACCTCTAAAATTTAAACGAACAAAAATTTAGCTTTGGCGCGGGCGCGGTTCATTTAAGATATCCCTTCAAAATTTTTGTTATCCAAAAAATTATTTCCACAGCCAAAATTTAAAGGAACAACAAATTAGCCTAAAAATATTTAGCAGCACGGACGCCTTCGGCGTGAGCGCTTTCGACGTGGAACAACAATTCGGCGTGGACGCCTTCGACGCGGAACAACAAAGTAGCGTGAACATATTTAAGCTAATGAAAGCGAGAGTGCAGAGACTTTTTTATATGCATTTGTTTGAAACTGAAATTTTGCCTGAAGTGGACAAATTGGACGGTGATTTAGGGATTAAATTTGTTTTTGACTGCAATGATTGATGCCTTATGAGGGAAATTTTGATGATATTATAAGCGCTGTGAAAATCTTTGTGCATTAACTTCTCATTATTAAAATTTTGAAAGAGAATGTCCTAAGTTTTAAAGGTAGAACACAACTTTTCATGCATTAAATTTAAATGAATATCAATAATGTAGTACTAAATTTTAGTTCACCCTCCAAAAGCCCCCCCTTCCCGAAATTTTTTACATATTATCATCATAACCATTCACTCATTAAGATTAAATCTGAGCCGTCTTTCTATCAACTTGTTTGTCCTAGTCAGCACTAGAATTCAAAAAAGTTGTGTTTCATATAATCTATATTACAATTGAGAGCTGTTTTTGAACTTTGTCCTATGTGGCAATGTCACATCAAGTTTTGGGGGGAAAATTTTTTGGGTTGGGAGAAAATTTGTTGGGAGAATACAAAAGCTTTTCTTATTGAAATTGGCATCATCATCACTTAATACTCTTCATTCAAAAATGACCCAAAAAAATGAGACACAAAAAAAATACAGCGATTGTGCATTCAAAGAGGCGGGTTGAGTTTTTTGGGCGTCAAGCAGAGGTCTAACCAACCTATCCGCGCCGAAGGCGCCCGCTAAATTTCTTTACGCTAATTTGTTGTTCTTTTAAATTTTGGCTGTAAAAATATTTTTTAGGGGACAAAGATTTCGCGGAAAAAAATCTTAAATGCACCGTGCCCGCGGGCACGGGTTATAACTAGTAGATCTATATTACAATTGAGGGGGGTGATGTGACTTTGTCCAATGTGGCAATGTCACATCAACCACTCCCACTTTTGCACCTTCGTCTTCTTCTATTTACATGGTTCACATTGTCATTTCCCCCACTTTGAACGACAGTTATTTACATGTTTGCCATTGGTATGTTTACACATTTAAACCCGACTTACCGACACATACCCACACTTCTCACACCTTTTCTGTTGCGTGCGAGCACCGCGTCCTGTTCATGTGGTTATTTTTTGTGCCGTGTGGTGTGTGCACGTGTGCACGTGTTGTTTCTAGTATATAGATATAATGAGATGTTGAGCTAAGACTCTTACGATGAGTTAGATAAACATAGCTATAAATTTATACATTAAAAAAAGATGTTTAAAACGTGTATGATTTATGAAACACTTCATTCCAAATTCATCATATTTGCAAGCAGCGCGTAAACCGGCGGCCGACAGACAGGCGATAGGATGGCACGAGAACCACGCGGAGGTGATGGCGCCATTTCGCCCGTGTTTCTCGCGGGTGCTGGGCATTGGGCCATGGGCTCCGGTGGGATGGGCCGGGCTAAGTTGGCATTTCAACCCCCAAAATCCCATCTTCAGCCCAAAAATCTGAGTTAAATTCCAGCACGATCACCGCACACCCGATCTGACCAAAGAAAGATATATTTTTTTGTTGACCAAAATCGTGAACCGTTGACATGCGAATATGCGCTCATGTAAACAAAGTCAACCATCCAACTCTTGCCTTTTCTTCTCCCTTCATTTTCTCAGTGGAAAGATGAGCGATTTGATCAAGTCATCGAACAACCAGCACTTCACCCACCAACTCCTCTCCGGTTCAAATGCTACCGTCTTCTCTCCCTTTGACGCATCGTTCCATGGCCTCCAAATCTCTCGCCATTGCCCTGTTCATCGTCTCCTTCCCATCTCTTCTCCAATCTCAGCAGCCATACGAAGGGCTGGGCATCTCCGACTGCGCCGACCAGCACAACTCCACCTCCCTCCTCGGCTACTTCTGCGACTCCCCCTCCAACCCCTGCCCGGCATTCCTCACCTTCCACTCTCGCCCCCCCTACCAATCCGTTTCGGCCATCTCGGCCCTGCTCAACTCCGACCCCTCTCGCCTCTCTCGCCTGAACTCCGCCTCCCTCGATTCCACCTTCCCAACAGACACAGAGGTGATCGTTCCGGTCACCTGCTCTTGCTCGGGCGCGTACTATCAGGCCAACTCCTCCTACGTCGTCAAGCATCAGGACACAGACTTCACCATTGCCAACAACACCCTTCAAGGCCTTACATCATGCCAATCCCTGCAGCAGCAGAACAACAAGTCTGCGTCTTCTGGGTATTTGTTTTCCGGCATGAAGATCGCCGTTCCTCTGAGATGCGCTTGTCCTTCCGCCGGCCAGATGGTCGACGGAGCGAAATACCTGTTGAGCTACTTGGTGGATTCCGGTGATACGGTGTTTGTGATTGGCCGGAAGTTTGGCGTGAGCCTCACCAGCATACTCGATGCCAACGGCCTCTCTGCTACGGATACCATATATCCCTACACGACACTTCTCATCCCCTTGAAGACGGCGCCCAGCGGCGCTCGGCTCACAAATCCTGCGCCTCCGACGACCCCTCCAGCTCCCCCTGCTCCAGCAACCGCGAAGAGATCAGATCACACGTCTGTTTATGTCGGTATCGGGGTTGCAGTTCTGCTGTGTGTAGTTATTCTTGGCGGTGCGCTTCTGTTCTATGTTCGGTTCAAGACCAAGAAGAAGAAGGCAGCGGATGGCTCGAAAATACCTGGAAAGCTACCTACAAAGTCGTCGTCGTCGTCGTCGTCGTCGGAATTGTTCGCAGGTTACGGCCAGTCGGAAACCTTTCTTTCAGGCATGTCCGCTATTGGGCAGTCCCTCAAAGTTTATAAATTTGAGGAGCTGCAGCTGGCGACAGAGAATTTCAGCCACGGGTGCAGGATCGAAGGATCGGTGCACCGAGGAGTCTTCAATGGCGACTTCGCAGCAATAAAGATGATGAACAGAGACGTGGCGAAGGAGGTCGAGATACTGAAAAAGATCAACCACTTCAATCTGATCAGGCTCTCCGGCCTGTGTTTCAGCCACGGGCACTGGTATCTCGTGTACGAGTACGCAGAGAACGGATCGTTGAACAATTGGATATTCGATCGAAGCGGTGGCACGGTACTGAACTGGATGCAGAGGGTGCAGATAGCTCTCGACGTTGCTCATGGCCTCAACTATCTCCACAGCTACACCGACCCGCCTTATGTCCACAAGGACATCAAGAGCAGCAACATCCTTTTGGATGGCGCGTTCAGAGCAAAGATTGCCAACTTTGGGCTTGCGAGGGCAGCGGAAGGGAAGGAGGGGGAGTTTGAGCTCACGAGGCATATCGTCGGGACCAAAGGATACATGGCCCCCGAGTATCTGGAGCACGGGCTGATCTCTCCGAAGCTTGATGTGTATGCTTTTGGGATTGTAATGTTGGAGCTCATTACAGGAAGGGATGCTGCAAGTTTGCAGAGAGGAGCATACGGGTTCTCGTTGGAAGACTTCGCCGCATCGCTGAAGGAAGAAGAAGGGGAAGCAAGAGAGATGCTTGGGCGTTTCGTTGACCCATTAATGGAAGGAGACTACACGTTGGACTCGGTGCTTTTTGTGGCCAGATTGATCGAAGGATGCTTGAGAAAAGATGCAGGTAGTCGGATGAACATGGGGGAGATTGTTCAGTCTCTGTCGAAATTATGTGCTTCTTCAATTAGTGTAACAGTTAATTGAAGAAACAAGGTGACTTGTTATGACCCAAACATTCTGTAAACCGACTCTTTCCGATTTCAGCTTTAAAATGTACGCTAAAACACGTATAATTCTTTCTTTTATTGGTGCACTAGTCATGTCCGTGGGCACGGTTCATTTACGGTTTTTCTCCAATTTTTGTTCTCTCCAAGAATTATTTCTCCCTCTAAAATTTAAAGAAATAAAAATTTAGTTTCGCTGCGGGCACTGACGCGGTTCATTTAAGATATCCCTTCAAAATATTTGTTCTCCCAAAAATTATTTACTCACCCAAATTTTAAAAGAACAAATTAACGTAAAAAATATTTAGCGGCACGGGAGCCTTCGGTGCGAACAACAAATTAGCGTAAAAATATTTCAAAATTTTACAGCTAATGAAAACGAGAGTGCAGAGACTTTTTTATATGCACTTGTTTGTAACCGAATTTTTGTCTCAAGTGGACAAATTTGGCGGTGATTTGGAGATTAAATTTGTTTTTGACTGCAATGATTGATGCCACCTACTGTTATGAAATAAATTTTGATGAAAATATTGTAATCGCTATGGAAATTTTTGTGCATTAAATTCATACCATTAAAATTTTGGAAGAGGATGGTCCAAGTTTCAAAGGCAGAGCATAATTTTTTATGCATTCAATTTAAACGAATATCAATAATGTTGCACTAAAGATTTAGTTCCCCCTTCAAAAGTTCCCCTCAAAAATTTTTCACATATTATCATCCCAACCATTCACTCATCAAGATTAAATCTGAGCCGTCTTTCTATCAACATGTTTGTCCTAGTCAGCTAAGGCAGAGTACAACTTTTTATGCATTAAATTTAAACGAATATCAATAATGTTGCACTAAAAATTTAGTTCACCTTCAAAAGTCCCCCCCCCCAATTTTCACATACTATCATCCCAACAATTCACTCATCAAGATTAAATCTGAGCCATCTTTCTATCAACTTATTTGTCCTAGTCAGCTTGTCGTAGTCAACCCTAGAATTTAAAAAAAGTTGTATTTTATATGGCAACCATAGAATTCAAAAAAAGTAGTGTTTTATATAATTGCATTAAATTCTCACCTCTAAAATTTTGGAAGAGCATGGTCCAAGTTTCAAAGGTAGAGCACAACTTTTTATGCATTAAATTTAAGCGAATATTAATAATGTTGCACTAAAAATTTAGTTCAAAAATTCCCCCCAAAATTTTTCACATAATATCATCCCAACCATTCACTTATCAAGATTAAATCTGAGCCGTCTTTCTATCAACTTGTCTGTCTTAGTTGAAGAAATTATAAAAGCGGAAAATAAACGACTGATAGAAGAAAATTAAGAGAAACCAGTGTAGCTTTTCATTTCTCATGGTATGTTTAAATATACAGAGTATCACAGGTATAATAATAATTTACATGAGGAGAGAAATCTAGATTTATTAACAAACATTCATTGCAGATCTTGGCAAGATTCGTTGCAATGCACCTGGTCACTATCTGGTGGATGTGGCAATGATGGCTGCCGAATATTGTGGAGATTTGGTTGACTTACTTGATTTGCTTGATATTCCATTGATTGCAAATCTTGGCAAGATTCAGTGCAATGCACCGGGTCACTATCTGATGGAGGTGACAATGATGGCCGCAGTATATTGTGGAGATTTGGTTGACTTGCTTGATTTGCTTGATAATCCTTATACACCCGCGCAAACTGATCGGCAGAAATGACGAACAGTTTGGCACGAAGAAACTCGAAACGATCCGCATGAAGACTTTTGGTAAAGATGTCAGCCGGGTTGTCTTCAATGGAAATATGATGTACATGAAGATTGCCCGAAGTTACTTGTTCTCTGATGAAATGGTAATCAACGGTGAAGTGCTTTGTCCGAGAATGGAAGACCAGATTGGAAGAGAGGGAGATTGCCGACTTATTGTTGCACCAGATAAGAGGCCGATCATGAAGAGGGATGTGAAGATCGGAGAAGAGGAGTTGGAGCCATATTAGTTCTTTGGCGGTGAGAGACAGAGATCGATACTCTGATTCTGTCGAGCAGTGGGCGACGAATGACTGTTTCTTAGCACTCCAGGTGATGAGACTCTTGCCGAGGAAAACACAGAAGCTATTGATAGATCGCCGATCTGTCGGGTCACCTGCCCAGTCGGCATCAGAAAAGGCAATGCGCGAAAGAGGGCCAGGACGAAGAAGGATGCCATTAGTTGAAGTGCCTAAAGGGAGCGAAGGATGGACATTGCAGCAGTATGATGAGAAGTTCGATGGGCATGGATGAACTGACACACCTGATTGATGGCAAACGTAATGTCGGGACGAGTTAAAGTAAGATATTGCAGGGCGCCGACAATGCTGTGATAGATCGCCGATCTGTCGGGTCACCCGCCTAGTCGGCATCAGAAAAGGCGATGAGCGAAAGAGGGCCAAGGCGAAGAAGAATGCCATGAGTTGAAGTGCCCGAAGGTAGCGAAGGATGGACATTGCAGCAGTATGATAAGAAGCTTGATGGGCATGGAGGAACTGACACACCTGATTGACGGCAAACGTAATGTCGGGACGAGTTAAAGTAAGATATTGTATGGCGCCGATAATGCTGTGATAGAAGGATCCATCGGAGAGGAGAGGATCTGACTCAGGGGTGGGCCGCTTGGATGAGAGTGGAGTGCGACTTGGCTTCCAGTCTGAGAGGCTAGCCTTCTAGATGAGTTCCTTAGTGTACTTGGTTTGATGCACAAAACAACCTGTCGAGTTGCGATGTAGTTCTAAGCCCAAGAAATAAGAGAGCTTGCCAAGGTCCTTCAGAGCGAATTCATCAGCCAATTTGGTGATGAATTAACGAATGAAGTCGGGAGAGGAGCCCAAGATAAGAATATCATTGACGCACAGAAGGACGACTGTGCGATGATCACCGACATGGTGAATGAATAGAGAGGAGTCAGCAGTGCTTGGAAGGAACCCTTGTGCTCGGAGAAAATGAGAGAACCGAGCGAACCACTGCTGAGGGGCTTGCTTCAGGTCGTACATGGCTTTTCGAAGCTTACAGACATGGCTTGAGAAAGAGCGATCCTCAAAACCAGATGGTTGTGTCATATAGAGATCTTCCTCTATGATCACATGGAGGCTGGCATTGGAAACATCAAGCTGTAGGATTGGCCAGCCAAAGTAGAGAGCAATGGAGATAAGCAGACGAATGGTTCCATGCTTCGCCATCAGACTGAATGCCTCGGCAGAATCAACTCCTTCTTTCTGGTGAAAGCCTTTGGTGACGAGACGAGCTTTGTAACGAGCAATGGAGCCGTTAGCATTGCGCTTGATACGGTATACCCATTTTCAGCCAATAATGTTGGCAGAGGGCGGGCAAGGAACAAGCTCACATGTGTCTTGCTGACGAAGGGCAGTGAACTCCTCCTGCATAGATGTGACCCATTCGATTGATTTAGCAGTGGCTTTGTAGGATAGTGGTTCCTCATAGGAAAGCTGAGTATGTAGGTTGAGAGGTTGGCGAGGTTTGTTGATGCCGGCTTTCAAGCGGGTGATCATAGAGTGAGTGGACTCAACATGGGTAGTGGTGGGTGGCTCATGTAGAGGATTTACCAGGAGATAAGAGTGTGGATGAGTCGTGGGATTGTGGATAGCAAAGCGATGGGGAGTCGGATGGAGAGTTTGGCTCGGCGGGCTGGCAACAATGGGCGGTTGATGTGCGGGGAAGGCGAAAGCTGAGAGGGAGAGGTCGGAGACAGAGTAGGATAGTTTGGTTGTCGATCGGGATATGTCGCAGGTCGAGATGGAGAGTTCACCGGCTGTGGAAGATGGTCCGCTTGCTGAAGAGGGGATGTTGGGTGGTGTGGAATAACTCGGGGATGAGTCGGAGGAATATGAGTTGGTGTAAGGAGTAACCTGGGGAGAGGATAGATTAGAGGTGGGTGGATATGAGTCGGAGGAGGCGGATTATTGGTCGGATGATGGGGGTAATGGGTCGGAGGAGGACAATAATGAATTGGAGGTGGTGGATTAAAGGAAAGGTTGAAGAATGGGAAGGTTGCCTCTTCAAACTTTACTTGGCGACTGTTGTAAATCCTCTGAGTGGAGAGTTCCATGCATTTGCAGGACTTCGTATTTTTGGTATATCCGAGAAAGACACAGGGACGCGATCGAGCTTCAAGCTTGTTCGGTTCATACGGGTGAAGGCAAGGATAGCACAGACAGCTGAAAGTGCATAGCCAGTTGTAGTCGTGAAGCCTGTGATGGAGAATCTTAAACGGAGACTTGTTGTGGAGATTTGTGGAAGGGAGGCGGTTGATGAGATACACCGCGGTCATTGCCGCATCAAGGCAATACTTGGTAGGCATGGACGCTGTTAAAAGAAGAGCAACAGTTGTGTCAATGATATGCCTATGTTTTCTTTCGACGACAGCATTTGCTCTGGTGTGTAAGGAGCCGAAATCTAATGTATGATCGCGAGTTGGCGAAAGTAGGTAGAAAATTGATTATTGCAATATTCTCCCCGCCATCAGATCGAAAATTTTTTATTTTTGTATTAAACTAACATTCAGCCAAAATTTGAAATTGTTGAAAGGCAGCAAACACGTCAGATTTGTGAATTAAAAGATATAGTCAAATATAACGAGATTAGTCATCAATGAAACTAACATAATAGCGATATCCTTTATTAGATAGAACATGGGCATGGCCCGATACATCAAAGTGAACTAAGGAGAGAGGAGAATCAGTTGTAGAGGTAGATAGAGGAAAGGAGAGTCTATGACTTTTGCTCATAGAGCATTGAGAACAAGGTGTTTGTGGAGAGAGCTTGAGAGACATCATTGAAGCAACTTTGGACATGATGAGAGGAGCTGGATGACCAAGACAGAAGTGTCAAAGTGAGCCCGAAGAGGAAGAAGTGTGGAGTGCTTCAGGATTTGAGAGGAGCAGATGGAGACCATTCTTACTTGGACCCTTGAGAATTTGGCGGTCAGTAGTGGCATCCTGCACAATAAAGCCATAAGATGAAAATTGAATTGTGCAGTCGTTATCACGAGTGAATTTATAAACAGAAAAGAGATTCTCGGAGAATTGAGGAGCATGAAGGATGCCTTTGAGATGTATGGAAGAACGAGGAGAAGAAATAGAGGCAGTGCCAATGTTGGCAATAGTTGCGCTGGAGCCAGTGCCAACTAGGATTTGTTTGTTACCATCATACGGTGTCATCGTTTCTAGTTGAGATGAGTCGAACGTGACATGATCGGTAGCACCAGTGTCGAGGTACCATTCACTACTTCCAGATGTGGTCGGGTTAGAGATATGTGCCTCTGACTTGTTAATATGTGGCTCCGTCTTTTTGAGGTAGTCAGCGAGCCGAAAGGAGTCAAGTGTGTGATGAGTCGTGCTGGAGCACACTTAACATGGGATGTAGCGGCCAGAGGCATCAGTCGGCACCCGACGCTTAGACGCATCCGACCGATGAAAAGACCCACTTGGCCCGCTTGGCGAGTGAAGGGGACGACTCGGTCCGCCTGCCGAGTTGAACGGTCGGTGCGGCCTGCCTCCCGGGTGAGAAGATCGGGTCGGACCGGGTGTCAAGCTATGATATTTATTTGGCAGTCGAAAAGCACCTCGGGTTGTCAAGCTGGGGCGACCCCTATGATCTCGATTGTCATGCCGACTAGGGTTGGATAAAAGGGCAGAGGTGTTGGTTAAGGCAGGAGCAGAGGTCGGCTGACGCTGCAGTTGCATGTTGGCCTCCTCGACGAGGAGAGTATCCCACAGTTCTTCAACAGTATATGGTTTTTCGCGGTTTCTGGCCATGATGAAGGGGAGGCCATGAAGAATTTGTCGGACAACATGCCGAGTTGTGACAGTGTCAAGCCCCGCAACGAGCATTTGATCGTAGATCGATTTAGCTCGATCTAGATAGGTCGCCATGGATTCGTCTTCCATTGTGAGAGAATTTAACTTTTCTTGAAGTAACTCGATGTGCCCATCAGATCTCCAATTTTGACCATATTAGATGTGAGGAGGAAACACCGAGAATGACGCTGAGAACAGAGGTGGACATGGTTGCTTGGATGCAAATGCATAGATGTTGATCAGTGATCAACCATTGATGGAATGCATGAATTTGAATTGGAGGAAGAGGGGTTGAATCAGTGGAGGCAAGATCTGGAATAGTGGAGGCAGGATCTGGAATAGTATGAGAGAGAGAAGGCTTCGATCCATCAATGTAGTCGAGGAAGCCGTGAGCGTTGAGGACACTCACAACTTGCGATCGCCATAGAATGTAATTTGTGGAATCGAGACGAGTGGTGATAAGAGTGGGAAATGTTGAAATAAAATTTTTTAGGTTGGGATAGATCGACTCAGTCTGAGAAGGATAAATGTTTTGACAAGAGAAGTTGGTTTGGATTTTTAGGAAGAGAATAAAGGATCAGAATGTTGTGAAGCAAAAAAGCGCTGATACCATGAAGAAATTATAAAAGCGGAAAATATACGACAGATAGAAGAAGATTTTCTCATGATGTGTTTAAATATACAGAGTATCACGGGTATAATAGTAATTTACATGAGGAGAGAAATCTAGATTTATTAACAAACATTGATTGTGAATCTTGGCAAGGTTCGGTACAATGCACCATGTCACTATCTGATGGAGGTGACAATAATGGCCACCGAATATTGTGGAGATTTGGTTGACTTGCTTGATTTGCTTGACATTCAGTATACTAGTCAGCCGGTCTTAGTCGGCGCTGGAATTCAAAAAAAGTTGAGTTTTATATAATAGATACAATTTGATAGCATGCTTGTAATCGTCATTATATGTCTATAATCACTATTGTGGTCTGTAACTAATT
The DNA here is from genome assembly GCA_030789695.1 of Scilla litardierei. Taxonomy (NCBI): domain Eukaryota; kingdom Viridiplantae; phylum Streptophyta; class Magnoliopsida; order Asparagales; family Asparagaceae; genus Scilla; species Scilla litardierei. Next base: position 45,043,313 of record CM061134.1, read on the forward strand.
TTTGATTAGAGATCAATGCGTATCATGTGTCTAACTAATGGGTTTTCTTAGTTGCAGTTCTTTCGCTCTACTCGATGATAAGCCATCATGCCATTTGTAACTAAGGAAAAACACTTAATTGACACCTGATATCCAGTAATCTCTTTAGATCAGATTGGTAGCGGCTTTTATTTGGATCGGCACTCCCTTCAAAATTTCTTTAGATCATTGTTAGCTCCAATAGAAAACTCTCCTCCTCAAGCTGAGTAATGCACACGTTAGGATTAGCACAAGTTGCTCCTCCGCTTAGGGCCTGTTCCAACCGGTTTATTTCGGGTTCTTTTGGGCGAGAAAGTGCAAAATTTGCACTGTTTACGGGTCACTTCGCGTTTCTTTCCCCGATTCCTCTCGCCTTTTCTCCTCGCGTGTTTCTTTTCGCAGCTGCTCGTCGCCGCTGCTTTCCCCCCTCCCCGCTGCTCCTCTCTCCTATGTGGCAGGCCCAGCTACCCAGCTTGAAATCCCCGGGTTTCACGGTGATTTCGCCCATTCTCTGAGAAATTTGGGCCCCACCGCTGTGCTCACCTCTCTTCTCTCCTTCTTTCCGCGGGTTTTAGTTGGGTTCTTGAAAAACCCTAGCTACGGCTGAGGTTTTGAGAAGGGGATGAACCCTAGCTTCGATTGCTCCACCGGATTTGTTGGTAGGCCGTGAAGGGGGTGTGTCGAGCTTGGTCCAACGATGCGAGCAGAACCCTAGCTTCGATTTTGGGGGAAATTGGTCGCTGGAGGCTGATCCACCTCGTGTGGGCCTTGATTTGCTGCGAGGGACTGGATTCTGAAGCAATCGAGCTTATCGGTGAGCTTTCCCTAGTATAACTGCGAAAGTAAAGCCGAGGTATATTTTCTTCCTCTCAAAATTATTGCCTATATGCGATGAACTATGTTGAATGGGTGTTATTGCATTGCTAACTTGATGTTGTGGTGTGCATGCGGCTAGGGTTTCACATTTGGTCCCCCTAGGGCATATGCGGATATTATTGGCTTGTTGTGTTTATTTGATTGCATGAATTCTTTGGATGATGATTTATATGTATGATGAATGTAAAGAATTGTGCAGTCTAAAAAACCAATGATGATAAAAAAAAGTAGGAAAGAATGACATTCGCACACGGTGGATGGCTTGCTAAGATTGTTCCCTTGAAGCCCCATTATGAATCATAAACTGTATGATCCCCATGTAATCTGAAAGTTTAAGATTTTTGGGGCATTGCTCCAGGTAGGATTTTGGGTTTATGTGGATGGTAATGTTGGATCAAGTATTCAGATTTTTGGGCAATGCTCATGGATACAGTTTATGGTTATGTGGGTGGTAATTTTGGATATTTGAATCAGATTTGTGGGGCTTTGCTCCCAGGATGCATTTTGAGTTTATTTGGTTGTTAATTTTGGTTCAGTGTTTTAGATTTTTGGGGCATTGCTCCAGGTTGGATTTTGTGTTTATGTGGATGTTAATGTTGTGTCATGTATTCAGAATTTTGGGGCATTGCTCCAGTAAGCAATTTGTGATTATGTTGATGTTAATTTTGGGTCATGGCCTCAGATTTTTGGGGCTTTGCTCCTGGATGAATTTTGTGTTTATTTGTTGTTAATTTTGGAAAATGGTTTTAGAATTTTGGTTCATTGTGTTGGATCCTGTGGATGGCAAACAACACTAGAAGGGGAAGGGGGGGGGGGTTTGAATAGTGTTGTGCAAATAGTATACTTTTTCTATCGTTAAGATTAGCACAAAATAAAATCCTTCTAATGTTGCCTAAGAAGCCAAGTAGAGTGATCTACGCTTGGTTCTTAATCAACAAAGTAATCTTACAAATATGATAGAGAAAAGATTACAATCAGATATAAATCTTTACAGAGAGATCTTTACACAGCGGAATTAAATAAATAATCTTTGCAATAATAAATCAACAAGGAATTACAAAGATGTAAGATTAGCAAATGAAAAATGCTTGTACGAGAAATATAAACAATCACATAAAAACAAACGCAGAGACAAGCTATTTTATCCTGGTTCCCCGCAACCTGGGTACGTCCAGTCCCCGACCAATCCGGTACGAGATTTTCCACTATCTGTCTTGGCAAATACAATTACCTAACTTCACTCGTTAGGATTTCCAACGACCTAGTCTCAACCAGGATTTCCGACTGGCAACACCTAGACTTGTCTAGTGTTCCAACAACAACACAATGAAACTTATATCCAATACACCACAATAAATTGATGGAGATTGGTTTTTACACCCGATTCTATAACCAATCACTGATAGACAAAATTGTGTGGTGGCTTGATAGAATAAGAGTCTAGATCACACAAAGATACGAGAGAATTCTTTGTGATCTAGATCTAATGCCTTTCAAAAATCCTTTAAACAAAAATAAAGAGAATAGCAATACAGATTTTGAAAAACGTTTAGCCAATAAAACAAGAGTAAGATCTTTTTTAAAAAAGTAATAACAAAATTTTGCAAGATCACAATAAAAATTAGAATTGGCTAGAGAGAAAATGAGAGCTTTTGAATTGAAGAGCGTTTGCACGAGAGATTTGATTTTCAATAGATGTTGTGTTTTTCTCAAATGAAATTAGCTCTTATTTATAGGGAAAATTCTGAGATTTGAAATTCAAATTTTCTTTGACTTTTTGTCCCAAAAATCTCGGAGAAAATCACTCAACGAATTTTCAAAATTCAAATCAAAACGTCAGAATTTTACAGCTGGTAGTCGACTCCCTCATGTTGGTAGTCGACTCCCAGAGTGTTTCAGGGAATCTCGAATCTCAGCTGGTAGTCGACTCCCTACTGTTGGTAGTCGACTCCCAGAGGAGTTTTTCCTGCAACACTTTTAGTCAGACAGGTAGTTAACTCCAGGGTGTGTGGAGTTTCACTACGGAAGTTATAGGATGACTAGAGAAAGCTCTTAAAATATTTTTGAAGATAAAAAGATTTTCAAAAAAGCTTTTTCAAATTGTTTGTGTGCGTGTGTTTTGTCTATATGATTTGGCTTTGACAAATACCCTAAAGAGACACGACACACTCACTATAGACTTAGGACATGTCTTCGAAAGCTTGATCAAATTTGATGAAGTGAATGCGAGCTTCACTTGAGCTTCTTGTTCTATTTGAGCTTGAACTTCATCATTTGACTTAGCCACGTTTGTCCTTGTCTTTGAGCGTAGATTTGTGCTCTTTTGAGTATAAGTAAAACTTCGCATATTCTGCACACTTCAGTTGTAGTGTAGTTAGTACAATTAAGCTTTCATTTGGTGTGCTCATCATCAAAATCACTTGGGGTGGAATTCAATTTCCATCACTCTCCCCCTTTTTGACGATGACACCCAAATGAAAAAATGAAGTAAGTTAAAAATGAAAATACATTTAAGTATACTTACTCCCCCTGCTTTGATGCGGTTCTCCCCCTGCATCGAAGCTGTTAGCAATACAATTCATATAATTTCATTTTTGCATTTCATATATTTTTCTCCCCCTTGTCATCAACAAAAACAACAATAAATGAAAAGGCTACTGACAAAGCATTATAATTGATCATTATTCAATTCCTTTTCACTAACGATACCCAATTCTCTACGAAGTCTAGAGAATGTATCTTTTTGTAGGGGTTTTGTTAGAATATCTGCAACTTGCAATTCAGAGGAGACAAATTTAAGTTCAACATCCTTTTTAGTACAGTAATCATCGATAAATCTGTGTCTGATATCAATATGTTTTGTTCTAGGATGAAGAACAGAATTTTTAGTGAGGTTAATCGCACTTTTATTATCGCAATAAATTACACATGTAGATGTATTAACACCATAATCTACGAGAACTTGTTTCATCCAAAGAATCTGGGCACATGCTAGTCCAGCAGCTATGTATTCTGCCTCGGTGGTAGATAGTGAGACTGAACTTTGCTTTTTGCTAAACCACGAGACAAGGGAATGTCCAAGAAAATGACATGTTCCACTTGTGCTTTTTCTTGTGGCTTTACAACCAGCATAGTCTGCGTCACTAAACGAAGTTAAATCAAATGTGCCGCTTTTGGGATAAAATAGTCCAAAATCAGTAGTGGTCTTAAGGTATCTAAATATGTATTTTACCGTTTTCAGATGTGATTCTCTAGGATCACATTGAAATCTAGCACATGCACAAACACTAAACATAATGTCAGGCCGGCTAGCAGTCAAATAGAGTAACGATCTGACCATACCTCGATATGTTTTCTGGTCGACCTTTTTACCTGCTTCGTCTTTGTCTAAAGATGTGGATGTTGCCATTGGTATGTTCTTTCCTGATGCAGTTTCCATCCCGAACCTTTTGATTAGGCCTTTGGCATACTTCGTTTGATGAATGAAGGTTCCTTCTTTTCCTTGTTTGATTTGTAAGCCGAGAAAGTATGTGAGCTCCCCCATGTGGCTCATTTCAAATTCTTCCTGCATTAGCTTAGCAAACTCTTGACAAAGATCTTCATTAGTAGATCCGAAGATAATGTCGTCTACATAAACTTGAATAAGAATACTATCATCATGAATTTTCTTAACAAATAAGGTTGTGTCTATCTTTCCAATAATGTAACTTGAGTCTATTAAGAATTTTCTTAATCTTTCATACCAAGCTCTTGGAGCTTGTTTTAGACCATACAGAGCTTTATTTAACTTGTAAACAAATCCTGTGTTTTTAACATGTTCAAATCCAGGAGGTTGCTCAACGTAGACTTCCTCCTTTATGAATCCATTTAGGAATGCGCTTTTTACATCCATTTGGTATAGTTTGAAATTTTTATATGATGCAAATGCAAGTAACATCCTAATAGATTCTAATCTAGCAACAGGAGCAAAAGTTTCATCGAAGTCTATACCTTCTTCTTGTGAGTATCCTTTCGCTACTAACCTTGCTTTATTTCTTACTACATTTCCATCTTCGTCTAGGTTGTTTCGATATACCCATTTGGTGCCGATAACTGGACGGTCTTCCGGTCTAGGTACTAACTCCCATACTTGATTGCGTTCAAATTGTAGAAGTTCTTCTTGCATAGCTTCAATCCATGCTTCATCTGTAAGAGCTTCTTCTATCTTTTTCGGCTCAACGTTAGAAACAAATGCAACATGTGTCAAGTGTTCTATTTGAGATCTAGTTCTAATTCCTGCATCAATATCACCTATGACTTGTGTGTGTGTGTGTGTGGGTGATATGTGACTTCAGGAAATGATTTAGGTAGAGGACTAGAGATGTCATTAGCAGTGATAGATTCATTATCGGGAGTAGATGCAATGATTATGCTATCATCATCATTATAAGCAGTATTATGAGGTAGAGATTCATCAAATGTTACGTGTAGAGTTTCAACAATAGTTTCGGAACTTTTATTGTAAACTCTATATGCTTTACTACGTAAAGAGTAACCGATAAATATGCCTTCATCTGCTTTGGAGTCAAATTTATCTAAGTTATCTTTAGTATTCAGAATATAGCACTTACAACCAAAAACTCTGAAGTAAGATACTTTCGGAATTCGTTGGAGCAATAACTCATAAGGGGTCTTTTCAAAAGGTTTCTTATTAAAACTTTGTTTTGAATATAGCACGCGGTTGCTACAGCTTCCGCCCAAAAACTTTTTGGAAGGTTGCTTTCACACAACATTGTTCGTGCACACTCTTGGAGTGTTCTATTTTTCCTTTCAACTACCCCATTTTGAGGAGCAGCTCTAGGAAAAGCAAAAGTATGAGAAATGCCTTGTTTTTCACAAAACAGTTTAAAATGTTCATTTTCAAATTCACCACCGTGATCACTTCTTAAAGAAATAATTTTCAAAGAGTATAAACGTTCAATTCTTTTGAAAAATATTTCGAATTCACGGAAGGCATCATTCTTATGAGTTAAGAATAATACCCACGCATATCAAGTAAAATCATCAACTATGACAAATACGTATCTAGAGTTACATAAGGATGGAGTTCTAGTTGGGCCAAACAAGTCCATATGAAGTAGTTCGAGTGGCCCATTTGAACTAAGAGCTCCAATATTCTTAAATGAACTCTTATGCATTTTGCCAAATTGACATGAATTACATATTTTATCCAATTTAAAATTTATTTTGGGAAGTCCTTGCACCAACTCTTTCCTGGAAATCTTATTCATGTTTTTGATGTTCACATGGCCAAATCGTCTATGCCAGAGCAAAGGGTCATTTGTTGAACCAATTAAACATACATTTGATTCATATTCATTTAGTCTAAGTACATAAATATTTTCTACTCGCTTGCCTTTAACAAGAATGTTTTTCATATCCTTGTCATAGACTAAGCAGGAGTCAAGAGTAAATAGAACTTTCATACCTTTGTTGCACAGTTGACTTATGCTTATCAGATTATGCTTTAATCCTTTCACCAAGCTTACATCTTTGATGAGCAATTTTGAAGGACTGCCGATATTACCTATTCCGACAATTTTACCTTTCTTGTTGTCACCAAATGTCACGGTTCCGCCATCATACATTTTTAGATTGCTAAGAAGTCTTGCGTTCCATGTCATGTGTGCAGAGCATCCGTTGTCCATTATCCATGTGTCCTGAAAAAAAATAATTTTCACACGTTTGGTACCCACTTATAATTGGGTCCGATTTGTTAGAGAAAAGATAATTTTATTGTTGTGAGCGATCTTGAATGTTTGGGTATCAGAAGAATATACATGAAGTATGTGGATACCCTAATGTATGTACAAAATGAAAGAATTACTTATTAGGAACCCAAATTATATTTGAATTTGATTTCCTATGAACAAATGAATCATTATAAGATCCATGCATACTTCTTGTCAAATTATGAACATAAACATTTTTATCATGCAGACATAAGTGTTTAGGTACCCATATCATATTATTTCTAACATTGTGTACATTGCGAGGCTTGTGTACAAAATGTGATCTTTGATGTGCATTGTGTACAACATTTTTGTGTACCGTGTCATGGGACATAACATGAGGTTTATTGTGTGCATTATGTATAACATGTGGATCATATGAAGCATGAGGTGCATTATTGTGTCTAGCATTTTTACCATACATAAAAGCATACTTTTTAACATTGGTATGCACAACATTTATATTTCTACTCATATCCTTAGATGTAGAAGCTTGAGCATGAGTAGATATATCAACAATATTTCTAGGAGCATAAGAACAAGAAGAGATAGAACTATTTCTGATACACTCAAATTTTGCAACTAATTCTTCATGCTTTATACGACTAGAAGCAATAATATTTGCAAGTGAATCTATCTTGTCATTTAAACATGAAACATACGAAGCATGTTCATTTTTCAATAAATCATGATCACAAACTAATTTATTATGTTCTTTATTCAGAGTCTTGTGTTTTTTGTCTAGTACCTTGTGTTTCTTTGACAAACGTTCATATTCTCTATAGAGGTTTTCATATGCGCTTACAATGTCAAACTCATTTTCCTCATCGGAACTCGAATCACTTACCTCGTCTTTGTCGTTTTGATGTGCCATCATGCATAGCTCTTCATTGTTGGCTTGAGGTATCTTCATGGGTGTTTGAGTCTCATTTGATTTTGATCCGAATCTTTCGTTCAATATGTTGCGGATTTTGTGCGCGGTATCTGCCTCTTCTACAAGATATAACATCTTATCAGTTAAACCAATATAAATTAGATGTATTACTTTTATGTTTCTGAAGTAGGCTTCTTCTTGATCCGGATTCCATTGTGTTTGCGGCATGGTTGGAATCTCATATGGTTCTTTAAGAAATCTCGTGTATTTTAGATCTTGTGCCTCCAAGAAGATCTCCATTCTTCTTCTCCATTGGGAATAGAAATTGACGTCAAAGATTGGAGGTGTATGAATGCTATAGGACGCTGTTGATGCCATCGCCTTTGACCTTGCTCTGATACCAAGTGTTGGATCCTGTGGATGGCAAACAACACTAGAAGGGGGGGGGTGTTGAATAGTGTTGTGCAAATAGTGTACTTTTTCTATCGTTAAGATTAGCACACAATAAAATCCTTCTAATGTTGCCTAAGTAGCCAAGTAGAGTGATCTACGCTTGGTTCTTAATCAACAAAGTAATCTTACAAATATGATAGAGAAAAGATTACAATCAGATATAAATCTTTACAGAGAGATCTTTACACAGCGGAATTAAATAAATAATCTTTGCAATAATAAATCAACAAGGAATTACAAAGATGTAAGATTAGCAAATGAAAAATGCTTGTACGAGAAATATAAACAATCACAGAAAAACAAACGCAGAGACAAGCAATTTTATCTTGGTTCCCCGCAACCCGGGTACGTCCAGTCCCCGACCAATCTGGTACGAGATTTTCCACTATCTGCCTTGGCAAATACAATTACCTAACTTCACTCGTTAGGATTTCCAACGACCTAGTCTCAACCAGGATTTCTGACTGGCAACACCTAGACTTGTTTAGTGTTCCAACAACACAATGAAACTTATATCCAATACACCACAATAAATTGATGGAGATTGGTTTTTACACCCGATTCTATAGCCAATCACTGATAGACAAAATTGTGTAGTGGCTTGATAGAATAAGAGTCTAGATCACACAAAGATACGAGAGAATTCTTTGTGATCTAGATCTAATGCCTTTCAAAAATCCTTTAAACAAAAATAAAGAGAATAGCAATACGGATTTTGAAAAACGTTTAGCCAATAAAACAAGAGTAAGATCTTTTTTAAAAAAGTAATAACAAAATTTTGCAAGATCACAATAAAAAATAGAACTGGCTAGAGAGAAAATGAGAGATTTTGAATTGAAGAGCGTTTGCACGAGAGATTTGATTTTCAATAGATGTTGTGTTTTTCTCAAATGAAATTAGCTCTTATTTATAGGGAAAATTCTGAGATTTGAAATTCAAATTTTCTTTGACTTTTTGTCCCAAAAATCTCGGAGAAAATCACTCAACGAATTTTCAAAATTCAAATCAAAACGTCAGAATTTTTCAGCTGGTAGTCGACTCCCTCATGTTGGTAGTCGACTCCCAGAGTGTTTCAGGGAATCTCGAATCTCAGCTGGTAGTCGACTCCCTACTGTTGGTAGTCGACTCCCAGAGGAGTTTTTCCTGCAACACTTCTAGTCAGACAGGTAGTTAACTCCAGGGTGTGTGGAGTTTCACTACGGAAGTTATAAGATGACTAGAGAAAGCTCTTAAAATATTTTTGAAGATAAAAAGATTTTCAAAAAAGCTTTTTCAAATTGTTTGTGTGCGTGTGTTTTGTCTATATGATTTGGCTTTGACAAATACCCTAAAGAGACACGACACACTCACTATAGACTTAGGACATGTCTTCGGAAGCTTGATCAAATTTGATGAAGTGGATGCGAGCTTCACTTGAGCTTCTTGTTCTATTTGAGCTTGAACTTCATCATTTGACTTAGCCACGTTTGTCCTTGTCTTTGAGCGTAGATTTGTGCTCCTTTGAGTATAAGTAAAACTTCGCATATTCTGCACACTTCAGTTGTAGTATAGTTAGTACAATTAAGCTTTCATTTGGTGTGCTCATCATCAAAATCACTTGGGGTGGAATTCAATTTCCATCACATTGCTCCATGTTGGTTTGTGTGTTTATGTGGATGTGAAGTTTGGGTAATGTATGCAGATTTTTGGGTCATTCCTCCAGGCAGCAATTTGTGTATATGTGTTTGTTAATTTTGGTTCATGGACACAGAATTTTGGGGATTTGCTCCATGCTGCATTCTGTGTTTATTTGGTTGTTAATTTTGGAAAATGGTATTAGATTTTTGGGGCATTGCTCCAGGTTGGTTAGTGTGTTTATGTGGCTTTGAAGTGTGGGTAATGTATTCAGATTTTTGGTTCATTCCTCCAGGCTGCAATTTGTGTTTATGTGTTTGATAATTTTGGATCATGGTCTCAGATATTTGGGGCTTTGCTCCATGCTGCATTCTGTGTTTATTTGGTTGTTAATTTTGGAAAATGGTTTTAGAATTTTGGGGCATTGCTCCAGGTTGGTTTGTGTGTTTATGTGGCTTTGAAGTGTGGGTAATGTATTCAGATTTTTGGGTCATTCCTCCAGGCTGCAATTTGTGTTTTTTTGTTTGTTAATTTTGGTTCATGGACTCAGATTTTTGGAAACAAATCAGCAGAAGAAACCACACTGGAACAAGCCCTTAGTGTTTGGTGATTTGTATCAGAGTTTTGGGGTTTTATGGCTCCTTGTTGGATTTTTTTATGTTGTTTTCTTTTTGGGATCAGTGTATCAGATTTTATGGTGCATTTTATGGGGTGACACTGCAGGAGCAACGGCAAAGCAACCGCGTGTGTGACTATGAATACACATTATGTCTGAGGGCTAGTGATTTGGATATGCACAATTTTATCTGAACTGTGTTACTCATATGTATTATGTTATGTATATAAATAACATTAAATATATGTGTTATTAAATTAAGGGTGACATGGATACACAAGGAGACCATTCGGCCTGTGAGTTATGTACCGCTGCAGCGGCTGCAATATTGTTTGTCGTAGTAGCTTTACAACTTCACGCAAATGCTAGGGCTGCACTTATACCAAGAGAGCCCTCTGCTATGCGGGATCTGCATAGAAAATCCCACATGCGGAGAATTCTGTGGGGGGGTCTGAAAGTAGCTGTTTGGACTACTTACGGATGCGAAGACATGCTTTCATGAATCTTGCAGCAATAATGCGTCAGCGAGATATTCTCAAGGACACTATACAGGTATCCATCGAGGAGCAGTTGGCCATGTTCCTGCATATTGTAGGTCACAAGTCCAAGAATAGGGTAATGCAAGTGGATTTTATTAGGGGAGGGGGGACATTGAGCAGGTATTTTAACAAAGTTATGGGGGTAGTGTATGCAATTCGGGATATGTACATGAAGCAAGCTGCTAATGAGACGCCACCAGAGATAGTCAATAACCCTAATTGGTTCCCATTTTTCAAGGTATGTGTGCTTACCTGTATATGTATAAGTCTAATAAGTATCGTCGTGATGACTGAAAATTGGGCTCATTGATTACGTTGTAGGACTGCATTGGTCTCATTGATGGGACTCACATAGATGCCATGCTCCCAGCCAGTCTCGTATCCCGCTTTAGAGGTCGTAAAGGGGTTACACAAAATGTGCTAGCAGCTGTTACTCCAAATAAAAGGTTCACATACGTACTGGCCGGGTGGGAAGGATCCGCAAATGATTTTACGGTCATGAAAGATGCATTGTCTAAACCACCCCCCCTGGGGCTGCGAGTGTATGAAGGTAATCAGCATAAATTTACATTAACATACGAAATACTTCTCTCATAGATCGTTGGGTCTTTAATTGGGTTATGTTTTCGAATGCAGGTAAATTTTACCTTTGCGATGCTGAGTATACAACAATGCCAGGGTTCATATCTCCATACCGGGGAGTTAGATACCATTTGAAGGACCATACTGATCGGGTTCTTAGAAACCGACGAGAGCTATTCAACCTACGCCATTCTACCTTACGATCAAAGATCGAGTCGACATTTGGTATCCTAAAGAACAAGTTTAAAATAATGACAGCCAAGCCTCACTACACATTCAAACGTCAGGTCGAAATCGTACTTGCTTGCAGTGTTTTGCATAGTTACATCCAAATAGAAGATTTGCATGACCCCCATCTAACTGAAGATGGAGATGGGGTTGAGGAGGCTGTAGATGGTATCGATAAGCTTGATGATGATGTTATGGATCTGTCCCAACAGGTGCCCGTTCGTGAACAAACCGAACAACGTGATCAATGGAAAATGCGTAGGGAGCAAATTGCTTGGGATATGTGGGTGGACTTCTGTAACAAAAATAATAACAGGAACACTATAGAGCATGGGTTATGAGGGGGTCGGCGTATATTATTGCCTCATATGACTGAACATTTTATTTCTTTTATCAGACATATTGCATTAGTGTTGCTTTGTTGAGTTTTCCAAAAAATTTCATGCATTTGCTTACCCACTATTTGCTTTACACTTATGCAATTTTATATTCGAATACGGTATAGGTTCATGTTATAGGTAGGTTGAATGTTTCTAGCCACAACGTTGCATTTTCAATTTAATTTGATTATGTTGTATGGATGGAAGGCTCGTCAAATGCTGGTCAGGGGGGTGACCCAAACCGGCCTGGGCGTGATCCCATGCTCCCCAGCTATGATACTGTATATGGGACACAATGGGTAGAAGCTGACAGAATGGTTGACCCAATTGTCAACCGACCTATTCCCAAGAGGATGCAAACGATGCCCTATCACATGCATGGCTTCCAAGCAGGTGGGCTTGTGTACCCATCAGGTGGGCATGGAATGGGATATCCACAACATCCAAATTTCAACATTCCTATGCAAATGCCAATGCAGATGCCATCGCCGCCTGGAATGGGGTTTATGAATATGCTGCAAGGGGGAGAGCAAGCCTCGTACAGAAGCCCAGCTTCCCCACCTGCATTCGCTATGCCTACGCCACCTAGTGGCAATGAACAAACCCCCGGCAGTGACGCTTCTAGGAAGTCGAGCCGACGTAGCGAAGATGCAGATGGGTCTGTTTCAAGCCCCCGAAAGAAGTCGAAGCAGCCTTCATCGTCAACATAACAAAACAAACTTTGGACGAATGCTTACGATGAAACCCTCATTCCATTCCTTGCTGAGCTTGCACGTCAGGGGTATAAAGTTGATAAGTCTTTCAAAAATACAGCCTTCACTGCCGCCGCAGCGGAAATAAATAACACCCATGGGACTTCATTCTCAAGTGTTAATGTGAAGAATCACATGAAATCGTTAAAGAGACGTCTCAAAGACGTTAAGGAGTGCATGGTCCTAAGCGGAGCCAGATGGGATGAGGAGAATAAGGTCATTACGCTTGATCCCAAAACGTATGATACATGGGCGGCGGTAATTACTTCTACCTTTTAGATATGCTATGTGATACTACATTAAATATAGCTTTGCATGCCCGTTATCATATTTGATATTGTAATTGTTCAGGCTAACCATCGGCTGCGGGCTTATGTGAACCATCCAATGCCATGGTATGACGATCTTGTTACCATCATTGGTGATGATGCTGCGAAGGGGGATTTAGCAATGTGTGTTTTTGAAAGGTTTGGTGGAGAGTTTCATGAAGGTGAAGGCGAGGGAGAGCCCGTAAGTCACGAGTCCATTCATATAGATTCACCACCACATAATGTCACGGAAGAAATTCCCACCCAAGCTAGCACCGGGCCTGCTAATCAGGGAGGGCCAAGTCATTCAAACCCACATGCGATGGGTAAAAAGAAACACCGCAGACGAGGCATGGTTCAAGATCCCGACATCATGCGGGAAATATCAGAAAACATGAAAGAGGTCGCGGATGCTATTAGGTCCGCACACTCACATTGGACTGCACCGCTTGCCAAGCATGTCTACGAGTTTACCGAGTATACCCCGGGTATATTGTTAAAGGTCTTTAAGGCCCTACGCAACGATGAGATGGAGGCACGAAGCTTTTTAGCCTTGCCTCATGAGGATCGGAAAATGATGATAGAAGAGATAGTTGCGGGGTTTGATTTGGACTAGGAGGCTAGCTGGCTGTGATGGGAAGATGTTTGAGCGGTGACGATGTTATGTTGGGGGAGATTTGTACGGGGGGTTGGAAAAGGATTCAAAATGTGTTTACGGGGGGTTTGGTGGATGGCTTATTGTATTTGTTTTTGGTGCATTGCTACTTGTGTTAGTATGTGTTGATGGGGGGTATTGGGTTATGGGTCAATGTATCAGTTTGTATTGCATGTATCCATGATGCAGTTTGTGTATTTGTGTTGTTCTTGATTTTTTGGGCTTTGCTCCAGGTAGATGTGTGGGTTAATGAGCTTGTTGGTTTTTGGTTCATGGTATCATATTTTTGAGGCATTGCTCCAGGCTGCAGCATGTGTGATTGGGTTGTTAATTTTGGCTCATGTTTTCAGATTTTTTGGGCTTTGCTCCAGGTATCAATATGTGTTTTTGTGTTGTTGGTTTTTGGTTCATGGCATCATATTTTTGAGGCATTGCTCCAGGTTGCAGCATGTGTGAATGGGTTGTTAATTTTGGCTCATGTTTTCAGATTTTTTGGGCTTTGCTCCAGGTATCAATATGTGTTTTTGTGTTGTTGGTTTTTGGTTCATGGCATCATATTTTTGAGGCATTGCTCCAGGTTGCAGCATGTGTGAATGGGTTGTTAAATTTGGCTCATGTATTCAGATTTTTTGGGCTTTGCTCCATGTAGTTGTGTGGGTTTATGATGTTGGTTTTTGGTTCATGGTATCTTATTTTTGAGGCATTGCTCCAGGTTTGGTATCATATTTGGTTTCATATTTTTGAGGCAGTGCTCCAGGTTGGAGCATGTGTGTGTGGTTTGTTCATTTTGGTTAATGTTATCAGATTTTTTGTGGCATTTCTCCAGGCTGCAGTTTGTTTGTTTGCCATGTTAAATTTGGATCATGGAATCTGATTTTTGTGGCATTGCTCCAGGCTGCAGCATGTGTGAATGGGTTGTTACTTTTGGAACATGGAATCAGAGCTTTTATGTGGCATTGCTCATTGCTGCAGTTTGTTTGTATGGGTTGTTAAATTTGGCTCATGGAATCTGATTTTTGTGGCATTGCTCCAGGCTGCAGTTTGTTTGTATGGGTGGTTAATTTTGTATCTTGGAATCAGAATGTTGTGGCATTGCTCCAGTCATTGCTCTAGGCTGCAGATTGGTTGGCAAGGCTCCTTGTTATGGTTTACCTATAGCCCAATGATGAAGATGCTTATTTGATCCCTATGTCCCTCGGTTATGCATATATAGTTGGTATTAGGCTTAATGGTTCCATTACTCCCCAATGATGTATATTCGTGAGATACATTGAAAATCATATGAAATGATACGGACGGTATGCATCGGTATATGAGAAGAGCGGATGTTAAATGAGGGGGTGATATGTGATGGAGCAACTGCCTATTACCAACTATTTATCATGATATAATTAATTTCTTCCTGAGGGCTTATGTATGTTTTGTATACAACCAGCAATATGGAACAATGCCACAAAAATCTGATACCATGATCCAAAATTAACAACCCATAAACACATACTGCAACCTGGAGCTATGACCCAAAAACCAACATATGCCCGATGATGATGAACAATAAATGCGAAAATTGACCCTATGAAAAGAAGATATATGGGTATTTGGCTGGAAGGTTCATTTATAATGAGCAACCGACATATACCTTCTGATGTTCATGCTACAAAACATGTTTACCTGAGGGCACAAGTCAAATAATTTTTATTTGACTTGGGTACAGACCAAGTTGGTAAGGTGCAATTTCCTTGTGGGGATTGTGTGGTTTTTGCAAATGTTAATTTTTTTAAAGTTTATTTCTGGGTTTTTATGGATTTATACGGTTATTCTTTGGTTTCTTCATTTGTCTGTCTCAGTTTAAGGTGTCGCTTCTTGATGCACTTCTGTATGTATCCTTGCTGCGTAATATTGTTTTCCATTATTTATTTGTATATATGTTGTATGCCTCCATTGTCAATCTTTATTTCTTGCAAGGTACAAATGAGCACCGGTTCCAGCCAGTCTATTCAATCCAGACCCAGACTTCCTACAGGGTCGCAGTTGGATCCAGATGATGATGACAGCAGGTTTTGCCATTGTCGGATACGGGTTCCCAGGAGGACATCATGGACCAGAAATAATCCTGCCCGTCGTTTTTGGAGCTGTCCTGTGCAAGGGAATAATAAATGCAACTTCTACGAATGGAAGGATCCAGCTCACTCAGAGTGGTCCACTTATGTGATACTACAGTTGCTTGATGAGCTTGCAAGAAGCCCGACCCATGCATCCTCTTCCACAGCGGTATCTGATAGGCGACTTTTGGAGATTGAGAGGCGGTTGGCTAGGAAAATGGACACCATTCTCTCCGAATACAATACCATTAAGTTGGTTTTGTATGCGATATTAGGCTTTCTGCTATTTTTGTTACTGTTGTTTATTATCGCGCTTAAAATGTAAGCATGTATTTCTGTATGTTGTGATGTCATATGAGACTTGTATTATGTATATTATAAGTATTTTGTAAATATTGGCTATTTTGGAATGTGACTTTGGTTTGTTTTAGCTGATATGACCTTATCAAGGAGCATTTAAAAATCCACACCATGTTTTGCTGCCAGTTCAATAAACTGTTTTTTTTATTTCTGTTGGTTGCGTTGCTTGTCGTGCTTGCGTTTTTAATTATTCGACCTTATTCAATTAAATATTCCTTTGTTAAATTCGGTTTTTTAAAATTTAATTACGTAAATTGTACTTAAATATGTTTATTTAATATTAATTTATTTCATAATTAATAGTTATTTAATTAATAATTAATTAACTGTTGGGTTTTCACAAGTTAATTGCCCAAATTCGGTTGGGGTTAATCTCACCACAAATCACCATAACCAACTTTCTCACTTTCCTCAACCAACTTTCACAATACCCATATAACCAAAGAAACACACTACTTTACTATGTGCCCCACAAACAAAACTCCTCTCCACTTTCCAACCAAAAGCAACCAAAAGAAACACACTACTCCTCTTCTCTCTCTTCACTAATTTCTCCTAGGATTTACTATTCCAAACAGTAAATCCTCCAACAAAAGAAACCGGTTGAAACAGGCCCTTAGTTTATCTTGTAACTTGCTTCAGGGTTCTTTTCTCAGAAAATCTCCGTTCAATAGCCTCTTGTCGATTCTTTAACTAAACAAAGCAGCAGGTGTAGACCACAGATATCCCAACATAAACTATTTAGACATATTTTATATTCTAACAATTTTCGTCGATTAACACAAGCATCGTCCTATCTAATTGTGGTTAGCTAAGCAAAACCTCTATTGACTTCTCTAGCAATGGTTATATCAGTAGAAAGAAGATCAAGTTGCGATTTTTCTGACGTTGTCTAAGCTCGACATTCTGTCCTGCGATGTCCATTTGATCCTGCGCCTGTAACATTGTTTCACTAAGTAATACAAAGAAACACACTGAGAGGAACTCGACTGAAGACTGGCCTTGAGGGAGTACATAAATGGACGCGGATGTCCAGGCTTTGAGTCTTCGAAAGAGCCCAACCTGGGAGCCACCTATTTCTCAGGAGCTAACCCAACCCCTTAAACCACGGTCCAGGCAATACATGTCATTACAATTTCATAGGATATATGCGTAATATAAACCGATTCAATCTTTCATCTTTTTGAGCCGTTAGGTTTGACGCTGTCTAAACAATTTACCCATCTGAACACATACAGCTCGCAGATTTGGCAACTGTGTTGCGTGCTTCGTCAAACCAAGGATTTTCTTCAGACATTTTTGTTTCTTATGCAACATAACGTCAGTCTACCAGCGTTTTAGGCGACAAGGTCCAATTGTCCAAAGTCCTTCGGTGAAGCGTTTAACCCAGTCAAATGAGATCAAGAGGGATTACGATATGCAGGGGGAAGACTCTTTGGCCACTTAGTCTGTCTTTTTTAATACAAATGGAAGGCAACATCTCATCAACCATTTTGTTTATATCCCATAAATAAAATTTCCATACTTTCCAAGTTGCTTTGATAATTCTTCTTTCGCATGAACCACCTAAACCCTAAAAAGGACATCCTACCAGTTCTTCCACATCCACACCAATTCAATCGTCTTCCCCGAGAGAAAATAACAGCACCATGCAACACACACAATTCAGTTTCTTCATCATAATTCTCTTCCTCGCCCGGACTATCAAAGCTCAACAGGGATATTCGGGCAACACAGTATTCGACTGCGACCACCAAAGCACGGATTCACCATCTCCATCTTACCTCTACACATGCAACGGCCTCAGCCTCTCCTGCCAAGCCTTTCTGATTTTCAGATCCCAACCCGATTACGATTCAGTCAAGAGCATATCCAGCCTCTTTGCCTCAGATCCTTCGGAGCTAGCTCAGATCAACAAGGTCTCAGATTCATATACCTTCACCGCCAACAAGGAAGTCATCATCCCACTGAACTGCTCATGCTCAGGTCAGTATTACCAGGCTAATACTTCTTACGTAACAGGTGACAACGATACATATTACGGAATAGCCAGTGACCGATATCAGGGGCTGAGTTCTTGTAGTGCCCTCATCGGTGAGAACCCTTACAAAGAAGAAGATTTGTCGCGCGGTCTAGCTGTATTAGTCCCCCTGCGATGTGCATGTGCAACCAAGAATCAAACCAAGGATGGTACAGAGTATCTATTGACCTATTCCATCAATGAAAATGATACTCTTTCAGACCTAAGCGAAAGATTCAATGTCAATGAACAGAAAACTGCCTCCGCAAATGGATTTACTGAACAAGACCCCGTTGTTTATCCAACTACCACAGTGCTCATCCCTCTGCCAAGAGAACCCTCAAGTTCTCAAACCATAATTTATCACCCAATAGAATACATGCCGTCTCCTCCTCTACCCGTCATTTTTGTTGCCAAAAAGTCGAAAACAAAATTTCCTGTGGGTATTGGTATAGCGGTCGTTTCTATTGTAGTGTTTTTCATTCTTGTTACAGTTTTCTTATGGAACCACAGAAAGAATCTGAAAAGAATCAAGGGGAAGAAGCAAAGTGTGCTATCAAAAGATATTCGTAAAGCCGTGTCCAGAATAGACCGTGAGCTAAAGGTATTTCAGGTTGAAGAACTGAAGGCTGCTACTAAAAATTTCAGCTTGCAGTGCAGGATAAATGGATCAGTATATAGAGGAACAGTCGGTGAAACTGTGCTTGCCATTAAGAAGATGACTAGGGATGTAACCTTGGAAGCTAGTATACTACACAAGCTCAATCATGCCAATCTTATTAGCCTCAGTGGTGTCGGCACAGGAGAAAAATACTGCTACCTAGTGTACGAATACATGGAGAATGGATCACTGAAGGATTGGATCCAAGACCCTGGTCGTTGTGGGCTCTTGAATTGGACACAGAGAGTTCAAATTGCTATTGATATTGCCAATGGTCTTGATTATCTTCACAACTTTACATATCCTCCGTATGTGCACAAGGATATCAATAGCAGTAATGTACTTCTCAACAGCAAGCTGAGAGCAAAGATAACAAACTTTTCGCTCGCAAGGTCTTTGGACTGGATGAAGGTTGGGCCAACCTTGTCAAAGAATGTCGAAGGGATGCTTGGTTACATGGCACCGGAGTACTTGGCATCTGGAGTCATAACGCCAAAGCTTGATGTATATGCCTTTGGGGTTGTTATTTCAGAGCTGATTACTGGACAGGACATCATACATAAGCCCGATGGAAGAGACCTGTTGTCTGAAGCCATTGTTTCTATTGTTGAAGGATGGAATGCAGAACAAGAGCTCAGCGAGCTCATGAAGCCGGCCATAAGAAGCATCAGTCCCATGGGGCTTGTCATGCGGGTAGCAAAACTGTGTGTGGCTTGTTTGGCAAAAGATCCAGAGAGGAGACCTGGCATGGATGAAGTTGTGGCAGTTCTTACAAGGATCCAAGGAGATTCACAGATGTGGGCTTTAGCATACCAATAGGCAAGATGAAGGTTGGCATGGACTAAAATTTTGTATACCCTAGAAAGTCGCCTGGTTGGTTGTTGTAACCTGACACTGTTTGCCACCAAACATGTTGGTGTCTATGAAAGAAGATATATCGATGCATACTAGAATATATCATGTACAGAAGGAATGTTTTGGTAATAGGGACGAAAAATTTTCCGCTCTTCTACACACATTCACATATTAAACTCTCTGAATTTCTTTTTCAGGGTGAATGCATTCGAACATTATTTCGTTGTACAGTAGAATATCTATTATCTGTGTTCTCTACATGTCAAACTAGAGTATACATTAGATCCTCTACTTTGTGCTATCTTCAACAACTAGCATATGTAAAGGTTCAAATACCTTTCTTTGGTAAAATATATTTGCTCATAAGATTTAAAAAAACTTTGAATGGTCTAGAACTGTTGATGCCAAAATTGACGTCAACGGTTGATTGGGCTGAAGATGGTTCCTTCGTCGGGATGGAGCCTCGTCAGCTATTGACATGTGTTAAGGCCAAAATTGACCGAGAAAGTTGTCAATCTGACGTAGACTCTGGATGCTGAGTCGGTGCCTCGTCAGCAGATGAAGTGGGACCCTCAGTTGGGAGAACCGGGGCCGAGAGATGATAGTTGATGATGGTGCGGTGCTCGATCGACCTTCGAGCAGCGGATGCGTCGATCGTTCGAGGCTAGGAAACTCGATGACGACCTTCGACGTTATATTTGATTTGCACCACGGGGACACGTTGGAGGGGTCGGATCTGGGTTCCGACCCAAATCCCCTCCGATGCTTAAGTTAGTACGAGAACTTAAGAAAAAGAGAGAGCTTGGTGCAGCTAAGATCGACCCACGGAGGTTCGTCTCAGATCTGGCGGCGCAAGCTCTATAGTGTAAGAAATATAAGCTGAGAAAGGAGAGTTCAATGTCTTAGACCTCGTACCTTGAAATTAGAAACTCTCCACCTTTGTCCTTCTGTCCATTTATAGTCGGTTCCTCTCTGATTGCGTGTAACCGTCCCTCATTGATTCAGGCACGATCTCCTCCGGGATTCGAGGTAACGACTGCACATTTACTCGGCCCAATTAATCTCCCCCCGAAAATTGGCGCATGCCTAACGATCGAACGACCCATTCGTCTGACTCAGCAACGCCCCGCTCTAAGCGACAGGTATCGGGTTGCGGACGCTAAATGGGTCGGTGAATGGATACTCGAATAGGGTCCGTACGAGTTCACTAACAATGGCCCCCATCATTCGTGCCTCAGAAGCTGCGTCGATTGAGACCGCATGATGTGTAATCTTCTTAAATGATCACGGTTCTTGAAACATTTGATTAGATTTGTGCTGCCAAAACCCTTCAATATTTGAATTGATCTCCGTCGCTTCTTGTGGCTGACTTCAGACACATGCCGTCCATCGGTTGTTAGTCGGTTGAATTTTTTCGTATAAGAAGAAAAGCGAGGAAGGAGAAGAGATCTTTTCGCTTCGCCTTCCCTCTCGCCTCAAAAGCTTGCTTCCAGCGTTGCCTTTTCGAAGATCGCTTGCTTTTCTTAAGGTATTCCCCCTGACTGATTTTGACTTTCTTTAAATCCGCCAGGTATGTTTGCTCGGGTCGTAATGAAGAAGCCGTCTTACGAGGAGCTCATGGCGCGCCTTCGGCATCCACGATGCGTAGAAGTTCCTGAAAAGGGAAAATGAGTTTGGATAGAACCAGACCTTTCCATTCGCTGGAGGGATCGGAGCTTGAAGGTTCCTGAAGTTATCCTAGAGATGCCCCTAGGTTTTCCCTTGATCTGACTGCTGAGGTCTGGTGAGGTTGTTTCTGTCATTCTTTTAGGGTTAGAGTGCCTAATTTGGATGCGAGAGTGTGTTTTCCACGGAAGAGTGGGGTGGAGGTGTATCTTAAAGCTTTTCGCCTAGGACTCCGGTTCCCCCTTCACCCCTTCATCGTAGAGTTTCTGTGCTCTTCGGAGCTTTCCATTTGTAGACTCGCTCCTCAAGCCTTTTCGGCCTTAGTTGGCTTCATCGTGATATGTGAACTCTGTTGGGTTCGACCGACTCTTAGGATATTCAGGTACTTCAGGATAGTATCCGACCCTCGCCGAGTGTGGTACCATATCGCTGCTCGCCCGGAAATGAGGCTCATACATGACCTTCCGATTTCCAACCCTGGGTGGGAGGATACCTTCGTGTTTGTCGTCCTTCCCGACCTAGGACCGTTGCTCAATAGTTGGAGTTCTTCGAATCCTGAGCTTGCGGAAGAGTCTTGGTTATCATCGGAGGAGATCAGAGCCAGGTTGTCGCCGGGCAAGGCCGAGGCGGTGAAGTCCTTTTGGGTCGACCAAGGCGAGAAAGGTCGACTCGGTATTTGTTGGATGATCATACGCTGAAAATCAATTTATGTAGCCCGGGTAATGTATTTTGACAATATGTCTTTATCTTCGCCACTCACGATAATTATATCTGTTGTTTGCAGATATGACTAATAGAAACCGACGGAGTGGTGATTTCGGAATGGACCGAGTCTGGAGAGAGCAAAAGAAGAAAAAGAGAAGCGTCGAAAGGTCGGGCGCCCGAGCTTTCGGGCCGAGTGCACGTGTCGAGGGGTTGAGCTCTCGATCTCCCCTCCCAATGAACCAAAGCTCTTCTTTCGAGGGGGTGAGGTCAGGCAGGTCTCGAGGCCTTCTTCTCGAGCCTCCTTAAGAGAGGCCTCGAGTCAGGCCCCTGTGCGGTCTGTTGTTCCCCTGGCCTCCGTTGTGGTTTCGGAGCCGTCGGTGGTGGTCGACGTTGATACCGCCGGCATTGCTGAGCCGGCTGAAGCTGCTGCTGAAGTTGCTGAGCCGACGGAGGTCGTTGGCCAGAAGAGGGAGATGCCCTCCCATGGGGAGGAGTCAGAAAAGAGGAGGCGCGTGGAGGAAAAGGATCCATTGGAGAAGGGTATGTGGGTCGCCCCTCTCGATCTTCAGGGGGCAGTGGAGACTCCTGCGTCTCAGGCTCCTGCGGTGCCCCTTCTGGATCAGTGGCCTAGGGCGGCATTGTGTCGCCCGTTCCCTTGGTCGGCCCGATCCCTGCAGAGTTCGAATGAGCTTTACTGCTCAATCAGCTTTCATCTCGATCCTATGGGCCAGTGCAGGGTGACTTTCACCTACATCCTTTCGGCATTGGAAAGGAGTCGGCCTTACTGTACTTCGGGACTGCTCGGTTGGTGAAGAACTCGACTCTCCCCAGGGATCTGGAGCTTCTTCAGAGGTTGGACCTCGAAAGGGTGGCCAATTTCTTTGTGGAAAGTGGATACCAGGTATGTCGTCTGCTTTCCGTTTATTGACGTCCGAGTTTGTCGCCCCTGACTAACCCTTTCTGCAGATGTCTGTTCTCGGGGCCGTGTTGCGTCGTCAAGCCGTCGACTTGATCGAAAGAGGTCGGCTGGTGGCGGACGTAGAGCGCAAGGCGTTCGAGCTCGAGGCTCGGGCGAAAGAGGCAGAGGAGGACCTGAAGAAAGCCATCAAGGCTAAGGTGGCGACTGAGTGGGCGGCTGTAGAGGCCAAGAATAGTCTCTCGTCCATGTCGGTCCTTCGCAAGTCCGCTGAGCTTCAGTGGAGGACGGAGAAGGCTCAGCTTGAGTCGGAGCTTAACGCTTTCAAGAAGGAAGCGTTCGAGATCCAAACCAAAGCTTTCGACTCCGAGAGGTGGGCGGAGGCTTGCAAGACGGATGCCACTGAATCTCGGGCCAAAGTTGCTGAGCTCGAGGAGGCCGCTGCGAAGGAGAAGGCGGAGCTAACGGTCAGACTTACAAAGGTGATGGAAGCTTTCACCAGCATCTTCGCATCTGGGGGATGCTCCTCCCACTTCTTAGGCCGGCAGGCTTTAGTTTAGGTTTCCTGTAATCTTTTTTCAGTTTTGTTTGTTTAGAAATGAAAAAATTGTGGTGACTTTTTGCGCTCTTACTCTTATCTACTATTTGAATATGTGCGTGTATGGCCCCCTCAATGACTTAACTTTCGATAGATTAGAGATTGATGATAAGTTTAGTCGTTGGTAAGTTAGGTGTATTCAACAGACTGAATACAACCCTTTAAACCATAAAGCATATTTTGTTTAGTAGTAAGGGGTAATGCCCCTTAGAGTCGACGAAAGTAGGGGGTCGTTCGGTGGCGAGGGGCGAGACCCCTTCGACTTGCGACCGATGACCGTCGTGGGTCGTTCAGTAGCTAGGGGCAATCCCTTGGCACAACGACCGCCGACTAGGGTTGTTCAGTTCGAGGGGCAGTCCCTTGGTTTACGGCTGACGACTAGAGTCGTTCAGTGGAGAGGGGCGATCCCTCGGCTTACGGCAGACGACTAGGGTCGTTCAGTGGCGAGGCCCTTTTGACTTACGCCGACGAGCATCATGGGCTGTTTAGTGGCGAGGGTCGATCCCTCGGCTTACGGCCGACGACCATGGTTCGTTCGGTGGCGAGGGGCGAAACCCCTTCGACTTACGGCCGGCGACCATGGTTCGTTTGGTGGCGAAGGACGGGGCCCCTTCGACTTACGGCCGACGACCTTGGTTTAGAAGAATTGTTGGACAAATAATGAAGGACGATCAACTTTTGTATTTATCATGAGCATGCATAAGATAAAAGACGAATATAGACTTCAATCATTTTACCCATGCTGGTACAATCATAGATAATACTTTCACAAGTGCTCAGCGTTCCAAGGATGAGGAAGTTCTCTATCATCCAATGTAGCGAGTCGGTAGGTGGCAGGACCGAACACATCGATCACTGTGTAAGGTCCTTCCCACTTCGCTGCGAGCTTCCCTTGCTTAAGAATCTCGGGATTGAAAGCGGCCTTGCGCAGCACCAAGTCGCCTACACGGAAGCTGCGTTCTCAGACCCTTGAGTTGAAATAGCAGACCATGCGTCCTTTTTGTTCGATGAGGATTGTCAGAGCCTGTTCGCGGACCTCGTCTACCAGCTGTAGGTTGAGCTCGAGGCCTTCTGAGTTTCTTTCTTCATCATAGTATTGGAGACGAAGTGGTCGCTCATTGACTTTCACTTGGATGACGGCTTCGCATCCGTAAGCCGGCATGAATAGCGTTTCCCCCGTCGAGGTTTTGTGGGTCGTTCTGTACGACCATAGTATGCCAAGGATTTCGTCTGGCCAAGTCACTTCGAGCACGGTTATTCTCTTTCGAATGGATCCGAGAATGCTTTTGTTGGCTGCATCCGCCAATCCATTCGACTAGGTATGGACGACAGAGGTGAAGTGCCACCTGATTTTCAGCTCGGAGCAGAAGTCTCTAAAACCGGTGTTGTCGAACTGTGGCCCATTGTTCGTCACAATGGATTGTGGGATGCCAAAACGACAGACGATGGACTTCCAGACGAAGCTCCGAGCTTTCTTCCATGTGATCCGGGACAGGGGCTCTGCTTCGATCCACTTTGTGAAGTAGTCAAACGCCACTAATAGGTACTTTCGTTGCACACTCGCTTATTTGAATGGACCAAGGAGGTCTAGTCCCTACTTGGCGAAAGGAACTGGATTGATGATAGGGATCGGATCAGTTGCTGGGGCCGAGCTGATCTTTGAGAATTTTTGGTAGATCGAGGTTTCGGCACATTTAATTACATGCTTGCGATACCGATACCGAAACCTAAATTTTGGGAGGGGCGATACCGAGACCGAAACCGAGACCTAAAACCTTACTTCGAACGTATTCGACGGTATCTTTGAATATCGTTGGCCAAAAATACCCGTGTCTTACGGCCTTCAACGCTATAGCTTTCCCCCGCAGTGGTTTCCGCAATCGCCCTCATGGATCTCTTGGATCGCGTAGTGCGCTTCCTGCGGAGCTAAACATTTAAGGTAGGGAAAGACGTCATACCTGGTCCATCGCCTTTTGTACAATGAACCATCTAACAAGACGAATTGGTAGACCTTTCGTTCTAGCTTTCGTGTCTCCACTGGGTCGGTTGGTTTCTCTCCTGTGTTCAGGTAATGGATTATGGGATCCATCCAAGTGATTCCTTGGTCGAGACTTAGCAGCTCATGCTTTAACCCGCTGGGTGTGGTATACGTTGTACATACACTGTTCGATCGAGCCCCACAGGGGAGGATGATGTGAGCTTCGACAGTGCGTCGACTTGATGATTCTTCGACCTTGGTACATGATGGATTTCCACGCGTCTGAACTTGGCGAGCTCTGCCTTTGCGATTTGCACCTAACTCTGCATTGAGTCTTCGCGGGCCTCGAAGGTTCCGTTAAGTTGGTGGACGACGAGGCTAGAATCGCTGAGTAGTTGGACCACTTTCGCTCATAGGGCTCGAGCCAATCAGAGTTCGTTGATGGCCGCTTCGTACTCAGCTCCATTATTTGTGGTCTGGAAGTCGAAGCAGAGAACGTACTCGAATATATTGCCCGCTGACGTTTGGACAATTATCCCAGCTCCGCTCCCGGTTTGAGTGGCCGAACCGTCAACTTGTACGATCCAGGTTCCCTCGTCTTGCATTGTATCATTTGGTGAATTGATACATGTCGAGGATGAGGGGATTGCCTCAAGTAGCATGTTAGTAGTACATACCTCTCCTTTTGGGCCTTCGTCGTAAGTGAGTTCGACAATGAAGTCGGCGAGAACCTGCTCCTTGATGGCGGTCCTTGACTTGAATTGGATGTCAAATTCACTTAGCTCGACCCTCCATTTGGTCATTCTCCCAGAACGATCGAGCCTCTTTAGGGTTTGTTCTAGGGGAGTGTCGGTGAGGACCAAGATGGTGTGTGCTTGGAAGTATGGTCGCAGCCTCCTCGTTGATTGGATCAGCGCCGAAAGCCATCTTCTCAATCCTCGAATAGTTGAGATCCCCGCGCCTCGGAGAACCGACTAACGTAGTAGATGGGTCGTTATATCCCCGAGTCCTCTTTGACGAGTGCGGAGCTCACGACCTACATGGTGGCGGCTAGATAAATGATGAGTTGGTCACCTTTATCTGGCTTGGTCAGAAGTGGTGGGCTGCAGAGGTACCCCTTTAACTCGAAGAAAGCCTTCTTGCAGTCCGCATCCCACTCGATGACTCTTTTGCCGCTTGATGCGGAGGCTATCGCCTTTCTCAGCACTCTGAAGAAGGGTAACGACCTCTCGGCTGATTTAGATAAAAATCGGCCCAAAGCAGCTGTCCTTTCCGTTCAGCCTTTGGAGTTCTCTGATGGTTGAAGGCTCCATCATCGTAATGATCGCAGCGATCTTGTCAGGGTTGGCCTCAATCCCTCGGTTCGTCAGCATTAAACCGAGGAACTTCCCCGACCGAAAACAGAAGGTACATTTGGCAGGGTTCAGTCGAAGGCTGTATTGCAGAATCTGTGCGAATATCTCTTGGAGATCTGCAATATGATCCGTTGACTTTTTCGACTTGACCAGCATGTCCTCGACTTAGCCTTCTAGGTTTCGACCGATTTGAGCCTCGAAGACACCGTTTATCATGCATTGGTAAGTAGCACTTGCATTCTTCAAACCAAATGGCATTTTGGTGTAACAAAAAATACCTCGATCAGTGATGAAAGAAGTTTTCTCTTCGTCCTCTGGTGCCATCTGGATCTGGTTATATCCTGAGAATGCGTCCATGAAGCTAAGGAGCTCGTAACTCGAAGCACTGTCGACCAGATGGTCGATTCGTGGCAGGTGTTAACTATCCTTCGGGCACGCTTTGTTGAGGTCGGTGAAGTTGACGCACATTCGCCATTTGCCGTTTGCCTTCTTCACCATCACGATATTCGAAAGCCATTCTGGATATTTGACTTTTCGAATGAAGCCTGCTTCCAGAAGCCGATCCACATCTTCGATTGCGGCCTTCATTTTTTCACCCCCAATGTTTCTCTTCTTTTGCTTCATGGGTCGGGAAGTCGGATCGACTCCAGCTTGTGCGATATTCCCTCGGGGTCGATTTCGGGCATATCCCTTGGCGTCAGGTCAAAATGTTTGCACGCTCCCTCAGGAGAGCGATCAATTGTTCCCTTAGGTCGAAAGGGAGTACTGATCCGATAGAGACAATTTTTCCTTCTTCGGAGATTCGAATGCTCTCCGTTTCTTCGACTGCTGCGGGCCACTGATCTTTGCCTTGGGGATCGATCGTGTCTGCCTGCTCGATCCTCCTCAAAGCGATGGACAGCGTGTATCACGACCGTGCCTGTTTCTGATTCCCGCTTGTCTTTCCAACTCCATCGAGGGTATGGAATTTGATCATCTGATGGAAGCTTGAGACCACCGCTTCTATAGCGTTCAGTAGTGGCCTCCCA
Source organism: Scilla litardierei (assembly GCA_030789695.1). Taxonomy (NCBI): domain Eukaryota; kingdom Viridiplantae; phylum Streptophyta; class Magnoliopsida; order Asparagales; family Asparagaceae; genus Scilla; species Scilla litardierei. Next base: position 45,071,222 of record CM061134.1, read on the forward strand.
ATGATCTCGTTGTACGCCGAGTTGATCTTTACCACCATGAAACTGATTAAGCGAGTGATCTGTCGAGGGTACATGCCGATGATCACCGACAGGGTGAGGATGCCGGCTGTTGGAGCGGAATGCCCAGTGAATCCCACCAAGGGCCCCGAGCAAGGCATCAACTCCACGGATGACAGTCTCATCCTCTCCAACGTAATGAAGAAGAGTATGTCGTACGAGCTCCCGGTGTCGACAAGTAAACTTTTTACGACGATCTCCTTGATGGTAGCCGTGAAAGACGACGTCATCATGTGGCAGTTTCACATCCTCTAGATCTTTATCCGAGAAGGAGATTGGCGGTGTAGAATCTCTGGGGCGCTTTCACCCTACAGACACTGTCATCAACCTTCCAGCGTAGGAGCTTTGGAGAGATGTGGATAGCTCCGATTGCGGGAGGCATCCCATTATCATGTTGATGAGACCGACACTGGGAGGTCTCGTGGCAGCCTCAGAGGATGTTGATGTGCGAGTCGACATGGTCGAGCGGTTCGTCGATCGGGATGTCGACTCGTGAATTCTCATAGACAGTGCCAAACTGTTAAGGCCAAAATTGACCGAGACAGTTGTCAAGCTGACGTAGATTCTGGATGCCGAGTCGGTGCCTCGTCAGCAAATGAAGTAGGACCTTAGGTTGGAAGAATCGGGGTCAAGAGATGATATTTGATGATGGTGCGGTGCTCGATCGACCTTCGAGCAGCGGATGCGTCGATCGTTCAAGGCTAGGAAACTCGATGATGACCTTCAACGTTGGATGATGACTGTCGATCTGCACCACAGGGACACGTTAGGGGTGTCGGATCTGGGTTCCGACCCAAATCCCCTTTGATGCTTAAGTTAGTACTGGAACTTAAGAAAGAGAATGAGCTTGGTGCAGCTGAGATCGACCCACGGAGGTTCGTCTCAGATCTGGCGGCACAAGCTCTATAGTTTAAGAAATATAAGCTGAGAAAGGAGAGTTCTATGTCTTAGACCTCGTATCTTGAAATTGGAACCTTTTTACCTTTGTCCTTCTCTCCATTTATAGCTGATTCCTCTCTGATTGCGTGTAACCGTCCCTCATTGATTTGGGCACATCTGTTGAGTATTGGTGTTTTATACCAATGTTATTTTGATGATGAGCACAACATTATATTGTTACAAATGACTCTCTTGTTTTAGTCTCATAGTTAACATTTCAAGAATATCATTTTTGGAAACTAAACATTTGGTGCAAGGATGGACATCAAGAGGAGCAATGCCAAGCTTGGACTCAAGGGTGCCAAAGCTTGGAGATGATGGGGAGTATCAAGGCATCAAGATTGAAGCCATAGACTCTAGCTAAAGCAATAGAATCCATGTATTATTTCATTTATTGCTTTTCTCTCTTTGAGTCTAGGTTTAATGTAATGCCTTGATGGATGGTCTACTCATTCATGCATATGTATTTAACCATCTTAATGGGCTTTAGAATTATCATAGAATCCAACCCAATAGGTCCATCTTGCCTAAAGACTCAATTGGAGTCTCTGGCTCTCCAACAGTTGCCTGATGAAGGTTTTACAGTCGACTGGGTGATTCTAGGCGCCTGTCGAGCCTTCTACAGTCGACTGTAGTGTACTCCTCAAGTCAACCTTTTATTGACTCTTACTTGAGCTTATGGAACAGTCGACTGAAGGTCAATTTACAGTCGTCTGTCTTCCAACAGTCGCCTGTGAATTGATCTACAGTCGTCTGTACGCAGCTTGCATTTTCTGGGCTTCATCCCAATTTGCAAGTCAGTCGACTGTTGCAGTTTTTACAGTCGCATGTCTATTTTACAGTCGCTTGTATTCTGGCCATCAGTCGTCAGTATGCATATAATGCGTAAGTTGCATCTCTCTGTTTTATTTTCATCCCTTGCAGCAGTCGCCTGCTGAAGGATATACAGTCGACTGTCCATTATACAATCGCCTGTGTAGTCTTCTGCAGTCGACTGTCCTGTCTCAGATTATAGCCGTTGGGAGTTTTTTAGCTGTTTATCAGTCGACTGTCAGATGTTCATCAGTCGACTGTCGATGTCGTTTCAGCCGAGATTCTAGCCGTTACAGCTTTATGTTTTTGGCTTTATCCTTGGGTTTTGAGAGTTCATAAAGCGTTCATATATATATGAGAGGGCTGAGTTTATTAGAACTTCTTAATGCTATTGAAAATCATTAGAGATTGATTAAACCCCTCTCAAACTCTCTCATTTCCCTCTTAGAGCTCATTCTCTTCTTCATGCATTGAAGTCAAGCTCAAGGGAAATCATCCAAGTGCATTTCTAGCAAATCTCATCACTTGGAGATCCTCTTCTATGCCTTGCATTCATTAATGAGTAAGTTCATCTCAAGGTATATGTAAGATTATTTGTTTTACTTTGTTATTTCATTAAAACCCTAGCTTTCTGTGTAAAAGCTAGTTACTCTCTGTGTATAACCTTCTGTGTGAGGGTTGGTTGAGATCTCTCTGTGTGAGCGTTTGAGTCTCTCTGTGTGTGAGATTGTATTCACTTCTCTGTGTGAGAATTATAGTGGATATTGGTGTGGCTGGACATACCCAAGTTTGGAGAACCAGAGTAATATCTTGTGTTTGCGTTTGGATTTTTGTGGTGTTTAAATTTCTACTGCATTTATAATTCCGCATTTGAAAGTTTAATTTTTAAATACGCAATTTTTGTCATTACACTATTCACACCCTCTATTGTGTTGCTAGTATTGCAAGTGTAAGATGATCCTTACACGATCTCCTTCGGATTCGGGGTAACGGCTGCCCATTTACTCTGCAACATTAATCTCTCTCCGAATATTGGCGCATGCCTAACGGTCGAACGACCCATTCATCTGACTTAGCATCGCCATGCTCTAAGCGACGGGTATCGGGTTGCAGATGCCAAATGGGTCGGGTGAATGGATACTCCAATAGGGTCTGTACTTGTTCACTAATAACATGAGACTCATAAACGAGCGTCTCCGGGTCAATAGAACTAGGATCACGCTCCACGGATGGATGACGATCTAGCTTCGCAATATCTCCGTAATTCTGCAACATGAGAAGATCGTTAGGGGGTTAGGATTGGAGCCCGACCGATTCCTCCCCGACGCTCAAGTTAGTCTTCATTAGATGAAAACGTATAGAGCAAGATGAAGAGGAAGATATTAGCGAGGAAGATGATAGTGTGTGTATGATACTTAGTCATAGCTTTTCATCTAGCTCTGATCCCTTTCTCCTTTGGGATATTTATCCCTCCACTTTTCTTTGTAACCTCCCCCCTCTAAATGTGGCCACTAATTCCTCCATTAGTGGGCTTTGAATTAGTCATCAAGGGGTGTAACTCCCCTCATTATTCTGGCCATTCACTTCCAATTAAGGCTATGGAAGTGTGCTATCATGAGTTTTGACGTGTTCAACCGAAGAGTAATGCGTCATAAGGGGGGCTGGGTTGACTCATTCAACCCAAACGCTAATGTATCTACTTGCTTAATGGGTTGGGCCCATGTATTTAACAAGAACCATGCATAAGCATTATACAATAAGTTTGGATCTTACAATACTTCAATCAATATGAATCACCAAGTAGATAGGAATCACATAGTACTGACTTAGAGCAGAAATAGCTTCAAGAAGGAATCCTAAGTATTTACAGCACAAATAAAAACTTAAAGCACAAACATATTTACAGTATTGGTACACAAATTCAACGAGCAACTACATGATTTGCAATCCTAACGGTCTCTCCAGAATGAGAACCACGCCCCATTTCAAACTGACTACCGAAGGAGTGTACGAGAATAGAGAGGCTGAAAACAATATCAGACATTTTTGGCCTCTCAGAGGGAACCTCTGAAGTGCAGGCCCGTGCCATGGTTGTCAAGCTCAAAGCTCCATCTGAAGGATATGACTCGCAAAGGCTTGGGTCCATCCATTGCTTTAACCTATCCTCTGCCTTCTCATCAGCTTCCAACACCATCCTTATTTCCTTACATAACCTGTTAATTTGAGCCCCATCTCTGGTTTCCATAGCTCTTCTCCCTGAGAGCAACTCTAGTAAAACCATACCAAAACCGAAGACATCAATCATTGGGGATATAGAATTTGATGCGGGCTTGGCAAGGGAGAAGTTTGATATCTTAGCCTTGAATTTTGCATTGAGAAGGATGTTTCTTGTACGAATATCCCTGTGAACAATGCTCGGCCTCGTGTGCTCATGCATGTACTGTAGGCCATTGGCGACATCCAAGGCAATCATCAGCCTCTGCTTCCATGAAAGCAAATAGACAGAGCTTGATGAGAGTGTCTTTGGATACAACCATTTATCCAAAGACCCATTCTCCGCAAATTCATAAACCAAGAAGCATTTCCCATCAGTTTCAGTTGAAACCCCAGCTAATTTCACTAGGTTTGCATGGTTAACCTTTCGTAAGATGTTCACCTCATCTGTAACATCACATTTCCCTTGTTTCACGGCAAACACCTCTCCATTAAGGGTGGCTCGGTAGACAGAATTGCTAAGTCTAAATCTCTGGTCCAGATTCATTGTAGCTTCTAAGATTGTTTTTGCCTCAAACACAACCGGCTTGTCTATGCACTCGGTTACTCCAGTCAACAGCTTGTCGACGACCACCCTAGGACTCAAAGTATGGTCATGGGTGAACATGTTCTTGGATAGAAGCAGATTGGCGGGCTCCAAGCCAATAGTCATGCGAGCCAAGCACTTCTGAGGATAATGTTTACAATAAGCAACGACTAGGAAAGACAGAATTACTAATGCAAGAGCGGATCCTAATAAGCTCACGGCGATTATGAGGGGAGTGATAGACGTGTGACTCTGCTTCACATGAGTAGTGTTGTAGTAGTATTTTGGTGGGGGGAGTTGTGGGAGTATGGACATCGGAATCAGAATCGGAAAAGCAACTGCATCACTGAAATTTCTGTAGTTGTTGGCAATCACTATGGCTTCAGCTGATGTATTCATTTTCTTGCTCAAGGCAGATATGTCATCTCCTAATTGCCAAACGTAAGTTACGAGGAAATTAATACCTTGATCTAGTTGCATCTTAACGGGACACTTGCAGTGAATTGGAAAGATGACCTCCTGCCCAACCTTGAGCTTGGTGGGAACCAGAGTGGGATTTAACTCTTGAACGGCATGGTAATTTGTGAGGTTCTCAAACGCACTGGTCGAAACCAAGTAGAAGCTATCTCCAGACTTGATCTCATAAGTAATGTTAGTGAACGATCGGTTTCCAGTGCAGCCGCAATAAATCGGGACAAAGACAAGTTGGTCTGGAAGAAGGGTGACATCCTCTGACGGTAGATTGTTCGCCTTCATTATTGCGAGACGGCTAACGCCAAAGAAGTCGGACAGACGGCCGAGATCAAGAAAATCCGGCGGATGAGTTCGGTATATGATGTACGTTCTGCAGGGTGAAGTGGTTGAACAGGAGAAATCGGTGGTGTTGGTGTTGGTATTGATTGATTGAGCAACGGTAGGGGTGGTTACCAAGACGAAAAGAATAGTTAGGAAGGCCACGGTGAAGATGAAGGATAGCTCCATTGAGTCTTGGGATGGCTCTCAGGTTGAGAAGTTGGACTCGCGTATAGAGAACTTGCTATAAGGCCAGACATGGTGTAAAGACTAAGCAAGCTTTTGATAGCATGGAGCTTTCAAAGGTATTTTCAAATGAAAGTATCTGAACCCTAAAGGACTTTTTGTCCTGGCACAAGGTTATTATACCATTCGATTCATTTTCTTCTCACCTTGAAAGATTCCTCGTGTTTTATGTTCTAGGTCCCTTTCAGACAATGGTTCAAAGGTTCAAAGAATCCAAAGGTGACAACCTATTTTTTATATCTAAATGTGTTCATGGTAAGTCATCATGATCATATTACATCTAGTTAGCAGTATAATATTGCTCAGATGACTGAGAACATGATCATATTCTCTCTTTTATTAACCAACCAAGTTGATATATGATTACATAGACTGACAAAGACATCAATGTCCTCCCTAGTGCAAGTCATGCATGTATGTAGCCAAGCAGACACCACAATAAGAAGAGGCAAAAGAGTGATGACTTGCAGAAGTCCAACATTACGACAAAAATGGCACAAGGTTTGCTTTCTATTTCGCTGTTTTCCTATGAAGTACTGCCAACAAAAGCTTCAAGAAAGTCGAGTGGGATTGGCGAAGATGTAGAGAAGATGTCAGGCATGGAAAATATAAGATTTTCGACTGAGGCACATTCATGAGCAAGAAATTATAAAGCCAAGCATGGATGCGTAAAATGAGATTTGATCGTAATTTCTACAGTTCCTTATTTTTCATAAATGTTGTTTTGTAGTTAGATGCTTGTTTGATAACATCACTCTATTGGATGTAACTTGCAAACCAAAAATACCCAAGTTAAAACTACACGGACACAGAACATGCTTATCGCCTCGAAATTTTAAAAAGAATGCTCATATAAAAGGTTATCTGAAACGATATAAAACCATATAGCACTCCTACATCAATAATACGCTGTACATACACACAAAAGAATGTATAGATATCAATGTATGGATAATGAGAAACAACAGGAAAAGACTAATATAAGTGTAAGCTTGCAAACAAATCATGGAGATGCCTAGAATCTGCCAAACAGTTAGGAAGCATCCAACTCAAATGAGCAAAACTAATAATATTTCTTATGTGGAAACAGTCTTGCTAAGTTTACATAATATATTTCATTTTTGCAGCAAAGTCGTCTAACGATATATATATATATAAAGTTATGAACTGCAATAAATTATTCAGGACAGCAGTATATCAAAATCAAACACACATCATACTCCGTCATGCAACCAAACTGCTGTAAACAGAGAAGCACCAAATACAACTATGGTGGGCGATGGCGGTATCGTAAAAATTCTAATAAGAAACCTGATTTGGCAGCCTTCACTTGAATGATGCCCAGATGCATCCTTACTAGCAGCAATACTAAATGCTTCATCTTTTGAATCGTATCAAAGAATCGTTGCTGTCTAAAGATTAGCAGAATGGGATGCTGATCAAATCTCCAACTTATTAAGTATTGTCTTGTTAAATATTGTGTGTTCCTTTCAAGGTAGTCTTACATATGTGGGCACCCTAACTTGTCAGAAGTTGACTTTAATCATATAACCCTTCTATCATTCTCAACCTTGGGTTTTCATATGATGGTTGAGCAATGAATTTTGTCAACAGAATATGATATCATGGTCACGTTTCAGAATGGGAAACTGCCAGTCAATCGAATATGGTCAAGAGTACTTCTGAGACCATACTGAAGAACGGCCTGGTTACCAGCTCGAAAACCATCCCCGTATGCTGATGAAGTATCTGATTCAATCTGGTGCTTGAAGAAGTCCCCCAACTTCCTCTCGAACGTTGATCTAGTTCCTTTCTTTGATGTTGTCGAGGACGATGAAGAGCCCGAGGAGGTTGATGCAACACTGCTGCCGGACCCAGACATAATTTCTGAATCTAGCCACATATGAGCCAGCACCTGGCAGATGCCTTCTTCAACTTCTTGACTAAGAGTGCGGTATCCTGTAAAAATAACATCATGTAGGGCCTTAAAAAATATGAACACTTTAGATAACCTGCTACATATAGAAGCACTAGAAATAACCCGTGCACACAGTGCACAGCGCAAAAAACCCCCACGTATAGGATGCGGTGCAAGCGTGCAAACAAAAAGGAGTGAGACGGGTGGGTATGTGTCGGTATCGTCGGGGGTAAAAGGTGGAAAAGCGAGGGTTAAATCAAAACAAAACTCTTTTTTGGGATGGGGGAGGCTGGGACTGGGAGCGCATAAATTCCAAAGGCAAGCTTGCAATTCATGGGAATGGAGGGACTAAAGCGCAAAAAAACAAAACCGAAGGGCAAACACATAAAAAGGGAGAAGAGAGAGGGTGTTTTGGCAAAAATGAAGGGGCAATGGCAACCCCTTAATTACACGGACAAGGGGGGGTCATTAGGGGGGCATGTGGTACCCTCTCCCATTGTCACATGGAGCAAAGGGTGCCACACTGGACAAACACTTTGTCCCATGGGGACAAAGGTGGCACCTGTGTCTACAGCCCTCAATTGTAAGATAGAACCATGATATGTTCTTTAAGAGCTTATGCCTTAACAACGTACAACTTGTAATTATCCATTTAGCGCAGGTCATTGAGTGAAAGTTGAAACAACACAATTGCCTCAAGGACTACGCAAGAACCGTATAAATATTGCATTAATTTTTTTTCCCGGTCTTAGCCTCACTCTTTTCCTCTTGGTTATTATCATTATCTTTATTTAAATCAATAAGAAAGATGACGCCCATCCTCTCCCACAAAAATTTAATTTGTCAATCCTCTCCCACAAAAAATCTAATTTGTCACAACTTAAGCTATTAATACCCAGCATGCCACAAACCACCATTCACAGGAAGTTGCTCTATTGCAAGCAGTTTTCTTTTTCCTGTCCTTGCTATTACTTACTGCCATTTAACCCCGTGTAATATTCTTGGTATTTAACACCTTGTTACACTATCTCAACTTTTACGCACCGACGACTGATAGGCAAATGGGAGAAGTAACCTGCCCAAAATAAGATATGGATAAATTACCTTTAAGCCGCAGCCATGCATGCATCATCTCATGTGCCAGTATCGATCCTGTCAATAATCTGTAGAACAGGGGGAAAATTATTCTAATGTTTTTATAAAATTTCCAATTTAAGATGACTGAGCTGGCGAATGCAACTGTTCAGCAAACTGAAGGGGTATACACATGGAGGGCTGAACTTACGCTCTTTTCAAAGGAGTAACAGATAAAGCCTATGTTGGCTGGCATTGATCACAAAAAGACAAAATAGAATGGAATGGAACCTAGAAAAAGCTTACGATAGAATCCGTAAAAATGTTCTGTGATTGGCTTTAATGAAGAAAGATGTCATTATAAAGTATGTTAGTCTAATTCAAGATATATACCAAATGGTAAATTACAAAAAAATACCCTCACGTTTGGGGCTTTTTTAAGTTAATACCTTGGGGTTTCATTTCGTCAAAATTGATACCTTTTTCTGTTTTTTTGGTTAACGGTGTTAATTTTTTCCAGTTATGCCCACTGACGTTTATGTATTAAAAAACCCTAACGTTTCTCCTCTTTTTCTTTCCTCTCTCTCTCTCTCTCTCTCTCTCTCTCTCTCTCTCTCTCTCTCTCTCTCTCTCTCTCTCTCCTCTCTTCTTTCTCTCTCCTCAAGAAAAATACCAGTGTGGGCATGGGGTGTGTGAGCTTGGGATGGGTGTGTGTGTGTGTGCATGGGTGTGTGGGTTGTGTCCGTGGGTGTGTGAGCAATGGTTGGTGTGCTTGGGGTGGGTGGGTGTGAGCATGGACGGGTGTGCGTGCGTGCGTGACGTGTGTGCTTGGGGTGGGGGTGTGCGCGCGCTTGGGGTGGGGGGTGTGCGCGCGTGGGGTGGGTGGATTGTGTGCATGGGGGTGTGTGCTTGGGGGTGATACGTGTGTTGTGCATGTGTGTGGTGGGGTGTGTGCACATGAGGTGGGTGCGTGCGCATGAGGTGTGTGGGTTGTGTGCATGGGGTGTGTGTGCTTAAGGGGCGTCTGTGTGTGTGCATGTGTGTGTGGGCATGGGTGGGTGTGTGCGTGGGCATTATGGGTTGTATGTGCGTGGGGTGGGTGAGTGTGCGTGGATGGGTGGGTTGTGTGCATGGGGTGTGTGCATGGGTGGGGGTGGATGTGGGGTGTGTGGGGGTGGGCGTGTGTGCATGGGTGGGTGTGTTGAGTGCATGGGGTGGGTGCGTATGCCCACACCCACTCCCATGCTCCAACCCACCCCAATGCACACCCACCCACCCACCCACCCAGGCACCCACCCACCGGCCCCCATGCCCACACACATGGGTGGGTGTGTTGAGTGCATGGGGTGGGTGCGTATGCCCACACCCACTCCCATGCTATCCACCCACCCACTCACAGGCACCCACCCACCGACCCCCATGCCCACACACCTATGCACCAACTCACCCCAATGCACACACCCAATGCACCCACCCACCACATGCCTGCACCCACCCACCACATGCACACACCACATGCCCACACCCACCCACCACATGCACACACAGCCCATGCCCACATACACCCCCCATGCACACACACCCCTCCACCCACCCACCCCCATGCACACACACACGCACCCACCCACCCCAATGCACACACCCACACGTAAGGGTATCTACTATACTATACATTTTGACAACCTTTTTTGAATTCTATGGCTGACTAGGACAAGATAAAGAGTGGCTGTGATTTGATCTTGAAAAATGAAAGGTTGAGATGAAGCTTTGAAACCATAAGTGTGAGCTTTGAAATTCGGTCCAACTTTGAAAGCAGTCCGAGAACCAGTTTCGTGCCGAAATTTTTTTTACAATAATTTGTTGTTCTGCGTCGAAGGCGCTGCTAAATTTTTTTGCTGTTCCGCGCCGAATTTGTTGTTCTGTGCCGAAAGCGCCCGTGCTGCTAAATATTTTTACGAATAATTTGTTGAACTTTTAAATTTTAATAATTTTTTGAAGAACAAAGATTTCGCAGGGGAAAATCTTAAATGAACCGTGCTCGCGGACACGGGGTTTTACGCTAATTTATTGTTCTGCGCCTAAGGCGCCCCTGCCGAATTTGTTGTTCTACCGCGCCGAAGAAGCTTTGTTGTTACGCACCAAAAGCGCACGTGCCGCTAAATATTTTACGCTAATTTGTATTTCTTTTAAATTTTAATAATTTTTGGGGAATACAGATTTCACGGGGGGAAAAACTTAAACGAGGCGTTCCCGCGGGCACATGTTTTTTACTCTAATTTGTTGTTCCGCACCGAAGGCATCCGCACCAAATTTGTTGTTCTACGCTAATTTGTTGTTCCGCGCCAAAGGCGCTCGTGCCAAATTTGTTGTTCCACGCTGAATCTGTTGTTCCGTGTCGAAGGTGTCTGCGCTGAATTTGTTGTTCCGCGCCGAAGGTGCCCACGTCGCTAAATATTTTTACGCAAATTTGTTGTTCTTTTAAATTGTAATAATTTTTTGGGGAATAAAAATGTCGCGGGGAAAAATCTTAAATGAAACATACCCGCGTGCACAGTTTTTTACGCCAATTTGTTGTTCCGCGCCGAAGGCACCCGCGCCGAATTTGTTGTTCCATGTCGAATGCGCCTCCGTCGAATTTGTTGTTCTGTGTCGAAGGCGTCCGCGCCGAATTTGTTGTTCTACGCTAATTTGTTGTTCCGCGCCGAAGGCGCCCATGCAGAATTTGTTGTTCCGCGCCGAAGGCGCCCGTGTCGCTAAATATTTTTACTAATTTGTTATTCTTTTAAATTTTAATAATTTTTTGAGGAACAAAGATTTAATGGGGGAGAATCTTAAATGAACTGTACCTGCGGGCATGTGTTTTTTACACCAATTTGTTGTTCCGCGCAGAAGGCGCACGCGTCGAATTTGTTGTTCTGTGTCGAAGGCGCCTGCGCCAAATTTGTTCCGCGCTGAAGGCGTCCGTGCCGTTAAATATTTTTACGCTAAATTGTTTTTTAATTTTAATAATTTTTTGGGTAACAAAGATTTCGCAGGGGAAAATCTTAAATGAAACGTGCCCGTGTGCACGGTTTTTAACGCCAATTTGTTGTTCCGCGCCGAATTTGTTGTTCCGTGTCGAAGACGCTTGTGTCGAATTTGTTGTTCCGTGTCAAATGCGTCTGCTTCGAATTTGTTGTTTTGCGCTGAAAACGTCCGTGCCGAATTTGTTGTTCCGCGCATAATTTGTTCCGTGTCGAAGACGCACACGCCGAATTTGTTGTTCCGTGCCGAAGGCGTCCACACCGAAGGCGCCCGTGCCGCTAAATATTTTTACGCTACTTTATTGTTCTTCTAAATTTTAATAATTTTTTGCGGAATAAAGATTTTGCGTGGGAAAATCTTAAATGAAATGTGCCCGCGTGCACGGTTTTTACGCCAATTTGTTGTTCCGTGCCGAAGGCGCCCACTCCAAATTTGTTGTTTCATGTCGAATGCGCCTGTTTCAAATTTGTTGTTCCGCGTCGAAGGCGCACGTGCCGCTAAATATTTTTACACTAATTTGTTCTTTTAAATTTTAATAATTTTTTGAGGAACAAAGATTTCACGGGGAAAATTCATAAATGAACCGTGTCCGCGGGCACAGAATTTTCTACGCCAATTTGTTGTTCCGCGCCGAAGGCGCTCACGTCGAATTTGTTGTTCCGTGTCGAAGGCGCCTGCGCCAAATTTGTTGTTCCGCGCCGAAGGCACCCGTGTCGCTAAATATTTTACGCTAATTTGTTGTTCTTTTAACTTTTATTAATATTTTGGGAAACACAGATTTCACGGGGGAAAATCTTAAATGAACTGTGCCCACGGGCACGAGTTATGACTAGTTAACTTATAAAAGGCTTATTCAGGGGTAAATTTGTCCAAATTTCTGTCTTTTGAATGAAAAATTAAAAAAGGTATCAATTTAAAAGCGTCGAAAAACGTTTGGGTATATATTTTGACGAAAATAAACCTCGGTGTATTAACTTAAAATGCCCCAAACGTGATGCAATGTACCATATACCCAAAAGACACGTCACTAAAGTAAAGATTTATGGAGGAAAACAGATAACTTTTCAATCATTATTTGGTCACATCAATGCTCGGTTTTAAGTCCCATCAGTTTTGTTATAATGATAAATTAACTCATTAGGTATATTAAAGATAAGATGGCATGGTGTATGTTATTTGCAAATGATATTGTTGTGATTGATGAGATCAAAAGTGATTTAAATATAAAGTTAAAACTTTAGATATAGACATTGAAGACTTAAGGTTTTAACTTAACCGGAACAAGAATGATTATACTATATGTAAGTTCAGCAGAGTGAAATACGAAGATCATAACATGATGAAGTTGGATAGAAAAATATACCAGTAAATACATTAGGTATCTTGGGTCGGTTATCCAAGAAAATACAGAGATGATGAAAAATATTGATCATAAAATCAAAACTGAATCATTGAAGTGGAGAGTCGTGATAAGAATGCTATGCGATCAAAATATATTGTTATGGTTAAATAGTAAATTTTATACGATGACGATTATACCAGCATTGCTTCATGGCATAGAATGCTAGGCTATCACCAAAACACATAAAGCATGAATAAAATATGGATGTGATAAAGATGCCATGTTTCAGTAGAAGCATGGAAATACTAGAAAAGATAAGGTAATAAACAGAGATATTCGGACAAAGGTAGGCTTGATCGTTATAGAGAATAAGATGAGAGAACATCGCTTGATATTGTTTGATCATATATGTCAAAGATGTATTTATGCGTATGTAAAAAGATAAACATATGAATGTTGAGATTAAGAGAAAAAAGGTAGACCGAAGAAGATAAAGATTTGAGATGATAAGAAAAGACACGAAAGATATTGGTTTAGCAGAGAAGAGAAATCTTTAGATCGTAATGCGTAAAAAAATGAGTATCTGACGTCACGATTCGTCATGATCACGTTCCGACATTATTTCTATTGAGTCTATGAAGCCGATCCCAAATCTTGAGATGAAAGCTAAGGTGGTGGCGATGACGATGGTATGGACAATTCTATAATGGTAATAACATTAAGGAATATAAATGAAAATAAGTAAACAATACCTTGGAAGCCCATAAAGAATAAGAATGGCTGTTACTTCACACCGGCGGGTGAGCCTATAGGGTTCTGTAATCATATCCATTACTCTATTTCCAGCCCCAATTCGGGGCCTCCTTAAAATCTGCGATGAATACATATGTAAGGTTATTGACGAGTTAGACACCAACAAATTAATACAAACTTTTGGTCAAGTAACTTACAGTGCTGACAGTCTGTTCTTCAGAAAGGCAGAGACCTCTTGTTTCAGGAAGGTGATGATGCCCCTGCAAGTAAAAAGGAGTCAAGCAAGGAACAAGAAACTAAAGAACCAAATAGCAGCAATCCCATATGTGATACTTTCTTGAATATCATAGAGGTGCTTACATTTTTTTCACCTTCCATGGCCTCATTTAGGGCTTGTCTCTCAACCAAAAGTAGTGGAACTTGCTGTTCCACTTTCATATTTAAACCTTCATAGAACTCTTGTATATCCATGTAAAGAGGTTGGCATTCACTGGTGTCCATTATTGCAGAATCTAGGCACTCTAGACACAGCTTCCTCCCATCATCAAGAGTCACAAATTTTGCATCCCTGGCCTGAGATCTCATATGAAATTATGTGAAGAAGTTAGCAACCGATAAACACTTCAAAAAGACATGTTCTCTCAAAAAAGACCCAAACATGATGGGGCTATACTTTTCAGAAAATTGAGGAAGATATAAAATCAACCAAACAGGTCCTGAGAAACTTATTATTCTGAAATGGATATACTGGCTTTTGAAGGCTATGTGTGCATGCATGCATGCATGCACACACACACCCACCCATATACACACGTATGTGAATTCTTGATTTCAGCTGACAAACTAATTTTCGTTATGGCATATAATTTGACTGACCTCCATTCTTTCGCAACTGCAGCACCTTGGAGTACCATCAACCTCATGGGAAGGGCAGTACTTCTGTAGCCAGAAAGGATGTGCTCTATATTCAATGAGGCCATTCATATTTGTTGGAATCTGTGAAGTCAGTAGAGATGAAGATCAATAATAAGGTGCATATTGGAATTCTGATCGGAGAGAAATTAACAAGCACGATAATACTTCCATCAGATGTTTCAAGAACCTGTCCATTAATGAATGTAGTAAGTTTTTTGCTAAATCCGTAAAATTTCCAAAGATACAGCCAAAAATCTGATAACTATAAGTAGAAACTCCTAGAGTTAAAAGATACCATAATGATTCGTACAAACATGCATCATTTATTAGGGTTCTTATTTGACACTTAAGACAAGGAAACCGAAATGCGTTCAATCTATCATCAAAAGCAAGTAAATCTGCACAGCACGTGCAGAGGAAACACATATATGGAGAAAGAAGATGAAGCTCATCCTGTGCACATGCTTATCACACAATAGCCTAAAAATGTGCAGAATAAGGGATAGTAACTTGGTAAATGGACTTTGTAGGTGATTCCTAATTCATATGCATAGGTAGACTGATGCGGACGAGCCGGACGAGCCGGAAGAGGTTGCGGCTGACCCGCATGATGGGGGTGGCCCCACGCACGATGAGGTCATGTGTAACGAGCCACCGGTTGTGTTGGTAACTTATTTCAGGAGGAGGATGCGTGTGGACGCGACTTAACTTTCAGAGGGGCGTTTTGGTCTTTCAACGCAGATCTGTACTTTTCCCTTATTTTATATTCTAGGTCTAGTCGTCATAGTTTCTTTAAGCTTAATTTTGTGAAGAAAATTTAGGCGTCATCTTCGACGGTGTTTAAGCTTTAGTCTGTGCATCTAAAGCTAGGAGAGAGGGTCTCCTCTTTAAAGGACTCATTATCTTTTTGTTCTTCGTTAAATCTCAATCAAAGTTTCCACCTTTTTCATATTTTCCACAAATTATTCGCTGTTTTACTCGTTTGTGCGTGTAAATCGCATCAAATTGGTATCAGAGCAGTGAGATCTAATGGTAACAGAGGAGCATCAGTGCTGACTGTCCAAGTTAGTGGGATACCATTTTGACATTGACTAGAGACCGGGGTTGGAGAATAAGACGGCGGATACGTTGTCTCGCAGAGGAGAGGGGGCTAGTTTGAGGGCTCTTTCCTTGCATATGTGGTTGGATTGGAAGCCGATGCCACAGGAGACAGAGTCAGACCCAGAGTTGAGGCAGATCCGGGAGGCGTTGCAGGGAGGAGAAGGACTGAATGGATACTCGTTGGAGGGACGACGGTTGCTGTACCAGGGGAGGTTGGTGTTGCCGAAGGCGTCAGTCTTCATATTGACACTGTTTCAGGAGTTCCATGGAACGGTCGTGGGGGCCACTCGGGTGTGCAGCATACTTACATGAGAATGGCCAGGGCGGTGTATTGACCGGGGATGCGGAAGATGGTAGCTCGTTTGGTAGCTTCCTGTGACGTTTGCCAGCGTCAAAAATACATGGCCATGGCGCCGGCGAGGTTGTTGCAGCCATTAGCCTTACCGAAGAGGGTTTGGGAGGAGGTCGCGATGGACTTCATCGACGGGTTGCCATGATCGGAGGGGTACACAGTGATTTTCGTGGTGGTGGATAGGATTAGTAAGTATACTCACTTCATTCCTCTGAAGCATTCTTACACGGCCGTATCGGTGGCAATCGCTTTTATCCTGGAGGTGGTTAGACTACATGCGATAACCTGGAGCTATAGTGTCTGACAGGGACCAGGTATTCATGAGCGGGTTTTGAAGAGAATTATTTCAAGTGCAGGAGACTGTACTCAAGAGGAGCACCGCCTACCACCCCCAGACGGACGGTCAGACGGAGGTGGTGGACCGTAACATAGAGACGTATTTGCGATGTTTTGCTTCGAAGATTCCTCGTCAGTGGTACAGATAGTTGGCTTGGACGGAGTACTGGTATAACACCTCATACCACTCCTCAGCAGGGACGACCCTATTCCGGATCTTATGTGGTCGTGATCTGCCGCAGTTGATTCGTTATGGACACAGAGTGACTCCGATGTCACAGGTGGAGGATTACATGGGGGAGAGATGGGATGCTGGAGGAGTTGCGGAGGCGCAGCAGATAATGAAGGCCAAGGCCGACGTGCACCGTCGGGACGTGCAGTTTCAGGAGGGCGACATGGTGTACTTGAAGCTGCGATCCTACCGTCAGAAATCGTTAGCTCAGAGGAGGAAAGAGAAGCTAGCGGCACGATATTATGGGCCCCATAAGATTGTGGCTAGGATTGGTCAGGTGACGTACAAATTGCGGTTACCCTCGTCATCGTCGATACACCCGGTCTTTCATGTGTCCCAGCTACGGAGAGCGATTGGTGATTAGATGATATCGTCAGCTTTATCCCCCACGTTTACTGATGACATGGAGGTGTTGTTGGAACCACTGGATGTGAGAGCCATACGCCATGGCCCGGAACGTAGGAGGGAGGTGCTGATACATTGGGCCGGCTTACCGGACTGTGATGCTACATGGGAGGCGTTCAACGTGATGCGGGAGCAGTTCCCAGATTTCCACCTTGAGGACAATGTGGCTCTTCTACGGGCGTGCATTATGCGGATGGCCGGACGAGCCACAAGACGTGGCGGCCGACCCACGTGATGGGGATGGCCCCACGCACGATGAGGTCGTGCGTAACGAGCCATCGGTTGGGTTGGTGACTTATTTCAGGAGGAGGCGTGGGGACACGACTTAACTTTCAGAGGTGCGTTTTGGTCTTTCAACGCAGATTTGTACTTTTCCCTTATTTTATATTCTAGATCTAGCCGTCATAGTTTCTTTATGCTTAATTTTGTGAAGAACATTTAGGCGTCATCTTCGACGGTGTTTAGGCTTTAGTCCGTGCATCTAAAGCTAGGAGAAAGTGTCTCCTCTTCAAAAAGACTCATTATCTTTTTGTTCTTCGTTAAATCTCAATCAAAGTTTCCACCTTTTTCATATTTTCCCCAAATTATTCGTTGTTTTAAACATTTGTGCGTGTAAATCGCATCATAGACCATACAGCGCGGCCTGAATGCGCTAATAAGTATCTCCTCCCAACATACATCCTTCTTCTGTTTTTGGGATTCTGTTTTTGGGATATTGATGAATGATGATTTTAAGGCCTCTTAGATTGACTGCCTAATCCATAAGGCATGAGACATGCCCCCTTAAGACACATGTTGGATACCACATGGGAAATCCCCTTGAGCCGGGGTTAGAAAAGATGCCGATCAAACTCAAAATCAACTAAAAAAGTACAATTTTGACCGTTTCACCTAACCTCTTTGGGTTATTTTATTAAATTTAGTGAAACAATAAATTAGCAAAATGAAAAGAATATGAACTGCAGTTTCATAGAAGATTCAAGAGGATAAAGTTTCATAAAATTTGCTCTGCAGTACTCACAAATTGATTGCAAACATCACATTTTGGGTGATAATGTTCCTTGTAGCAAGACTTGTGATATGGGTAGTTGCCGGACATAGAGAACTGTAGGAGAAAAAGAGTGAGCTTCACACTGAACCGATAAGGTGCATCTTAATGATTACAGTTATCTAACATTAACTTCGTTACCTCATAATCAGATATTGGCTGATTGCAAGCATGGCAACGAAAACATTCTGGGTGCCAAACAGCACCCATACAACTAAGAAAACGTCCATGCCCAATCTCAGTATTGCAACCAGCACATATCCTGCAACAGAATGTTGTTGGTTCTTATGCACAAAACAAAACCAAAGAGCATGAATAAATAGAGTAGCTTTAGAATTATATAACCAGGGAAAATTCAGATAAAATGATGCAGCAATCCACTGCAAAATATATACTACAATATGCAAAGTCCATTTACAGGCCAGCAGAATTCTGATTTTTTTATAAGTGCCTTCGCCATGGGATTCCATCTTTACAGGGTAACGTAGGGGCATTCACATAATTATCATTGGGCATGCACTAACTAAAGCCAATAACAACAGCGCCAGCGGACTTTTTTAGTCCAGATTTTTTTGGGGTGGGATATGAGGGCATCTGAATTCTCTCTCTCCCTTCAGCTATTAGGACTCCAAGAACGTAAGTGAACGTGTCCAACCAGTAATCATGCACCAGTGTATGTTATATTGACCAGTCGGTCACCAGTTTAACTATATATAATCTTAAATTAGGGTACGCAAGCAAACAACGCCATCAAAATATATTACTAGCACCCTCCTGAAACTTCTTTAGTGCAGTGAATCCAACTATTCCAGTCATCAGGGGTTGTGTGTTAGCTTTCATGTATTATCCTTATCTAGAGTAACACATGAATAATTACTGCTTCTCTCTTCTCTCCAATATGGAATATGGGATGCTGGCTGATAAGTTGGGTTGCACTGTCTTTTCTTCAAATAAGCCGTGCACAGGTACAATTAACTTGGAATAAATTTAATAAATATTGCAATCATTTAAATATAGTGTGCAAGATGATATATTTTGCTGACCACACATTCATGCCAAAACCATGGGCTGCCAAGATTGGCAAGTCAAGGCGTTGGCAGATTGACATAAGGCTGACAGGCAGCAATGTAGCACAAAACTTATATCAAGCAGCAGTATCCATCTTGGATACTTGTCAAACACCAACAGTTCGTGGACACTCTTTGGGCAATTCTCAAATGAATCATCAATTTATAATATAGTTTCTAATTTCAGACGTTATGGGAAGGTTTTTTGTCACGTATTCTACATTTCTTCAACTTTTTCCTTACTACGCATAAAATTATTAATTTTTCTGTTCAGGTATAGTCTAATTTTATTGTTTAAAAAAGACATCAAACTGTGGAGTTATATATAGCATTATAAACTTGGATATACTTGTATATATGAACTGAGACGCATTATGCTATAGCTATAATATAAAAAATTAGAACTGAAGTATATTCCTTGTGCAAAGTTAATAAATACTTGACCATTTAATTTATAAGTATTATTGTTAGAATTACAAACATGGGAATTTGTATCATATGCATGTTGCATATATATATGCATGTATTTATGCACTCTCCCTATCATATAAATGCATACTATTATACATACACACATACATATATGTATAAGAAATAATATATGTATAAGAAATAATAGAAATATGTTGTTAGCGCGTGAAAATATATATGAGAATAATAGAAATGAGCTGGTAGCGCGGGAAATTTTCCCATGATGACAACCAGTATCATTATTTTTTTATTATTTTTTTGAAATTGATCTATATAGCATGAATGATCAAGATATCAAAAGTCAAGTGAAGACAATACTATTTGATCCTTGAACCGATTGTTGCAAATTTCAACATTTTTATAACAAACAGAACTTTTTATAACAAGTGTATCGAAGGTCAAATCCCCTTAGGGTTCACCTATATTCGGTGTTAGACTGTGTACAAATAATCTAGAAAAATTCAAAAAAAGGGAGAGGAGGGGGAGTTTATGCTTAGGAAATTTTATACATTGACATAACATATTTCTCATATATATATATAATTGGTATCATATGACAAGCATGAGAATGCTAAAATGGCTTGAAAATAAAAATCTGGTAAGAGGACTACCGTATCATACCTATGAGAATGGTAAGTTGTGTGTGGCATGCACAAAAAGTAAGCAAACTATATCTACATTTTCTAGCATTAAAGAAGTTGCCACCACACGCATATTGGAATTAGTGCACATAGGTCTATTTGGATCCACAGATATTGCTAACCTAGGAGGTAAAAAGTTTTGTTTGGTATTGGTTGATGATTACTCTAGATACACGTGGGTTTACTTCCTAGCAAAAAATCGGACTCATTTGAAAATTTTCAGAATTTTTGCATACAAGTTTCTAATGAGAAAAATATTTCCATTATAAAAATTAGAAGTGATCATGGGGGTGAGTTTGAAAATGCAATTTTTGAAAACTATTGTCTTGAAAAAGGAATTTTACATGAATTCTCTTCTCCTAGACACCCCAACAAAATAGAGTGGTCGAGAAAAAGAATCGAACATTAAAAGAGATGACTAGGAGTATGATAAATGAATATAACTTGCCTATGTCTTTTTGGTCAGAGAACATTAGTACAGCATGCTATGTGTGCAATAGAGTTATGATTAGACCTTTAATGAACAAAACTTCTTACGAACTATGGCATGGCAACACTCCAAACATTTCTTATTTTAAAGTATTTGGATGCAGGTGCTACATACTAAACACTGGAGATCAGCTTGGTACATTTGAATCCATATCAGATGAGGGAGTGTTCGTGGGATATTCAAGAAGGAGCACAACATACATGATATATATAATAAGCGCAACTTAACTATTATTGAATCTATTCATGTTAAATTTGATGAATCTAAAAAGGGTCGTTGGTTTGCAAGGAAAATGGAGGAGAAACTGTAGAACAAGAAAGCAGTCCAAAGATCAACGAGGAGCAACCAGAAAGCCAAGAGGATATTGGCACACAAGAAATTCAGGAAGAAGCAGTTAACAGAGGAACGCATAGATTTAATCCAAATCACCCATCTGACTTGATTATCGGTGAGCCTACGACATATATACGTACGCGTTCCTCTTTCAGAAATATTTGTGCTCTATGTATTTATAGGGATTTTATTTCTAAAATAGAGCCTAAAATATAGAAACGACTTTAAAAGAGGAAAGTTGGACTTTGGCTATGCAAGATGAATTGAATCAATTTGTTAGGAATAATGTTTGGAAATTAGTACCAAGACCCACTGATTATCCTGTAGTTGGCACAAATTAGGTGTTTAAAAATAAACTTGATGAATCTGGACAAGGCAAGATTGGTAGCTAAAAGTTATAATCAAAATGAAGGTATTGATGTGGATGAAACTTGTGCTCCAGTTGCTAGGTTAAAGTCCATTAGAATCTTGCTAGCTTTTGCAAGTTATAAAGTGCTCAAACTAAAACAAATGGACGTAAAAAGTGCTTTTCTTAATGGTTACCTAAAAGAAGATGTATTTGTCGAGCAACCCCCAGATTTTGGAAGTCATAATTTTCTACACCATGTTTACAAATTAGAAAAAGCTTTGTACGGACTCAAGCAAGTTCCAAGGGCTTGGTATGACCGTCTTTGCACATATTTGTTGGAAAATAATTTTAAAAAGGGTAGTGCATACAATACATTATTTTTGTTGCATGAATCTGATAATTTTCTAATTTTACAAATATATGTTGTTAACATAATTTATGGTGCTACTAATGATCTTCTATGTCAAAAGTTTGAGAAAGTCATGTATGACCAATTTGAGATGAGCCGTGTGGGAGAACTTAAATACTTTTTGGGGTTCCAAGTAAAGCAAGAAAAAGAAGGCATCTTTATATCCCAAACCAAGTACATCAAGGAGCTTCTGTAAAGGTTCAGAATGGAGAAGTCTAAAGGAATTGGAACGCCAATGAGCCCGTATGTGAAAATGAACAAGGATGAACAAGGAGTCGACGTGGACCAAAAGCTCTATCGAGGTATGATTGATTCCTTGTTATACTTGACTGCTTCTAGGCCAGATATAATGTTTGTTGTATGCTTGTGTGCACACTTTCAAGCCAACCCAAGAGTCTCATTTAAAAGCCATTAAGAGGATCTTTAGGTACCTCATTAGCACACCAACTTTAGGCCTTTGGTATCCCTCTGGCCGGTAATTTTGAGTTGATGGGTTATTCTGATGCAGACTATGCGGGGAGTCTAATCGATAGAAAGAGCACTAGTGGAGCATGTTTTATGATAGGACACTCTCTAGTTTCATGGTCTAGCCGTAAGCAAAATAGTGTTGCAATATCCATAACTGAAGCAGAGTACATTGCCTTAGAGAGTTATTGTGCCCAAGTATTGTGGATGATGCAAACATTATCTGACTATGGCTTAGCTTTTAGGAGAGTCCCTCTTAGATGTGATAGCAAGAGTGCCATAAACCTCTCTAGCAATCACGTACGCCACTCTTGTACTAAACATATTGACTTAAGACATTACTTTCTTAAGGATCATCTCACTAAAGATGATGTGTCTGTAGAATTCGTTCCCACAGATTCACAGTTGACAGACATTTTCACCAAACCTTTAGCTGAGGATCCTTTTTGTCGTCTTCGTCTAGAATTGGGATAATTGATAAAAATTAGTATGAGATTTGTTGTTTTAATGTGTGCTAGATTTTTTCTCCTTTGTGTGCTAGTTCTTGCTTGATAAGAGGTTTTATCTCATTTAAAAAAACACAAAATATAAAAAGCTATTAAAATGGTGCATATTGTGTATTCCTCTTTTGCTCATTAAAATGATATTAATGAATGATATTAATGTCAATGTAGAAATTGATGTATTATTGTTACAAATACATGAGCATATTAGACTCTCTAAGTAACCATGACATGTCCAATGATTTGCATAACTTGATTTCTACACTGACATTTTCCACTTCCACGAGAATTAAATGTTGTTGTACATATGGAGATATCTTTCATGAAATACTGGTAAGTGATTGAAGGAGGATAAATTAACTAAAATTCTACGGGATATGATGTGTCGTGCCTTGGATAAAAATAAGAGCTCAAAAGAAGTGAATAAACAAAAAACAAAGAATAAATGTGAAAGGAAAAGAGCTCCGTATGAAAAATAGATACGATCCATGGCAACGATACAACCCACAAGTATCCAACATATGCTTCAAGAGTAAACTTTACCGTTGGTGTTATACTTGTCAAGCAATGCCACCACGCATCTAAGAGTCCTTATAACCAATGTTTTAGGTGTGGTAGACGGGGACAATCAATCCTACATGATGTCATGTTACGATGAAAGTGGATTTGTTTTGGTTGATTTTCGTGAAAATTCTCCCTATGTACTTTAATGTTTAATCACCACACGTGCACAATGGTGTAGAAGCCTCTGATATAATTCTCATTGAATATGAACTGTTTATTCTAAGAATGTCTACATGCAATTGTTTGATGTGATTTATAATACTCTATTTTTGCATGTTATATGATGTTGACTTCGTTAGCACACTTTTGATGATAACAAAAGGGGGAGAATATTTTTGAGGAAGATTTGGTATTACTTGTGCAAGGGGAGCCATAAACATATATAGCATGATGATAGAGGGAGCATGCATTTAGGGGGAGTATCATTGTTGAACATCATTGCATTGTCCATCACCATCCAACATTGTCTATCACCGTCCACCATCATCACACTTCACAATACGATGATATTATTTGAATGTTTATTGCTCAAATCTTATATATGGTTTGTCATCATCAAAAGGGGGAGATTATTGGATACAACAATTGATGACTTCGTGTTTGATGATAACAAACTCGTGTAAACGTTTTGATGTGTTTGCTAAGTATTTCGGGAGTGGCAATGATGTAAATAGGAGACGGTGGCAAGCTTGTGAATATTCAAAGGGAGACTTGGTCAAAGTGATGGAGAAATTAGCAATTCATATTCAAGGTGGACTTGGTCAAGAGATGGAGGGATAAGAAAGCTAATTTGAAATTAGAATCCCATACAAATTCAAATTAAAAACAAATCAAATCTTGATTCATACAAATCACATACATATCTCCATACAATCCTTATTTTAGAGATTTGATTTGACCTAAACACAATCACTTATTCCTATATATAACCCCTCTCCAAAGATCAACAAGGATATGCGGCCAACACAAAGAAAACCCTAATTTCAAACTCACATTGCCAAATTCATCTTCATATTTTTTAGAGCTCTTATCCGCAAACTATCAACAAGCAGCCTTAACCTCCAAGCACATCTCCGAGCATCAAAGAACAAAGGGGCCCCAAGTCTTCATCTTGTCGCCATCTACTTCATGCTGCCGAGTCTTCAACCGAGCTGCCGTGAAAACAAGTTGCAACCGGAGCTTCATCTCCTTCCCACGGAAACACTCAACATCTTCGTCCCGTTGCCGCGGAGACATTGTTACCGAGTCCTCTGTTTGATGTCGTAACAAGTTAGTCTTGTTGCCATAAACAAGAACTCTCTCGCTGCCATCATTTTCTCCTTGCTGTCGTGAACACGGAGAAGCTGATCTCCTTGCCGCTGCCATGCCTGTTACCGTCGACAACCATTGACTACCGAGAACAACCAGGCCGCAACACCCTCTGATCAAAGCGCTGGCGTGCTTCAACGGCCGTAGCCGTGATCTGCTCGCTGCTGTGAAAACAACTAGCCACAGATCTGTTTACTACCGATCTTCATCTCTGCCGTGACTTGATGTTGCCACCGACTGCCTGTTTGCCGTGAGATTGTGTGCTGCCATTCATCTTTGTGGCTGCCGGAGCTGCATCTTATTGCCGTTGACACGGAGCCATATTCCTTGCTGCCCACCGCCATCGAGTTCATAGGTGCAAAGACACTGCTGCCGTCGGCCCTCATCTTCCAGCGAACACTGCACTTGCCAAAGACATACATGCTGCCGAGACAATGATAGTTGTCTTGTTCTTGCCGTGAATGTGAAGACTAAGCTGACGTGTGAGTATGCATGCAAGTGGTTGAAGAATTACTTTGCGGACATCACATTTCCAATCTGTTATGCACTGAAATTTCTATACACACAGACCATACTGCTATTCAACTTCGTGGAGTTACAGATTAAGACCCAGAGACCAGATCAGGACTACATTTACGTCAGAGCGTACCTGACGACGTGCTGATTGGCAGAGACTACGAAACAATTACAACACTGAGCGCTCTAAACTCTATCTCTATTTTACATTTGTGATATTGTTAGCAGATCTTTGTTTTTGTATTTAACTATCATTTTTGGGGTCTTGACTAATTAGGGCCAGTCAAGAGAGAGCTTTTACTAGATTTATAACGTTTAGCACTTTGGTGAGTGTGTTACAGTACTTGGTGAGCATAGAGTTAGGCTCGTAGCTCTTTATATTTTGTACCTCGATACTATTAAATCTAGTATTTGCTTTGGGGCTGGAGTAGGTCGTTGGGGCGACCGAATCAGGATAAATCTCTCGTGCACTCTGTGATTGTCTTTATTTGCACTTAATTTACTCTGTGTCAGATTGGTTGTGTTGAATATTGCTGGTGTGATCACGAAAATATTTTATTAGCCTATTCGCTCCCTAGGCTTAGACCCCGATCCAACAATCAGTTCGCATTCCTACAGCTTCAAAAGAGTGCTAATATTCACATTACACATTTGGCAAGTCACATTACATTTATTAACAAGTTTGCTATCATCTTTCATAAGTTAAGAAATGTCAAACTTGTAAATAAATGTGATGTAACAAGAAAAATGGTAATGTGACTAGCAGCACGGGCTTAAAAAATCAGCAGCAACCAAAAACATTTGATATGTATACATATATATCAAAAAAAACAGCATTAGAGTAGGGTAGAAGCAGTACCAAGCGAACGAATAAAGAGAGAGACTGAGTGGATCTACATAAAAAATTCATCGCTTAAAAATTCAAAAAACTTAAAAAGTAGCGACGATGGAAGAAGTGGAAGACGGCGAGAAATAAGCAATGATGAAATAAGTTCTTTCCTTTCATCGTCTTCGGCTTCTACTTCTTCTAATTCTTCTACTTCTTTTTTAGATTTGGTGTTCGAAAAACAATGGCTTTTTTACTTTTTGTTGGATCGGATGTTTGATGTGGGTTCGATCTGAACTTAATAAGTTCAGTGAAAACTTTGTGTTGCTATTTTTTTCGATACTTCTTTTTTGTTACTGCTACTACTTTTTTTGTTGATGCTCCCAATTTTTTTCCTTTTTCAAAAGGTGAAGTCGTGGTTCCGCTCGGCTCATATCCATTAACACACACGCATATAGCAATATGGGTATCCACTAGCTAAGGAGGAAGAAGAATTCTCTTACTGGCTCGCTCACGCAAAACCCCCCTTTTCGACAATCGGATCCATTCAATTTGTTCTTCATGTTCTAAAACCACAAAATAACAATTTTTAGATGAATCCTAAGGGTGTTGATCATTCACCTAACCGTTACGAAAAATTATGTTATGGCACAACAGTGAAAATTGCAACGAGTGGATGAACGAACAAACAAATTCATCAATCTGTTTTGCGCAGCTGGAGGGTCGTTTAAGGTGATTTGAACTGAGATTTTGCTATAAGATTTTAACAAGAAATTTCATCATCTAAGAGCAATTTTTCAAATAAAAACCCATCTTTCTAAGCTCTCTTGTGCTTCAAAGTTTTCTAGCAGAGCCTTATTCTTTTGGCCAACTCTTCCAAAAGCTTTTAAGCAATACTTGGCCTACTTTTCTTTTTATCTCCTAGAGCTCTCATCTCTATTTTCTTGAGATCAAAGAAACAGTTCCTTAGCCATAAATATTCTCTTCAAGCTTCAATTTAGTGGCTATAATTACTTTGTAATTCTTTTTAAAAAGTGTAAAGGAAAATCCACACAAAGGTGTGGTGTAAGTGAAAGGTGTGGTGTAAGTGTTGTCCCCTTATTGAAAATGTTAGTTGTTGAAGTCTTCTAGTGAGATAGGCAATTGGATAAGTCCTCTTAGTTTAGAAGATGCAAGTGTACTTTACTCTTACTTGGAGTTTGGTTAGTGGAAATCTGATGCGATCCGCTAGGGTTTTGATGGTAAAAGTGGATTTTTATTGGAAACTCAGATCTGAAATTAAAGGAAATCCTACTACAAATCAACTACTCGCTAAATAACGACTACGAATAGATAGAAGAACTCAATAGAGATTGAGCACTTGACATATGTTCTCAGAGACACTTTTCAATTTGAAAGAAAAAGATGGAGATATTATTTGGAGCCAAGAATATCGAGTATGGATTCTTCCTGTAAGAGCCTAATGAAGAACCAACCACGCTAAGAGTGACATGGATATTTGAGAAAAAGGAAGTCTAATCCATGAACCTCAAGGTAATGAAAATTCTTTGTCGGTATTTCTGACAAAAAATTTAATGATGTTATAGATTCAACCACCGCACATCAAATATGGACAATCAACGGAGACTCAACTAACGGAGGCAAACAACCAAGGAAGCACCAACAACGAGGTGTGCTTGAGGACACATCTAGATGATAAGGTAAAAGACTCTTACTCTTCCAATAGTAATGATGATAACAGTGAGTTAGAAAAAGCTTTTAAAATGTTACACAGAAAGCATGAAAAACTTATTAGTGAACAGGCTAAATTAAAGAAAGACCGCAAAAAGTTAGAAGAAAATAATAGTGCTTTGATTATTGATCATGAAAAGCTTAAAATTGAGTATGATGCTTTATTAGATGATCAAGAACGTCTGAAAAATGAGCATGCTATCTCTATTTCTAAATTAAAAGATAAAATTAGTTTGCTTGCTAGTGATATTTCCGTGAGTAAACTTAAGCATGAACCAATTATTGGTTCTTAAGCTTGAGTTTAAGAACAATCCTAGTGTAAGAGCCACTCCCCTATAAAACATGATTTTATTCCTAAAAATGGTGTTAGACTTATTCATGTGCATGCTAATGTTGTAAAGAAGAAATATGCTTTTATGAAAAATATCATGGTAGGCATCGGAGTGTTCGTCATAAACATTTGGATAAATCTCATGTTATGCATCATACTAGAAATTATACTAGATTTGATTTGCATGTTAAGATATGTGTTCCTAAAAATGTAAGCTTATGTGATAAAAATGCATATATAAATATATATATATATATATATATATATATATATATATATATATATATATAATTTTGTGAAATATATGCGTAAATTTTATGATTATTCTTATATGCATGCTAGGAAAACAAATCCTAATCGGATTTGAGTTCTTAATGTTTGATTATGTTTGAACCCATGTGTTTAGGGTATCCATGCTATAATGATTATCTTGTTGATGCCCTAGTTAAAATAGAATGATTAGATAATGAGTTTTGCTCATATTTTGCATTCTGTCATATAATAGTCGACTAGATTTTGTACTACAATCAACCAGTTTTCTGATATTGTCTCTGCATTTTCAAATTCCTGCAGAGTAGTTGACCACTATAAACTTACTAGTCGACTAGCTTACAGACAATTGACCAGTAAACCTACTACATTCGGCTTTACTGCATTCGACTAGTTTAGGAAGATCTCATTCTGTTTTGCATATATTCTAGTTTTCTAATATTTTTGAGTGTCTTCTCGTGTGAAGAACTCGTTGGGCTGATATCATGGACCCGGCTTTTTTGGATACCAAGTTCTTAAAAAAATTATTTTAGGTGCCATTGAAAGAGACTTGGATAATGGATAGTGAATGCTCCAAACATATGACCGACAACCTCAAACTTTTGAGCTCAATTCAAATGAAGAACATGGGGACCATGACCTTTGGAGATAACAAGAAGAAAAAGATTGTTGGCATTGGCAACGTCGGTAACAAATCTAAACTTCTTATTGAGGATGCTAGTTTAATTTATAGTTCGAAGCACAATTTGATTAGTATTAGTCAACTTTGCGATAGATGTTATATGGTTGTTTTTAATAGTGATGCTTGCTTAGTTTATCTACGAATAATCATGATTCAAAAGTTTGTTTGGTAGCCTCGTTTAGTGACCCTCTTTTATGACATAAAAGATTTGGTCACGTCAACATTAAGAACATAAATAAGACCTAATATTAATATTAAACTTGAACAGATTTGTGATTCTTGTCAACATGGCAAATTGCATAGAAGTACCTTTTATAGTACATGTGCTCTTAATTCTCGTACGCCACTAGAACTCCTTCATATAAGAGTTATTTGGTCCTACTAGAGTATCCTCTCTTAATGATAGTAGATATGCTTTTGTTATAGTTGATGATTATTTTCAATACTCTTGGATATTATTTTTAGGCAATAAAAATGATGACTTAAGTGAATTTGAAATATTTTTAAAAAAATATTCAAAGATCACTTTTTAAGAAAGTATTTCTATTCTTACTAGTCAAAGTGGTAAATTTGAAAATGAAGCTTTTTAAAGTTTTTGTGAAAACCACAGAATCACACACAATTTTGTTTTTTCTAGAGCTACTCCACAAAATAGAGTAGTTGAAAGGAAATACAGAACACTGGAAATACAGAACACTCCAAGAGTGTGCACGCACAATATTGTATAAAAACAACCTTCCAAAATATTTTCAAGCGAAAGTTGTATTCATCGTGTGCTATGTTCAAAATAAGGTACTTATTAGAACACCTTTTAACAAAATCCTTTCTGAGCTTGTTTATTAAAGAGTTCTTGTAGTATCTTATTTTCGTGTCTTTGGCTGTAAATGCTACATGTTGAACACCAAGGATAACCTAGATAAGTTTGGTTCCAAATCTGATGAAGGAATATTTATTGGTTACTCCTTGCATAATAAAGCATATAGAGTTTATAACAAAAACACTTAATATTGATGAGACTATGCATGTAACTATTGATGAATCTTTTGATGGGATTTCTCGTATTATTGATGATGATATTGCTCATGTTGATAATACTGTAGAACATCTTGTTGTAGATAAGAATAATGAGCATGCATCTAATTCCTTGCCTAGAGCTTTTAATGAAGCCACACATACATAAGTTATTGGTGGAATAGATGATGGTGTTAGAACTAAATCTCAGATTGAACATGTGATACATGTTGCTTTTATTTCTAACATTGAGCCAAAGAAAGTTGAGGAAGCTTTTGCAGATAGCTCGTGAATTTAGCTATGCAAAAGAAACTTCTTCAGTTTGAAAGGAACCAAGTCTAGGAACTGGTTCCAAGACCAGAACATTCAGGCATAGGGATAAAATGGGTCTCCAAGAACAAGTTGGATGGAGGAGGACAAGTACCCAGAAACAAAGAAATATTAGTTGCTCAAGGTTATTCTCAAGAGGAAAGTATATAATTCGATGAAACTTTTACTTACGTAGATAGACTTGAATCTATTAGAATAATTACATTTGCTTCTTATATGAATTTCACTTTATATCAAGTGGACATTAAAAGTGCATTTCTTAATGTTTATATTAAGTAAGATGTATAAGTAATGTGATGGGTTTCGGGTGTATACCCGAAGGCATGGCCGCACCCGAAACCCTCCCGCATAGCCGCACGCGCACCCCTCTCCCTCTTAGGCCGGTTTAGGGTTGGAAAGGGTATTTTGGGTAATTGTTGAGAAGGGTGTTTATTCTTAAGCGAGGGCTAGCCGTCGCAAGGGTTTTTTGCTATTATTGATATTTGGGTGATTCTATAGATTAGACAAGTGCGGACGTCCTCTCATTGGCATCTTGGAAGGAGAATACACCTCTCTTGTATTCATTTATCTAGGTTTGCGACACTTTTCTTTATAAAAATAGCAACTTTGTTTTCGGATCTATCAATTTGGTATCAGAGCACGTGACGATCCATGGCGGGCCGACAACGAGATCGAAGGATAAATTCGACACGTTGAAGGAAAAAATCATGGGAGAAATTGAAGGGTGAAGAAATCACACGAAGAGATGATGAAGGCGATGAAGTCATTGGCGGATTCCATTAATTTATTGGCAACTAATCAATCAAGGCAAGGATAACAATTGACGAAGCTCTCTCCCAAGGATCGACGAGACACCCCGATGGAGGAAACCCTAATTTGACATCAAAGGCGGCACCTTTGAAGAAGGGGAAGGAGAAAGAAGATGATTGGGATGCGGATCGGCCTTATGTGAAGGGATCATACGAAGGGGAAGATGGGGATCCGTAGAAGGAAGACTACCGCGAAACCATCAGGCGAAGGACGGAAGAAGCGAAAGGGAGGACGGCGAACCTAGCAGCCGCCCCCACAAGCGACGAAGAACAGAGGGCTCCCCACGGAGCCCCTAGAAGATGGCAGGGGGCGGCGCACCCCAGCACCGCTAGAGGCCGGCGAACACCCAACGGCCCCCGACGGCCCCCGCGCCCCCCTCGGGCCGTGGGGGCATGGAGAATTACCGCCAGGGCCCGACGGCCCTGGGGAGCCACCGCCAGGTCCTCGCGGCCCTGGTACAGCCCCACAGGGGCCCTAGGCAGCAGCGCCCAGGTCCCGCGGGGCCCCCGCACCCCCGCGGTGCCTTCGTCGGGCCATGGTGGCCTTCCGACGCCTCCGGTGAGCAGTGCGGGCGATCGCAGCAGGTTGAGAGGGGTTTTCCGCTGTATTTGGAGGATCCGGCTCGCGATTTTGATGGTGGATTTGACCCTGGGGAGAGTCAGTGGTACTATGATGACGGAGGAGGCTCTGGGGCTGAATTTGGAGATGACGCGGTATGGGATGACTTTGAGGACAGGCGTGGGGGTCCCCGAGGGGATTATGGTGGCGGAAGAGTAAAGCCTCATCGGCAGTACGAGACCCAGGACGAGAGACGACAGCACTATCGCCAGCTTCACCGTCCAGAGGGGAGGCCTGATCAAGGGCACTTTGGTGGGGACTGCAGGGTACGGAAGTTGGAGATGCCTCTGTTCAGGGGAGAGGATCCACATGCTTGGCTGTTCACGGCGGAGAGGTACTTTACAGCGCACCGCATGACAAATGCTCAGAAGTTGGAGGCAGTCGCTATTTGCATGGAGGGGAGAGCTCTGGGTTGGTACCAGTGGAAGGAGAGGAGGCATCAGATTCGTGACTGAGAGGAGCTGAAGGACCTAATTCTGGAAAAGTTCAGGGATCCCCGACTGGGAAACCTTCACGAGCAGTTATACGCCCTCAGGCAGGATGGACCAGTACGGGAGTACATTGAGAGATTCGAGACTTTGGCGCGGTGAGTACACGGCGTCTCAGACGAGTCACTAGAGGGCACCTTCCTGAAGGGGCTGAGGCCCAGTCTTCGAGTCGCAGTGAGACCTTACAAGCACAGGGGGGCTTTCAGAGGTCATCGAGATGGCGCAGTTGGTAGAGGACTCCCGGACAGAGGATAGGAGAGTCAGGAGCAGCTACAGTGGCCAGATACAGAAGGGCACCTCGTCTGGAGCAGGCGGTACGGGGGTTTCTAGGCCTGACAGATTACTACCGCAGGTTTGTGGAGGGATATGGGACGATCGTCTGGCCTTTGACAGAGTTACTTAAGAAGGATCAGTTCCACTGAGGGGAGGAGGCTACCGCAGCATTTGATGCCCTGAAGAAGGCCATGACGACCATTCCAGTGTTGGCGTTACCAGACTTTTCCAGGCCCTTTGTGGTAGAGGCAGATGCGTCAGGGCATGTGCTAGGAGCAGTGCTGATGCAGCATCAGCGACCCATTGCATACTTCAGCCATGTGTTGACAGCTAAAGCCCGACTGCGGTCGGTATACGAGAGAGAGCTGATGGCCATAGTCTTGGCAATTCAAAAGTAGAGGCCGTAATTATTGGGACGGAGTTTCCTTGTACGCACAGATTGGCGGAGCCTAAAGTACTTACTAGAGCAGCGGATGGTAACAGAGGAGCATCAGAAGTGGCTGCGAAAGTTGATGGGTACAGATTTGAGATCGAATATCGACCGAGACTGGAGAACAAGACGGCTGATGCCCTATCACGGCGAGAGGAGGCAGAGTTGGCCGCACTAGCAGTGTCCGTACTTCAGGACTGGGGGGCACTACAACATGAGGTGGAGCAGGATCCTGAGTTAGCAGGCATAGGAGAGGCTCTTCAGCAGGGATCGACTGAGTTTCCGGGATATTCTCTTTAGGATGGGTGGCTACTATATTGGTGGAGACTGGTGCTACCGAGGACATCTGCATATCTACCGGTCAAACTCCATGAGTTTCACAGCAGTGCCGCAGGAGAACATTTTGGTGTTCTCAAGACCTACCAGAGACTGGCGAGGGAGGTCTACTGGAAGGGAATGAAGGAGGTGGCAAGGATGGTGGCAGCGTTTGACATGTGCCAGCATCACAAGTACCAGGCGATGTCCCCAGGAGGACTACTACAGCCGTTGTCCTTGCCAGATCGAGTATGTGAGGACCTCTCCATGGACTTCATAGATGGGTTGCCGAAGTCGGGTGGATATACCGTCATATTCGTTGTGGTTGACCGCCTCAGCAAGTATGCGCACTTTGTTCCGCTTCGGCATCCTTACAGCGCAGTATCGGTGGCAGAGGTATTTTTGAGGGAAGTCATTCGTCTGCATGGACCTCCAAAGTCCATAGTCTCGGACCGAGACAATGTATTCCAGAGTAGATTCTGGCAGGAGCTTTTCAGGCTGCAGGGAACGGTGTTGAAACGAAGCACGTCTTACCACCATCAGACCGGTGGACAGACGGAGGTGGTCAACAGGAGTGTCGAGACTTACCTACCATGTTTTATTTCAGACAATCCCAAGGAGTGGACGCGTTGGCTAACATGGGCGGAGTACTGGTACAACACGTCCTATCACACTGCAGCTCAGACAACACCGTTCAGGATTCTTTATGGCAGGGACCCTCCTCACTTACTACACTATGGGCAGAACTCAACACCCGTTTCAGATGTGGAGCAATATTTGGCGGAGAGGGATCAGATTTTGGAGGAACTGAAGCTTCATCTGGCTAGAGCTCAGCAGGTTATGAAGGCGAGGGCAGACTTATACCGCAGAGATGTGCAGTTCGCAGTGGGAGACATGGTGTACTTGAAGCTGAGGCCCTACAGGCAACGATCTTTGGCTCATAGGCAGCATGAGAAGCTCGCCCCGCGTTATTTTTGTCCGTTCGAGGTTGAGGCGAGAGTGGGACCGGTCGCGTACAGGCTGAGATTACCCCAGGATCGGTTATCCACCCGGTGTTCCATATTTCACAGCTTCGACAGGCGATAGGAAATCACACCCCTTCTCCCACCCTTCCAGATATATTGACAGCAGATATGGAGGTACAGCTGGAGCCAGAGGCACTGAATGGGATGCGTAAAGGGCACACGGGAGAGCGTGAGGTCTTGCTGCAATAAAAGGGATTGCCCGGTTACGAGAGCACATAGGAGGCTATGGACATAATGGCGCAGCAGTTTCCAGACTTCCACCTTAAGGACAAGGTGGCTCATTGGGGGTAGTATTGATGGGTTTCTGGTGTATACCCGAAGGCATGGCCGCACCCGAAACCCTCCCGCATAGCCGCGCGCGTACCCCTCTCCCTCTTGGTCCGGTTTAGGGTTGGAAAGGGTATTTTGAGTAATTGTTGAGAAGGGTGGTTATTCTTAAGCGAGGGCTAGCCGTCGCGAGGGTTTTATGCTATTATTGATATTTGTGTGATTCCATAAATTAGACGAGTGCGGACGTACTCTCATTGACGTCTTGGAAGGGAATACACCTCTCTTATATTCATTTATCTAGGTTTGCGACACTTTTCTCTATAAAAATTGCAACTTTGTTTTCGGATCTATCATAATGCAACCTCCTAGATTTGAACATAAGAAGAGAAGTTTTCTGATCATGTGTTTGAATTGAGGAATGATCATTATGAATTGAAACAAGCTTCTAAAGCTTGGTATGAAAGACTTACAAAGTTTTTGATTGATTCTGGTTATAATGTACATAAAGTAGATACTATTTTATTTATTAAGAAAATTAATAATGATATAATTCTTATTCAAATTTATGTAGATGATATTATTTTTGGTTTTACTAATTAAAAACTTTGTCAAGTAAGTAAATGCTGGATGAGTTTGAGATGAGGCACATGTGTGAGCTTAACTTCTTTTTAGGCATGTAAATCAAGCAATCAAGGAAGTGTACTTTCATACACCAAACCAAGTAAAAAAGATTTGGGATGGAGGACACTGCTGAGAAGGATACCCTTATGGCAACTTCCACCACTTTGGACAATGATGAAAATGTTAAGAAAGCGGACCAAAAGACTTATAGAGGCATGATTGATTCATTATTTTATATTACTGCTAGTAGGTCTGATATCATGTTTAGTGTTTGTGCATGTGCTAGATATCAGTTTGATCCTTAAGAATCTCATCTTAAGACGGTAAAACACATACTTATGTATCTTAAGTCCACATTTGATTTTGATCTATTTTATCCAAAAGGCAGCACATTCGATTTAATATCTTCCAGAGATTCTACTTTCCTGATTGCAACACCACTAGAAACAGCACAAGTGGAACTTGTCATTTTCTTAAACATTTCATTGTTTCGTGATTTAACAAAAAGAAAAATTCAGTGTCATTGTCTACTATTGAGGCAGAGTATATTGATGTCGGACTTGCATATGCTTAAGTCTTGTGGATGAGACATGCCTTAGCTGATTTTGGGATTAAGTGTCTTACGTATGTGATTTATTGTGAGTATAAGAGTACTATTAATTTGATTAAGAATCGTGTACTGCACCTTAGGACTAAATTAAAAAAATCAAACACCGCTTTCTTGATTATCATTGCACCAAGAAAATATAGAATTAAAGTATATTCCTACTGATCATCAGGTTACTTATATTCTTACAAAAGTACTCAAGATTGACATTTTCATTAAATTAAGATGAGATTTACGCATTGTTAGTGAAAAAGAAATTTAGTTTTAAATATTAATCATGATATGTGTATTTATGCTTTCATATTGAGTCACTTTAGTTGCTTATTTTTATGCTACCATTTTTGATTATGTCAAAGGAGAAACTTTAGAAACATAACATATGACATATTAACATGCTTCTGTTGTACACTCACTCATGCACACTAATGATACATATTTGTGATACATGGTTTGAACTTGCTTGTTTTTAACATGCATTGATGCAACAAGAGTTTAAAAGTTACTATGCATCAATGTAGGAAGAGTAAGTATATAATTTTTTGTAATTTCATATTTTATGTATCAAATTATTTGTCATTATCAAAAATATGGAGAATGTTGGTTATTGAGCCACCTCTAGATACATTTTAATGATGAGCAAACAATTAGTGTTACTATTGAGATTTATAAGTGTAAGTAAACATGGTCAACAGAGCGAAAGAATCCATTCAAGCACATTATATTTGGAGATATGGAGCTAAAGCTTGAATTTAAAGAGTTAATAAATTTGGAGCTTAACAGGAAGACTAGAAGCTAATCCAAGGACTCGTAATGTGCAAAGACTTCAAAAAGAGAAGTTGAAGGGCCAAAGAATACATTAAGACACCAAGTGTAGTGTGAGTGATGTATATATTTTGGTAACTTGTATTAAATTGTTAAAGTTATAGAATTGAAGTTTGCTCACAATTACAAAAATGATTTTTAAAAGTTTTTAAATGTTTTAAATGTTTTAAAATTTTTCAAAACTCAATTTCCTATATTCTCGGTCAAACCATTGCTATATTAGGCAAACTAGTCGACCAGATTGATACGCCAATCAACTACTTACTGCAACAAAACTAGACTAGGACGGTGTCAAAAAACTAGTCAATCATAGTTATGGAACTAGTCGACTAGTGGTTACACTGTAGTCGACTAGTTCTTGTACTAGGATCAACTACTGCTCTCAGGAAATCTAACAGTTTAAACTAGTCAACCACTGTTATCCAACTAGTCGACTAGCTGCCTATCAATCGACTAGTGGTTGAACTATGTCACTAGTACTAGTCGTTTTGCCACCAACGATCACATTTTGACTAGCCGCTTTCTAGCCGTTGAATGACAAATTCCTCAATCTGTTTTGTGGGTCTATTTAAGGGGGTTTGATCTTAGGTTTTGCTAAAAGATATTAACAAGAATTTTCATCATCTAAGAGCAATTTTCAAAGCGAAAACCCATCTTTCTAAGCTTTTTTGTGCTTCAAAGTTTTCTAGCAAAGCATCGTTCTTTTTTGTCAACTCTTCCAAAATCTTTAAAACTATACTTGGCATAGTTTTCCTTTGATCTCCTAGAGATCTCATCTCTATTTTCTTGAGATCCACAGACATACAATCTTCAAGCTTCAATTTAGTGGTTGTGTGTGCTTTGTAATTTTTCTACCAAAAGTGTAAGAAAAAATCCACACAAAGATATGATGGTAAGTGTTTGCAAAATCCTCTTGTGT
Organism: Scilla litardierei; assembly: GCA_030789695.1. Lineage (NCBI taxonomy): Eukaryota > Viridiplantae > Streptophyta > Magnoliopsida > Asparagales > Asparagaceae > Scilla > Scilla litardierei. Next base: position 45,108,864 of record CM061134.1, read on the forward strand.
TTGAGGTCCTCTTGTTGAAGATGTTGGTTGGTGTTGAAGACCTCTAGTGAGAGAGGCAATTGGCGAAGTCCTCTTAGTTGAGAAGACGCAAATGTACTCTACTTCCATTTGAAGTTTGGTTAGTAGAACTCAAAGCGATACTTAGAACTGGACGTGTCCTAAGGGTTGGGTGAAGGATAATTTTTCTTGTGTTTGTGATTGCTCATTATCTCTCACTCTGTCATTCTTATTACATAATTGTAGTTCATTTTCGCTGATTATCAATTTGTGCAAACTATTGAGATTAGTTGATTAAAATTTAAGTTGGGCAACATCAATTGAATTTTTAGGTAAACATGAGGTGAAAATTTTAATTTAGTATTTTTCATCGGATAACACTATTGAACCACCTCTAGTGTTTACTTGACATCTTAAGATCCCCAACAGTTGTATCACTTTTCTACTTTTTATAGAATTGTTATATCATGTGTCATGCACTTATCATATATTCTCAATGTTTTAACAATCAAGTGTAAAATTGAGCTCGGTATAGATGAATCCTACCATGAACGTGACGAGGATCAAGTTGATAAGTTCTTATTAGTTGGAATTAGCTGAGATTATATTTGATTTTCAGTTAAGATTTTATTTGTTTTTATTTGGGTTTATTTGTTATGATTTTTGGTTAGAATTTCAGTTTGGACTTTAATTGTTTTATTTGATTTTATCGGATAAGATTTTGTTTGATATTTTAGTTATTTGGTTTATTCCCTTATCGGATGAGAGAAGATTTGTTTCTAGTTGTAAGCCAATAAATAGGCTCCAAAACATATTGTATTTGGAAATCAAAGAATGAATGAAAAAAGAATTGCTTTAGAAAAAATGTTTCTTTTATATCTCTCTTATGAGATGCGAGAGAGAGTGGACGCATAAGAGCCTTGCAAGAAGCTTAGATCTCTAACTCTCAGGCATACTGATTTGTTGGAGTCGGCGGAGGATGGCCTGATTGAGAAACTCTCAACATTCCTTTTATATTTAAAATCCCTAATTTTCCTCCATTTTACTCCAATTTTCCCACTTTAAACTCTTTAGCTATTTTTTCTATTTTTTCTCTTTAGATCTTCCATCCTACATTAATTTTGATATCAAAGCTAAAACTTGGTTTGTTTTCTATTTTATCTTAATAAAAAAATCTTTTTCGTTAAGCTAGGTTTTATGAAAGAACAAAAGAAATTTTACCTTTTCATCGCTATTTTCTTAACTTTAAGATTTTAGGAAAAAAAACTTAACTTTTTCGTCATCTTTTTTCCTCATAAAAAGACATCCTTTTAATTGTTCATTTTCTTTTCTTCCAATTAGATTTGGAATTTTTTAAAAATGAAAAATAATAATAAAAGAGAGGAAAAAGTTTAAAAAGAGAAAAAATTCAAAAAATGGAAAAAAAATTCAAAACAGTCTCAAAAATTTCAGTTGATGCAAAAAAATTTAATTAAAAAACTTTCAAAAAACTTCACACGACTATTGCTCATCCTTTTCTTCATACCCTTTTAATATGTTCACTTTCTTCATAAAAACCAAATCATAATTTTGCATCCTCGTCACAATCTACCAATCAACAAACTTTGTGCGTCCTCCTTTATTCAGTGATTTTGGCCATCCTCCTATATATACTTGTCTACTAGTTTAGATGTTGATTCATTTCAAAGTTCGAAGACGAATAGTTTCAAATGCCGGTTACTGCTTGGTTTATGTTCACTTACCACCATTCATCATGAGATGAATATTTTAAAGCCGTGGAGAATAATAAGAATCAAGTTGATAAGTTCTTATTAGTTGGAGTTAGCTGTGATTATATTTGATTTTCGGTTAAGTTTTTATTTGGGTTTATTTGTTAAGGATTTTTAGTTAGAATTTTAGTTAAGATTTTAATTGTTTTATTTGATTTTATCTGTTAAGATTTTATTTGATATTTTAGTTATTTGGTTTAGTCCCACATTGGATGAGAGACTATTTGTTTCTAGTTATAAGCCTATAAATAAGCTCCAAAACTTATTGTATTTGGAAATCAATAAATGAATGAATGAAAAAAAGAATTGTTTTGAGAAACCGGTATCTTTTAAATATTTCTTGTGAGATGCAACGGAGTGGGTGTACATGAGCCTTGGCGAGAAGCTTGGATCTCTAAATCTCCGACATACTAATTTGTTGACCTGTTTGAGAAACTCTCAACATCGTTTATCTATTTCAAATCCCAAATTTTCTCAATCTGTACTTTCCCAATTTTTTCAATTTTCCCACTTTAAAACCATAGATCTATAAATTTTTTTCTATTTTTTCTCTTTAGATCTTTCCGTCAGAACGTTTATCATAGAAAATGCTTGAAAGTGACAAATTTCTATCTAACCAGATTGTGTCAATAAACCTGTGATACAGATGATTCACTTCACAGGAATAGAAGAATGTTTTCCTACCAACATGACCAGTCAATTAGAACTAAACGTTAGACATACTGGCTATTGCAACCATAAATCCATGCCAAAGCATCATTTGGAGATTGTGAATAGGTGGCGTCAAAGCAGTCAGCGACCTGTGTTGATTATTAGGCAATAGCATCTGCACTAGTGTAATGATATCCATCAGATTTTTACTACGTGTGCAGACATGCAGAATTAATAAAGGTTGACCATTGTATTGCTAATCATAGATGAAGACAGTAGTAAGATAATTCTATTTTTGAGGCACAAAATTAGCTAACTAACCAAGAAAACGATACCTGAACCCTGAAGAAAAGAGATAAGGTACTGGTTGACAGCTGTGACTGTTTTCACGGGGAGGGGAATCAGCATTCAGACTCTCTTGTAATGCCCTTGCTAGTTGTTCATCTTCATCCAAGTGAGAGCCATTCTCTAATGTTAAAGAAAATAACATTGACATGATATGAATATGTGTATACTCTTATGCAACAAAATAATTATTTGATAAACATATGCAAATAAAGGAAATGAAACCTCATGGTGTTAGATCTTGAATCAAAAAAAAATCATAAACTTCAATAGTATTAAACTACACTGTTCCATTAACTTTAAGGCCGAACAAGGAGCATGTGCAGGATGTGGGGGTTGTTATAAATAAAAGAAAATGATGATAGGATTTGAGAGAGAAAATTGATGCGAACCTAGATCTGGATCTGAAGATCCAGATCTGAAAATAACTATTTAATGCAAAAAAAGAGGCTACTAAAATTCCATGTAAATCCAAAATATCCTAGAGCTACTAGGGAATCCACGTTATTGATACAAAAAACAATAAATAAACAAACATTTTTTGGCACAAATTTGAAGTTAAATATCAATGAAAATTAAGCCAATCTAACTTGGATGTTGGAGCATGAATAGCTAGCATGCTTAGATCCGTATCTAGTTTTACAAAGGCATAATTAGACAGGCAAGCAACCTATATAAATGTTTGACTGCATCAGACTTATAGCAATGCTTATTAATCCATATTAGCAAAGTCAAATCAATTAATCAACAGTAAGATCTACAAGCCTGAAGGTTGCTGATGGGAACGTGGTGGATAGAAAGGGGATGTGTACTATATAAACGGTGGAATACAAAGATAAGGGCCTCAATTAGATAGGAGGACCACTCTTCCAGGATCTAAAACTATTTGCTACTCCTAAACTCCTAATTCTACTCTCTACTCTTCTTTTCAATTCTCTTCCTACCCCACACTAACCCCCTTCACTCCTATTTATAGTGTTGGTTTGACTCTATTTACAAAATTGCCCCTCAGGCACCAAATTACAAAATTGCCCTACGAGCCCCAGAACTACAAAACGGCCACTATTATGGCTACAATCCACATTTCCAACACTACTCCGCCCCCGAAAAACCACCTTATCCTCAAAGTAGTGCATGAAGTTCGCGAGTGCGCTTTTCCGAGTGTTGGAACATGTCTCATCGCCTCCTCCTAGATCAAAAAGCCACCAACGAGCTCCGTCCTCGAAATGTTGCCTCAGGTGTGGTAGTGCGTCCGCAGCTGAGTTGTCTACGTACTAGCGCTTTCTATTCTGAATTTGGACTCCAAATGTGCCTAAAATCGTCAAAATACAAAATCCGCGCAGAAAATCTACTGAAAATAGCCCAGAAATTCCGAAACATTTCTGTGGCTCACTGTTCATCGGCTTAGCTAGATCCGGCTGGCGGCTTGACTTAGCCGGCTCGAGCCGTCAACTACGGCTTGGGAACGGCTGGATCGAGCCGCCACTGTAGCGGTGGCGGCTCACCGGCGCCGATCGTGTTTTTCGACGACTCCGACAGCTGATGGTGTCGATCCCTAGTCCGATGTGTTTGCCCGGCTGAGACGCGTTTGTTGGTGGTAGTGACGGTCCAAAATCTCGCTGCTGGTGCCGCTCGAAACGCCTCGCATGTCTCTTCTGACGGTTCGCTCGCACCGCAGAGGCCCCGGGATCTCTCCAGAGCCATTACGACCCTTCGGGGGCTCGCCCGACTCGCGACGGCCCTCTGGGGCTTGCCAGAGTCGATGCTGCCCTCTGGGGGCTCGACCGACTCTGGGCGGCCCTCCGGGGGTCGCAGGAGCTAGGGCAGCCAAGGAGAAGGCCGATGCGTGTTCGTCGTCCCCTGTCGACATCGGATCTCGGTCGCCGATGTCTGTGGACTTTGGATCTGCGTCGTTCTTCTGCTTCTCCTTCAGATCTGGCAGATCTAGACTCGTGATCTTCAGAATATGTCTTCGCCCTCGCTGCGGAAGGGTAGCAACTATCGATCTCCGCAAAATCTTCTGCTATTTGACGGCGTGTCTCCGCAAATATTTGATGAATATATGATCTCTCTCCGATAGATGGCGGCCCATCTCCGCCAAGAATTGCTTCAGGCGATCGCGATCTCCTCTACATCCAACGTTGGTGCTATGGATCTTGAGCTCTGATACCACTTGATGGGAACATGGCAGGATAGAAAGGAAATTTGTATTAGATAAACGGGGGAATACAAAGATAAGTGTCTCAATTAAAGAGGAGGACCACTCTCCCAGGATCTAAAACTATTTGCTACTCCTAAACTCCTAATTCTACTCCTACTTTTCTTTTCAATTCTCTTCCTACCCTGCAATAACCCCCTTTCATCCTATTTATAGGGTTGGTTTGACCCTATTTACAAAGTTACCCCTCGGACACCAAATTACAAAATTGCCATACGGGCCCCAGAATTACAAAACTGCCACTATTGTGGCTACAATCCACATTGAGTTTAGAAGTAGCAAATAGTTTTAGATCCTGAGAGAATGATCCTCTCCTCTAGTTGAGGCACTTATCTTTGTATTTCCCCGTTTATCTTAATACAAATCCCTTTTTTATCCTACCACGTTCCTAACAAATGGTATCAAAGCTAGCCCCATGTTACGGTTCACGTTGCGAAAGGGGCGACTTGGGGAAGGAGCGACCTAAGAAGGGGTGACTTGGTAAAGCCAGAGTGGGCCACTTACACCCCAGAGTGGGCCGCCGTAGACGGCGGTTGTCGGAAGCGTGGTGGTATGTTAGGATCACATTAGTCCCACATCGGAAGTGAAAAAAGAAAAGAAAAAGCTTAAGTACTAGCGGGCCTTTCCACCTAATACCAATTGATTTTGGGTTTGATGCTAGCTAATACTTAACAATTGGGATGTGAGCCCAATGTTAAGGGTCTAGTATGGGAAGGATCATTAGCTAGGCTAGTGTTAGAGGCCTAATACGTGCGGTGTCTCTAACAAATGGACTAGGTTAGGGGCCTAATATGGGCTGGCTCTCTAACAGTTGCATCACATGCCTACAATATAATCAAAGAGCATTCATCATCTTGATTACTAAGATGTTAATCGGATACAGCTGACAACCATGTTGCTCTTCGGTTTGCAGCTCATGGAAGTCATAGCAGAATAGCCAGTACTTGATTGAGAATGGTTAGGAAAAAAAGAAAGGTTAACTACAAGACAGATAATAACACCACCACCACTATCAACGACGATGACAACAGAGCCTTTTATCCAAATGTTTGAGGCCAGTATGTAAATTCTTGTCTTGCAACCAGATCTATGAAGGGTCAATGCCTTAGTTAACTCAACTGCTAGAAAACATAGATAATTCACAGAAAAAAAAGAATAATGCTTTTCATCCCCAAGAATTTAACTGAAAAAATTTCTTAGGCACTTACAGTCATAAAAGATAGTCGTCTTAGTTGATGATGATTTTTGGTCATTGTCATGTTAAATTTTATTGAACGCTGCTGCAAGTAAGAAAGCATCTTACAAGTAACAAAAACAAGAAGGTAATAGACCTGATACTAACCAATTGCCTTTGCCTTTTTCTGCTCTTCTTCTGATAAGGAAAGTGCAATGGCATGATCAATATCTTCATTTTCATAGTCTGAGAGTGCATCCTAGATTCAAATCCAAGATAAAAATAAAATTACTTAGATTAGAGCAAAACACAGAAATGCTAGAATGGATATCACAGTAGCTAGCTACAAAGTTATTGGAATAAACAAGCACCCAAAAGGCCAGAACAGATATAAACCAGTAGACGTGAGCTATACATTGCAAATTTTAGAAATTATAGTCTTATATCCAACATGGTAAGTGGGTTGATGTGGCATTTTGTATTGCATCATGCCTCAGAAACAAAGTCAATTCCTCATAAAAATGTTCTCCCCCTTCATCCCTGCTAAAATCTTCCTAGTCTAGGAATTTTGCAGGATTTCTCCTAATTTTGCAGAAATTGTATGGTTCTTTCACACTCTAATGATGTCTCATAGATGCATATTTGGGGCCAATGATGTCTCATAGATGCATATTGGGGGGGGGAAATATGAAAGAAATAATAAAATTTTCATTATAGATATTTTTAATGGACGCATAAATCCTACTCACCATCCAATTCAATTAAAAGCCACATCCTAGCACGTCAATGTCATCATAAAGGATTGTTCTAATCATAACATACTTGACCATATAACATCATTCAAAGTTGAAATAGATCCAGAAAAGGATTGACCACATAATGGTTCTTTCACATTCCAATTCTGTATGTGAGAATATAAATACTTGAAGAGATTTTATGTAAATGTTACAAAGACTACATACAATAATACCTGGTAGAGAGAGGATCTTGACCAACTCTCTCTAATATATCTAATTAAAATCTCTCCTCTTTTATTGTGGTACCAGATCCCACAATCCAAATCTGAACCCTGATTAAAATTTAAACCCTCTAACATCACCACATTCAACCTTCAACCCTCAACCGCTGCCATCAGCAACCACCAATTTTAACCACGTCCATGATCAGATTAAACACACGACCCAACCACCGCCATCAGCAATCAGCCACCCGGCTTTGACCCAACTTGCAGAGATCCATTTGATGGCCATGAATAATTTAAAATCAAGACCCGGCTTTGACCCAACTTTTGGAGGGTCCATTTGATGGTCATGAATAAGAAGAAACATCTTGCAGACGATCGCAGACGATCCACCACCGAAGATATCAGAGTGGCTTGGGATGACAAGCATACATACAATCAATTGTTGAACTCAAAGAAGCGTAAGATACAAGATCTGGTGATGCACTCACAACGTGTGAAGAAGCCTAAGATACAAGATCTGGTGATGCACTCACAACGTGTGAAGAAGTTACAAGGGTACATGGAGGTGTAAAAAAACATGTCCAAAGCATATGATGTGCCTCAGGCGGTATGAAGCCCACAACAAAACAACCAATTATCTCAACAGTATGTGTATTTTTGAAAGTTTTATGATGATCTGAATGATCTATTCTTGATATTAACGGACATTCATCAGATACAGTGATAGTGATAGAAAGAGCAGATGGCTATCTTAGTCTTTTTAGACGGCATGCGACTAGAGTATGCGGTTGTTCGTCCTCAGGTCACTGACTTCGTCCATAGTCTCTCCTAAAGACCTTCCGCAGATATTTTTCGAGACATCATAAAGCCAAATGTCAATGAGCTCATATGAGAGTTCAGCTCTAACCACTATACGATTTCTAGGAGATACTGCCAAAGGCAGAGGTGGGTGTGAATAAGGCCACATATGCAAAGGTGATTGTTGTGGAAGTTGCATGTCTAATGGAAGTTCTACTTGAGGCAAAAATATGTATAGGACAAGAGGTAGAGGCTTTCATGAGACAAAACTTGATGATAAGATTTGTCATTACTGCAACAAGGTAGGGCATACAAATTACACTTATTGGAGGTTGTAAATGAAAGAATTTAAATATCAGATATCGGAATCCCATCGAATGTACATTTTCCACATTAGATGTCAAAAGATATATTTGGAAAATGCATCAAGATCGGGATGATTATATAATCATATATGACATCACTTATATATAACTAAATAGTAGTTATCCCTGTGTGACTTCTAGATATCTGATGGAGATCTGACTCTAGTTATTTTAGACTTAATTTCATTTTGCAGATAAGTTTATTTTAGTTTTCATGTGTTGTGCATGTGCTTTATTTTTTGGATATATTCTTTTATTTTTATTTTATTTTTTGATTTGCATGTGCAGTGTTCATAGTATAGCCTTGAAATAAGCATGTACAACCTTTTATCTCAATGAATTAGAATTCATAAAATATATGAGAAATTCGACTTTGGTTTGAAAGGATCTTAATGTTTCTAAAATTTATTTTTTTTTGGAAGGAGTTGAATGTGGGTACGAGGGACACTTGGGCAAGATATCTGAATCTTATCTTATCCTAAGCTTTATTTTCCTTATTCCATAGAATTTTCCACTAATTTCTTGTTTTACACATCAAGGTTAGAGGCTCGGTTTCGGTTTTTCGGAATTTTAGGGTTTTATCAGGTTTCGCTCGTTTCGATGGTTTCAGAGTTGAGTTTTGTTTCGTTCGTATCAATAGTCTCAAATACTTGTGTTACATTTGGGATCCTCATCGAACCTTTGGGCTAGCTGCTACTCAAATTACACATTTTGCTATTTATGGTAATTTTTTGACCCAGCTGCAACTCAAATTACATATTTTGATAAACATATCGTATTTATTTACAAATACCATTAAAATTATTAGACAATGGCAAACTTGTAAATAAATGAACCATGTTTAGCAAAATGTGTAATGTGAGTAGCAGCCCCTCCACCAATCCATGTGAACCCCTAGCTACTCTTACGATGATGGACAAATAAGTTCCCCTCTCTTCTTGGAGAACGGTGGGCTGCGTGGAAAAATTTGGGCTTGAAGAGCAGCGATTCCTTCCCGATAAGTTTCACTCTCTTATCTTCTTCATCTTCCTCTTCATCTTCCTCTTCTTTTTTGGATGTTGCTGATGATGATGTTGTTGTTGCTCATTCTCTTCTGATTCATGTGTTAATTTTTTAATGTTTTTTCCCGTCATCTTTGACTATCGAAACACGATAGTTTCGCCCAAAACTGTCCGATACCGATTTTATAAGCCAATTTTGTATTGGTTCCCTCCGAAATCGATACGAACCCTATATGTTTCAGCCAAAACCTTTGTCCATGTTACCCATTACATAAAGCATAGAATTGGAACCGCATATCAATTTTTTTCTATGTTACGTCAAATTTGGTATCATAATGAAGTATATCCAGCAGTCTCATTTTTCCTAATACTTAAAATTCCATCTTTCCATTAGATCAAAAAAGTATCTCAATAATTATATATGTCAATTTTTAATCCAACATTTACCTGATATTTCTTCAATTTTCCCTTAATTTTTTAGAATTTATTTAAGATTTTCTTCAAAAAAAAATTCGAAAAATTCACAGCTTCCACAATTCATCCCTCTTCCCACTTAACTGAAACCCTAACCATATCCAAAACCCCAAATCTTATTTCCTAACCCCAAACTATGGTCACACTGCAGCAATCATTTCTTTTCCTCATAGCTCTTCATTAATCACCATCATTGCTATTGACTTAGTTCCTCTCTGTCACAGTTGTGATCATCATTACCGTCAAGTATCAAATCTAGCATAATTTTCATCGAAGCCACTTCAATTGTCACCATCATCGAACACATCCTACATCATCATCATCGCCCTCTCCGTCATCTGCTCCCAACATCATCTGAAATTTCAGTAACCATCGCCATTTGCAACTTCATCAACTATTGTCACATTCTTCTTCATCGTTGTCCTTCGTTGCCATCTTCATTGCTAGTCATCATCGCCGCTAGTTGTCACTAACTGCGGTTGATCTCGAGCTGAATTCAAATCATCATCATAAATTTGAGCTGATATTATTTATCAGTTTAGATCCCAACCAAACCCAATCGTCTCGAGTCCACCCAAGCCAAATAAAGCCACCAAAGCCGGTTGCTACAGAACTTAAATTGAGCTGCTAGTTCCATTGATTAAATGATGACTGCATAATGTGGCTCACCATTTGAAGGATTTTCTTAAGTTTCTTACTAGTGAATAATCCTGAACCCTTATTTTGATATTGAAGCCGGATTTCAAACTTTTTACATGAAAATTTCACATTCAAGCTCGCTAGCTGATTATCTAATAATTTCTAACGACTATAATAACACATACAAACTAATCTTCACTCTAAGTAACATCTACTCTAATCAAATTCTTTTACTTTTAAATTCTAAAAATTCTCGTTTTGCTCAAATAGTTGTATATAACTGATGGCCAATATTCTCAATCTCGTTTTGTGTACATGTATCATCATCTAGGATTGTTTTTTATTTTAACATATATATCCAAACATTTATGCTTTTATTTTATTTTTCATAATTAGTGCACATGTATAGTTTTACGTTTAGGATATGCATCTCACCCTTATGACAATTTGGTTGCTACATTCATCCTGATTTTTCATGTTTTGTAGTGAAAAAACATTTAGGATATACTTGACCAGAAGGTATAGACTATTCACTACTAATAATGACCTTTTAAGCATTTCAACGAGATAACTAGAGTGTTTCCAGACACTAGAATTACGGTATGTGATTTAGGAGATCGTGTACTTGCCTTAGTGACACGAGGCAGAAAAGAGAGACCCGTAAATGACACAAATAGCAAGAGATGAGCAATGGCCATGCCTTTAGGATATGGTAAGGGCGAGACATACGAAGTCAAGGACGAAAATGTAGCCATGTGATACGTGATTATGTTGGTAATGAAACCGACACTAGATCGGAACATTTTACACAAAGGGTTAAGATAGATCTACCCACATTTGACAGGACTTATGGCCCATGAGGCTTTTGTTGCGGCCGGTAATTGGAAGAGGGGCATTTGGGTAAAATGACATTTAAGGGGTGTTTTGCTATTTAAAGGGGGTTGAGCCGGCCCTAATTCTTATGCGAAATTTGAGAGAGTATTTTCTTTTTTATTAGTTTATCCCCTAGATTAATCCTTAGCTAGTCGTCCTTTTAAATTGTAGTTGTTATTTAGCGAGTAGTTGATTTGTAGTAGGTTTTCCTATAATTTCATATCTGAGATCCAATAAAAATCCCATTTTTATCCTCAAATCCCTAGCGAATCGCATCAAATTGGTATCAGAGCGGTTGATCCATGGCGAACACGCGAGCAACGGAGCGGATTGAAGTCTTGGAAAGGAAGGTTGAGCGGATTGAAGCCCAAATCAGTAAGGGTTTCATCGATCTAAGGAAAGAAGATGCGGAGATGGCCGCGGAGATCCGGAAGGAGATGAAGGAAAATCAAGAGAAGACGGAGGCCAAGATGAAAGAGATGAAGGAGATGACGGAGGGAAAACTATCGGAATTGACGGAGGCCATAGCGGCGTTGACCGCTCATCTCATCCCAAAGGCAGATCCAAGCAAAAAGGAGCCACCTTTGGCGAAGGACAAGGGTAAAAAGACAATTTTTTTTGAAGATGAACCGGATCTAGACGACGATGGAGGGTTTGACCAAGGAGACAACGCGTGGGGGACCCACCAAGACCACGCGCCGCCGCGCCGCGACGACACAAACCAAGGAGGGGGGGGTTCCGGCCAACCGGAACACCCCAGGGTGGCCGCCGGCCCCCCAGGTACATCTGGGGGGGCCGGCGAACCCCCTGGGGGGCGGCGGCAGGCCGCCAGGGCCTTGGGAGGGGCGGCCGCACCTGCCGCCCCCCTGGCGGCCTCGGCAGACTCTGCCGCCGCCGCCTGGGGCCCGCCGGCCCACTTCCAGGGCCGGCCGGCCCAGGCGGCGGCCTGGGGGGCCTCGGCCGACCCCAGAGGGGGGATCCGAGGCCCGGCCGACCCCTGGGGGGGTCACTGGCCCCCCAGGACGTTCGACAGATGATTTCGCAGGGTCCCCGACCCCCGGGGGCTCCACCCGAGGTTCGTGGAGCGCAATTTAGGGGTTTTCAGACTTTTGGGGGACCCAGCGGAGGATTGCAGCATGGCGGAGGGCCCCACCAGATCACAGGAGGCCCGTCGACTCAGCCCCCACCCTTTGGGGGAGTGACGGGAGATTGGAGAGCGTACCAGGATCCTCCAGGAGGCCACCAGGCGGAGTTTGGGCATCATCAGGGAGACTGGCAAGGGCACGGAGCAGAGGGAGGCTACCGTGATCGGACTGAGGCTTATGTTCCAGACAGGCGACAGGGATACCAGCACAGGGGAGGATTCCAGCCGCAGGAGAGAGGTGGATTCGCTGGCGAGAGACGTCTGAGGAAGCTGGAGGTGCCTGTTTTTGAGGGAGGCGACCCAGACGACTGGCTGTACCGGGTGGAGAGGTACTTGGAGGTGTCCGCTGTCCCAGGGGAGGATTGGCTACGGGCGATAGGGGTCTGTCTGGAGGGAGAGGCTTTGGGCTGGTTCCGTTGGACCGATCAGCAACGGCCTTTTCAGACCTGGGCTGAGTTTACGACGCTCTTGACAGAGCGGTTTGGAGGAGGTCCGGCTGGCGGCGTGTTCGAGAGACTGTACTCGCTGAAGCAGGAGGGGAGCGTGGGAGATTACATCAAGAAGTTTGAGTCGCTCTGCCACCGAGTTCGGGGAGTCTCTGAGGAGTCTCTGGAGGGCTGTTTCATGAAGGGGCTGAAGCCCACGGTGCGGTCGGGGCTGAGACAGTTTGAGCCCGTTGGTCTGCGCGTGATGATGACGCTGGCCAGGAAGGTGGAGGATCACCAGGAGACAGAGCGGAGAGCCCGCGGGACGTGGGGATGCTCTACCTTTCGAGGGCCGGATCCTGGAGGAGGACAAAAGGGGGCCGCAGGAGGGGCAACATCCACTGACGGCTCAGTGGTTACCAAGGAGAAGGGGATGGAACTACGACCTGGGGGACAGACACGAAGAATGACCGAGGCAGAGATTCGAGACAAACGGACCAAGGGCCTGTGTTTCAAATGCGACGAGAAGTTTACTCCTGGGCACCGGTGCGGGAATCGTACTCTTCAGATCCTGATAGTGAATGACGAAGAAGAGGGTGAAGAGAGTGTGATAATGTTGGAAGCTGGCGTGGACGATGATCAGGAGCACCTGCACGTGGAGTAGCGGAACATACCCTTCACGCACCACCTTGAGGACAAGGTGGTTTTTCCGGGGCGGAGTAGTGTTGCGGCCGGTAATTGGAAGAGGGGCATTTGGGTAAAATGACATTTAAGGGGTGTTTTGCTATTTAAAGGGGGTTGAGCCGGCCCTAATTCTTATGCGAAATTTGAGAGAGTATTTTCTTTTTTATTAGTTTATCCCCTAGATTAATCCTTAGTTAGTCGTCCTTTTAAATTGTAGTTGTTATTTAGCGAGTAGTTGATTTGTAGTAGGTTTTCCTATAATTTCAGATCTGAGATCCAATAAAAATCCCATTTTTATGCTCAAATCCCTAGGCTTTTCAGTCTGGCTGGCGGATATGGAACATTTTTACAAGTGACATTAGATGTTTGATAACCACATGATTAGATGCACTAAGATGACGCATGAGAATCAGCTAAGATCCATTAAGCTACAATAAGATACGAGGTAGAGAGGGAGTGTTGTGGACTATTTGGACATGGGATGAGATGAAAATACTCAAAACAGTTATACATAACCACATCTATAGAGACTAGCTAACGGATCAATTACTCAGGTTACGTCAAAGCATAACCGTGAGCAAATACATGACTAAATTTGACGACATTTAACCAATGTGGATGGCGAGAAGACCCTTCATTCACCTTTTTAATGTTTCATAATAGGTTAAGACCTTAAGACCTGAATTTTAACATGAAATGTTTATCCACAACGTGATCCCCACTGTGAAGGCATTTAAATTAGCACAGAATCTAGAATCTAGAGTTGTTCGTTAAAGAATGAATCTTCGTGAAGTCTACTTGCAAACTAATGAGCAACCTAAGTGGTCACTAGAACAAGACCAAATATACTAAGTAACGTAATGGTAAGGTTTAAATCAAAGAATCTTTCCAACAAAATCCAACATGAGTTCAATGTTTCCATTATCGTGGTTATGGTCATTTTACTAGTAGTGTCCCAGTACGACACAGTACGGAAGATCTAAATAGAGAAAAATGAAAAAACTAATAGAGTTAATACTTTAAATTGGAAAAATAAAGAAAATTAGACAAGAATGAATTGAGAAAATTAGAGATTCTAAATAAATAAGTGATATTGATAGTTTCTCATCCAAGCCCTCCTCCGTCAAATCCAACAGATAAGCATGCTAGAGATTCTCAAATCTAGGCCTTTCGTCAAGGCTCTTGCATGCGCACTCCCTCACATCTTATAAGAAAGATTTAAAAGAGAAACATTTTTCTTAAAGCAATTATTTTTCATTTGTTCATTGATTGCCCAAATAAAATAAATTTTGAACCCGATGTATAAGCTTATTACTGGAGACAAATCTTTTCACATCCGATGTGAGACTAAACCAAATAACTTAAATATCAATTAAAATCAATTAAAATCCGAACAGATCAAATCAAATAAAATGAATAAAATCCTAACTAAAATTCAAATTAAAACTCTTAACAAATAAAAGTAAATAAAAACAAATAGAATCTTAACTAAAAATCAAATAAAATTTCTACTCTAACTTATTAGAACTTGATACTTATCAGTGAGCTTACAAATTGAAGAAAGTATCGACTTACAAGTTGAAGAAAGTCTTATTGATACTGGAATAATTGTCGAGGATATTCCACCTGAGGGCTCTAATGAAGTAGATGAAGACTTAAGTGTAGTACTTGATTGAATGTCATTAGCTGCTTAGTTGTTACACTTAAGAGAGAGACTGGTAAAGAACAAATGTTTTCTTTACGTGCGTTGAAATTATATGTAGGTCCTTTAGAGTGATAATTGACGAAGATATGTGTATAAATGTAATCACCAAATTAGTTACTGAGAATATATGACTTAAAGTTAAGCCTCATCCACAACCATGTCACATGGGTTGATAAAAATTCGCATGTTGTTGCTCAACATTATTAAGTGCCTACAAGTTTTTGGGTTATCAGAAGGTGTCATGTCATCATAATAGATGATGCACAGAACTTACTAGGAAGGCCATAGCTGAATAAGCCCAATGTTAATATTCTGAACGATCTAATGCATTTTTATTTATATTTTGAAGGGAAGAATATTGTCTTGACTCTTAACCAACCTAAAAATATAGTTAAAATCAAAAGAATAAATTGGGCACTAACCCGGCGCTATGAAATCAATTCACCTTGTGGCCTATAGTTCACTAGAGTTAAACACTTTGCATTTCCTGGAGCATCATGCATATCATGTGAGTGACCGGCATTTCGACACTTGCAAGATCATTACTATTAATAACAATAAAACAAGTCTGTTGTAGAATCCGATAAACATTTATAAGGATTTGCTATTAAGGAATAAGGATGACATGATATTTAGAGATTATCCAGAGAGGTTTGTTCTGCAACCTACAAGGATGCTTTGCACGCATTATACAAATACTCGTCAAGCTCTGCAGAGAAGTGACCCCGATACAACCGAGTCAATTATTTCACACGAGTTTGATAATGGCCCATCACCTGCAGTGTTGACTTAGTGTTGACTTACTGTCTTTCATATATGTCACCTTGGAGATACTTGTTCAGCTTGACCTGGTTTAGCAAATCTATTGCTATTCACCACGATGTGAATCTTCAGAAGAGCCGAAAGGTTGATGAATACACAACTCTAGTTATTTTAGACCTGGTTTTATTTTGATTGATTAATTGATTTTGACTTTCATATGTTGCATATGTGCTTTACTTTCAAGAGTTTTAATTTTATTTTTATTTTATCTTGATTTACACGTGTGGTGCACATAGTTTAGTCTTTAATTAAGCATGTAATACAACTTTTTATCTCAGTAGTTGGAATTGATAAATTTTATGATAAAGTTCTAGTTTGGTTGGAGAGAACCCCTCGTTTTTTAAATTTTCATTTTCGAGAGGAATTGAGAGTGTGAGAGATGCCAATACAAAAGGTTTGAGTTTTATCTTATCCTTTCTTTTCGTTAATCCTTTAGAATTTTCACCCAACTTCTTGTTCTGCCTCTCACATAACATTAAAACTAGAATCCTAAATCTATTTTTTGCTTTATGTTGCGTCAACATCACTATTTGACTATGTCATTGAAATAGCATAGTAGAATCAAACAACCATTAAAATACTTCAAATAAAGTACTAAAATAGATTACCAATAGAAAATTTATCAATGGCTCTTATTTCCTATAATGTATTTTGCTTTCTTTCTTTTTTACAAAATTTCAAGGTAACTATAGTATTTTTTTCTTAGAAATCACAACACTAAAAGAGTTAAGACTCTTCTACTTCTTTTTATCCTATTCCTCTCAGTCACTCTTCATTTAGGCTTCTTCAGTTCCCTTGTTAGTAATGACGGCATAAGATAAGACGAGGACAAAGAGGCTACATCAGTAGTGACAGAAAAGGTGTAAGATGAAGATAGGAAGGAGAACAAGAGCGAAGAACTGAAGAAGAAGACTGCGGGAAAAGACTGAAAGGAAGAAAAAGTTTGAAGAAATAAGAAAAATCATGAAGAAGAAAAGTTTTGTCACCTCTAATCTCGCACCATCACCTATAATCCTGTCTTCTTTGCCTCGAACCTATTGTTTGACCTCTTTCTCCTATCGCAATCATCGCAAACATCTGAATTAAAGTCTGACATGTGGAAATTTTGTATCAAAATTAGATTAACGATGAGATATGGAATTATAACAAAACAAGTTTGTGTCCCCCTTTACACTTAAAAGTAAACGCACAAAAATGATTGTATCGGCTGATTATCGACCAATATACATATTATCCAATTTATCGATGGGTATGGCTGATATGATAAAATATCATGCATATTATATGCCTTAACTTGCAAAAAAATTCATTCTCGCATCGTCTGAATATCGATATCAATATATCAACATAGAAATAGAACAATGGCATGAGATCTTAAGCGGATCCCTACATGTAGCATCTTCTCAGGACTATTCCACTGCATCAAGGAGTATGGAAATGATTGATAATGAAAAGAGGCAGTGCCGGTTGGTTTAGAAATTTTGAAATGCTCAAATGATACCCTTTTCTTTTACAACTGCACTAGCAAAGATATATAATCATATTGTTTGTCTTTCTTCATCTTTCATCTGCTCCTTAAACTTTTCAGGTCACATGATGACATGATCAACTCTTCAATTAGAAACTTCACAGATGCCTCTACATCTACTGTTATTGTGTCCATACAGTTAATGCCACGTCACTTTTATCTCTATCTTTTGTTTTGTATATGCTTTTATTTACATTCAATTTGCTTTATATTAGTCAATTGTTATGTTTTTTGAGCTTTTAACAAATTTCTTCCCTGATTAGTCTTTCAGGAGACTGAAATCAAGATTGGAATAGTGCATGAATTGGGAGGAATGAATCATATGGATGCAGAGATTGATTGGATAGCATGTTCTAATATCACCAATTATTAATTATTGTAGTTTATGACATTCCTCGTTGTAAAATCCAAACACATGAATTGAATAATTTATTAGTTTTTGTTTTAGAATAATAGTCATGTTAGGACAGCATTAGCATGTGTCATATCCACCTAGAGTCAATAAACGTGCTAGCAATCCTTTTGAACTTGTTCGTTTAGATGTTTAGTGCATTACCAAATTTAATAAAAACTCATTTCCAGTATCTTAATTATATTTGTTTAAGATTATTATTATTTTGCTTGGTTATATCTTTTGAAAAGTATATCTAAAGTCTTTTTCATTTTCAAGATGTTTTGTACTAAAATCAAAACCCAATTAGATGGTTTTGTTTCATACGTTACTAAGTAATAAAGCTAAGGAATACTTCAACGTGTCATTTTTTGACTTCATGTCTTGGTCTTGTATTACCAATGTTCATGCTTTCATACTCAGCCAAATTGAATTACTTAGCATAAGAATATATATTTGTTAAAGGTTGCTAGGTCAATGCTTCTTTATATGCATGTTCTTAGAATTTTATTTAGAGTGATGTTGTTTTTACTCTTAGTAATGTGAAAATTCTCACGCCTTCATATGTGCTTGATGGTTGCATGATTTCATATAAATTGTTGTATCATATTATTGATCTTTTTCCATTGCCACCAATGATAGTTAGGTGCATGTTTGGTGCATAATCATCGACATAGTAATGTTAAACTTGATCATGAAGCTTTGAAACGCGTCTTCTTAGAATATATCCAAACACAACCATGCCGCTAGACATATTATCCCCTACAAAACAATTGTTGATCTCTACGGATGCTATGTTTTTGAGTCTTGGTCGTACTTTCCCATAAAAGCTTACTTGTCAATAGTGCATTTTTGAGTCTAATGAGTTCACTTTCCTTCTGATTTCATTCTCCAGGGTATCTTCTTCGAGAACAAACTCGTTGCCAAAGACACCAGACCGGGTGTTAAAAAGAACCACCTCCTAATTCGCTAGATGTGTCACCTACTTCATATGATCCTTCTTTGGAATCACCATTTCTGATCTTGATCATCTTATTGCACTATGTACAAACACTAGTATATATATTGATTGTCTTAGTTTGGATTTTTCTTCCTACAGTGGGGTACCTCCTTTGTTCTATGCCATAATCTCCTCCATTGATTCTAATCAAATTTCTAAGTTTGTTTACAAAGCCTTTTCTAATCCATATTAGCAGAATGCTATGTGAGAAGAAACATCATTTCTCTCTCATAATCATACACTGTTGGCCATTTGCACCAACTTGATATCAAGAATGTCTTTCTCAGTAGTGTTCTTGATAAGGTATATATGGAGCAACCATTTTGTTTAATTGTTTAGGAGTTTGGGATGCCTGCAAATTGTAAAAATTATTACATGGGTTGACGTAGTTACCTAAAGCCTGGTTAAGCAAGTTTGATGCAGTTGTAAATGGGGTTGGCCACTAACTATTCTATCTTTTATCAATCTGACTAGGACAAAATGTTCTTCTTTGGGGTATCAGTAGATGACAGTCATCACCACTGACGGCGTTAAGGGCATTAAAAGCATAAGAAATTCATTTAATTGATGAAGGATCTTGGACCTTTCCAGTGCTTTCTGGATGGATGTTGAGATAGCCTATTCTCCAAAGGACATCTCTTTATCTCAAAGAAAGCATGTGCTTGATCTCTTGCCAGAAATAGCTAAAATAGATAGGAATGCTTGGGTGCATACCAGTTAATGTGTCCATAAATCCTAATTCTAAGCTTATACCAAATCTGAGTGCCATTACATAATTTCAAAAGGTATAAGAGGATTGTTGGAAAGCTAAATTACGTTATTATAACTCATCTAGATATTACCTATCTTGTGCGCATGGTTAGCAAGCTCATTTTTTATCCTCAAACTAGAAATTAGGATGTCATACGGATATTGCAATATATTGAGAATGCTCCCGATAGAGATCTTTTTTATTGGACATACACATTGCTGAATTCTTAACTACTGGTTGGACTAGTTTGATATCTAATAGTAAGTTAACGATAAGATATTGTGTTTGTCAGATGTAATCTTATGTTGTGAAAAAATAGCAAGTAGTTAGTTGTTTCCAAATCAAATGCAGAATATGACTGTTGGACATATTTTCCATCTTTTTCTCGTGTTTTTCTTGGTTTATTTTGCACCATCGCCTTTATTTTCACCGCCTTTTGTTTTCCTTTTGCCACTTTTATGTTTTAGGTGTTTTTTTCTCTTGTATTGCAGATGATCGAGCTTAAAACGATGCATTTCAGGCAGTGTTGAGGTCGATGGAGCAAGAGCGAGGAGCGGCAAGGACTTAGCCTAGCTTTGGTGGCTAAATGGGAGAGAAGAAGGCTTGGCACGACCGTGTCAGTGCACTTGCTGCCAAGGAGAGTCTGCATATGGGTGGCACGGCCGTGGCGCTGAAGAGTTGCATGGGCGGCTTGCACGACCGTGCTAGATTCGAGCAGTTAGGCGCAGATTTAGGATCACACGGCAGTGCCGATTAGTGGCATGGCCGTGCGGATTGTGATGACGGACGCCAACCGATTAGTGGCATGGCCGTCTTCGGCCTTGGCACAGCTGTGCCGATTAGCGGCAAGGCCGTGCGCAAGGTTTTCTATACACGGAAAAGTATGTAACGAACTTATTAGGCAGTTTTTAATTCGGAAATTTTTCTAGTGCGTTTTTGGAGACGATTTTCTTGGGTTTTCTTGATGTTACTTGCTGCCCTATTTTGTAAGAATCTTAATCCCTGATTTACTAGTTAATTTTCTCTATTCCTCTATTGCACCGTGACTGCTTGGACTGATTGTCATTTATATTACTCATTTCATACTTGTTATACTTGTTTAACTATGAACCATATTGCATTGATTTCATTAATCCTAACTATGATTAGTGTGTAGTTCATTAGGCTCGGGCCATGTAGAGCCATATTGTAAGGATTGATTGCAATGGATCGCCACAGATATTGACACAATGCCGATTGTAGTCCCGCTATATGTTTGGATGATGAGCCTTACTCAATCCACTCCGTTAGGATGCTATATAATCCTAATCGGCAACTAACCCTTTGGTTTGGATTTGACGCCCCTAACTGAAGATTGACTATCAGTGCCTGGTGTCGATGACTAATCGGGCACACTCACACTAGAACTACCAATATCGTGGTGAGCGACTAACCATCGGAATAACGATAGAGATTCAACCTATCTTCCAAGTCCCCTTCCTCACGGTTAGACATCGATGGGACGAGAATTAAGGCTTAGCTCTCATCGGTGGCTGCTATCCTTGTGTCAAGAAGCTAAATCTATTGCCTAGATCTTTGCAATAGCGGTGATACGCTAGCTCTAGCTCCATCTCACATCGAATTTTTCCCTAGTTAATTGCTTCTCACTTTCAACATACACATTCCCACGGCTACACAAAACCCGATACCGATCCTAGATTCAACCATTCACCTTCTCGTGTTCGACACCCGCAACATACGATACCGTGTGCTTGCGGACACATATTAAAGCATACAACAAGCTTTTGGCGCCGTTGCCGATGAGGCAAATGGCTTGACTTTGCATTGGTTGAGTGTTTAGTAGACCGTGCTTTCTTTTCTTATTTTTATTCTTTTTGATACTAACCGTACTACTAACATTTGTTTTAGTCCATGTTTCTCTTTTATGCCAAGGAGGTGCCTCAGCTTGGGGAACTTAGTACCTCTTGACCCCGAAATAGAAGCCAAGTTGAGAAGATTAAACAGGGAGAGGCGCAGAAGAGAATTGCAGGACAGAATGGCTAATGAACCGGAACCTCCGAAGTCTCTTATGGACTTCGCCATGCCTTCAAGCAACCCGATCTCCAGCATTAGGCGTCCCACGGTTACGACGACGTATTTTGAGCTTAAGCCGGGCCTGATTCAGTTTATCCAGCAGGACCAGTTCAGCGGTCACCACTCCGAAAGCCCCAACGAGCATCTGACAAATTTTCTGGAAAAGTGTGACAACATCAAGTTGAACGTCTCTAAGAACGCCATTAGACTACAGTTGTTCCCTTTCTCTCTAAGAGACAAAGCTAAAGAATGGCTAAAGAGTAATGATGCTGATGCTTTTACCACATAGGACTCCATAGCAAGAGCCTTCCTGAACAAGTTTTTTTTAGCCTGGAAAACAGTAAAGCTTAGGATGAGATTGCCGCATTTGGTTAGCAGGACGGGGAGAGCTTGTATGAGGCATGTGAGCGATACAAGGAGCTCCAAAGAAGATGCCCTCACCACAGGATCCCAGAATGGCTGCTGATACAGACTTTCTATAATGGGCTGAAGCACCAGACGAAAATATCTATTGATGCAGCGGCAGTGGGTGTTATTATGACCAAGACCCCAGAGGTAGCAAAGACACTGTTGGAAGAAATGGCTTCCAACAATTACCATTGTAGTAATGAGAGGGATTCTGCCAAGAAGGACGGTAAGCCAGAAGTTGATGTGATAACGCTCTTTGAGAGCAAGTTTGATAGCCTGGCGCAACAAATCTCCCAGATCAAGGCTGAAGCAAAAGGAGCCTCCTCTTCGTCAGCCATGGTGGCTAACTGCGAAGTATGCGAAATTCAGTGACACCAATCTCTTGAATGTCAGTTTGGGATAACGCAGACACGGGGGATGTCATTGGAGCAAGTAAATGCCTTGTACAACCAAAGGCCTCAAGGAAACCCATAGTCAAACCTACAATTAAGGGTGGCAAAACCACCCAAATTTTTGATATCGGGAAGGAAACTTTTAAGCCCCACCACCTCAGCAGATTGGGTTTCAACAACAAAAGTCGATGGGGAATGCTCCGTCACACCCGCCGAAGTCTCGCCTGGAGACTACTATTGAAAGCTTCATGGCCCAGTAGGCGCAAAGAAATGACAGCTTCCAGACTGTCATCATGCAGGCGAACACAAGAATGGATGTACTCACCGCCTCCAACAAGATGTTGGAGACCCAGGTGGACCAGTTGGCGCAGCAAGTAGGTGCCATGGTGACTAGCCAAGTATCACTCCATGCTCAGCCCGAGCAGAATCCAAGGACAATGAATGCAATAATGCTCAGCAGTGGTAGGAAGCTAGCGGGACCCCAATGTGAACACTGTATCCCTGAAAAGGATGTTGATTCTAGAGAGCTTAAGGATAAGGAGGATGTCGTGGAGCCGACCAACGTTTATGTTCCACCGGTGTCATTCCCGTCGAGGTTGGCTAGAGCAAAACTAGAAGAGAAGTATGAGAAGTTTTCTTAGGCTTTGAAGCAGTTGAGCCTAAATATCCCGTTTTTGGACGCCCTGACAGAAATCTCATCTTTCAGCCAGTTCCTTAAAGATCTGTTGAAAAAGAGAAAAGCGTCCATAAGCTGTCAACAAAATTAGATGTTCCAAGGAGTTTCTTGATCCCTTGTCTGATTAAAGATATTCCTATCTGTCGCGCTCTATACAACTTGGGACCTAGTGTGAGTCTGATGCCCTTGTCTATGTGCATGAAAGTGGAAATGGGAGAGCCTGAGCCAACCATGATAACACTACAACTCGCGGACCGATCCATCAAGTAACACATAGGGACGTTACACGATGTTCCGGTTGAAGTAGAGGGGATCATGATACCTTGTGACTTCGTTGTTCTCGACATGGACGAAGATTCCAGGACGCCCATAATATTGGGAAGACCGTTCCTGGTGACCGCTGGCGCAGTTATCGACATCAAAAATGGGAAGCTGTCATTTAGCGTGGGAGACCGGAAACTGGACTACGAGTTCTGAGACAGCTTGAAGGCACCCTTGCTCAAGGAGTGCATCCACATCGACGCATTTGCAGCACCCAAGAAAGAGCACAATGAGAAGACATTGAAGGGAGAACCATCTACCTCTAACTCCACAATATCTTCAATCTCAAATTTATGTTTGCCTACTCCCTTTTTCCCTAACCCTTTTTCTCACATTCAAGGCATGTTTAAGGCGAGCAAGGCAAAACGGCCGGGTACCGCTGAAAACCCCGCCTCGATCAAAAAGCTAAGGACCAGGGACGTCGGAGAGAAAGCCGCAAAGAAACATGCCCCCGCTAGTGAGCCCCTTCAAACGGCTAAGGAGATCTGTGTGCCGCTGTTTCGACAACCGGGGCATATCACCCAATCTACCGCATCGAACGCCTAATTTCACGAAACGTCGAGCTAACGACGATAAACAAAGCGCTTAATGGGAGGCAACCCACTTTTCTAACCCGCTTTCGTATAGTTTTTATTTTATTTTAGTTAAATAAGAACCGTAGAATGTTTTGGAGAGGCATGCACATGATAATATGCATCCAATTTCTGTGCAGGTGTTTGGCACGGCCGTTCTGGAATCACGCACGGCCGTGTCACCCAGAAAAAGAAGGCCCTAGGA
Source organism: Scilla litardierei (assembly GCA_030789695.1). Lineage (NCBI taxonomy): Eukaryota > Viridiplantae > Streptophyta > Magnoliopsida > Asparagales > Asparagaceae > Scilla > Scilla litardierei. The sequence goes on from CM061134.1 coordinate 45,133,229, forward strand.
AAATCGGCATCGACACGACCGTGCCGACAAAACAGAAATTGGACAGAAAGCCCAAAAGATGCACGGACGGTCCGCACGGCCGTGCGGACCGAAGAGAATATCTGGAGAAGTTATGCAACTAGTGACATGGCCGTGCCGCATTTCGGCACGGCAGTGCAACCTACATGCAAAGGTTCGAGATCATTTTTGACAAAGCGGCACGGCGGTGTGAAAATCGTGCACGGCCGTGCACCCCCAAAAATCCTTAAATTTAACCTTGGCCCACCTTCTTCCCCACTCCGTGCCCTCCTCCATTCAACCCCTCATTCTCAAAATCACCTCTAACACATCTCCCAAAACTTCTTCCCCCACCTTCCTCAACCTCCCACCACCCTCAAAACTCCATCAAATCTCAAAATTCTCCAACATCTCCTCCCTCCCCACCAAGCCTAACCCCAATCCATCATCATCTCCACCAAATCCTCCTCAATTTGGGCAAAAATCTTCATCATTGGAAGCTTGGGGGAGCTTTGTCAACAATTGGGAGCCGGGTGAAGGAAGATCCATCATGATCTCGTCGGATTTAGGGTAATATCCTTTCTTTTCTCAATTTTGAAAGCTTTCTCTTAAATTTTTGTTGCTTTTTCCTTAATTGTTGTAATTAGTGTGTGTCTCATCCACTCCCATCATCATCACCACACACACCATGCCTAAGAGGAAGATTCCTGCCCAAGGGTCAGTGGAGAGGAATCCCGCCCCCGAAGGGGCGCAGAGCCGACCCAACCTGAACCCATTGCACTGCCCACTTTTGCTCCACAGGACGGCCATATCTAGACTCCACTTGCGCCCAATGTCAGCAACAAGGTTCGCAAACCTCGACGCCCTCCTATCCATAGGAGTTCTTGAGGGAGTCGAAACCCTGTTCGAGAACATTGGCTGGACTGCATTTTTACACACACGCTGAGACTTATGTGCACCCAACCCTAGAGTTTCTTAGCTCTTTGCACCGTACGGATGACGGGATCGCATCCCGCTTATGGAATGCAGATCGGGTGCTGACCTTCAACCAGTTGGATGACTTATTCGGTTGGCCCGCCGACGGGAGCGTAAGCCCCGATGAAAGTACGTCCCCCCCCCCCCCCTAATCGATTCAATGTGGGGATGTTTTGGAGTGGGATCATTGGTTCAGGGACATTTGATCGGAGGACAGCCAAGGCCTCCTCAATTGTACACCCGTGTCTTAGGATTGCTCATAGGATCCTAGCCTGCACTGTGTTTGCTAGGACCAATTGTGGTACGGTGAACCACACCGAGCTCTTATTCCTGTGGCTCATGACCCAGCCCCGATTCTACGATGCAAACATTGGCCTCTACACACCCCGCTACCCACTCCGGAGCTCGGAGTGGATGGTTGCTAAGCTCACGAAGGTCGTCACTGCCCCTACGGGAGACATTTGTTGTAGCAGCCTCATCACTCTGATTGCACAGCATACATCCCTCCAGATTGAGCTACCTGACAACCTCGATCGTGTCGTTGGCCCTACGTCACTTGACATGAATGCCTTTATTAGGATGTTCATCATCAAGATGAGGGGAGAGAGTGGATATTTTTGGCTTTATGGGCAGCATCACACTGATTATACCATCTTGCCCAACCCCATATGTTCCCGGGTAGACGCAGCCACGAATTGGCTTTTCCCATATGATATTGGCCGCGAGCGTGTCGTAGAGCCCGAGATCCATGTGCACCATTCACCCAAGCATCACGGCCGCCTATCACACTTCGAGGGTGGCACCTCAGGATCCCATCAGCACCATTGCCCACTCCCCGAGAACTTCGATGCCCAATTCAGTTGTATGGAGCGAGTCGATGAGGGCTTGCTCCAATTTCATATTAGAGAGCATCATTGGTACGACCCTAACTTCCCCCCTTCTCCCCCTGAGGGAGGAAACTAGTGACCCTTCCTCGACACTTACCATTGACCCATTCACCTCACTTAGATACATTGGGGGCAATGTGTCATTCTAGCTTGGGGGAGGCGTTTCACTAGCTTCACTTCTAGCTTGGGGGAGTCAGTTGGGTGCACATCGAGTTCTGGGAGTTGGTGTTGTTGTCGCTCTGATTTTTTATCAATGATGTTGATTTGTGGTGCCTGTCGGTGCCGTCATCACATATGCTTGTTGATGACCTTGTTCGTTGTGTGGCCGAGCGGCCAAATTCCTTTTTATTTTCGAGCGACCTTTATTTTGGTGGTCAAACAAACGAGCGACCAATTTTCTTTTTCTTCACATCCACTTTTCCCTTTTTCTTCCACTTTTTACCCACATTTTCCATTTTCTTTTGTAAAGTTTGACGACATAGTCCGTCTAGAAGAACCATGATCACTCATCGGTTTTGTACACTCTTGGCTAGAGTCAATTTTCCTACACATTCTTGATACCTCTCGGTCATACCACTTTCACACTACCACTCATACGATTTCATTTTTAACCCTCATTCATGAGTGAGATGAAGCTAGCGTCTGTTCCACCTCCAATGAGATAGTCTAGTTATTTTATGGGTCCTTTGATCATGCGACCCTAGGTTTCTCCGATAGTATTGTGTAGATCTAGTCTCGATAGGATTTGGCTTTGAACTCGGACCATGCCCCCTACTATGGCATCGTCATGTATATTCAAAAAAAGAGAAATATATATAATAAATGCATCGTTCTCCCTATTTCATCGAGTAGTCGGGTGAGCATCAGGAATCTCTGAGATTCGCGCCGAAAGATGAGGATTGGGGGAGTGCATAAAAATAAAGGGTTTTAGACTATTCGAGAGAATAGGCCTGAGGGGTCCCTTTTGACCTAATGCCCTAGACACATTTGGGTCGGGAGCCATTGGCCAAAACCTCGCTACATGAATCACCTAAGCACTATGAATATATATATATAAGTGTACATATCTAAATATACATGCTGACCACCACAGTTTGAGGGGAATGACCGTGACATCGCCAACCCAGGAGAGGCTTTGACTCTACCACGCGCCCTCGTGATTTTTGCCTTGGTAAGCGTAAGATTAGTGTCGATTTCTACTAGCATATGCTCATCGAGAGGACATGTGCGACGTTAGCTTCACATGGACAAGTGTGTTAGACCTGACGTCGTGAGGAGTGTAGTATTTTAGTTCACTGCCACGATAGGTAGACATTGTGTGCGTGCAAGAATTGATCTCTAGCCTTGATGTGTACACGACTCGTGAGTTGAGTGGTTCAAGAGGTTGATCGTCAAACTTTCCTGCATGATTCCTCATTTTCCTTCATTTCTAGTCTTACTCGAGGATAAGCAAGAGTCTAGCTTGCGGGAATTTGTTGGACATATTTTTCATCTATATTTTACATCTTTTTCCCGTGTTTTTCTTGGTTTATTTTGCACCATCGCCTTTAATTTCACCTCCTTTTGTTTTCCTTTGCCACTTTTATGCTTTGGGTGTTTTTTCTCTTGTATTGCAGGTGATCAAGCTTAAAACAATGCATTTCATGCAGTGTTGAGGCTGATGGAGCAAGAGCGAGGAGCGACGAGGACTTAGTCTAGCTTTAGGGGCTAAATGGGGGAGAAGAAGGCTTGGCACGGCCGTGCGTGCACTTGCACGGCCGTGTCAGTGCACCTACTGCCAAGGAGAGTCTGCAAAAGGGCGGCACGGCCGTGCCGAATTATGACAGACGCTAAAGAGTTGCACGGGCGACTTGCACGACCGTACTAGATTGGGGCAGCTGGGCGCAGATTTTGGATGACACGGGCGTGTCGATTAGCGGCACGGCCGTGCGGATTGTAACGGCAGACGCCAACCCTAGTTCTTTGGCCTTGACACGGCCGTGTCGTTGTGCCGCTTAACGGCACGGCCGTGCGCAAGGTTTTCTATATAAAGAAAACTAGGTAACGAACTTATTTTGCAGTTTTTAATTCAGAAGTTTTTCTCGTGCATTTTTGGGGACGATTTTCTTGGGTTTTCTTGCTGTAACTTGCTGCCCTATTTTGTAAGAATCTTAATCCTTGCGTTACTAGTTAATTTTCTCTATTCCTCTATTGCACCATGATTGCTTGGATTGATTGCCATTTATATTACCCGTTTCATACTTGTTTAGCTATGAACTCTATTGCATTGATTTCATTAATCCTAGCTAAGATTAGTGAGTAGTTCATTAGGCTAGGGCCATGTAGAGCCATATTGTAAGGATTGATTGCAATGAATCGTCCCAGATATTGACCCGATGCCGATTGTAGTCCAGCTATAGGTTTGGATGATGAGCCTTACTCAATCCATTCCTTTAGGTTGCTATATAATCCTAAACGACAACTAACCCTTGGGTTTGGATTTGACGCCCCTAACGGAAGATTGACTATCTAGTGCCCGGCGCCGTCAACCAATTGGGCATACTCACGAGCATACTCACGAGAACTACCAATATCGTGGTGAGCGACTAAACATCGGAACCACGATATGGATTCAACCTATCTTCTGAATCCCCTCCCTCACAGTTAAACTTCGAGGGGACGAGGATTGAGGTGTATCTCTCATCTGTGGCTACTATCCTTGTGTTAAGAAGCGTGATCCATTGCCTATATCTTTGCAATAGCGGTGATACGCTAGCCCTAGCTCCTTCTCCCATCGAATTTTCCCCTAGTTAATTGCTTCTCACTTTCAACATACACATTCCCACAGCTACACAAAACCCGACACTGATCTTAGATTCAACCCTTCGCCTCATCGTGTTCGACACCCGCTACACACGATACCGTGCGCTTGTGGACACATATTAAACCATACAACAATGACCGAGCGATGGAATATATGTGAATTGTCGTAAATTCAACAGTTGATTAACACATATATTCATCATTTACTCCAAAAGATAATCAATCAACCATTCACATTGCTAATAATCTGATTTTTCATAAAAGAACTAAGCATGTCAATGTTACTAGTTATCATAGTCGAACGAACATTGAAAAGAATGCAATCGAAGACTGGCACATCAGTTCCACAAATCAATTGGAGATATATTTACTAAGCCTCTTTGAAAATCACAGTTTGAATTCATTTGTAACAAGCAAAGCATGTATGATATACATGTTCTGCTTTAAGGATAAGCGTGAGAAATATACACTTAGTAAAAGGGTAGTTTTGTAAATGTTACAGACTATATATAATGATAATAGTTAGAGGGACGATCTTGACTAAACTCTCTCTAACCTTCTTTCCAACCTTTCTTTGCTAATTTCTATGCTCCCTTTATCACCATCATTCAGATATCAATCCTGCATGAGGTTGCGTCGGTCATCGTAACCATTTGAAAGCAAGCACATTGGCACGTAGGAAAGCCTAAGCTTTTGGATATGCGGTTTAAGTTCATGCAACAATGAGCTGGTGTATGATAGGAAAGAGTGTTAACAAACGGGAGACGGTATTCTCCTAAAAATGAACATGATGTGATCAAAAAGAAATACTTCCAATTAACATATACATTTTCCAGAAATTGGTCATATAGTTTACACATACATCTCGGTCAAGTTTGCAACCATTTTCTATAAAGCAATGAGGTTGGATGCTTATAACTTAAGTTCAGCATCTCTGGCTGATTGGATAAAAGAAGACTAAGAATGACTGGATCTAATTAAATGGGGTGACTTAGAATTGACACAAAATCCAATAACATATAAGGGGAACAAGTTCTATCAGCTCCAATATGAGTCGAGCTGAGGATTCACTACAACCAGGTCACCACATGATTGTCAAGGCAATGACAAGTCATTAACTAGACGATTAGGTATGAACTTTTTAATTGACCATCAAAATATCAGCAACTGCTATAAAATTGGAAAGATTAAAAATAAGGTAGAAGCTCCACCACAGATGGCCATTTCTTGCATGAACAATACAGTACCTTGATAGATTGTGATGCACATGATGCATGAAATGTTCCAGTGTATGAAACATTTTTATGTTTATAGATGCAAACAAAACTGGAGATATATTAGATAGATGGACATTTCTTGCATGAACAAAAATTTATCTTGATAGATTGTGGTACACACAATGTTTCAACGTATGAAACATTTTTATGGTTATAGATGCAAACGAAACTGGAGATATATTAGAGACTGCAACAAAGAAGAAGGGAGGTAAATCCAAGGGCATTAAAAATTACCAAAGAACTAGAGGGATCATTCCAAATTCTATCATCCCCAGATTTTCCATGGTACTGCCCTTCTGAAACTTTGTGGCTGGAACCTTTAAAAATTTTGTTCAGCCAGCCCATTACCTAAGTTGTTATCTGGACATGAATATGGATAACTTTCCTGCACAATCAGCACAAGGGTTAGAAAAAACAAAATTGAAATTAGAGCTTGGCATGGTAAAAGCAATCAAATAGACTTCTATTTGGAATTAAGAAAATAAATTGCGTAACGGATGGAAGAAGACAGGAACATTTCTGGGGAACACATTAGCCGAAATAGTTCCTTAACATAATGTCGCATTGAAACTACAGAATGGATTGAACAGAATGTTGCCATCTTCAATTTTGCAGACATAGTTGTCTCTTAGTTAGCAGGTCTTGTATGATTAAGTTTGTCCATCAGTCCTTGTCTACGGTAAGAAGTATGTGCTTCAGCATTCATCAGTCCTTTCATTTCCTAATTGGCATGTAGAGAATGGTTGATATTCTAATTTTAGTTAGCCAGTAATGGAATGTGACCAATACAATAAAAAGAAACAAGAACAAATACAAGAAACTTGAGGTTAGTCAGTAACGGGATATGACCAATACAAAAGGAAATAAACAAGAACACATGCAAAAACAGTCACCTTATTCAATTCTACTACAAAATCGCTCATCGATGCTGTCATTCATGTATATATGTGTGCCAACGCTTCTATAATAAACTAAAAATTATATGTAAAACAACATTAGAAAGGAGGACTTCCCTAAAAAGAACACTGAAAATATCAAATTCTTACAAGATGATGGTATTGTTGGACTGAGGAGTTCAAGAGATGAAATTTCAAGTCAAAATTCACAAATGGGTTGCAAACTTGCAATGGTAAGTTTCTAGAAAGTCCCAACACAAATGTTTGGCCTCGCATGAAAACAGGAAGTGCTTCCACTTGGGTTTTCCATTCTACATGGACTTAGATCGCTTATTGAGAATTTTGAACTCCAAAGCATATGGTCCAGCCTTGATGTAAGGAGCATGCAGATTGCAGCTGTGGCATGTAAGGGATCACATTTTATTTTTACTTCTTCTCATTTTCCCCCATCAAATAGACTCACAATTCAGCTCTTATCACGCATGCATTATATGTATTGATCTGAGTCCAACTAGCCATTACAAAAGCCAATTTGGAATTGGCAGTGCAATCCACCTAGCGAGCAGTCAACCCACTGACAGAATAACCTATTGGTTAGCAACAGTCTTTCGGATTATTTTCATAAGACATGGTTAGCAACAGTCTTGCAGATTATTTACATAAGACAGCCCAAATTGGAGCTTCAATAAACAGCAAAACATCCACCTCTCTTAAAGGAAAAAAAACCAGCTCAGCCTCTCTTTTTGCTCTCTACGATTATTCTCCTCTCATCTTACATATTTTCAGCACAAATCTTGCATGAAAAATCAATCTAACCAATTTAAGTGGCAGTACCATTGGTCCATTTCGGATGGGAACCGCAAGAGAAGTAGAGATAAAAAATAAGGTTTTTATGGTGGATTTGGGAAAAAGGTAGGGTTTTTATAAGATCACAAAACAAGATATAGAGATAGTGGACCTCTTTTGAGAGGAGGCGGCTCTCCTAGCGTTTACTTCGAAGGAAAAGCCTAAACATCCCAGATCTGGTATTATATGGACTCCTAGAAGATTTATTTCACAATATTCAACATAGATCCCTAACCTAAGCGTCGTTTATTTATAATGGTAGTTTTCCCTAGAAATACAGAAATTACAAAAATATCCATAATGTCAAAAATTACGAAAACACCACTATTTGATGTGATCGCATCATTACTCCGCCCCCAAAGAAATACCTTATCCTCAAGTTAGTGTCAAGAAATCCATGCGGCGCGCTACTCCAAATGGAGGTGCCCTTCTCCTCCTAACTCTTCCTCTTCAGCTACGGCGCCTTCTTCTTCCTCAACGATCAGAACTGGAATGCACGATCCCTACAACGATATCTCGACCCGAACCTCTCGTCACATCGAAAGCATTAACATTTGGTACGCCAATCCTCGATCTCGATCTGTGTAAGCCACTTGATCCTGTTGTCCGGTGGAGGCTCACTGTTCTTCTCTTGACCCGTCTGAACCACACCCGATGGGACTTTCGCATCTCTATTACAGCTTAGGTGGAATATGACCCCCACTCATCGCTCCCTTGGCCCAATGCTCCTCTGTGAGCCGATCCTCTATCATCTGGGCTAGCTCCATCATGTCCAGCAGCCCTCTCGATCTTTGTATGCACAGTTCAACACAGGTGCTTGCTTTAGGACCCTTCATGAAACTCACATGCAAGGACTCCTCAGACAATTTTCGTACATTGCCTAAAAGCATCTCAAACTTTTTAGGTATTCCTTGACGTCTCATCATGTATAAGGACAAATGGCTACTCATAAAGGTCTCTCTCAAGGTGTCGTGTCTGTGAAGTATGCAGTCCTTAAATTCTTCCCACGAATGCATATATCATCTCTGTTATCTCCACTGATGTAAGGATACGGCTTCTCCCTCCAAATATATCTCAACCATCCTCGGTTTGGATTCACTGCTTAGATGCGTCATCTCAAAGTAACTCTTTGCCATGTAGATCCATCCATACTGGTTTTTTTCTTCAATTATCGGCATCTTTAATTTTCTGATCATGTTGACCATGTCGTCAGTGTTGAAATCCACTTGTGCTACTCTCACTCGGTACCGATCATAATAGTATTGCCGTTGTGGGTCCCGCGGTGCATCATAGTCTCTAAATCTGTCTCTCTCGTCTCCTTCGTCGTCCTCCTTGTCGTCGTCTTCCCAATTAGACCCTCCCCCATCACCCACAAAATCTAAAACATCGTATCTGTCAAACCCCTCATAATTTCAAATTGGTCACCAACGTCTCTCAGCGGCAAAACCAAGGGCCATGGTGCCCCTGAAGGTCTTCTTGGTCATCGCCAAGCTCGGGGGTCTCTCCGATAGTCATCCGGTCTCGATGGGACCCTCAAAGTCTGCGGAGGCCCAGGCAACCTAACCTTGGCTCAGCAGGCCTCTAGCAGGCCGCCAGGATATCGCAAGGTCCTGGTGGCCTTGTGAGACTCAACAGGGGCCCCGATGGGCTACTGATAGGAAACGATAAATTTTGATGGGTAAAAATATGGTTTTTATAGAAAAGGTAGGATTTTTATGAGAAAGATGTGATTTTTAGGGTTTTGATGAAAAGAATTGTGGAAAATGATGGATTTTTATTGACGGAAAACTGAAAATAAAAGGGATACAAATGCTGGTTGAGTTCTTTCGGAAGGAACTCTATCTCTCTCAAGCCACCAATTCTAGAGGACGGCAGCACTCTCCCGAAAAAGGAATTCTCAACTATGAAATTTCTTCACCAAATCCAACATGAGAATCCTAGCCCTTAGCCCCCTTTAAATAAAAAACTCAAATTAACAAATTACAAAATGACCCCTAAAACTGAAAATTACGAAAAAACCCTCCCTAGAAATTTGAAATTTACAAAAACATCCATGATGGGCCATAATTGCATATATGCGCTTGTTGTGTGGTATCATCATTACTCCATCCCCGAAAAACCACATTGTCTTCAAGGCGGTGCACAAAGTACATGGGCATATCCTCTCCGACTGATGGTACTCATCTCCTCCTGGGTCAAAAGGATAGGATTGGTTTCCACCGCCTTTAACGACATCCGAAAAGGAACCACGGTAGTCGTTAAGCTCATTGGAAGGTCCTCCGTGCCCAAAATTCGAACACTAAAGCTCGAAAGGTCGTCCGACTGAAACCCATGAGCCATGGAGCCTCTAGAAAGTGTCGCGGGCCATAGTGGACTCTAAAGACTGTCGTCGTGTCATGGCGGACCGCGAGGAGTATCGTTGGGTCAAGACGGTCCCCAACAAGCGTCATTGTTCCATGGCGGGCCCCAACAAGCGACAAACAGGCCCTGGCAAGCCCGCAAGACTGCAAGCAGGCCCAGGTGGGCCTGTAGGACGATGACAGGGCCCAGCCGGACCTGCAGGCAGGCTGCAAGGCTACGGTTGACCTGAGGGAGGCAAGGAGCCTCGATAAGGGTGGTTGCGGTCCTCGCCCCTCGTGGTGTCCTCTGTCTTCTTTGGAATCCTCCTCTGCATCGAAAAGAGCTTCTTCTCCGGATTCTTCGTTCTTCTCCTCTTCTTTCGCCAAAGTTGTCGACTTTTGCCCTAAATCCGGATTTTCGTCCAAATCTGAAGCCAAAGTTGTCACCTTTTGCCCTAGATTAGGGTTTTCACACATGTCAGAGTGCTTTGCAGCAGTGGGATTCACAAGTTGTTGCTTTATGGCTTGCAAGATGTCTCCATGTTGCGCTAAGGTTTGCACAAGGAAAACCACCTTCAAAGCAATCTCATTAGATCTTTCTTCGCCCAATGACCTAAATTCTTCTAAGGATTTCTTCAAATCTTCAATCTTGTCGTTGTGCTTTTCCTCAAAAGCGTCAAACTTATCTTTCGATCTTCTCGCCGCCATGGATCTCACCGCTCTGATACCAAATTGATATGAACCGCTAGATTTTGATGTGTAAAATAGGGTTTTTATAAGAAAGGTAGGATTTTTGAAAAAGATGGGATTTTTAGGGTTCTGATGAGAAGAATTAGGGAAAAGGAGTTATTTTTATTGAAGGAAAAATGAAAATAAAGGGGAGACAAAAGTTCGTTGAGTTCTTTCGAGAGGAACTATCTCCCAAGTAGTCAATTTTAGGGGACGGGCACACTCTCTCGAAAAGAGGTACATTTCAACCACTAAGAAGTTTATTCACCAAATCTAACATGAGAATCCCTAACCCCTAGCCTCCTTTAAATAACAAACTCAAAATAACAAATAACAAATAACAAAAAAGAACCCTAAACTGAAAATTACTAAAACGCCCCTAGAAATCCGAAACGTACGAAAACGTCACTGATGTGCCAAAATTCCAGATCTATCAACTACCAGGGTCCGCGAGGGTCCTGCAGGAGATCGACAGGCGGGGTTCAACAGGGCCCTCATGGGCCGCCAAGGGGCTGCAAGGCCCCTGGCAGCCCCGTTGGGGCTCGCCTGCCCTGGGCAAAGCCTCCCAGGTGTCGTGAGGCCCCTGATGAAGGTGGATGGGATCCCCCATGAGATCTTCTTCTGCTTCGTCAAGATCCTCATTTGTGTCAATTAGAAATCCTTCTTTGAATTCTTCATCCTTCGCCAAGGATCGCCCCTTTTGCCTCGGATCTGAGCGGTGGCCCTCGTCTCTACTCAGATCTGAATCCTTTGTCCTTGACAACGTCGTGATTTGTTGTGCGATCTATTAATTGAATGCATGACGTGTTGATTTGCTTGCATGATGGCTTCCAACGTCGCATTCACACTTGCTTCCGATGCCTTTGCTTTGGATCCGAATGATGCCACTGACGATCTAATCTCCTCCATCGATTTCTTCAAGTCTCCCACTTTGGTGTGAAGTTTCTCTTCCAAATCTTCGACCTTTTGTGTTGTCACCGTCGCCATTGATGCCAACATCAGTGCTCTGTACCAATTTAACGTGAACCGCAGGAGAAGTAAAGATAAAAATAAGATTTTTATGGTGGATTTGAGAAAAGGGTAGTGTTTTTATTAGTTCTCAAAGGAAAGATACAAAGATAATGGACCTCTTTCGAGAGGAAGCCGCTCTCCTAGCTTGTACTTCAAAGGAAAAGCCTAAACCTACAAGATCTAGGGTTCTATGGACTCCTAGAAGATTTCTTTCACAATATTCAACATAGATCCCTAACCCTATCCGCCATCTAGTTATAATGGTTGTTTTTCCTTAGAAATACAAAAATTACAAAAATACGCATAATGCCAAAAATTATGAAAATGCCACTATTCCTTGCGATCGCATCAATTTCCTCTTGACAATGCACACTATGGTTAAACTGGTAGATATGAGATTGATACCTTGATTACACCATGAGGGCAGTTAGTAGTCTTTTAAAGAAGTGCAATCTTATCAATTCATTGTATGGACTCAATTAAGCTCTCTTAATTAAGAGCATGAAAGTTTTGACAATAGCAGTATTAGACTCTGGTTTTATTGTAAATGAATTTGACATGTGTTTATTACAGGGTTGCAAAAGCACAACATGATTCCTTACCTTTCTATAGATGATATCTTGACATTGGGACACCTGCAATAAACCCCCCCATCCGATATACTTCCAGCAACAACTCACACATCTCACCGAACAACTTATTACTCTTGGCATGTGGCGACGATTGCACACAAAGGGGCACATGCTACATGGGAAGACCTTGACGCTAGCGATTATCACCACTGCCAATGTTATTGGCAAATAGTCCTTTCGGGCACATTCACGTAACCTCCTTTGTGGGCTGGTAGCATTGTTTTAAGCTTGTTGGTTTTCGATTCTGTAACTAGCTATTTAATAATTTAGCATGTAACTTGTAGTGCTAAAGGAGGAAACTTTCTGCATGGGAAAATCCATGAGATTCTAGACATCATTCAAAGAAATCGTAACCAGCCTATTGCCAGACCAATTGTATGATATTCAACGATTCGGTAAATTTAAACAAATCTAATTCAGGAACACAGTGATATGAAAACAGCGCAGGCGACTGTTTGAATTGCTTAAAGCAACCATTTCTTCCACGAAAAGAGGAAAAGGAAAAGGAATGTGTCCCTACAAAGAAAGGTATATGAATAACAGAACAAACACTTTGATGTTGGATCAACATAGAACAGACTAAGCATGTAGGAGATAACCACCGTCGGCGCTAAATAGAGAACAGGATTATGGGTAGAACTACATGCCTATACTTCGTCTCGGTGCCCAAAAAACAGATCAAAAAATATCATTTGACGACGAAGAGAAAAAATCCTATATATTAGCGCATATGATTTGAACATGATGTCTAAATTCTTCAGCCAGACACGCAATGCGAACTAGTACCGAAACATTCAATTGCATATAATATCAGTTATTGTGAGCGGCAATAACATACCAAAATCAAACCAAACAAACCCAACAAAAAAAAAGAATCAGAATAATAGCCTACGAGATAATCGTTGAATTTCATCAAGATCTAAATCGATGTAGAAGTCAGAGACAACAAACTAAAAATAATACGCAATCCAATACTGTGCCGTAGATTCTAACCTTGGGGAAATATATTGATATCAAACAAAAAAATACTTTGGAGAAGCGTGGAAATGGGAGAGACCCAGATCAAATAAAGGGCTCAATCAAAACGACGGCAGCGGAATCGTCATCTCGCTTCCAATCTGGGGAGAGAGACCCAAATATAGAAATTAAGAGTGAAGCCCATTAATATATATGTTTATATTTCAATTGGGGTCAAAAGGAGAGGAAAAGAATCACTTACGTTTGTATTATTATTTTATTTTTTAAATATTAAATTTATTTGCCGTCGGTGGATGATGATGATTCTTGTTCTTCTTCTTCTTCGCCTGTGTTTCATCACCAACTTCGAGCTTTCACAGCAAAGCCATGAGAGAATTGGTTGAGGCAGACGCCATCAGACCCGACCCCCATGTGGCTGTTGGCCCCCTGTTTGAATATTTTTCTCACCACCGAAACTGGGTCCTCTCCCTAATCTCTCTACTACACACAAAAAAATTACTTTTTTAAAACCTAAGGGAGCACTGGCTGGAATCAACCAAAGGGATTTTTAAAAAACAGAGAGAGAATTAGAAAGATCAAAAGGGGATTTGGGGGCAAATATTCTCAAATGAAGAAGAACCCACCACCACCAACCCCATAGAAAAAGATGGGGATGAAACTTCCATGGATGATGGATACGGTCGTCCCTTTCCCCCCAAGGTCAAGGCCCTTTATGCAAATACCATTTCTTTGTGGACAATTTTTTTGGAAAATAACAAAAATTAAAAATAGTTTGAAAAATCGATGCTGATGTCAGAATAGTATTGAAGAGTACTAACCATGACGAATAGCCATGATACTTTATTTATAGAAATCTCATGATGAGTTAGGAGTCCAAGGGACTCCCCATTAAGTAAGTGGTGAGTAATGGTGAGATGTTGAGGGGGGAGGCCAAAGGCCTCCTCAACTCACAACACTCCCTCTCATCAACTCACAATACTTCAGGATTCGTTATGTTAATGGGGTTGATACTTCTGGATCCAGAGCCACTGTGCTTGCCTCGTTAAAACCTTAGCTGTGGAAAACCCAGTGGGAAAAACCAGCAGCTTAAGGGAAAAGAGTACAACTATCGAGGGACTCCCCCTGATCTGTACAAGCTTCAGGCTTACAGATCTCCTATGTATCTATACAATCATCTCCTATTCGTCTATACATCCATAATGTTCTCAAAGAAAATACAATCATCACTCTTCTTATACAAGTTTCACTCATCTAGCGGGTATAGCAAAGCAGTAGCGTTCGGGAGTGGAATGTTCTTCGAAGTTGGTAGATGACGCCACTAAAGTATTCATTGAATCAGTCTTCAGTGTGTCTGCAAGGTACTGCTGGACCTGGCTGAGCATTCCTAATACTTGCTTCTTGGTTGATGAACTTCTCAGAAGATGTAGACATGGGGGATGATGTGTAGATATTTAGGAGGTGGCCCGCCAAACCGGCATATGCGATATATATTCCTTGACCCTTGGAAGTTGCGCAGAAGCAGCTTATCATTGGTCTAGTGTTGCTCTCCAAGGCAACACTGTATCTGGTTAACAACTTTACTGGAGACGTTCTATCAAAGATACGTGCAGTTGACCAGATAAAGAAGTGTAACAAGTACACTAGAGCTATGCTCTTCAGGACCTAGGATGTCCTCCCCCTCTTCCAGCGACTGGAAGGTGTCATACATAAGTATCCATTTTTAATAGGATGCAAGTGGACATCATTCTTCATAAACTCCAGGTGTATGAAAGATATTAAAGGGTTCCACAACGAAGGGGTTAAATATATAAGCCGAGATGATACCTTGTCATACCTAGGTTTTCATTTACAAGGTATGCTTAAAGCTATCTGTTATCTAAATGGTCTCCGCAGGAGATCCTATTACCTTTAAGTCGACTACATATACGGCGAATATTACAAATCCTGTCAACGATCTTTCGAAAAAGATACACAGGTTTCTACGTCTCTCTTTCATCTCTGGGGGTAGAGTATACCCTTCTGGAAGTTTGATATAGATCTCTATATCTATATTGTCGTATATATATGCAGTCACAACGTCCATGAGCTGCATGTATTGACTTTTTCAGAGAAGTGTAAGCTTAGTAGGAAAATGATCACATTTCCTTCATTTCAATTTCTTTATGAAATCCGAATTATATTCCACAGGTTCTTACACATTCAGGTGTATGGACTACTGGTCCAAAAACTTTGCTTTTCAAGAGTGAGTCCAGCTCTACTCTTATTGCCTCGTCCCACTTTGGCCATTCTATGCGTTTACGCTATAGAAAATTGGGTAGACGTCATCGTCGTATTCAGCGACGTGAACGTGTAACGACTGCTTTTCATGTATCTGGATTTGTTATAATATAATATATGTTTTGGTGGATTTTCTCCTCATGTGTGGTTTCCGTCTCCGTAGCTTTCATTTTCGATCGATTCGTCGTGTTTTCTCATTTCTTCCTTATAAGGATCGTCGATTTCGAAGTATGTCATTCGTGACGGACTTCATAACGGTCGTATCTTACTATTAGATCAAGCCTAGGAGTCTTAGGAATCGATCCCGGGGCCCCGCGCTCCGTATCGGAACTTTTGGTGCTCATTAGCCGGTATAAGAAGAGGCACCGACCGACTAGATGACGATCCAGTCGGTCGGCAATCCTTCTTGGACCGACTAGTTGGCTTTCTAAATTTTTCAGAAGTTACTGTTTATCGTTAGTCGGTCTAAGAACGTTGGTTGACCGACTAGGTTGCAAACTAATCGGTCGGTAATGCTTTTTTAACCGACTAACTCTTCAACTAATTTTTGGTATCAATACTGTTCACTCTTAGTCGGTCTAAGAACGTTCATCGACCGACTAGATGTCAAACTAGTCGGTCAGTAGTTGTTCTTTGACCGACTAACTCTTAGTTCAGGTTTTCGACTGGAGTTACTGTTTACACTTAGTCGGTCTGCGTTGGTCCACCGACCGACTAGTTCTCAAACTAGTCAGTCAGCAGTTGTTCTTTGACCGACTAAGCAGTGCAGGAAACCCTAGTTTTGCCCTAGCCGCCACCAAACTCTATAAATACCCCTTCAAACGTTTTCTTCTCCTCCCTCACGACCTAAAACCCTAATTTCTCCCCCCTTTGAGCCCCCATCTCCCTCAAACCCTATTTCCTTCATCCAAGCTCAAATCTCCATCATCCAAACCCTCCCTCCACTCATTCTACCTCTCATCTTCCCCAAATCTCCATCAAACCCCCAAAAAATCCCCCAAAACCCTATTTCTCCAAACTTCTCCAATCATTTCCAGATCTGAACCCTAGGTTCCCCGGAGCGTTTCTTCCGTCGCTGTGGTTGCTCGGCGTTATTCTTCCGTTCCCTACGCGGTAATACTCGATTCCTTTAATTTTAGCATAACCCACATTGACATTGTGAAACCCTAATAAAATGGATTGTTATATGATTAGGGTTCTAATAAGAAACCTATTTAGGATCATTGTGCTAATAATTGTTTTGCCATAACAGTGAATCTTTCCGTAGTTAGCTTGTGTGACGATCTTCATTGCTCGTCAATCCCGGTATCAGGCAAGTGAAACTTGCATCTCTTGATTTGGGCCATGTCTTAGGCCATTTACCTTGCTTTAGTGTAAAAGAGACTAGACTGTGAAAGGATAGTCGTTTAGACGCCATTGACCTAGCTTGACAACGAAGCTTGGTCCGTCACCTTCATCATGCTTGTATGTCACGTTTACTTTCCCTTAACGGTACGCGTATTAAATGTTCATGTCATCCATGCATCCTTAACTGCTTTTGCATTTTGCCTGTCATGTCTAATTTCAATAAACAGTACGCGAATACCTGTTCATGTCATTGCATTTTGCCTGTCACGTTTAAATACAATTAACGGTACCCGTATTAACTGCTCATGTCATTGCATGCTTGAATACCCATCGTGATTGCGTAGCTTTGCTACATACTCGTACTATTGTTCCAGCTAGGCACCACCTTGCGTGGGCACCATCCTATGCCATTTGCACTTTCTGGCTCGTGTTCCAGAAGACGAGCTCATCACAGCCTGAGGGCATAGGGCGCTCGTTGAGTGATCCCGTGTACTTGACACTTGAACACAGCCTGAGGGCATAGGGCGCTCGTTGAGTGATCCCTTGTACTTGTTACTTGACATTACATGCCACAACAACCACTTGCCACTTGTACTCTCCTTTACTTTACTTGTTACCACCTTACTTTACTTGCCATGCACCATATTTTAACTGCTAGGTTGCTAGTGTACCTTTATTCCCGTTTCCTTGCACAAGTCTTTCGACTTGCTGACATGTGCCCCTTTTCTCTTTTGGGTGACACATGTTAGAGCCCGAGCCTGAGTTACTTGCTGAGGACGTGGTGTTCGCTGACGCTGAGTCAGGGCCCGCGTTGATCGAGGACTACGTTGATACTGGGGATCAGTCTTAGTGTAACGGCCTGTAATTTTTAGACGTATTTTTTCGCTCGTGCTTACTAGTATTTTTCTTCAGTCATCCAGATAGCTTTTCGTCCGTACGAATCGACGCGAGCGCGTCTATTTTCGTTTTTTTACCGTGTCATCATTAATTAACGACTTAGTTTAACAAATCCATTTAAGTTAATTAACGTGCTAATTTCCAATTGTTAATCACTTTAATTATCTCACTAATTACTATAAATTACTATTAAAATTTAGTTAATTACTTAATTATCTTAATAATTACGAATTTGCTAATTACTTGATTGATCTTACTAATTACTTCAAGTGAATTATTTACTAATCACATTTTACTTATCTATTTACCTTGATCATTTAACCTCATATCTTAACTCATCTTTCATGTTAGATTTTTAAAACACAAGAGTTAGAGGAGAGAAACACGTTTCTCATATCAGATGCATTCCCCCTCACGATTAGTCAGGGTTACATTTAATTTCCATCTTAATCAAACCTATCTTATTTGACTAAGCATTGGAATGAATGTTTAATCTTTCAAAAAACACACACACACAACACGTTTCTTCAATTTAGTCAAAGTTAAACATAAATTCTGTCTAAATCAAAGGCCTAATCCGTTGACAAATTTTGCATCTCTGTCCCCTGTTAAAATCCTTAAGAACGGAACGTCTTCTCCCCATAAACAAACCTGCAAACCCATTTCTCACCAGATTATTCTGCAAAACCATTTCTCAACCCAGAAACACATGTTCACCATTTCCAAATTCATCAAAACAAATCAGTAAGCAAACCTTCCCAAGATCAACCAACAACCAAATTTCTCCCCAAAATCTGTTCTTCATCAACCCAAATCACAACCCACAAACATCAGTTTTCAAACAAATTCACCTACAAACAAATCACACAAACCCTCCACCAATTTTCCCAAACCAGAAACAACCCAAAATTCTTCCCAAAAGCATCACCAAATTCAAAACAGAAATTGGAAGAGGGGAAACATGGGAACTCAGATCTGAAGCTCCCAAACTTCAGATTCAAAACGATTTCAGATCAACAAACAAATCCCTTCTCCCTCTTCTTCTTCCTCCTTCCTCTTCCCCTCACCAAGGCCGGCCCTCCCCTTACCCACGCACAGCCGCCGGACTGCCGACCCGCCGCCCGCCGAACCGCCGGCCGCCGCCCAGCCAGCCGCCCACCGGAGCGCGCGCCGCCTGCTGCTGCCGGAGTCCGCCGCGCGTGCGTCGGCAAAGCCGCCGCCTGGGCCGCCGGCCCCCTCTCCCTCTTGGTGCGTGCCTTCTTTACTCTTGCTGCAAACTTTAAGTAATTAAAAAAAACAAGAAAGAAACGAAAGTAGGTGACAGAGAGAAGAGAATAGAGGAGTCAGCCTAGTAAAGTAAAGGTTTATATTAAAGAATGGTAAAGGGTTATATTAAGAAGAGTGACAGCATGTTTTCTGGGTTAGCCTATATTGAATATTAGGAAAGATAGAGAGAGTTATGAGTTGGGGAGTAGTTGACAGCAAGAGGGTGAAGGGTTCAGCCTATAATTAATAATAAAAGAGTTAGTAGATTAATAGTGATGACTTGGGTATAGACTGAATAAGAAATTAATGGGTAGTTGACAGCATGTAGGTTAAATATTTAAAGAAATGAGAGAGAGAGAGAGAGTTATTTATTTGGGTATTAAAAATGTTAGGGTTATAGTTTTAACATGCTAAATTTTTCCCCAAGTCAAACTAGTAGATGTAGTAGGTGTAGAGTAGGTAAGATTATTAAACATGATGATAACATTACCATTAGCTACGTTAACCCTACAATTAGCTAGAGTTAAATTAGTATTAATAGGTTGTTAAGTATTAATTTATAATTATAAATTAACCGAACGGTAGTAAATTTTAGCAACTTGTTGTTAGACCAGATCAGAATGAAATGAGATGTATCAGGTTAGTGTGACACAATATAAAACACCACCCCAGCCAGAGAACCCAATAAAATTAGACGAACCCAAATCGGGGACTAACCCGATATTTTGACTTATCTCGCAATATATCTAATTCTGTGAATTCTTTAACCAAAACATAGAACCGGAAGTACCGTTGCGTAATACCATCAAAATGTAACCCAACGACCTATATTTCGATATACCTTATCTCAGAACAATAACAAGAATAATTAACTTTCTGATCAAATTCGTTAATTCCCAATTCAGCACTTTTACTAATTATAATAAATGTTATTATTTAATGACGCAGATACGACGCGAACTTTCCTACCATTACTCGGACAACCTAAATTGTCCCAATCAGGCAAGCGTGCAGTTATTTTATGTTTTTGTGCTATCTGATGTTGTACACTTAATTGCTGACACAAACACATTTTTAGAAATGCTAGAGTTAAACTCGTGTGCGTGTGTGTGGACCCCTTAATAATCAAAATGAACACACTTTGTGAATGGTAATGTTTCTGGACATGTATGGTTAATTTTAGAACTGTTGATACTTATAGCATGTTAAATGCCGTTGGCTCTCGTAGTTAAATGCCGTTGGCTCCCGTAGTTAAATGCCGTTGGCTCCCGTAGTTAAATGCCGTTGGCTCCCGTAGTTAAATGCCGTTGGCTACCGATGTTACATGCCGTTGGCTACCGATGTTACATGCCGTTGGCTACCGATGTTACATGCCGTTGGCTACCAGTTGCCGTTGGCTACCAGATGTTACTGCCGTTGGCTATTAGTTAATCTCGTCGGTCACATGTGATTACGTCACATGCGACTAGTCTGGACTCGTGTTTCAGTATATGACGGATTAGCATCCTGGCACGTGATTCAGGAAAATACACTTGGGTGGGGTTGGTTCCCGGGCACTAGCCGGTAGTAAACGAATCGCCTTCGGGGGCACTTGAAGGTGTATTTATTTACTATTCGTCTAACGGCGGGAATCTTATTCACGGACTTGCACACACAGTTACATAATTGAAAAAGAAAGTTAATTACAGACTGATGTTATATTATTCAACTGCCATGTCAATTTTATAACTGAACTACCATGCTAATGTAACTTGTTGCTTTAACTACCATGCTAGTGCAACTTTTCATAATTGTTTTAACTGCTTCAGTTCATGGAAATACTTGCTAGTGTAAATTCTTTTAACTGCTGTAAAACTGCCATATATATAACTTGTTATATATATCTTGCCTTGGGTCGTCTGACATCTACTTGCAGACCCTTGCTGACATACATTCATGTTGTTTGAATGTATGTCAGGTTACGAGACAGGTTACCAGGAGGACTAGCTGAGATAGCTGAATCAGTGGACCAAGAACTTTCATTGCACTTCTTTTCACTTATTGTACGGGTCATAAGACCCACTCCTCTTTTCTACATTGTTGTAATACCGTTGAGACATTTGAGATTGTAATAATGTTTTTTTTATCTGCGTTGTTTTTAAGTAATGCAAGCAAGAACCTGCGGTATTTCACACAGACGCTTATTGTGTTAAGTCAAGGAAGAGAGAAAAGCAAAAGTACCTCCTCCTTACTTGCATAAGCGGGCCCGTTCGCGTCCTCGCTCTCAAGCCTAATGGGAAGTGGGGCGTGACACTTAGTGTCTTCGTTTAGCTTCTTTTGCTAGGCTGCTTAATTGTCGGTGCGTGGCACCTAGTTTGATACTCTGTTATGTTTGTGTTATTTTGTTGGCCTTGTTCTGGGCCTTAGACTCTTTTCTGTTAGCCTGGTGGCTTTTCTGTGATGTTGAATATTTTGTGGACAAACTTTGGGATTATTATTTCATATCCGCCTCTTTATTATTGTTGTTGTTGTTTCTTTTGCGATTACAGGGACCTGCTTATACTAAATTGACGCTTATCGGGTTTGGGGCTTCACAGCTCCTCTCTCGTGCGGACCTTCTCACGTCTCGCCTCCATTTTAGGGAAGCGGGGCGTGACAAGTTTTAGTGGTGGCCCATGCAGGTCCTCTCTGTAACTGCAATTATCAGGGATAACAATAATAATATAAGTTGTCCAACAAATAAATTCGATATCCAAGTCATAAGCTATGAGTCTAATCTGCTTCGTTTTCTGTGTCACTAGATGGCAGGAAGGCGATTCACCCGTGGTGGAGGTAGTGGTGTGCCCCCCTCATGATGAGGAGCCTGAGCGGGAACCCACCAACGGTGAGATGATGCGGATGATGATCCAGATGATGCAAGTGCAGCAGGGCGTGCTCCTGCACGTCCAGAATGCTCCACTTGCTCGAGCTGCCCGGGCACTTCCAGATGCCCCTCGCTCCGAGCCGGGAGCGAAGCAATTTCGGGAGCTGGGTCCCGCATATTTTGATGGATCTGAGGGTCCTCTGGCTGCCGACGAGTGGATAATGAACATTGAGGATAACTTGGCAATGGCGAAGATTAACCCGGCTGGATGGGTTGATTTGGCTAAGAGGCAGCTGAAGGACAACGCCAGGAATTGGTGGGATGCTGAAGAGAAAATGCTGGTGGAGCCGATCGTCTGGGCTACCTTCAAGTCCAGATTTGATGGAGAGTTCTTCCCGAAGGCTGCTAGGCAGGTGATGCTGCAACGCTTTATAGATCTGAAGCAGGGGAGCTTGTCGGTGGATCAGTACCACTAGGAGGTCACGAGGCTCAGTCGGTTTGCACCTAAGATGGTGCAGGATGCCGATGAGAAAGCTCAGCGATTTCTTCAGGGACTTGCCTTGGAGCTTCAGAGCTTTGTGACCTCTTCTGACCTGGAGACATATCAGAAGGTTCTGATTGCTGCGAGGCGACAAGAGTTGAATTTGAATCAGAGGAAGGGACATGTTTCCGCAGCTGGGAAGAGGCCTATGGAGCATGCCAGGGCAGTGGTTAGGCCTGGTTTCAAGCCTAATCATCAGGTGCAGTTCAAGAGGCCAGGAGGGCCTATTCTGAAGACTTGCCATTTCTGTGGCAAGACTGGACACCTCAGGGATCAGTGTAGGAGGTTTCTGGGACAGTGCATTGTCTGCGGAGATCCTGCCCACACCATCCGGGAGTGTCCGAAGTCGAGGCAGCCTTGGCGGGCTCCTATTGCAGCACAGCCGTTGCAGCAGCGAGCTCCTGTGCCCGTTGGACGTGGAGCGCCTCTTGTTCCACAGAGACAGGCCTTTCGGCAGGCTGTTCCGCCGAGAGGGCAGGCCTTTCTGATGACTGAGGAGGAGAGCATGGCCGTGGATGAGGTTATTGCAGGTAACGCTCATTCTAGCTATTTATCTTCCTTAGTTAGTTTGATTTTTGATTATATTGGTTGCTTGCTCATGATTGTTTGCTAGACTAGGATTTGATGGTTAATTGCTTGTTAGGTGTGGTTTTGGTTTGCACATTTCCTGCACGCGTCCTCTTTGACTCTGGTGCATCGATGTGCATTATTTCTCGGAGCTTCGTGGAGAAGCATTCCTTGTCGACGTCCTCTCTTCCTAAGAGTTGGAATATCGTCACAGGGAACGGTGTAGTCTCGGTGCATCGTGGGTGCAATTCTTGCCCGTTGGTGGTTTGTGGACGTGAGCTTTGTGCTGATTTCATTGTCCACGACATCATCAATTACGATGCGGTCCTTGGGATGGATTGGCTTGCGACCTTCTATGCTACGATTGACTGTCGGAGGAAGAAGGTGGTGTTCGAGATTCCTGGACACCCGGTATTTGAGTTTAGTCATGGTTGCAGTTCGCTGGGTCCGGTCAGATTTCGGGCCAGACCAGTGGATGTCGTGACTATGCAGATGGAGTTGGAGTGGCCAGCTGTGGTGCGTGATTTTGGCGACGTCTTCCCCGAGGAGATGTCTGGTTTGCCACCTGATCGAGCTCTAGAATTTTCTATCGATCTTGTTCCAGGTGCGCAGCCGATTTCGAAGGCGCCATATCGTATGGCACCTGCAGAATTGGAAGAGTTGCGGAAGCAGTTGGATGAGCTTATGCAGAAGGGTTATATTAATCCTAGTGTGTCTCCGTGGGGAGCACCGGTGTTGCTGGTAAAGAAGAAGGATGGTTCGCGTCGCATGTGCGTGGACTATCGGGAGTTGAATGCGGTGACCATTAAGAATAAGTACCCGTTGCCTCGCATCGATGATATTTTTGATCAGCTTGGAGGTTCGAGGGTGTTTTCTAAATTGGATCTGAGGAGTGGTTACCATCAGTTGAAGGTGAAGAAGGATGATGTTCTGAAGACAGCGTTCAGGACGAAGTATGGACACTATGAGTTCGTGGTTATGCCTTTCGGCGTAACTAACGCGCCCGTAGTTTTCATGAATCTGATGAACCTGATTTTCTACGACTTTTTGGATAAGTTTGTCGTTATCTTTATTGACGACATTCTGATCTATTCGAAGTCGGAGGAAGAGCATGCCTCGCACTTAAGGACGGTGTTGGAGATCTTGAGGAAGCATCGTTTGTATGCTAAGTTTTCGAAGTGCGAGTTCTGGCTGGATAGAGTTGCTTTTCTCGGGCATGTGGTGACTGGAGATGGTATTTCAGTGGATCCCGAGAAGATTCGGGCCATCAGAGAGTGGCCTGTTCCGTCGTCAGCGTCTGAGATTCGGAGTTTCCTTGGACTTGCTGGTTATTATCGGCGTTTCATTAAGGACTTTTCTCGTATTGTTGAGCCGATGACCAGGTTGACGCGGAAGGATGTTGCTTTTGTTTGGTCGGGTGATTGTGAGAACGCTTTTGGTATTCTGAAAGAGAGGTTGACGACTGCCCCTATTCTGATTGTGCCTGATCGCAGCGGTGGATTTGAGATCTTTTGCGATGCTTCTGGCAAGGGTCTCGGTTGTGTGTTGCATCAGCACGGACATGTTGTGGCGTATGCGTCTCGTCAGCTTAAGGTTCATGAGAAGAATTACCCGACGCATGATTTGGAGTTGGCTGCCATTGTGTTTGCTCTTAAGATTTGGAGGCACTTCCTGCTGAGTGAGAAAGTGAAGATTTTCACCGATCACAAAAGCTTGAAGTATATTTTTACTCAGAAGGAGCTCAACATGCGACAGCGTCGATGTTTGGAGCTTATGGCGGATTATGATATTGATTTGCAGTTTCACCCTGGCAAGGTGAATGTGGTCCCTGATGCGCTGAGTAGGCTTCCAGCGGTGATGATTTTGACCTCGCAGTGGAGATTGCAGCAGGATTTTTGCGAGTCTAGTGTGGAGATTGGTCTTCCTGGGGAGGCTTCTTCGTTGATGTACAAGCAGGTACAGTCGACGATCGTGGATCGGATTAAGGCTGGCCAGGCTGAGGATCCGAAGCTGATGAAGATTCGGGAGCAGGTGGAAGCCGGTCTGCGGACTGACTTTTTGATTCATGAGGATGGCTCGCTGAGGTTTGGAGCCAGGTTGTGTGTGCCAGCTGGGGATATCAGAGAGGAGCTGATGGTGGAGGCACACAGTTCGCCGTATTCTGTGCATCCTGGTGGCACCAAGATGTACCAGGATCTTCGTCTGAATTATTGGTGGCATGGTATGAAGAGGAGCGTGGCTCGGAGTGTAGCCAAGTGCTTGGTTTGCCAGCAAGTGAAGGCGGAGCATCAGCGTACGGCCGGGTTGCTACAACCGCTTCCGATCCCGGAGTGGAAATGGCAACACATCACTATGGATTTCGTGACTGGACTACCTCGGAGTCCGAAGCAGGATGACGCGATTTGGGTGATCGTAGATCGTTTGACCAAATCTGCGCACTTTATTCCGTTCCGAGTGGGACAGTCCACTGAGGCGCTAGCGAGGAGATATATGGAGGTAAAATTCTTTTACTCTCCGTTTTATTTCCTTTTCCCTAGTGTGGATAGTGATGTAACGTGAATCATGCAGGAGGTCGTGCGACTTCATGGAGTCCCCGTGAGTATCGTGTCTGACAGAGACACGAGGTTCACATCTCAGTTCTGGCAGGTTTGCAGAAGAGCTTGGGTACGCGTCTGAGTTTCAGCACGGCGTACCATCCGCAGACGGATGGTCAGTCCGAGAGGACGATTCAGATTTTGGAAGACATACTGAGGGCGTGCATGTTGGATTTCAAGGGTTCGTGGGAGGACCATCTGCATTTGGTGGAGTTCTCTTGCAACAACAGCTTCCAGGCGAGTATTGGCATGGCGCCTTTCGCCGCTCTTTATGGGAGGAAATGTCGATCGCCATTGAGTTGGGATGACGTTGGTGATCGGGAGTTGTTGGGACCTGAGATGATCGTGGAGGCCGTGGATATCGTCAGGAATATTCGGGAGAAGTTGAGAATTGCTCAGGACCGTTTTAAGCATTGGGCGGATGCTAAACATCGTCCTTTGGAGTTTCAGCCGGGCGACCATGTGTTCTTGAAGATTTCCCCGAATCGTGGTGTGATTCGTTTTGGGAAGCGAGGGAAGTTGAGCCCGTGATACATTGGACCGTTTGACATTTTGGAGAGGGTTGGCGAGGTAGCGTATCGCTTGGCCTTGCCACCATCTTTGGAAGGAGTTCACGATGTTTTCCACGTGTCGCAGCTTCGTCGATACATTAGCGATCCATCTCATGCTGTGGATTTTTCGGAGATTACCGTTCGCCCAGATTTGACGTATGACCAGCATCCAGTGCAGATTCTGGACAGGCGTCAGAAGTCGCTTCGGAACAAGGTTGTCAATCTTGTGAGGGTGATGTGGCGACACGGCTCACTGGAGAGTCTACTTGGGAGAATGAGGATGAGATGCGAGAGCGTTTCCCACTTTTGTTTCCGGACTCGTGAGTATTTGGAAATTCCGAGGACGGAATTTTTCTTAAGTTGGGGAGGATGTAACGACTGCTTTTCATGTATCTGGATTTGTTATAATATAATATATGTTTTGGTGGATTTTCTCCTCATGTGTGGTTTCTGTCTCCGTAGCTTTCATTTCCGATCGATTCGTCGTGTTTTCTCGTTTCTTCCTTAGGATCGTCGATTTCGAAGTATGTCATTCGTGACGGACTTCATAACGGTCGTATCTTACTATTAGATCAAGCCTAGGAGTCTTAGGAATCGATCCCGGGGCCCCGCGCTCCGTATCGGAACTTTTGGTGCTCATTAGCCGGTATAAGAAGGGGCACCGACCGACTAGATGACGATCCAGTCGGTCGGCAATCCTTCTTGGACCGACTAGTTGGCTTTCTAAATTTCTCAGGAGTTACTGTTTATCGTTAGTCGGTCTAAGAACGTTGGTTGACCGACTAGGTTGCAAACTAGTCGGTCGGCAATGCTTCTTTAACCGACTAACTCTTCAACTAATTTTTGGTATCAATACTGTTCACTCTTAGTCGGTCTAAGAACGTTCATCGACCGACTAGATGTCAAACTAGTCGGTCAGTAGTTGTTCTTTGACCGACTAACTCTTAGTTCAGGTTTTCGACTGGAGTTACTATTTACACTTAGTCGGTCTGCGTTGGTCCACCGACCGACTAGTTCTCAAACTAGCCGGTCAGCAGTTGTTCTTTGACCGACTAAGCAGTGCAGGAAACCCTAGTTTTGCCCTAGCCGCCACCAAACTCTATAAATACTCCTCCAAACGTTTTCTTCTCCTCCCTCACGACCTAAAACCCTAATTTCTCCCCCCCCTTTGAGCCCCCATCTCCCTCAAACCCTATTTCCTTCATCCAAGCTCAAATCTCCATCATCCAAACCCTCCCTCCACTCATTCTACCTCTCATCTTCCCCAAATCTCCATCAAACCCCCAAAAAATCCCCCAAAACCCTATTTCTCCAAACTTCTCCAATCATTTCCAGATCTGAACCCTAGGTTCCCCGGAGCGTTTCTTCCGTCGTCGTGGTTGCTCGGCGTTATTCTTCCGTTCCCTACGCGGTAATACTCGATTCCTTTAATTTTAGCATAACCCACATTGACATTGTGAAACCCTAATAAAATGGATTGTTAGATGATTAGGGTTCTAATAAGAAACCTATTTAGGATCATTGTGCTAATAATTGTTTTGCCATAACAGTGAATCTTTCCGTAGTTAGCTTGTGTGACGATCTTCATTGCTCGTCAATCCCGGTATCAGGCAAGTGAAACTTGCATCTCTTGATTTGGGCCATGTCTTAGGCCATTTACCTTGCTTTAGCGTAAAAGAGACTAGACGGTGAAAGGATAGCCGTTTAGACGCCATTGACCTAGCTTGACAACGAAGCTTGGTCCGTCACCTTCATCATGCTTGTATGTCACGTTTACTTTCCCTTAACGGTACGCGTATTAAATGTTCATGTCATCCATGCATCCTTAACTGCTTTTGCATTTTACCTGTCATGTCTAATTTCAATAAACAGTACGCGAATACCTGTTCATGTCATTGTATTTTGCCTGTCACGTTTAAATACAATTAACGGTACGCGTATTAACTGCTCATGTCATTGCATGCTTGAATACCCATCGTGATTGCGTAGCTTTGCTACATACTCGTACTATTGTTCCGGCTAGGCACCACCTTGCGTGGGCACCATCCTATGCCATTTGCACTTTCTGGCTCGTGTTCCAGAAGACGAGCTCATCACAGCCCGAGGGCATAGGGCGCTCGTTGAGTGATCCCTTGTACTTGACACTTGAACACAGCCTGAGGGCATAGGGCGCTCGTTGAGTGATCCCTTGTACTTGTTACTTGACATTACATGCCACAACAACCACTTGTCACTTGTACTCTCCTTTACTTTACTTGTTACCACCTTACTTTACTTGCCATGCACCATATTTTAACTGCTAGGTTGCTTGTGTACCTTTATTCCCGTTTCCTTGCACAAGTCTTTCGACTTGCTGACATGTGCCCCTTTTCTCTTTTGGGTGACACATGTTAGAGCCCGAGCCTGAGTTACTTGCTGAGGACGTGGTGTTCGTTGACGCTGAGTCAGGGCCCGCGTTGATCGAGGACTACGTTGATACTGGGGATCAGTCTTAGTGTCTTCGTTTAGCTTCTTTTGCTAGGCTGCTTAATTGTCGGTGCGTGGCACCTAGTTTGATACTCTGTTATGTTTGTGTTATTTTGTTGGCCTTGTTCTGGGCCTTAGACTCTTTTCTGTTAGCCTGGTGGCTTTTCTGTGATGTTGAATATTTTGTGGACAAACTTTGGGATTGGTATTTTATATCCGCCTCTTTATTATTGTTGTTGTTGTTTCTTTTGCGATTACAGGGACCTGCTTATACTAAATTGACGCTTATCGGGTTTGGGGCTTCACAGCTCCTCTCTCGTGCGGACCTTCTCACGTCTCGCCTCCATTTTAGGGAAGCGGGTCGTGACAGAACGGCAATAGCGAAAGCAAAACCGTCGTCGACGACTGTGCTATATATGTCCAGTACATCTCCAGTACGTACGTAATATAATGATATTTCTCCTGTTATTTCCTCTGCATGAGAAATTAGGAGGGGAGAGGTTGCTGGTCTGAGCTCAGCATCATGTGGTTGGATCATTTTGATATATCCAGGAATCTTCCTATTTCAAGGAATTTTATATTTTGAACATAGCAGGCGTCCTCTTTTAAATTGAGGTACAGCCAAGTCTACTGCCGGTGGATTGCATCCATCTTTGGGAATGTCAATCCTAGCTGGCGTGTTGGCAGCATGGACGTGTGAACGGACAATCTTCTGGTTGTCCGCAATTTTATCTGGTAATTGATGTACTTTAGTCTGAATGTGAAGGATCTTCTGGATCTCAACTTCACACAGAAAAAGTATGCGGATCATAACGAGATGAGGACTTTTGTGTCCCATGATATGGTCTCAGAAGCTTCAGGCTGCTTTAGACTGCGTGCCTATTTCAAAGAGATTTTGCTCATCAGATTCACATTTATCAAGACTTGGTGGTAAACCATAAGCAATCAGCATCAGCAATAAGATATGGCAACAAGCGGGCCGTATCATGATAAGTGATGTGGAATGCAATGAAATCGTGCCTAAACATCAACAGGCAACTGCGATTTTTACAATGGACATGAAATCCATTGGAGTCTCTTTACCAGAGACTCTGCTAATATGTTATGATGTTGAACATGCTGTAGGATGTTCAATTTTAATGCCAGTTGCTTGGCAAAAGTCTTGAATGATATGTGTAGTAAATTCACCCACATTATAAGCTTTTGAGAAAGCTAGGTTGCGAGTGAATATGAAGGCACACATAAGACCATCTAGTAGATGCATATATCAGTACAATAATGAAGTACCGAAAATGGGCCATTTGCGGGGTGAATAGGCCCGCAAAAGGTCACCATGTATTCTCTCAATGAAGCCAGGAGACTCTAAACCCACTTTCAGGAGGGAATGTCTCTCTATTAGTTTTCCCTTATGATAAAGGGGGACAAGGAAACTCAACCTTTTGAAGAATCTTCAGGTTCTCCAAAGGATTCATTTGATGATGCGTCCATCATCGCTGATCCAGTATGACCAAGTCCATTTTGCCAGAGTTAAAAACTATGGCAAAGAAAGGCACTTCTGGTGCTCAGTCGAGCTGGCTTTCTATAGGGATGAATATCTGTAATTATAGGGGCCCGACGGGGGTCCAATAAAATCGTAAGTAGATGGTCTTCTGGCCATTCTCTTAACGAGTTACATATTGATATTCAATATATATTATCCACAATTTTCAAGTTATTTTAAAAGAAATATCCTTGAAAATTGGAGAGTTCCTATATATTTAAGAGGAGAATTTGCATCTTATAGTCTCGTTGTATGTTGGAGCAATATCAATGCTACACCAGTGCAACGAGGCACTGTCCACAATATTCCATACTTCATCTATAAGTAAAACGAAATTTTTATTTACGTCAATGAAAAGACATTCGAAATAAAAGTTGGTACTTAAGCAAATTAAAGATGAAGCAACATTGAATTTTAAATGCAAAGATAAAAGATGAAGCTTAATCGATCAGGTCGTCGTTCTCGAAGTCATTTACAGTGAACATCATTGGTGGCTGAACAACCGCCAAGTTTATTTCAGGCAGAGACTTCTGGCTCGCCTGATATAGTTCCTGGAGGTGGCGAGGAGTGCGGCAGATTCTGGACCAATGGCCAGTCATGCCGCATCTATGGCATTTATCCTCCCAGTTCTTCTTAGGAAGTGACACTTGGTCTGGGTTCTTTTGCTTCCATATGAAGTTACTCTTTCATGTATTGTTGTTGTTGGATGGGGGTGCTGCTCCTTGTCCATTCTTCATCACAGCTTTCCCTTTGTTATTATTAGCCTTCTTCTTGTTTTTCCACTTCTGGGGAGAAACGTGGTGGGCTTCAGGGATATGGGCAGTAACGGCTGGACGTAAATTATGAGTGGCTAGCAGTAAGTCTCGATTCTGCTCTGTCCTAAGTAGGCATGGATCAGATCAGAGAATTTCGTGAAGTTGCGTTCACGATACTGCTGCATGAGGATTGCATTTTTCTCGTGAAACGAGGTAAATGTCTTTTCCAACATGCGTTGTTCTGTCACTTCTTCACCGCACAACTTCAGGCGTGAGGTGATGTTATGAAGTGCATAATTATCTTCAGCGACGGACTTATAGTCCTGACGTCTGAGGTTTTCCCACTCATAACTGGCACGCGGTAATATAACATCAATTTGATGTGTATACCGTGCCTCCAGCGCTGTCCACAGGTCCTTTGGGTCCTCAACCGTTAAGTATTCGGCTTTTAAGGTCCGATCTATATGTTTCCTAATGTAGATTATGGATTTCGCCTTATCTACAGCGGATACAGTGGTTGAAGTGCCGCTGCTGGATGCAGCAGAAGAATCGGCCGCTGCTGGGGCCGAGGAAGGAGCCAAAATGGACCCAAGGAGGGCCATCGAACGCAAGTGGAACTTCAGGTCCACTCGCCAACTCAGGTAATTCTTTCCAGCAGAGTCAAGGACTTCGAAATCGACGCTTGCCAATTTTGCCATTTAATCTACGCAATTTAAAATAAGCATGAATTAATTAAAATTGAAATTCACGCATAGTAAGCAAAATGTGGGGATCGGCCAGATACACAAAAAATGTACAAAGTCCAAAGTCCGAATATACAGTCCATAAAGAAAAGAAAAATACAACTTGGAAACCCAGAATGGGTCCCTATATTTTCAAATTTACGACGCCGTCTTCATTTTGTCGGTACACCGGTCTTTGGCAAAAATACATATAATCCTCACTTACAAATTCTCTCAAAAAAGAAAATTAATTTGCAAGGAATTTAAAGGGTATCAAATTGGCCGATCCCAAAAATCACATTTTAGCTTACATAAACATCCACGCAGTTTATAAATGCTACATGCACAAAATAAACAACCACGCATGTATATAACACAAGCATATAAAATATGAAAAAATAGACTATAAAATATAATAATCTCTCGGACCACGGGGAGACGTCATACACCGTTAGGTTAGTTTACTAACATCAGAGCGATCACAGGATCCTTAAGATAATTATATTTTGAAAAAAATCCTAATTTAATAATAATGCAATAGTGTTATTATTTTAGCAATATGAAAGACTGGGTGACAGGCCCATGACAAGGAATTAAAATAAATTAATAGTTTGAATTGGGCTGTCGGCCCAAAAATATTAATCATTGTAATATTTATATTTGGGCTGCAGGCCCATTTGCCCAAAGTTAACAAATTAATTATTGCAATAAAATTTAATAGGCTTCTTGCACTAAGAAGTCAAATTAAAATATTGTTAACATTTGGGCTGCAGGCCCAGTGTCAAAATTGTAATTGATAAAATAAGCTGGCAATTGGATTTACTGGCTTCTGGCCCAATTTGGGATAACCCGAATAATAATTAAGCTGAATATGGCTGCAGGCCCATAAAACTTTTTTACATGTATAATCTGGGCTTAGGGCCCTAATAAACAGCTAAACTACTGTAATAATCAAAATTTTAATAAACAGCTGAATGGGGCTGAGGTATTTTTATAATTTGTAAACACTTAAAATCATTTTTCTAGATTTAAAACGAATTTAAAACTAATTTTTAAAATTAAAAATTAAATATCGTAAACACTCGACGATTTGTTTAGAGAAATGTACGCGTCAGAAATTTTCATATATCATGTCAAAATTTTGCTCTCGACTAGTAGAATACGAAGGTATTTTTTATATGTTTGGGTTTACATGTAATATGAAAAATATATACATTTTTAGCAAATCTGAATTAAATACCATAAACTTTGAAAATATATAACTTGAAAAATAAGTATATTATTGGAATGGTTCAAGTGCCTACGCGTTCGCGACAACGCATAGAATATTTTGGCATTTTGCTTTATTTTTTGGTATGTATATTATTTATAATGAATTTTAGTCTGATAATCCGATAATCCCATTTAATATATATACACACATATATATACATATATACTGATATATATATATATATATATATATATATATATATATATATATATATATATATTTGAGTTCCGATATTTTTGGACGTGGGATCTCGGGCGATTCTGTAGGGTTAGGGCACGCCGCCGGCATTCCCACCAGCGATTTGAACAAGCCGTCGAGTAAAGGGAGCCAGGTGTTGGACGACGTAGTTCGGCCCTCCGGTGATGACCTTAAGGGTCGGAGTGATAGGATCCTGTGCGATCTGGAGGAGATTGGGAAAGGCACCGGCATCCGTCCGGTGGCTCTACTTCAAAGGGGATCTCTTCTGGCATCCCGTCCGGTGGAGGGAAAAGTTAGGCGATATCCAAAGGGGATCGAAATCATTTAGATGTAGGAGACGACGTTGGCTGGAGGACGGTTGTTCGGAATCTAGAGCAAAGCAACCCCTGGCTGGTGGTGGCCTGTCAGCTAGGGGTGATATGGGAGGCGGCAACAAATCAAACAATAAACAATTCACTGTGAGAGGAGGGGCAGGTCCAAATCGTAGGGTGAGATGGGCTCTAGCAGAGCGTTCAGAACTTGGAGCTAATGCGGCCGTTGCTGGAAGAGAACCAATCAGGCCAAAGGTAACATTGAATATTAATACAATAGGCACCAAATTATCCTTCTCTGAGGTTTGCGCTAACAGAAGGTCATACGATCAATCGTTAACAATGTCTTTTGTCTCTCCCTTAACTAAGTAAGATGGGGTCTGTGTTGGTAGAGTTGCGGGCTCTCTTCTTGAGAGAGGGGGTGACCGCTAGAAGCATACTTTGGTTGGGTATGTTTTAGGGGATGTGCCCTATTATGGACAGCTTAGAGCGTGGGTTGATCGACTTTGGAGATTGAAGAAGGGAGTTCGAATTTATACCAGGGAAAATGGATTTTTCTACTTCCATTTTGATTGTGAAGAGGACTGTGAGCGCATCCTGCATGGAGGTCCGTGGATGTTTGATGGGCGTTTGACGGTGTTGCAAAGATGGAGCCCGAATTTTCGCCATGATCGTGATATTCTAGCCACTGTACCGGTGTGGGTCCAGTTCCATAACCTTCCCCTAAACATGTGGACACTGGATATATTAAATATACTGGCGTCGGTTGTGGGCAATCCGATCTGCCTTGACAGATCTACTGCTAAGCTGGAGTGATTAGCTTATGCTAGATGTCTGATAGAAGTGGATGCAAAAAAAGAACTATCAAATAAGGCGGGGTTAGAGCTTGATGGGGGGGAGATCATCTACATCGATACTAAATATGAAGGGGAACCCCTTCGCTGCAGCCACTATGTTTGCTTTGGCCATACTGACACGAAGTGCCCAGACTTGGTCAAGCTCTCTTCAATCCAAATGGAGGGGTCTTCGAGCAGAGGGAAGGAACTCAAAGAGAATGAACAACCAGATTCCTCATTACCCAAGACAGGAGGGGTATATACATCAGGTCAAGTTGACTCCACTACAGGAAATGTTGATCCCATATCTTGTGACACTCATTCGGTTAAGGCAAATCCAAATGAAGTTAATGAAGCCGAGAAATTAAAGAAGGCAAAATCAAATGAAGAAATAAATAAGGTGAGCTATTTGGAGCCTGTGGAATTTTGATGATGTCAACAAATCGGATGGGGTGCCTGAACTGGAAGAAATAGAGGTCCCCTTTTCATTTAATAATAGCCAAAGTAAAGTAGCACCATTGCTTACAGACACTGTCACTGCCGAGGCTTGCATTTCAGTTCATTCGCAGCCAATGAATGACCGCACCCAGGAGCAGGTATTAAATGGAATCCAGCCTCCAACTACTGAAGGTAATACAACCTCTACTTATCAGAGTAATCATCCACCTGATGCTCTTACGGTAGTTAATCCAGAATGGGATCGAGAGGCTCTCAAGCAATATGAAGAGGGGAGTAAGCCAGTATCCAGTAAACTTGCAACCCAGGCAGCATCAGTGGGGGGTACAGAAGAGTACTCGATTGAAAGATGGAACCTCGGGGAGGGCTGCACAAACAATTAATTAATGTGTATATTTATTTGGAACACGCGGGGACTAAATAGTCCGGTAAGACGTAGAGACCTGCGGGACAGGCTTATTAAGATCCGACCTTCGGTGGTCATTCTACTTGAAACTAAGTTGAAGAAAGGTAATGAAAAATTGGGATCATGCTTCCCAAATAGCTGGGGTATGTTTGATAATTTCTCCCTGCATTCTGGCGGTCGAATTCTTATTGGTGTGAACAGCTCTGTTTGGCATGCATCCATACTATCTATTTCAAGCCAGCATATTTCTCTAAGTTGTAAAAATGTAGGGGGCCTTGAAGGAGTTATCACTGCTGTTTATGGATCCAATCTGAGATTGGAACGTCTCTCTCTTTGGGGCCAGTTAGAAGCTGATGCTGCCACTATTGGCAGGGGAGCGTGGATTATTGGTGGTGATTTCAATAGCATTCGGTACTCTAGTACTCTAGTGAAAAATAAGGTGGGCGCAACTGTGAAAGTAAAATATTGGATGAATTTAATGCTTGTTTGAGCAGCTGTTCCTTGCTTGATCTTAAATCTGTTGGCAAATCTATGAGTTGGAATAATAGACGTATTGGGATTGTCGCATCTGTGCTAAACTTGACATGACTTTATGTATACTCATTGGCTCGATATCCTACCGGATACATTTGTTGAATATCTTGATCCGCACACGAGCGATCACTCCCCCATGCTCATCAAACTACATTCTAAGGTAATATCCTACCCCAAACCATTCAAGTTCTTTAATGTATGGCCCCAATGGGATGGATACCAGGAGATTCTAGAAAATGCATGGAATCTGCATGTGGAGGGATCTCCAATGCACAAGGTAGTGGTGAAAATGCGTAATCTAAGAGACTCTCTCAGGGCTTGGTCGAAGAGACATTTGGCTGCCAATGATATGGATACATGCAAAAGAAGCTTAGAAAGAGTTCGGATTGCCCAGAATCTGGACTATGACCTTTCCTTGCAAATGGAGGAGAATGAGCTGTCCAAAAAACTTGCTAATCTTATGAGCTTTGAGGAATCTATGCTACGGCAAAAAAGCAGGCAGGACTGGCTGAGTTTGGGAGACAAAAATTCTAAATTTTTCTACGCAGCTATTAAGAGTAGGCAATGTCGTAACAATTTGGCCCATTTAATTGATGCAGATGGAGGAATTAATAAATCTTATGAGGAGCTGAGAAGCAGTGCCCCGAGGTACTATGAATCTTTATATAGCCAGGAGGACTACTGGAATGTATTTCCTAAGCTTATCACTAAACACATCTTAACTCCTGAAGCTGCAAAATGGTTGGAGATGAAAGTTACAAATGAGGA
Source organism: Scilla litardierei (assembly GCA_030789695.1). NCBI lineage: Eukaryota > Viridiplantae > Streptophyta > Magnoliopsida > Asparagales > Asparagaceae > Scilla > Scilla litardierei. The sequence continues at coordinate 45,169,745 of CM061134.1, forward strand.
AATTAAGGAGGCGGTCTTCCAAATAGGGGTGGATAAATCCCCTGGTCCAGATGGATATAATGGGTTCTTTTTTCAACAAAGTTGGGGAACGATAGGTAATGATATCTCTGACGCCATTCACTCCTTTTTTCGATCTGGCTCGCTTATGCATCCTATAAATCACACAAATCTTACTCTGGTGCTAAAGAATTCAAATGCTACTCAATTGAATGACTATAGACCAATAGCTTGTTGCAATGTTCTTTATAAAATTATAAGCAAAATATTATGCAATAGGCTCAAAATTGTTGTTCATGAACTCATCTCGCCGAACCAATCTGCTTTTCTCAAAGGGAGATTGTTATCGGATAGTGCCCTCATTGCACATGAACAAATTTGAGATTTTAGCAATCCCATGGGCTCTAGATCTTGTCTTAAGCTGGACTTGAGGAATGCATCTGACAGTGTGAATCGAGAGTTCATTTACTACATGCTTCATCGTTTGGGTTTTAGTAGGAGGTTCATGGCTTGGATCAGAGAATGCATAGCAATGATCGCTCCGGGATGTAACCCTAAAGAACGGTTGTAGTTTTACCGCAAGTGCACGGTGTAGCAGCGAGCGGGATATCGAACACAGGGAGGACGAATGACCGTGCTTGTTCCAATCAACCAGGCTATTTAAGAAGAAAGATTTGCCTTTGGCGATCCTGTCACAATCGTCAGACAAGGTGTGGAAATATCAAATCAAATAAAGAACGTCTAGGGAATGGGGAATCCCCGCTACTCACTGTATTTCATGAATGTGGTTCATCGGCATCAAAATTGCTAGAATAAGATTTTGGATGAACTAGTTGCAACTGAATGTAGAACCAATCTCACGCTCTCGCGCTGTTGCCGGTCTATAGCTATCCTAGGTTTGGGTCCAATCTCTTGCAAACCCTAGCCTAGGGAAGCTAGCATTAGGATCAACATCATCGTTCAATCGCGCACCGAGCCCAATCTCTTGCAAACTCGGTCCAAGATCTAGTTTGGGATAGTTCCTACCCGTCCAATCTCTTGCAAATGGGTATTGGCGCGGAATTGGAACCGGAAACCCTAGTATCGGTCCAATCTCTTACAAACCGATACTACGGAAATTCGATTCCAACCCAATTCGGATTTCTAGGGTTTCCTATCGAATTAGGATCCAATCTCTTGCAAATCCCAATCGATATGAACTCCTAGCTATCCGTAATAAATCGATCCCAATCTAATCCCTAGATATCAATTCTAGCAAAATTTCTACTAATTCATCACAAATATGAAATAGGGCTTGTAGGGTTCATCCCCACGCCCCAAGACGTGGCGACTACTCACAATTCATAGCAAGATCACAAAAATAATCAATGAAATAAGCAATAGAATTCATCACAATATTGAGATATGCAATAAAAATAGAATTTTTAGAGAATAGAAAAGCAAAACCAATGGAGTTCTTCAATTAATCCAACAAAAATCAAACTTTGTCTCTTCTCCAATCTCAAGAATAAAACTAAAAAAGTTAATCTAAAAAGCTGCAAAAAAATCTAAGAAGAAGCTCTCTAAAACTAGGGTAAAAACAGGGGTTAAATAGCCCCCAAAATCGTCCAAAAACTGTGACCAAAATACCCCTGCGCAGCCTGTTTTCCGCAATTTTCGCTACAGGCAGCGCGTCGCACTCGGCCGAGTGACAAAAGTCGCTCGGCCGAGTGAAAACCCTGTAATTTTCCAGTAAGTCTCGATCTTCAGGGGTCTTCACTTCGGGGGCGGCTCGGCCAAGTGAGTTGTCGTCACTCGGCCGAAGGCTTCATGGTACTCGGGCGGACGAGATTATCCACTCGGCCGAGTGGGTCTTCTGAAGCTCAGGCAGCCGAAAAACAGTAACTTGGAGATTTTTGAAGGGCTTCGTCTGGGCGCCACTCGGGCGGACGGGGTCTCGTCACTCGGCCGATGTGGTCTCCGTCGCTCGGCCGAGTGCACATGTAAATCGTGTCTGATCTGGTCGGCCGAGCGGTGTCTCGCTGGTCGGCCGAGCGGTGTCTCGCTGGTCGGCCGAGTGGCTCCTCCACTCGGCCGAGTGGGACATAAAACATGCCCAATCTGCTTATTTTGGCCTCCTCGTCGCTCCTGCGACGTCCATTCTTCTTCCGCTCCTCTCCAACAGCAAAATACCCCTCGGGGAGGTCGTCGGTGACCGTCTAGAGTAAGCGCATCTCGAGATCACTCCAAATCGCGCCAAATCACCTGAAATGCGACAAAAACAACAAATCGTGAAAAGCATCGCAATATCGTCGATATATCGTGAAAAACATGATTTGGGCGATCTAAATGGCATGCAAACATGCGGGAAAAAGGTGTAAAATAAGGAGTGATCAAAATCCCCCAAGCTTACCTCTTACTCGTCCTCGAGGAAGTTAAGTAAAAGGCGAACCCGGTGGATTCGGAAAACGAAAACGGCGAAAAAATGAAAAATGAAAAACGGAGAAGAATGAAAGACGAAATAAAAATAAAGTAGGAAAGAAAGAAACGATGAGGTAGGTTGCTAGATCATTTTCTCAGGACGTGGGTTTCACTTACTCATATAGCATGCACTGAATGAAAAACACATGTCAAAGAATTTTATTTTGATATCATAGTATAATATTGCAAATAGAAATAGAAAACCCACGAACAACAATATAATCATGAAAAACGGAATAATTTTATAATTAACATCGTCTGAATCATTTAAAGCGGTATACAAATCACAGATCACACACTTTTCAATTGAACGTTTTCTATCCGGAGTATAAGAGTATCACACTATAGAATAGAGAGAATAGAAAAGGTATGGATTTCATGAAATGAATGCTAGACTTAGATTTCTGGATTTCGTAAAGCTAAAAATAATCTCACCGAGTATAGAATATTACTTAGCCTAGGTTGTCGTGCAACGTCAAATAGTCACTCTCTCACACATCAATGGATCCCCTCCCTCAAGCTTATCTATAAGCGTGGTGGCATAAAAAATATTTACATCCCCATTTTTATAAAGCTCCAAAAGTAATAAGAACGAACACGAAAAGAGAGAAGAAAGAAAGAAAGAGAGAGGGGATCTTTTATTGAGGATTTTTCCTCTTTTCTTTTTTTTGATGCAATAGCATATATATACACAACGATCCCAACTCAAAGAGAGATAAAGATATACAAGAATATTTTCTCTTTTCTCTTTTTTTGAATAAGAAATTTGGAGCTAGGAATTAATAGCGGGGGAAATGCCATATAATAGAGTCGCTAAGGGGAGATTCACTAATGATTTTAAAAGTAGAGAAATGATGTTCAAGATTTGTGGAGAAAGAAATAAATATATCTCTCGGTTCACTCTATAAGACATGCACGACAACTTCAGCAAGGTAATCTAATCTACTCAGTTTCGATCACAAAAAAGCTAACTAATCCAGATTTATCATAGCTAACATCATTCAATCATCCTGAAGTGAAGTGTACAATTCATGCATATAGAAGTGATATAGGAAAAGAAATCAGTACTCCAGATATAGGCATTCAATGCGTGAATCTTGGTGTGTTTTCTGTGATAGCATACATATGAATATTCAGACTCAGCTAATAATAAAATTTCATCCATTTTCATGTGGAAAAAGTGTGGGTTACTATCTCTAGATGCAAGGCAAGTCATAGCATATGATATCAGAAATAAAATCTAAGACATGACAAATATAGCATGCATATAGAAAAAGCTAACTCCACGTCATAATCATCACAGAAAAGTCATCTCTAGCATGAGATGAAAAAAAGGAAATAAAGATAAAGGGAAAATAGAACTATATACAATGCGGCACACAGAAAAATAAGAAAAACGTGATGCATGGTAAAATAGAAGAAAAATGATGAAAAAATAAGTGCAAAATCGAAGAATGGTGTGAAAAACTAAAAATAAAGGTGGCAAACCGAAAAAGAACGTGAGAACTCACTCCCCCAAGCTAAATGGCACAGTGTCCTCAATGTGCAAAGTGTGGCACACCGAGAGACAAGTAATGAGAGGGGTAAGTGAGGATGCATGCATGATGGGGGAAAAGAAGGAAAATAAATGAAAAATAATGAAACGAAAATGTGATGCAGACATGATGCATGCAGGAATGGAGCGATACAGATATTTATGTGTGTCACCAAAAACTCTCCCTCTCTCCCAGAAAAGATATATAAAGATACGGTCAAAATGAGAAGCCCAAAATAAGTGAGGGGAGGGGGGGGGGGGGGGGTGGACAAAAATGCATCAGGACCCAGCAGAAACGGGCAGCACAACGGCAAAAAGAATCGATGGCATCAAGGGTGCCTAAGAAGGCGGTGCTGCACCGTCACCGTCCTGAGGCGGAAGTGGTGGTGGTGGCTGGACAGGCCGCTGAGCGGGTGTGGGTGTGGAAGTGGGAGCAGGCTGAGTGTGTGCGGAAGTGTGGGTGGGGACCTGCTGGGTAGGTGGGGGTACGCGCGGGAGACGCTCCAAGACCTGGGTAAGATAGTAGTGAGTCTGCGGGAGCAGCTCGAAGCGGTCAGCCATCGCAGAGACGGTGGAGGACAGGGTCCTAAGGTCGGCTCTGAGGCCACTCACAGCCCCCTCTAGAGCACGAATGCTCTGAAGTACAGTGTCGGGGGGAGGTGGTGCAGAGGGACGCACCGGTCGGGGCTGCGCAGGGTGTGGCTGGCGTACTCGGGACGCGTATGTGACGGGCTCAGCGGGGAAGGGAACGAAAGGTGCTGCGCCCGCAAATGTGGGCCTGGCCTCAGTGTGAGGCCGGGGCACTGGCTGGTGAGAAGTGGAGGCAGCAGCAACAAAAGAAGGGTGCAAAAGTGGCAGCGAGGCGGCCAGAGAGGTCAGTGGCACAGAAGTGTGGACAGACGCCACGACACTCTCGAAAAATACAGCAGCAGGGGAAACAGAGGGCTCTCCGCACTCAACTACGGTCGGCGGGTGCTCAGGGGGTGCAGAAGAAACAGGCTCAGCAGACAGAGGGCCAGTGGTGGTGGTGACAGCCGCGGAAGCAGTGGAGGTGGGCTCAGCTAAGGTACTCGTGACACCGACAGAGGTGGGGACAGAGGTGTCGGGAGCAGCGGAAATATCAGGTATGGGCTGAGGGGCCACGGGGTCAACAGGCTCAGCGGCAGGCTCGGCAGGGGCAACATGGTCTACAGGGGCAGCGTGGGCAGCGTGGGCCTGCTCGGCCTCCTCGGCCTCGAGCACGTAAGCAGCGGGGATGAGAACATCCATCGCAGGGAGCCAGTCGACGTGGGCTGGTGCAATCTGAGTCCGAGCTGGGCTCGGAAGAATCATGTAATCGGCACCGTAAGGGCCGTGCAACCAGACCCAGTGACGCTCACCGTGCGGATGAAGCATCTTCATCCGGGCCGTAACATCGATCGACAAAGAAGTGGGGCCCGATACTCGCCGCAGGTCGTCAGGGAAGTCCTCGCCGGTCATAAGAGCAAGCAAGGTGATCAGGCCGCCGCAGCATATCGGTGAGCGAGCGCCCACCGATACAATGATGCGGTCCAAAAACCAAGCCGCGACATCAATCACGACGGCGGGGACAAGCTCATCGCCATCCCTAGATAGAGCTCTGGGACGTGTCATCGCGTAGAGCATGTAGAGCTCTGGCGTAGACATCGTGCCCGGCTCATATCTGGCCAAAAAGGTCGTCGCCATAAGGCGCTGAGCAATACGGAGGCAGGGATGGACAATGGCCGAGGCCTTGGCCCTACTAGGGTCAAAGGCAGCGTGAAGACCCGTAATCCGGGCCCAGAAGGCACCGGCGTCGAAGGAAGGTGGGGGGATATGGGTGGGGCCGTAACCGCGATCGGCTCCGGGGACAGCGGGCCACGAGAAAAACGCTCTCATCATATCGAGAGTGACCTGGCACTCTCGGTCCATGAACCGAAACGAGCATCCCTCGTCGGTCCTGGCGATCGAACTCAGTACCTCAAGTGTCGGGCGGATAAATGTGTCCGCCGACACCTGGAAGAAATCTCGCCAGCCCATGTTGTCGTACAACGTGAGCATCCCCTCTAGTACCCCCAGGCGTCCTAGGTCAGCAAGGTGTGCAAACCTGGAGGGTACGATCGAGCGCTGGGAGATACGCTCGAAGACGGCGCGGTGTGCGTCGTCTCGGAACGTAATCCCGAGCGGCCCGACCAGTGGAGCCAGAGGTGGTGGCTATGGAGCGACAGGGAGTGGCTGTGCGGGCTGTGCGGGCTGTGTGGGCGCTGCAGGCTGTGCGGGGTGTGCGGGGCCTGCAGGCTGTGCGGGGTGGATGGGGTGTGTGGGAGAAGGCGGAGGAGAGTCCTCCAACTCGTGGGAGGGGTCGGCATCATCCGACCGCTTCCGCTTGGCGGAAGCTCTCTTCGACCGCGGCCGTGTCCGGGGCGGCATATCGTCCCCGAGCGCGCGCCGAAAAACGTGAAAAGTGCGGCGTGTGCAAAATAATGGAAAGAGTGTACCCCGACACGCCGCGAGTGCTAAGCAGTGGAAGAGTGCGAAGACAGCGCCTCCGCGAAGCCCAAATCAGTCCGTAGAAGCTCCCCTGAGCTCCCCGAAGCTCCCAAAAACAACCTGCGTATGAAAAGGAGATATCAGCGGGCGATATTCAAAACGTATGGAGCATTAGGGGTATAATAGATAGATATAGAAATTAATTTGGGTTTGGGGTTTGTTTATCGTATGGATCCTCGAAAAACACACGAAAAGAGGAGAAAAAGGTGAAACGGTTGATACCGGAGGTGGCCGGAGCGGCGGCCGCCGGCGGCGACTCGGGCGAGCCGCGGCGGGTGGTCGGCCGGCGGTGGCTGGCCGAGCGGCGGCGCGAGGTGGCCGGTCGGGCGAGTGAGGGCTGTGAGCGAGCGAGGGTCGGGCGAGGGAAGCTGAGGGGTCGCACGGTTTGGGATTTTTCGTTTCGAAAAATGTGCCCCCCCTCGGCCACTTATATATTAGAAGTTACGACTCGGCCGAGTGACTAGGTCACTCGGCCGAGCGAGATCAAAGGAAAAACCCTCCTCGCTTACGCTTCGGCCGAGTGGCTTTGCCAACCTAGGCCGAGTGGAGTAAGTCCATTCGGCCGAGTGGCTCAAGCTACTCGGCAAGACTCGCCCTAGGAGCGTATCCGTTTTACTCGGCCGAGTGAAAATATATACTCAGCCGAGTAGCAGTTATACTGAAATCAGGAAAATAAACAGAGAGTTGGGTACAGCAGACTTCCCTCGTTCGTGAGCGGCTCGGCCGGACGAACTTGTGTACTCGGCCGAGTGACTAGTATACTCGGCCGAGTGAGCCTTGTGTTCTGCTGTTTGTCTTCGTTTGGGCTCTAAACTCCGTCTTTCTTCCTCCAGTCGATTTCATCTTGCTCCTAATCATCGAGCGTCTTCCTGGGGCGCTCCTCGTCGTCTCGTTCATCCTCCTCATGATGGATTTACCTATCTCCTCTCCTGTCAAGAAAAATAGGACCCGTTATCACAAAATTTTTGGGCGAACGACTCAAAACACTAAAAATTTCTAAAGCAAAAATAAAGAAAAAGTAAAAATAAAGCAATAACTGTCGGGTTGCCTCCCGACAAGCGCTCGTTTAAGGTCGTGAGCTCGACCCCCTAAAATTTTCAATCAATGCGGGATGTTTGGTGCATATGAGATGCACCCATCAAACTTTCCGGGGAGCACGCTTGGATTCGGAAGATGCGGCGGCGTGTTCTCCCTCGGTGGTCTCTCGTCTCGAATAGTGTTGGGGGGAGGCTCCCCCAAGCTAGCGTTTGCTCCGGTCAACGGCTTCACCGGTGACGCCGATTTCCGTATCGGCGGAGCTTTCTTCGGAGACTTTGATTTCGAGAGCTTGCAGAGCTCTCGAATCCTTGCGACATCAGCGTCGCCTTCATCATTTTCAGCGGAGAGGTCGGGGGAATCATCTATCTTCTCATCTTGGCTTAAATCCGGGCCTTCCTCGAAATCCTCATCGAAAAGAGCGCCGATCGAGTGGGGGATCGCCTCCTCAATAACCTCATCAAGGAGGTCCATGTAGTCAAGTTCCTCGTGGTAAGGCATGTGTTTCATAGCCTTAGGAATGTGAAGCTCCACCTCGATGTTGCCGACGTTTAAAGTTAGGGTACCTTCGCGCATGTCGACAATCACTCCGGCGGTGGCGAGGAACGGGCGTCCTAGTATCAATGAAGTATCTCCCTCCTCCTTGACGTCCATGATCACAAAGTCACATGGCAAGCATATTCCCCCCGGGACTTGTAGCGGGATGTCTTCGGCGATCCCTACCGGCCTTGTTATTCGCCCATCGGCTAATTGAATGCGCATGTCGGTAGGTTTCAACTTTGTCCCGGTGTTTAGCCTTAAGAACATGGAGAGAGGCATGAGGCTCACACTAGCCCCAAGATCTACCAACGCCTTTTGAAGAGGGACGCCGCCCAAGGTGCAAGGAATCCGAAAACTCCCCGGGTCTTTAAATTTGGCCGGCTCCTTCTCTCTCTTGGTGAACCAAGAGCCCTCCTCGGCTAGCATGATCTTTTCCTTCCTCTTTCTCCCCGAAATCAAGTCCTTTAAGAATTTAGCATATGTGGGGATTTCCACGATGGCGTCGAGGAAGGGAATGTTGAGGCTAACTCCTCTAAGATACTCGAGAAACTTTGCTAACCTTTTCTCCATTTTCGCTCTAGCAAGCCTTTGGGGAAATGGGACCGGTGGCATGAAGCGTCTTTCCTCAATCAATTGCTCCGCTCTAGATTTCTCCTTTTCTTGTGGATCTTTCTCCTTATCATCTTCAACTACCGGCTCAATTGGCTCCAAGCTTTCCTCCACGGGCTCCTCGGTAGGAATCATGGCGGGGGTGGTATCCTTCCCGCCTTTAGTAGTAACGGCAACTACGGCATTGATGTGGCCGGTGTTGCCCCGTGGGTTTTGCTCCGGTTGCGCCGGAAATCGTTGAGTGTTCCGATTGAGCAACGCCAATTGCTCCGATATTTGAGCCACAACGGTATTAAGGGAGTCTTGCCCCGCCTTCAAGGTAGCATTGACCTTATTTTGCTCGACCATAAACGCCTCCACTCTAGCTTCGAAGTCGGATCGTTGTTGAGCTTGTGGAGGGTTTTGATTTTGATTCCTCCATCCTTGGTTGTATCCGGGCGGCCTATAAGGTGGGACTTGTTGCTTCGGTTGAAAATTTTGTTGTGGAGGCCCCCTCGGCAGATAGTGTTGTTGTTGGGGTGGTAGTGGTGGTCGAACTTGTTGAGGCGGTGCTTGGGGCGGGTTCAAAGCTCCTTCATTGTTGGCGTAGGAGAATCCGGGATGATTTCTTGCGGCCGGATTGGCCCAATATCCTTGGTTCCCCGTGACATATTGTACTTGCTCCAAGGATCCTTCTCCTTGCTCTCCTCCCGCGTACATGGCTTGAGATTGGTCTTGCCAATCACTTATTTTGTTGGTCGGTGCGGAGGTGGATGGGGCTCCTTGGGGCTCCGTGATAAACTTCTCCAATCTCTCCACTACCTTGTGGAGAGAATCAAACTTGCTCGTAAGCTCCGCTACGGCCTTCGCCTCATAGATACTAGTTGGCTTCAAGGAGGACGTGGAGTGTCCTCGCTCATCGCCCCATTGTTGGTTGTTTGAGGCCATCTCCTCAATTAGGGCCGTAGCTTCCTCGGGAGTCTTTGACAAGATAGCACCATTCGCCGCGGCATCAATAATTTGTTTGGTCCCCGGTTGGAGACCGTTGTAGAAGCTATGAACTAGCTCCCAATCTTCTATGCTATGGTGCGGGCATTGGTGCTGCAGATCCTTAAAACGCTCCCAAGCTTCATAGAGCGTCTCTTGGGGTCCTTGCTTAAAGGACATGAGAGCGCTCCGGATCTTCACCGTCTTGGATGGCGGATAGAACTTGTCAATGAATGCACTCGCCAACTCGTCCCAAGAGGTGAAGATTCCCTCAGCCTGCATCCTCAACCAATAGAGTGCCTTGTCCTTTAGCGTGAAGGGGAAGAGGCGCAGTCTGATGGCATCGATGGAGACCCCCGGCATTTGGAATGTGGCGCACTTCGACAAGAATAATTGGATGTGGTAGTGAGGATTTTTATGGGCATTCCCATGAAATGGATCCTGCTGCATCAGAACCACTAGTCCAGTTTTTAGCTCGAAGTTCTTGTCCGCCGCCAACTCCGGCATGGCAATGGAAGAGGTCGTAGAAGAGGTCTTAGGCCGAAGCCTATCTCGAATAGAAATTATCCTCGCCATCCTTGCCGCTAATTGGTCCGCAGTTTCCGGGTTGGTCATAAACCTCCCTTCCGGATTTTGTCTCCTTTCCGCTCTAAGTCTCCGCGCGGTACGTTCGATCTCGGGATCAAATAATATAGCTTCAGGGTCCGCCGTAGATCTCGTGTACATGCACAGGGAAAACAGAGTTTCAAAGAAATGATCAGTACCGTGGAAGGGTTAGGTAAGAATAAAGAAATAGAAATAATAATAATAATAAAAAGAAATAGCTAGGGTGGTAAGATCAAACGCAATCGCCTCCCCGGCAACGGCGCCAAAAACTTGATCGCTCCGGGATGTAACCCTAAAGAACGGTTGTAGTTTTACCGCAAGTGCACGGTGTAGCAGCGAGCGGGATATCGAACACAGGGAGGACGAATGGCCGTGCTTGTTCCAATCAACCTGGCTATTTAAGAAGAAAGATTTGCCTTTGGCGATCCTGTCACAATCGTCAGACAAGGTGTGAAAATATCAAATCAAATAAAGAACGTCTAGGGAATGGGGAATCCCCGCTACTCACCGTTTTTCATGAATGTGGTTCATCGGCATCAAAATTGCTAGAATAAGATTTTGGATGAACTAGTTGCAACTGAATGTAGAACCAAGCTCACGCTCTCGCGCTGTTGCCGGTCTATAGCTATCCTAGGTTTGGGTCCAATCTCTTGCAAACCCTAGCCTAGGGAAGCTAGCATTAGGATCAACATCATCGTTCAATCGCGCACCGAGCCCAATCTCTTGCAAACTCGGTCCACGATCTAGTTTGGGATAGTTCCTACCCGTCCAATCTCTTGCAAACGGGTATTGGCGCGGAATTGGAACCGGAAACCCTAGTATCGGTCCAATCTCTTGCAAACCGATACTACGGAAATTCGATTCCAACCCAATTCGGATTTCTAGGGTTTCCTATCGAATTAGGATCCAATCTCTTGCAAATCCCAATCGATATGAACTCCTAGCTATCCGTAATAAATCGATCCCAATCTAATCCCTAGATATCAATTCTAGCAAAATTTCTACTAATTCATCGCAAATATGAAATAGGGCTTGTAGGGTTCATCCCCACGCCCCAAGACGTGGCGACTACTCACAATTCATAGCAAGATCACAAAAATAATCAATGAAATAAGCAATAGAATTCATCAAAATATTGAGATATGCAATAAAAATAGAATTTTTAGAGAATAGAAAAGCAAAACCAATGGAGTTCTTCAATTAATCCAACAAAAATCAAACTTTGTCTCTTCTCCAATCTCAAGAATAAAACTAAAAAAGTTAATCTAAAAAGCTGCAAAAAAATCTAAGAAGAAGCTCTCTAAAACTAGGGTAAAAACAGGGGTTAAATAGCCCCCAAAATCGTCCAAAAACTGTGACCAAAATACCCCTGCGCAGCCTGTTTTTCGCAATTTTCGCTACAGGCAGCGCGTCGCACTCGGCCGAGTGACAAAAGTCGCTCGGCCGAGTGAAAACCCTGTAATTTTCCAGTAAGTCTCGATCTTCAGGGGTCTTCACTTCGGGGGCGGCTCGGCCGAGTGAGTTGTCGTCACTCGGCCGAAGGCTTCATGGTACTCGGGCGGACGGGATTATCCACTCGGCCGAGTGGGTCTTCTGAAGCTCAGGCAGCCGAAAAACAGTAACTTGGAGATTTTTGAAGGGCTTCGTCTGGGCGCCACTCGGGCGGACGGGGTCTCGTCACTCGGCCGATGTGGTCTCCGTCGCTCGGCCGAGTGCACATGTAAATTGTGTCTGATCTGGTCGGCCGAGCGGTGTCTCGCTGGTCGGCCGAGTGGCTCCTCCACTCGGCCGAGTGGGACACAAAACATGCCCAATCTGCTTATTTTGGCCTCCTCGTCGCTCCTGCGACGTCCATTCTTCTTCCGCTCCTCTCCAACAGCAAAATACCCCTCGGGGAGGTCGTCGGTGACCTTCTAGAGTAAGCGCATCTCGAGATCACTCCAAATCGCGCCAAATCACCTGAAATGCGACAAAAACAACAAATCGTGAAAAGCATCGCAATATCGTCGATATATCCTGAAAAACATGATTTGGGCGATCTAAATGGCATGCAAACATGCTGGAAAAAGGTGTAAAATAAGGAGTGATCAATCGACTCCCACTTTTTCTGTTATGGTGAATGGGTCTCCAGTTGGTTATTTTGAAGGTAATAGAGGGCTCAGACAGGGGGACCCTCTATCCCCATATCTCTTCGTCATTACTATGGAATCTTTCTCCTTATTGCTGGAAAAGGCGATAGCTACTCATCAGATTAATCCTATGAGAAGAACTGGGACCATCTCGCACCTCATCTTTACTGACGACCTCCTATTATTCTGCCGGGCCAATATGCGCTCTTTTAATGGGCTAAAAACTCTACTTTCTGATTTTACTAACCTTTCGGGTTTGGAAATAATAAGAGTATCTCTATATTCAGCAAAGGCACAAAGAACCCACTATACCTGGCAAATTTATTGGGAATCAAGCTCGGATCTTCTTTCACTTCCTACCTGGGGCTACCGCCATCCTCCAGGTACCCAAGGCCATCAATGTACATCAGACTGATTGACAAGTGCATGAAGCGTCTTTTGGGGTGGACATCTATGTTATCTATCTCAGGCCGAATTGAGTTGGTCAAATCAGTCATATACGGTATGATCTTATTTTGGATGCAAGCCTACCGTATCCCTAAGTCCGTTTTGCGAACTATTACAACTGATTGTAGGAAGTTCATATGGGGAGCTTCTCGTATATGGGCCTGGAAAGACATGTGTGTCCCAAAGGAGGAGGGGGGATTGGTTTGAGACTCCTTGCAGATATCAACATGTCATCTGGTGTGCGCCTTACGTGGCGTATGTTATCTACCGAAGGCCTATGGGCTAAATATATGAGGAACAACTATAAAGACAGTGGAATCTTTTTCGCGTCTCGGGGGAAAGCTACAGATTCTGGCACCTGGAAATTCATGCAACACTGCAAACAATATTCAAAAAATTTAATCAAAAGACATGTTTGAGATGGGCGCTCGACTCTTTTTTGGTACGATAACCGGTTGGATTGCGGTCCCCTTAGTGAAATATATGAAGTCCCCCTGCTTCTCAAATGAAAAAGGTTATGATTATTATAATTCGACAGGCTGGGTTGATTGCCAGGAAATCTCACAAATTCGGCCGCTCCTGCAACATATCTCGCTATCCCCTGGCCATGACGCGTGGAAGTGGGCAACAGGTGCGGAATTCTCACTCAAGGCCGCATGGAATGGTACAAGGCATCCTGGTATAAAATTTAAATATAATTCTATTATGTGGTCCAAATACATCCCCCCCCCCAAAATGTCACTAATGCTATTAATAGCGTTTAATGAGAAATTGCTAACGAAAGTCATGCGTAGGAAGTGGGAGCTTACCGCTGGTACTTTCTGTGCCCTGTGTGATGAAGAAGCCGATGAAGACATAAATCATCTTTTTTTGAGTGCGGCTATACGAACTACATCCTTCGCAGAAGCCTTCTCAAATTGGGAGTATCGGAACCTATAGAACCATTATTGCACAAGCTGGGTGACTATTATATGCAACATTTTGACCGGAAAAATACTGTTAGCATTCTTGCAAAGACTATATTGACAGCAATAGTTTGGCACGTGTGGAAGGAGAGAAACAGAAGGATATTTGAAAGCGTCCGGAAGACTAAGACCGTATTGTTTGAAGAAATAGCCTCGGATGTTAGAATCATTCTCAGAGATCTGGACCCCACTGATACCGCAGGCGATAGAGCCATGGGCAACTGGGAATTTTGAGACGCTGGCTAAATTTGTTGTAGTTTATGCCACGGTAATCTTTGTGATGTAGTGTCTTAAATCCCGGTACATTATGTAAGGAGGGGTTTGTGCTAGTGAAGAGTGACGGCGCTTATGCCCTATTCTCTTCCTGGCGTAAACTAACCTCCTAATTGTATCTGTATAACTGTTGTACATTATGGCCCTATAAATAAAGATGATCACTAACTTTCCAACAAAAAAATATACGTATATACGTATATACGTATTTCTACATATACCTCTTCCCTTCTCCTTCTTTCGATGCTGCAGCTTGGGGGGTTTGCATTGACATTGGGTGATTTGGGGTAAAAATTGTATATTTATCACCTATTTCGGTGCTTTTTGTGCATGTATTAATCATATCTTAGCTTCATTTCATACATATTTTCGATATCTCTTAAATTTGGAGCTTATCGTTTACATATGCATAAAATACAATTTTTACAGATTATTAGCATCTTCATCTTAGTCTCCTATTATTTTTCAGTTTAAGTTCGTGAAGTCCCAATTCCAACACATATGTTTTCAGAATATTTGGAGGTCGGAGCAATTTACTGTATTTTTTTGGAAGACATGGTGACAGTGCTGAAATTCTGGTCTGCTATTCCCCTCTTGTGCAGAATTCTGCTATCATTGTAGTGTATATTCCGGCCTAATGATATTTTTCAGTCGTAGTAAACTTTGTTAGGGTTCCAGCGCCACCTGGAACAAGCCATTCCGAGGTCGGATGATTTTTCTTGAATTTTTGCAAGACAGGGTGACGGTGCTGAAATTCTGATCCCCTATTCCCCTCCTGTGCAGAATTTGCTATCATTCTAGTTATATTCTGGCCTAGCGATATTTTTCAGTCGTAGTACACTTTGTGATGTTTCCATCACCGCCTGGAACAAGTCATTCCGAGGTCGAATGATTTTTCTATAATTTTCGCAAGACAGAGTGACGGTGCTGAAATTTTCTGCTGCTTTGGGCATTGCTTGCGGGTTTGGGCCAGAATCCGACCAGTTTAACTTAATTCTAGAGCTGTTAAGCTGTGAATGGGGTTTTAGCCGAAATTGGGGGCGATTTTTCCCAATTCTTCTTCCTCTTGGAGTTTTTAGGGCATGGAGGCCATGTGGGAGGTTGATGAAGCTTGAGGAGCTTGGAGGGGCACTTGAGAGTGGGAGATCTCACCTTGGAGTGACACTTGGGTGAAATTTTTCTATTCTCTTATGTATTTTGATTTAGCTTTTGTGTTGTAATTGGATGATAGTTTTGAGTAAAAACTTCTCTTTTTCATCATGAATTTCTAAATCTTGCTTGTGTGGTTGTGTTGTGCTTGTTGTTGTTGTTGTTGGGTTGTGAATTTCATCTCTAGCATGATTTTAATATCTAATTTGTGAATGATACTTTGAGTTAGGGTTGTTTATTGGAACCCCTAGTGGGAAATCCAAAGAGAGGCTCATCCTAGTGGACCCTCTCTATTGTGCTTGATGTTGATTGCTCTTGAGTTTCATTCATTACTTATTACACCCCACATGTTCGATGAAATGTCGCATCCTCCGATTGATCGTCCCTTAGCCGGTAGATCAACTGAGTTATATTTGGGATGAATCCCCACGCCCACGACCTCACTCACATACACACCACATGAGTCCTCCTCGTTGCTTGCCGATTCGGCTCTCCACCCTTAGTGCGTATGCTAGGAAGGTAGATTCACCCCACATTTTCTCACACTTTTCCACCATTAGCGAGGCGGTTGTCTCACGCTTTACCTTTCTTTATCGATCAATTTTGCGAGTGTAGAACGACTTGTCCCTGTGAATCCGACCCGGTACTCACTGGTTATAAATTTATATTGCATTGACGCTCCTACACTTGGGAGTGGAAGGCGTGCTCCTTGCACGTTTTTCGGTTCAATCAATTGGCGCCGTTGCCGGGGACAATGGTTTCTACTACTTGCATTTTTTGATTGATTTTGAAAGTTTTAGTGTGATACTTCTATCTCTTAGTGTTGTGTCTTTCCATTTTATTTGTTTTCCACTTATTGAGTCGTTTGGTTGTTTATTTTCATTTTCTTAAGAATTTTTTAGAACAACAAAATGGCTTCATCTTCAGATTTTTCCGACATTGATTTGGAGGATATCACACCCCCGCCGTACTTTCATGGTTCGGAGTATGAGAATCCTCATTTACATATTGAAAAAGTTTGAAGAGTGGATGCATTCTTGTCTTGGTGGGAACATTTGTGATGATTGCATATACTTTAGATTTTTTCCCTCTTCTTTACAAGATGATGCTAGACTTTGGTTTGATTCATTGTCTCTCGACTTACATTTTACTTGGTTGTCATTTCAGGCTGAATTTCTTCGAGTATTTTTGCCTACTTTCTTGGAGCAGGTACCGGGGCGGCAGGCCATGGAGCAGCATATAGCGAGCTTTATCCAAGCTGAATGGGAGGCCTACCATCAGGCTTGGCGAAGGTTCAATGATTTGGTTCTTGCATGCCCACACCAGAGCTTTCACGAGGATCATCTACTGCAGATATTTTATACGGGATTACTACCATCTGGGCAAGACTTCGTGCAGATGAGCTGAGGTGGAGAATTCTTTGATTATTCGACCGATGATTCGTGGTGTTACCTGAGGGACCTTACGGAGTATGAGGACACAGTCCAACAGGTTCAGGTCCAGCCTGAGGAGCCAGCTGAGGGCTCATTCCAATGCGACCCTATGGAATACCAAGAGAAACTTGTGAAGAGGGTGCATTGGGGCCAAGTAGAGGAATTTGAGCATATACATTTGGATGAGCCGGAGGAGATGGATGATGGAGTGCCTATCGACCACGACAGTGACACGATGCATTTTCACTTTGAGGTTGAGGATGAAGCGGATGTGCATGATGGCCAAAAGCAGATTGAGGACACCATGGAGCCTGAGCCACAATCACTTCAGAGTTAGCTTCACAGGTTGAGGCGGTTGAGTACTTTGGGAGGACGACTGAGATGAACTATTTCTGGGATGACGAGGATGATGTGTGCTTGGATTTGCTCGAGACAAGTCTACCTCCAGTCCTGTCATAGATGTCACTTTCCTCGCCTCAGGATGCACACTTGCCAGTCATCGAGGAGATTTGTCAGGAGCAGTTACCAGTTGTGGGGAGTGCCACAGAGATCATTGATGTTGATATTGATGTCGAGGAAGAGGACTGACGGGGATTGTGACATGGTATATATTGAGCCCGAGCTCCCTCCTACTCCAGTTTTCTCTCTGCAGCCACTTCCACCTCCTCTTGTGGCCATGCATCATCCCGAGCCTAGCATCACATCTCAGGGAATTTCCCATCTTTCTTTTTCCCTCCACCTCCGAATCAAATTATTTAATTCCATATCATAATGATTCGGATTGCTGTCATTTGATCGTGATTTCATTTATTCATTTTGATGACCCATTTTGGCAAGCTTTTCACTTGGACAGGCGCTCTTGCCCAATTATTTTTGACACGACCTATCTCCCTCATTTGGCAGGAACCCATCATAAGGAGATGCTCGGGTTTGTGTCGCTTGCCACTAATGCTCGCAATGGAGGTAGGGCATTAGACGTGGCGACGCTCGCAGAGGAGCGTAAGGATATGATCGAGCAGTTGCCACCACCGTTATACATTCGAGATCTGCCTTTTGCCACGGTGTGTTCTTTCCAATAATGAAAATAAATAAATGTTTTATTTTAGTGCTTTCGTATGCTTTTCTTTTCTTTTCTAGGATCTTTTGCCGAGATCTAATACTCTTCCAACATTGAGGACAATGTTTATTTTAAGTTGGAGGGAGAGTGTTAGAATATTTAGGATTGTTAGGATTTTGATGTTACCTTAAATTTTTTTTGAGCTACCTCCATTTTGCATCACTCATTGCTCTTTATTGCATATCATATTTTTCCTCCTCGTCCCTATGCCACTAGCTTTATGCGTTGTCCCTACATGCTTAATGCCATGCAATTTTTACGGATTATTATTTTGGTATTAACTTCTTCGATGTTTGATTGGCACGTTTTAATTTCTTTTCCATCTTAGAGTCAAATGCTAATATGCCATGTATGAAGCTATTTTATACGTCGTCATATCTCTTTGAAATAATTTGGGAATAGTTTGGTGTAAGTGATTGCATGATTTGGGATGAATGGCTTAGTTTTTAATTTGATTGGGTATGGCCATATGGTGCATGTTTTGTTTTCCTCTTAAGGAGTGGGTGGATGGTTGATAATTCATGTTTAGAATGAGAAAGAGAGTTATATAAGTGAATGGTTTTCCTAATCAAATTGAGTAGCCGGTACCCCACGAAACATTGGGGAGGACGCCAAAAATGAGATTTAGGAGATCATTCCATCCACTTACCTATATAGCGTTATCGCGTGTATACAAAGGTGGTGGTGTTTGCATTTCATTGTATGATTGCGTGAATGCAAAACAAAAACATAAACATACTAAAAAACATACAAAAAAAGAGAAAAACAAAAGAAAAGCAAAAAATGAATGAATAAATGAAAGAATAAGCAACATGAGTGATGCACTCTCATCTCCCACAACTTAGAGGAAATTTATTGTGTTTGGCCATTTTTATGAAAATTAGAAACTTTGCCATTTGTGATATATCCCGATAAATGCGATATGTGCTTATTGCTTCACTTTTCTTTGAATTGGATTGAGGAGAATGTCTTTTGTTGTTTACTTTCATACATTGGGTATATTGGCTTTGAAATCACTTGGAAATAATATTTTTGTATGCCATGATGATATCTTAAAGTTGGTGCATGTTTTCCATTTAATCCGAATTTATTGCATATTTTGCTAGGGAATAGCAAAAAGATAGTTGGGGGTGTGATTTGGGGTAAAAATTGTATATTTATCCCCCTATTTCGGTGCTTTTTGTGCATGTATTAATCCTATCTTAGCTTCATTTCATGCATATTTTCGATATCTCTTAAATTTGGAGCTTATCGTTTACATATGCATAAAACACAATTTTTACAGATTATTAGCATCTTCATCTTAGTCTTCTATTATTTTTCAGTTGACGTACATGAAGTCCCGATTCCAACACATATTTTTCCAGAATGTTTGGAGGTCGGAGCAATTTACTGCATTTTTTGGAAGGCAGGGTGACGGTGCTGAAATTGTGGTATGTTATTCCCCTCTTGTGCAGAATTCTGCTATCATTCTAGTGTATATTCCGGCCTAGCGATATTTTTCAATCGTAGTACACTTTGTTACTGTTCCATCACCACCTGGAACGAGTCATTCTGAGGTCGGATGATTTTTCTTGAATTTTTGCAAGACAGGGTGACGGTGCTGAAATTCTGGTCTGCTATTCCCCTCCTGTGCAGAATTCTGCTATCATTCTAGTGTATATTCTGGCCTCGCGATATTTTTCATTCGTAGTACACTTTGTTACATTTCCATTGTCGCTTGGAACGAGTCATTCCGAGTCCGATGATTTTTCTATAATTTTCGCAAGACAGGGTGACGGTGCTGAAATTTTCTGCTGCTTTGGGCATTGCTTGCGGGTTTGGGCCAGAATCCGACCCGTTTGACTTAATTCCAGACCCGTTAAGTTGTGAATGTGGTTTTAGCCAAAATTGGGGGCTGTTTTCCCCATTCTTCTTTCTCGAGTTTTTAGGGCATATAGGCCATGGGGGAGGTTGATGAAGCTTGAGGAGCTTGGAGGGGCACTTGAGAGTGGGAGATCTCATCTTGGAGTGACATTTGGGTGAAATTTTTCTATTCTCTTGTGTATTTTGATTTAGCTTTTGTGTTGTAATTGGATGATAGTTTTGAGTAAAAATTTCTCTTTTTCATCATGAATTTCTAAATCTTGCTTGTGTGGTTGTGTTGTGCTTCTTGTTGTTGTTGTTGGGTTGTGAATTTCATCTCTAGCATGATTTTAATATCTAATTTGTGAATGATACTTTGAGTTAGGGTTGTTTATTAGAACCCATTGTGGGAAATCCAAAGAGAGGCTCATCCTAGTGGACCCTCTCTATTGTGCTTAATGTTGATTGCTCTTGAGTTTCATTCATTACTTATTGCACCCCACATGTTCGATGAAATGTCGCATCGTCCGATTGATCGTCCCTTAGCTGGGAGATCAATTGAGTTATATTTGGGATGAATCCCCACACCTACGACCTCACTCACATACACACCACATGAGTCCTCCTCGTTGCTTGCCGATTTGGCTCTCCACCCTTAGTGCTTAGGCTAGGAAGGTAGATTCACCCCACACTTTCTCACACTTTTCCATCATTAGCGAGGCGGTTGTCTCATGCTTTACCTTTCTTAATCGATCAATTTTGCTAGTGAGAACGACTTGTCCCTGTGATCAGACCCGGTACTCACCGGTTATAAATTTATATTGCTTTGACACTTCTACACTTGGGAGTGGAAGGCGTGCTCCTTGCACGTTTTCCGGTTCAATCATTGGGACAGCTGGGAGCGCCACAACATACTGGGGGAAGGGTTCGCGGCAGCTGGGGGTGCCGCGGGTCGTCGGAGGTGGCAGAGGGAGGCGACAGCCGGGGGTGGTGACGGCAGAGGAGGCTGCACATACAGCGTGAGAGAATGTGTTTGGGTTGTTTACATATTGAGGGAGAGGGATTATTGGTTATTTATAGATCTAATTGCATTAATTAGGGGCTAAATACTAGGGGTTGGGGGTTGTTGACCACGGGAAGTGAATAAACCGTGTTTTCCTCAGTTGGGCTGCGCTTAGGGTAGGTTAATTAGAGTAAAAATGTAATTCGTTAAGTAAAGAGGTAATTAGTAAAATATAATATATTATCATTTTAAAATTAAAATATCATTTTTTACATATGACTCCAAAAAATTCCAGAAAAATGCCAAAATACCATTTTTGATTTTGAGCTACAAAAAATAGAAAAAAATTGTTTAATCATATTTGAACTCATTTGAAACTATTTCGAATACCAAAATACGTGCACAGCGAAATCAGGCCGTTGCAAACTCTCTCAACTTTTTCCTCTGTTATCATCATCCGCTGTCCCGCAACCCCCCCAAGCCCCATCCCCTCGTTCGCCGCCCACCTCTCCGCCCCAACACACTCCCTGACCCCCAGTCTCCCATGTGATAACATGTATCCGTCACTAGACGTATTTTTGTATTTGTATTATTAAAATAATTTCAAATAATTTCAAATATGTTTAAATGATTTCAAAATATGTCTATACAATTTTTGAATCTTTTTATATATTTTTTCGTATTTTTCTGAGTCCAAAACGACCTGAACCAAAAAACCCACAACCCGCGATCAATAGACGAGTTTTGCCGAAAAATTACATTTTTGATATCTCAAAATTTTAAATAAATTTTATTTTCGTGATCCTTGCAACTTCACAAACATGTGGTATTTTTCTGGATTTTTTGGAGACATTTATTTTTCAGGGGCAAAATCGTCATTTTGTATGCCTAGTTACTAATTACTTCTACACTAACTTAATTACCCCCAACCAGATTTTTACCAGCATTACCCCCTCCCCAATATTGGTCAAATCCAACATTTTACACTATTATTAGCCCCACACCACACACACACCTTCTGTCCCATAAAAATCAAATAATAAAATCATATACACTTTCATTCCCCAACATTAAAAGAAGACATCAGTAACCAAAAAATAATAATAGCAAAAGAAAGCAAAAGAAAAATAAAAATGCGTAGTCTAACAACTATGAACCAAACCAATATCAAGCCATTGCCTCCCAGGCAACGGTGCCAGAAAACTTGTTCGCTTTCGCAAGAGTAATCAAATTTATACCAGAAGCACACTGTGTAGTTGTAGCGCTAATGGGTTATCCACTGGGTGGTAATGTTGAGTATTGGTTCAATTCAAGGTTTATTAGCTACGCGTTCGAGTGAACAAGTAAATGTGAATATTAAAAGGAGAAATCAATAATAGGGAAAGCTCCAGGGCCGTGTATCACCACTATTGAATTTAAACTAGGATTGGCTCGGGTTGATCGGTTATTGAAATCATGAGATAGGGTGAGGTTGTTTAACATAAGGGCTTCTCATACCTCCCACTCCCGTGATGCAATGACGTAGTAGTCAATTATGCTATCACCTAACCCACACTTCCGTGATGCTATGATAGGTCTACCTACCCAATGTCCAAGTCAACTTCCGTTGGTCAGTGACATGTGGTATGTGCATCATGCTCGAAAAATATCCACAGTCCTTCTCTATGCCACTTTCGTGGATATGATTTGGATCAATGTTATAAGAGCTTTTATCCACGCCCAACTTTCGTTGGCGGCATGTATATTGTAGATTGGTGTAGGGATTAAAAAGCCTAAATTAGCCTTATCTTCAACTAGCGAATAACCTATTAATCCACGAAGGGAGAGATCAATTTGCACCAATAGTAATCATCCTAACATAACCCTAATGACCAATCATGCAACACCATATCATAATCTCATCAATCCATAACAAAATCAATAGGGCTCAACCCATGGCCCTAGGTGGATGACTACTTACGATCCATCGATAGAAACACAATCAAATTCATTAGATGATGCATTGCAACAATGGAGATGAGATAAAGATAGCAATCCAATCAGTTCACAATGGAAGAGAACAAAGAGAATTGTATTAACTAAAATCTAGAATCAAAATCACAATAACAAAAAGGAAATAAAACTGTAGCAGAAAATAATCAAAACAAGTACACCTTGAAAATCTCTGAAAACCCCTCAAAAAGTCTGTAAAAAGATGTCCCCCCTCATTGGAGAAGAAGAAAGGTTTAAATACCCCTTGGAAATCCCACAAAAATCACAGGTGCGCCCCTTGGCGGCGCCCAGATCTACCTAGAAAATCCTAGGTGATGCATTCGTGTCAGATTTGACGCGGCCGCATCGTCCATAGAGTCAAAAAATCTCATTCTATTTTTCTATCGATGAGACCACATGGAAATCCACTCGACCACAGCGTTCTGTCATTCAGCCCCTTCCAAAAATTCCTTCCAAACAGTCGGATGGGCGATTGCTTGAGGCCTTCAGTGCCTTGGTGCGGCACGGTTGGGTCGAGTGCTTGCGCGATTGTGTCGATGGCCATTCCTTTTCTTCTTGGCGTCATGGCGACAAACCACATGGGTAGATCCATGTGACCGCGTCACGGCTTCTTCCATTCCTCTTGGCTGTCCTGGTGACGCGGTAGCGTGGTTCTTTCCACACGGTCGTGTGTGTCATGTATTCTCTTCTTCTTCCTTGGCAATTTGAGATTTCGTTTACTTCTTGCTTCGCACCAACACTTTTGCCTCCGTTCTAGGGTCTCAAAACTCTGTAATTACACCTGCAATATACACAAAAGACCTAAGAGTAAAAAGGAACTAAAAAGTGAGAGAAATGGCATGGAATGTGCGATGAAGCGGTATGGGATTCACGTGAATGATGCATGAAAAATATATGTAATGGGCACTCATCAGCTATCTATTGTTATAGTGGCACTTAGAGGCTATGCTCGTAGATGGAAAACTGCCAACTGAGGCAGTTCCTCACAGAGGCTTTCAGAATTTCAAAATCAACACTTGCGATTTTTGTCATTAATCTAGAAACACACAATTTTGCATGAATTAATAATACTGAAAATTTTATCATGTGGAGGTAATTTAAAATGAATAAGCTACTTGTGTGGATCAGCCAGTCCACAAAATAATAATGTCCAAAGTCCAATTATACAGTCCCTTTTACATAAATGAAAAAGGAAATACAACTTTGGAAACCACATTAATAAAGGTTCTTCTTCATCAGGGGTGGCCTCCACCTCCATGGAAATGGCTATTGTTCTTGGGCATTACATAATATTTCTCACTATAATTTCTCTCAAAAAAGAAAAGTGCGAGAAAAATAAATGTGGGACGTAAAAAGGCCGATCCAAAATCATAATATAGCCATTCATGCAAATTTGTGTTTATAAACATTTTTACCAAATGTAATAATCACATCACAGATATCACACATTCACGGGATAGAAATTTAAATATTTTATGCTTAGAAATTAATTGGACCACAAGGCGATGTTATATACCGTTAGGTTAGGTAACTAATGATTTGGGTTGGATATTACATATTTAACCCCTCATCTAGCAATATTTTGTGTGTAAATAATGTTTAATTGGTCTCTAATACGTTCGTATATTGAATACCATCATTTATTAGAGATATTACTTTATTTGTGCACAAAGTATGAATTTTATTGAGTATTTCTGCCTTTTTATATTTTTCATGGCTTGGTCTCGATCTCACGATTCCAACGATTATTTATTTGTATTTTTCTGAGATCTGTGCTAATTACTGTGATTTATTGAATGCAGAATACCAATTTAATGGAGTAAATACGCATCAAATATGAAATACGGCTGCCCGTATGCACCGCACCAATCTTGGTGTAAATGTGGCCGCATCCCAGCGATTCCCCGCTTCATCAACGGTGGAATCAGAGGAGTGACGATGACCGTTGGATTAAGATCCAACGGTCGTGTCGATTCCGAATCTAATTCGAAAGCAGCGTTTCGAAGCGACGACATGGCTTCCATCAGCTCGTCTATTCTCCATCGAATGGTCCGCATCAACATAAAATGAGCAGGCGACGTGGCTCAGCAGCATCCGCACGATCGTCATCTAGCGGTCCACACGCGAGCTCTCGAATTCGAAATCAGCTGAGTGACGTGGCTGCATCTGAAGCATCCATCCACCATCCAACGGCCAGTATACACCCCGCATCCGAATCGAAAGTACGGGCGATGTGGCCTATTCTGGAGCGTCGATTGAAGATCCAACGGCGAGGGGCTACGCTCTCGTTGACTGCGAAGCAGGTGAAAGCGATCGAAGACAGGCCGTTGAATGAAGATCCGACGGTCGACAATCCATCCGACACAAACTCGCCGCGCACGAATTTTAAAGTACACGAGGCTTGTCCACGTTGAATCCCACTGTATCCAACGGCTGGGATTGGTGCCGACCGTAGAAGCGGGGTTGGGTGCTGTTTTGGGATCCGTTAGCACACTAAAACCCGCAATGTTCCTATTTAAGTGTATTCTAGGTTTTTTTGGCCGTATTCTTGGCGTATTTGGGCGATTTTGGTCGCGATTTTTGCAGAAATTTCCTGAGATTCCAGAGAGCAACCTGGGGTATTTTTCAGAGAGTTTTTAGAGGAAGAAGAAGGGCTTTCTAGGCAAATAGAGGGTGTATTTGGTGCTATCTCTTGAACTTTATTGCTTATTTTCAATTCTAGTTATTTCTATTAATTAGAACCATATTTATTGTGATGAAATCCTTGATTATTTTCAGTATGTGTGGCTAAATTCTTATTGTGCATGGTATGGTGTAGTTAGGGAACATGATGTGTATTTATTTGGTTGAAACTTCATGCTAAAATTGTTAACGTTGATAAAGTTGTAGTCTTTAGTTTAAAATCTCCTCTTCATCTTCCAAAAGAACGTGATTGAGTTGATGATCACCCCACAAGGGTGAGTTTTGATCTCCCAAAAGGGAGTTTCATATCTTATATTCGAAAGATTATAACTTTAGCAATGATCGTATTCAATATTGTGCTTTAATCCGCACAAGGGTATTTTCCGATAAATTTCTCTCAAAAAGAGGTTTCATTGATATCGTTAATCAACCAAGTTAATACAAATCATGGACCCTAACAAACCCATATCATGTGCATACTTCGCATTGAAATTTTCATAAACGAAACTTTCTTTTGATCGTATTAAAAGAACCACAATCAAAACCCATTCAAACCATCGTCATTAAAAGTGGTTGGTCTCTTTACGTTGAATTTCTATTTGATTTAAGCTTTGTGGTTGCAACAGATTTTCTCCCGAGGATTCGACATCTGGACTCCCAGATCTATATTACTTACACAGACTCTTTCACTTGAGAGAAGCACATTTTTGGGCTAAGCAAGTTTTTGGCGCCGTTGCTGGGGAGAACGGTTTGTTACCATAGTTTATTTCATTCAGAGGACCTTCGGTGAGATCTTTCCACTTTACTGTATATAAATTTTTGCATTTTTTTAAAAAAACAAAAAAATATATTGTGCTAGTTTATATGGCATAGGACTCCTAGGACACAGAGGTTGACTAGACGCTTTGAAATGGCTGCTAATAATAACATGGATGAAAATTTTAGCAACAACAATGAAAATAATGTGCAACCTGGAGTTCCTAGAACTTTAAAAGACTTCTCAGACCCACTAGGACTGGCACATCTCTATGCTTTATCTTACCCACTGATGCAAATTCTTTTAATTTCAAACCAGGGATAATCCAACTCTTACCCACCTTTCATGGGTTAGACAAGGAAAACCCTTATCTTCATATAAAAGGATTTAAGGAGGTGTGCTTGACATGTTTTGATGGAAAGACTAGTGAAGACACTGTATATCTGAAATTGTTTCCATTCTCATTAAAAGATAAATCTAAGAACTGGTTAAATGCATTGCCATCACGTTCTATTACTACATGGATTGACTTGCAGGCTGAGTTCTTAAAGAAATTTTTTCCTATTCACAGGACACAGGGATTGAAACGGCAGATCATGAACTTTGTCCAGAAAAGCGAGGAAACATTCTACCAGGCGTTTGAAAGGTTCAATGAGCTATTACTAGCATGTCCACATAATGGCTTTGACAAAAGCAGGATTATTGGCTTCTTCTACAATGGACTGCAACCTCAGATGAAACAATTCGTAGAAATGATGTGCAATGGGGGATTCTTCGATAAAGAGGTAGATGAAGCTTGGACGTACTTGGAGGACATAGCAGAGAATGCACAAACTTGGGATACTACCTCAGAGTATGACAGGGGAGGCCACTCTGCACCTTCCCAGCCAACACGTGGAGTGGAATACAATTTGAAGCCAGAGGATGCGTTGGAGGCGAAAATGGAAGCATTGATTACAAACAAGCTTCAAGCTCTCAATTTGAAAGAGGCCAACACAGTTGAGATAGAGCAGAGTTGTGCACTTTGCGATGTTGGTGGCTATGACACCAGTGCCTGCCCCACACTTCTTGCTTTAAAGAGCATGCTAGGCAATCCAACAGAAGTGAATCAAGTATCTACAAACTACCAGAGCTTCAATTCCAACAACAAGGGGTGGCGCAACAATCCTAACTTAAATTAGGGCCCTAATCAGCAACCTCAGCAACATGCTCTCCCTCAATTTAGACAATCTCAATATAACAACAATTACCAAGGGGGGAACCAAAGGAGGGACCAAGAGCCAATGCAACAACAACAAATGCAACCATTTGGAGATGCGCTTCAGCAGCTTATTCAATTGCAGCAAGCCTAAATGCAACAACAACAGGCTCAGTTTCAGGCTCAACAGACTCAAAATCAACAGATGAGTGAAAGCTTAGCTAGACTTACGACAACATTGGAGAAAGGTAAGCTTCCATCACAATCAATTCCGAATCCTAATATGAGCTCATCCTCTTCTGCAGGTAATAATATGAAGCCTTGCCAAGCCGTGTCCACTCTGAGGAATGAGAAGGAAATTCAAAAACATAATCCACCAAGCAGAGAAGCTGAACAAGAGGAGGAAATTCAAATGCAAGAAGAGGTGCAGAAGGAGAACACGGATGCGGGTCTGAAAATAAAGTCATTGAAGAGACAGAGCCTGCAACATATGTACCTTCAGCACCTTTCCCTCATCGGCTACTTCAGAAAAATAAAGATAAGTATCAATCCGAAATTCGTGAAATTTTTCAGAAGTGCCAAATAAATATTCCACTGCTTGATGCCATAAATCAAATACCTGCATATGCAAATTTTTTGAAAGAACTGTGCACTATTAAACGAAATTGAATGTGAAGAAGAAAGCATTTTTAACTGAACAGATTAGCTCTATTGTGCAACAAAATACACCACCTAAATTTAGAGATCCTGGATCACCCACTATTACTTGCACTATTGGCACTAAAAAGATTGGAAATGCTTTATTGGACTTAGGGTCTAGTGTTAATATCTTGCCATATCATATCTTTGTGTAGCTTGGGTTAGGAGAGCTAAAACATACATCTGTGTAATGCCCTGCTAAGCTACTGCACAAGTACTAAGGGGGGGTGAATAGTACTTTAAAATAATTAAGAGGCTAATTCCTAATTACCTTGCAAACTCTACCAATTAATGCAGAAATGCGGAATAGTAAATAATCGACAACAAATAAACAAACGCAAACAAGCAATATTACTGGGTTTGGATCCACCCAAGTCTCCCCGACTTGTTCCCGGTGATCCTACGTCCCAACCACCCGGATCCCCTCCGGATACTTGAGTTAGAAACCCTAACTCAAGATTTCCACTATGAAATACTTGTGAAAAACCTTCACAAGTCAAATCATACACAAATGAAATTTGTGACTCCCACAACCCGGTATCACAACCACTCTCACAACCGAGAGTAAAGCACTTACAAAATGAAAGTAAATGAAATTGAACTTCTTACCGACAAAATACCTATGCCTTGAGTAATACTTACGAATTAGGGCAAAGATGATTTTGAGGAAGAAGAAGTGGCACCAAACCCTAGCTCCAAGATGTAGATCAGCGATGGAGAGCTATGAGGTTGATGGTGACCTAGGATCAATCACTTGGCTTGTAAGGCTCACAATCAATGAATCTCTCTTTTGAAATAAGAGTGAGGAGAGATTCAAGATTGGAAATGAATGAGCTTTAAATGAGCTGAATGATTTCTCTTTGATCTCTAAACTTGTCTTAATATTAGCCTTGAGTGTAATGAATGCAGCTCAACAAGTATATATAGGATAGAGGAAAGAGAGAGAGAAAAACTTTTCAATTAAAGCTCCAACGGCTCTATTCTGAACCAAACTAGTCGGTCAAAGAACAACCACTGACCGACTAGTTCATCAACTAGTCAATCGGTCAATCAACATGAACCGACTAAGTGGTGAACAGGGAATAGGTCGAAGTTCAGACAAGCAGAACTAGTCGGTCAAAGCACACTTGCCAACCGACTAGTTTCACAACTAGTCGGTCGGTGAGTTAACTTAGACCGACTAAGAGATAAAACAAATAGTCTGAGTACAAATTGAATTAGTCGGTCCAAGAATAAAAGTTGACCGACTAGTTCATCAACTAGTCGGTCGCCAAATGTACATGGACCGACTAACGACAAACAGTAACTTGGCATGTACTGTAGAAGCTCAACTAGTCGGTCAAAGAAGCATCACTGACCGACTAGTTCACAAACTAGTCGGTCGGTGAGTCAACGTAGACCGACAAACTGTAAACAGTAAAGAGATATGATTTGAGAAGGCAAACTAGTCGGTACAAGAAGCATTGTCGACCGACTAGATCACCATCTAGTCGGTTGGTTCTTCTTCTTGAACCAACTACCATGCACAAGAAGTCGCAAAACGAAGCGCGATGCTTCGGGAAAGTTAGTATGGACTTCTTACAAGTTCCTAACTCTAAGATAGGAGCGTTATGAAGATTAAAACGTAAGACCTACTCAAGGCTTAACATTCTACGGAACGAAGCTAAAAGACATTAAATAAACTTGACGAACCGTCTTCGAAAGCTTCGATCCGAATCTTCATGACTTCTAAAATGGTCCAAAAGCTTCAACGAAGCTTTAGGCATACGATCACGTGCTTTGAGAAGTCTCGAGACGTCGCTTTGGATGTTCATATGAATTTGGCGACGATCTCCATAACTGCGCTCACAAATTGTTAGTTCACGATATATTTATGTTTGTTCATCATCCAAAACCAAATCCGGGGAGTCCAATATCCAACATTCTCTCCATTTTTGGTGATGACAAACCAACATAAATAATAATAAAAAAAATGATTCAAATGTAATTTACTTACTCCCCCTGCATTGATGACACGTTAATTCCAAAATGAATAATAATAATATGCATCAAGCAGACGAGTGAAGTATATAAAATGAGAATCAAATATTGAAATTTAGGATTTGAAATCCAATTTTTATATCTTAACTCCCACTGAATCTAACACATCAAATTAGATTCTTGGAGAAATGCTTAAATTATCATTTAGCACATGTCATTATTATATCTCTCCCCCTTTGGCATTAGCAAAAAGAGTGGGAGGAGATCAACGACAACAACAATGGCTTCAAATAAAAGTATGGGAGTCGTAGAATACGACTACTGTCAAAATGACACCAAAGGGAAATACGAATTAAATCAAGGCGTGTCAATGAGACCAAAGTCGAAAATCGATAAATAAAATCATCAAAACTCAAATTAATTTTACGAATTGAGTTATGGAATATACTCTCCAATATCAACATTCTTGGTTAATTTAGCGCATGGAAAACAATTCTATGTTTTCATAAAATGAATTCTATTTAACCAAGTATTATCGTCGAGCGACGAAATCAAAACATCAGAGACATATAAAATATAAAATGTGCACAACAAAATGAAATGTCAACATCGATGTATATATATAGAAAGCATGAGTACATCAAAATGATACATCGCTGACATACAAAATGCGATCCAACGATCGAAGCACAAAAGATACAACATCATATCACACATATATAAGAGTATCGCAAAACATACAACATCATCAGGGATACATCATCATACATCAAAAATGATCCAGAACCCCACTCTATCCTACCCAAACTCTCTAACACTAGATCCATCATCCAAGGAGCATCGGAGAGTCCTCAAGGAAGCTCAAGAGGAAGCGGCAGGATTTGCAGCAGCAGCAGGCTCTGCAGGAGTGGAGGTGGTCACCGGATCAGCAGCAGTGTCCACGGGAAAGACAGAAGTGGTAATCTCTGGAGCAGCAACAGTAGTGGCCTCGGGATCACCAGTCGAAGCATCCACCGTAGGAACGGTGGCAACATGTGTGCTCTCGGGGTCACCAGCAGAAGAAGCAGCAACAGCACCAGAAGTGCCCTTGGGGGCACGAGTAGAAGCACGAACGAGCTCCTCAATCTCCTCCTCATCCAACTCCTCCTCGTCAGAGACTGACGGAGGGATCTCAATACCAAGGTGACGAGCGATACGAGAAAGAATCTCCTCGGTACGAGCATAACGAGACTCCACACGTCGCACTAAACGCAAGAGCTCGTCAAGAGTGGAAGAGGGAGCAGCAGAGGCAGAGGCAGAGGCAGACACAGACGCTGAAGGTGTCATCCTTTGAACGTGACGGAGCGCCACAAGAGACTTCTTGACGGCCGTCGCGTTCAGAGGGGGACCAAGGGGACGCTCATCGTCAGGTGGAAGTGTGACACGGAAGTGGCGAAAAACGAGGGTCAACAAGCACGGATATGGGATATGCGCAGACTTCGTGGACTTCCGAATACACTCGAAAGAATCCATCTTATCGAGCATAATCCGGGCCCAGTTAATCTCGCTACCCATGAAGATGGCATAGATCAACTTCAGAAATGGCTGAGATGGCAAAGAAGAGGAGCCGTACTTAGGAAGTAAGCACGACTTCATGATTAGGTTCAGAACCCAGCCATTGGGCTTGAATGACTTGGAGGGTACGCCAATCATGGCGGGAGGAATCTCATGGAAGATCTCAGAGAGGATAACCTGATCAAGAGAAGAGATATCATCAACAGAAATGTCTGAAGGGAGGAGGCCAGACGACGAGCAACCTATCAACTCGCCTAAGATTTCTGCCATGAGGACTATCGGAGTCCCCAAGACAGTAGTCTCAATCGAGTGGTTCGCGTCCTACTGACCCCGGATCCTATTGGCATAGAAAAGTTTCACTAGGCGAGGGTAGGGATGAGGATTCGCCTTAGGGTCATACCGAAGATAATCGATAAGACCCGAAGACGAAAGAAGATCTGTGAGGCCTATGAAGTCACTAAACTGAATGAGATGCTCCAAAAGCAGCGGACAGTGTTCGATACGGTTGTAAGCCGCGAGACACAACGGGTCGTCGCGACACAATGAAATATCGACACCGCCAACCGGCATCGGAGCCTTTCCCTTAGGCTGACATGTACGGGGTCGAGAGCTAGACTCAGGCTGCCTAGGAGGAGGTGAGGGATCCTTATGGGTCTCAGTCTCGGGTATATACTCCGTGTCGGAATCGGAAGGTGGAGTAGGGGCACGGAGAGACATAGGCTTGGGCTTAGGCTGAGATTGGGCTCGGGGCTTCGCTGTCGCCGACCTCTTACGCTTAAGAGGAGGCGAAGACAAAGAGGGTTAGGTAGTCTTCGAACGGCGTTTCGGAGGGGTTCGCGTAGGTTGATCGGGATCCATAGGGGATGGCTCTACGGTCATAGGCGAAGGGCTCGTAGGACGGATTGGAATCCTTGTCTTCGCCATTAGCACGACGAGACAAAGCAACCCTAGAGATCTAATCGATAGAACCCTAGAGATCGAAACCCTAGCCGAAATTGATATAACCCTAGGTCGAAATCGAATGAAACTGAAGAAACCCTAGCCCTAGACTCAGAGAGAGAGTGTGAACCTAGGTTGGAAGGAGGAGGGGGTTGAACGGCGGCATGAGAAGGTCGGAGAGGTGGCCGGAATATGATCGGACACGACGGAGAAGATGAACAGGCTCGGGGGTTTAGGCTGAGAGAGGGGAGAGAAAACCGACTAGAAATGAAATGAGTCGGTTGGGATAGTCTTTTAATCGATCGGAAGCTCAAAAGACAAGACAGTCCCCGTCACAACTAGTCGGTCACAGTTCAAGCACTGACCGACTAGATCACGATCTAGTCGGTCGGTCAATGAGCTTGAACCGACTAGTTGTAAACAGTAACTGAAGCCAAATTTCTTGACAAGAATTAGTCGGTCTAAGCTCATTCACTGACCGACTAGAACTGAATCTAGTCGGTCGGCCAATGAACTTGGACCGACTAAGAGAGTCCAAAAATTGAAAATTTTGAAATTTTGATTTCTCTCCTAATCACACTTGGACGAAACATCTAAATACTCTCATTAATCATTATACTACCCCATTAAACACCAAAAATCTGAAATTTGACGATTACGCACAAATCGAGCGAAAATTTCAAAAATTCAACAAAAATCCAGAAAATTCCAATAAATCTAGCATGAGCAAATATAATGAAATTGAATAAAATGCAAGATTATTGAATAAGATATGAATCCTAAATCTCTGATTCATCCATAATCCCCAATTCTCGACGTAACTGCACAAAGGAGTCTTCCTTTAGGGGTTTCGTGAAAATATCGGTGATTTGCTTCTGGGTTTCAATGTACACTAATATGATGTCCTTTTTTAGCAACATGATCATCTAAGAAATGGTGTCAGACATCTATGTGTTTCGAACGGGAATGGTGTACCGGGTTCTTGGAAAGACATATTGCACTTTGGTTGTCCACTATGATAGGGCAAGTATCACAGTTTATACCAAAGTCTTTAAGTGTGTGTCTCATCCAAAGAACTTGAGCACACGCGGCACCGACGACAATATATTTCGCCTCGGTGGTTGAAAGTGATACGGAATTCTGCTTCTTGGAAAACCAAGAGACAAGAGAATTTCCTATAAAATGGCAAGTGCCACTAGTACTTTTCCTGTCGGATTTGCATCCCGCATAATCTGTGTCACTATATGAGATTAACTCATACGTGCTAGATTTTGGATAAAGTAATCCAAAATCAAGTGTATAACTTAAATAACGGAAAATACGCTTTACCGCTACTAAGTGAGACTCCTTAGGTTGAAACTGATAACGAGCACATACACATACGGCAAACATAATATCGGGCCTACTTGCGGTAAGATAAAGTAAACTACCTATCATAACTCGATATAGACGAATGTCTACATCTTTTTTGCCCGCATCTTTATCAAGATGTGTAGTCGTGCTCATTGGAGTCTTTTTCCCGGAGGCATTCTCCATTCCAAATCGCTTTAGCAACTCCACCGTATACTTCGTTTGGTGGATGAAGATTGCATCGTTCATTTGGCGAATTTGGAGACCTAAGAAATATTTGAGCTCACCCATGTGGCTCATCTCAAATTGATCCTTCATCACATTAGAAAACTCTTCGCAAAGAGCAAAGTTAGTAGCACCGAAAATGATATCATCAACATATATTTGAACTAAAATTATATCATTATTCGAATACTTAACAAATAATGTGGAATCAACTTCTCCCATTTTAAAACCTAAATCCAAAAGAAAATTCTTTAGACGGTCATACCAAGCTCGAGGAGCTTGTCTCAAACCGTAAAGAGCTTTCTTAAGTTTAAAAACATGATTTGGAAATTTTTCATTTATAAATCCCGGAGGTTGAGAAACATAAACTTTCTCAACAACATCTCCGTTTAAAAACGCACTTTTCACATCCATTTGAAATAATTTAAAATCCTTATGGCATGCAAAAGATAACAATAATCTAATTGATTCTAATCTAGCTACCGGAGCAAAGGATTCTTCGAAATTGATACATTCCTCTTGCCGATAGCCTTGAGCTACTAACCGAGCTTTGTTCCGGACGACGACTTGGTTTTCGTTGGTCTTGTTCTTGAAGATCCACTTTGTCCCTATGACGGTGTGGTTCTTCGAAGGCAATGGAACAAGCTCCCAAACCTCATTCCTCTCGAATTGAATGAGTTCCTCCTCCATGGCAAGGATCCAAGCGCTATCTTCGCACGCTTCATTAACATTCTTTGGCTCAATCGAGGAGGCAAAGGCACAATGAGCGAAGTGGTTGACTTGAGATCTCGTCTTGACACTATCATGGATATTGCCAATGACTTGCTCATGAGGATGGTCACGAACGGTATGCAGCCGTTTGGGAATTCCTTGATCACTAGGAACATTCTCAACAACTTCTTTAGTCGGGTTAGTATCAATAGAATCAATAGAGTTAGAATTACCAATTGAATCACATAAGACATCCATGGAGTCATCATCATTAGTAATTCTAGTTGCAACAAATCCATCATTAAATGAAACATGAAGCGATTCCTCGATCGTTGAGGTTCGTTTGTTGTATATCCGGTAGGCTTTGCTACGTGAGGAATACCCAACAAAAATCCCCTCATCGGATCTTGGATCGAATTTGTCCAAACTACCATACGTGTTCTTAATAAAACATTTTGAACCAAAAACACGAAAATGTTTAACTTGAGGCAACCTACCAAACAACAATTCATAACAAGTTTGTTTAGTGCCGGGCCTCAAAAGTATTCTATTAAACACATAGCAAGCGGTGTGTACCGCTTCCGCCCAAAATTGATGGCCAAGTTGGCTATCATCAAGCATAGTGCGAGCACACTCCACTAGCGTCCTATTCTTTCTCTCAACAACACCATTTTGAGGAGGTGCGCGAGGGAATGAAAAGGTGTGTGTAATACTAACTTCATCACAAAATGTCTCAAAAGACTCATTCTCAAATTCTCCTCCATGATCACTACGAATAGTGACAATGGTGGTTCCTAGGAGATTTTGTACTTTCTTAACAAAAATTATGAAGTTTTCAAAAACTTTATTTTTATTACACAATGAAAATACCCAAGTAAACCTAGAAAAATCATCAACGATGACAAGTCCATATCGTGCATTTCCTAATGAAGCAACTCTAGTTGGCCCAAATAAATCTAAATGTAATAGCTCTAGTGGCCGCTTAGAAGAAATGCTTTTCTTAGGTTTAAAC
Source organism: Scilla litardierei (assembly GCA_030789695.1). Classification (NCBI taxonomy): domain Eukaryota; kingdom Viridiplantae; phylum Streptophyta; class Magnoliopsida; order Asparagales; family Asparagaceae; genus Scilla; species Scilla litardierei. The sequence continues at coordinate 45,205,499 of CM061134.1, forward strand.
GACGATTTTGGAAGCTTGCCTCGTTGACACGAGTCACAAAAGCTTTTCTTTTGAAAGACAAGCTTAGGGAAGCCTCTAATAGAATTTAACTTGGAAAGCTTAAGTAGTGTTCCAAAGTTCACATGACCAAAACGTCGGTGCCATAAGTGTTGTTCACTTGTGTTGGCAATGAGACATTGTTCATGTGATCTCGGAAGATCTAGGATGTATATATCCTTATGGCGTGTGCCGGAAAACAATAATTTATTATTATCTTTTCTTAAAATATGGCACATTCCTTTCGCAAAGCTAACTTTGTAACCTTTGTCACAAAGTTGACTTATTGAAATGAGATTGTGGTTTAATCCTTTAACAAGGTAAACATCACTTATTAGGGGTTTAGAAGGATTACCCACTTTACCAACACCTATGATGGTTCCGCTCTCTTTGCCACCAAAGACGACGCGGTTTCCATTTGCAATGAGCACCACTCCGGAGAGCAATTGAGCGTCACCCGTCATGTGTTTTGAACACCCGCTATCGAGTATCCAATTCCCCTTGGAGCTAAATTTAAATTTGTTGCTCCGTTTCTTTTTCTTGAGTACCTAAAGATAGAAAATTTCATATCATGGTACACAAGGTCATTGGGTCCAAAAGATTAGACCTTTGGAAGCCAAGTCCAATTGGACTTAGACTTCCCTACATAATTATCACTATGCACAACATCCGAAAAATAAGCATTCTTGTAAACTTGTTTTTCATCCATGCTTGTGTCCTTTGGGCTCCAAATCTTGAAAATTTTGGGAGCCCTCATCCTATTGGGTGCATGCATGTGTTGTTGATTTCTATGTGATGCATGACGTGAATAGGCATAAGGAACATGATGGAATGGTGCATGTGGATAATTATTCATACGATGATGTGGGCGTACATATGCATGTGGAGGAACACGTGCATGAGGGTGTCTCACATGGTGTGCACGTGCCCGTGAACGTGTAGCATAAAAATCATCATATGTGTGAGCCGGTGGAGTAGGACGTGTGTTCCTATGTGGCATGGTATTGGTGTACATGTAAGCATGCCCCTTCTTTGGAGGTCCACCCAAAGTGGGTTTCTTTCCGAAAGAGGGTGTGTACGAGGTGGAAGCACAATTGGTAGGTGAACTACCAATAGAGTGTTTGCTACCACTCGTTGAGTCACCGGAAGTTGGCCTAAGAAAAGTAGTGGCCGATTTGGATGAACTTCCCATCGTATACCCCATGCCAATGTGGTGTTTGGCCGGAAGTAAGTCATTTAGGATGTTATCCAAATGGTCCTTACCCTTATTGAATTTATTAATTCGGCCTAACGTGCTCTCATATTTCTCGGTGAGAGAACGCAAAGAAGCATCCAAAGTGGATACTTGCGATGTGAGCACATAAACACGAGATTTGAGATTTTCATTCTCAATACTCAAAGTCGAGTTTTGAGAGGTCAAATCCGCTATCTTGTGTTCTTCCGGATCCTCAATGCTAACATGTTCAAGTTGAGTCTTGAGATTAATAATCTCATTCTTCAACTCTTCAACAACGGTGTCGTTGTTGGTGATGATAGTTTTAGGTGAGGTTTGGATGCTGATCACTCCGTATTTTACACCTTTTTTCTGCATGTTTGCATGCCATTTTGATCGCTCAAATCGTGTTTTTCACGTTTATTCGACAATATTGCGATGCTTTTCACGAGTTGTTGTTTTTGTCGTATTTCAGGAGATTTGGAGCGATTTGAAGTGATTCTGAGATGCACCCACTCCGGAGTGTCACCGACGACTCTCTTGAGGGGTATTTTGCTATTGGAGAGGAGTGGAAAGAGAAAGAACGTCGTATGAGCGACGAGGAGGAGAAAATATGAAGTTTGGGCATTTTTAGCGCTTCACTCGGCCGAGTGAAGGAGTCACTCGGCCGACCATAGGAAGCCCGCTCGGCCGGCCAGATCGGACACGCAACAGAGCAATATCAGCGTGCACTCGGCCGAGCATCACCATGCCACTCGGCCGAGCACCGAGTCACCCATCGCTCGAGTGGAGCCAAGACGACGGCAACAAAAGAGACCGAACTCTCTGTTTTTTTCGTTTGTCAGTCCCGATGACTGACTCGGCCGAGTGGAGAAAGACGGTCCGCCCGAGTGACAACCGCCGTCCGCCCGAGTGACTGAAGGCCGTCCGCCCGAGTGACCTCCGAGGAGACGACCCCCGAGACCCCCAACTCTCTGTTTTTGTACAGGATTCGTCACTCGGCCGAGTGACATTTGTCACTCGGCCGAGTGAGCCGCGCTGCCTGTAGCGAAAACTGCGGATTTGAGGCTGCACAGGGGCATTTTCGTCAGGGTTTTTTGGGCGATTTTGGGGGGTATTTAACCCCAGTTTTTAACCTAGTTTAGGAGAGCTTTTTCAGAACTTTTTGCAGCTTTTTAGATAAACTTTTTAGGGATTAGATTTAGCTTTAAGGGAGGAGAGAAAAGTGATTTTTTGTTGGATGCTATCTTGTTCTTCATTGGTTTGTATCTCTCTCCCTCAAAAACTCAATTTTTGTTGATATTTTGAATATTGCTATAAATTCCATTGATTTATTTGTGAATTTCTATTGCATTCTATTATGAATTGTGAGTAGTTCATCGTCTTAGGGCGTAGGGATGAACCCTACGAGCCCAATTTCGAAATTGTGATGAATTGGTGAAGCTATTGCTAGGATTGATTAGGGTTAGTTTGGGATTGCTATAATACGAATAGCTAGGGATTCATATCGATTGGGATTTGCAAGAGATTGGATCCTAATTCGATAGGAAGCCCTAGATATTTGAATTGGGTTGCAATTGAATTCCTCTGGAATCGGTTTGGAAGAGATTGGATCGAAACTAGGGTTTTTTCGATTGCAATTCTATACCAATACCCGTTTGCAAGAGATTGGATGGGTAGGAACTATCCCAACCTTGGTCGTAGCTCGAGTTTGCACGAGAGTGGGCTCGAGATACAATTAAACGATGATGTTGTTCTTCATGCTAGTTTGCCTAGGTTAGGGTTTGCAAGAGATTGGACCCTACCCTAGGTTGGCTATAGACCGGTAATAGCGCGAGAGCGTGAGCTTGGTTCCACATTTAGTTGCAACTAGTTCACCCAAGTTTCAAGTCTAGCAATTGTGAAACCTACGAGTCACGATGATGAGATACGGCAAGTAGCGGGGATTCCCTATCCCCTAAGCGTCTTTATTAATTTGTTAATTCCTTTATACATTTAAACGACTGTGACCGCACATTACGAACATTCTCCCGACTTTCCCTATAGCCAGGTGATTCGAAGAAGACACTGTTATTAGGCCTCCCTGTGTTCGATACCCGCTCGCCGCTACACCGTGCGCTTGCGGTAAGACTACGATCGTCGCCGCTCCGGGACGTGTATCCGGGGCGCGATCAGATGCTAGCTAAATCATCTTTTACTTTAGTATACCTATTTACTAACTTAGTGTATTTAGACCATAATTGAGAATTAGCATTCCTAAGGTCATCCATTGTTACCTCATCGCCTTCGTTGTCGCTATCGTCGGAGGAGGCGTCTTTATCTTGCTCCTCTCTAGCCATGAAGCACATGTGTGCTTGCTCCACTTGCTCATCATCCAACTCTCCGCTAGATGAATCATCGGAGTCGGTGAAAGTGCCGACAAGCCCCTTTTTGTACCCTTTCTTGTACTTCTTGGACTTGTCGAACTTCGGCGCCTTCCACTTTTCCTTGTGTTTGTTTTGAGGACACTCCGCTTTCATGTGTCTGGGCTTGTTGCATTGAAAACACAAAGGAGAGGAGGCGTTAGAAGAATTAAACTTCGACTTGTTTTTGAAGTTACCTTTCCGGAAGAACCGGTTGAACTTCTTGGCCATGAGTGCCATGGACTCCAAGTCCAACTCGTCTTCCGAGTTTTCATTATCGGTCGATGTGGAAGTTGATGGAGCGGCCTTGAAAGCAATAGCCTTCTTCTTTGGCTCGTCTTGCTTTAGGTAGGACTTCATCTTTTCTTGCAACTTCAACTTGCTATCCTTGCATACCTCATAAGACATCAAGATACCCATTAGTTGAACAACGGTATAAGTTTTCATATCATTACCTTCCTCGATGGCGAAGGTCCGTTTCTCCCAACTAGAAGGAAGTCCATCGATTATCTTCGAGACTTTCTCCTTTTGGGTGTAGGTTTTACCGAGAGCCTCCAACTCGTTTGTGATGTCGACGAAGCGAGCATAATACTCCTTCATCTTCTCACCCTGTAGCATATGAAATAACTCGTAATCTTTATTAACTACTACGAGTTTGGAGTCTCTTACCCTACTAGTCCCTTCATGCAAGATTAGGACGGAGTTCCATATTTGATATGCACTCTTACATGTGCATATCTTGTTGAAATCCTCGGGCTCCAAAGCGCATTGCAAGGCGTTCATTGCCTTGGCATTGCTTACCTCCGCGGCGATCTCCGCGGGAGTCCACTTCTCGAAATCTTCTTCGGCGGGCTCGACATACTCCTTCATCGTGGCCCTCCATAATGAAGCACTCCGGAGGAAAGTTTCCATCCGGCATTTCCAGTACCCGTAATTGGTACCGTTGAAGAATGGAGGCCTCGTTGAGGAATGTCCTTCCATCACCGAAGACGCTCCTTCACGTTTCTTGAAGGTGCTATAGTCGGAAGGTGGACGAACGGTCTTGTTGTCGTTGGCAGACATAGCTATAGACTTGGCTCTGATACCAAATGTAATGCCCTGCTAAGCTACTGCACAAGTACTAGAGGGGGTGAATAGTACTTTAAAATAATTAAGAGGCTAATTCCTAATTACCTTGCAAACTCTACCAATTAATGCGGAAATGCGGAATAGTAAATAATCGACAACAAATAAACAAATGCAAACAAGCAATATTACTGGGTTCAGATCCACCCAAGTCTCCCCGACTTGTTCCCGGTGATCCTACGTCCCAACCACCCGGATCCCCTCCGGATACTTGAGTTAGAAACCCTAACTCAAGATTTCCACTATGAAATACTTGTGAAAAACCTTCATAAGTCAAATCATACACAAATGAAATTTGTGACTCCCACAACCCGGGATCACAACCACTCTCACAACCGAGAGTAAAGCACTTACAAAATGAAAGTAAATGAAATAGAACTTCTTACCGACAAAATACCTATGCCTTGAATAATACTTACGAATTAGGGCAAAGATGATTTTGAGGAAGAAGAAGTGGCACCAAACCCTAGCTCCAAGATGTAGATCAGCGATGGAGAGCTATGAGGTTGATGGTGACCTAGGATCAAGCACTTGGCTTGTAAGGCTCACAATCAATGAATCTCTCTTTTGAAATAAGAGTGAGGAGAGATTCAAGATTGGAAATGAATGATCTTTAAATGAGCTGAATGATTTCTCTTTGATCTCTAAACATGTCTTACTATCAGCCTTGAGTGCAATGAATGCAGCTCAACAAGTATATATAGGATAGAGGAAAGAGAGAGAGAAAAACGTTTCAATTAAAGCTCCAACGGCTCTATTCTGAACCAAACTAGTCGGTCAAAGAACAACCACTGACCGACTAGTTCATCAACTAGTCAATCGGTCAATCAACATGAACCGACTAAGTGGTGAACAGGGAATAGGTCGAAGTTCAGACAAGCAGAACTAGTCGGTCAAAGCACACTTACCAACCGACTAGTTTCACAACTAGTCGGTCGGTGAGTTAACTTAGACCGACTAAGAGATAAAACAAATAGTCTGAGTACAAATTGAATTAGTCGGTCCAAGAACAAAAGTTGACCGACTAGTTCATCAACTAGTCGGTCGCCAAATGTACATGGACCGACTAACGACAAACCGTAACTTGGCATGTACTGTAGAAGCTCAACTAGTCGGTCAAAGAAGCATCACTGACCGACTAGTTCACAAACTAGTCGGTCGGTGAGTCAACGTAGACCGACAAACTGTAAACAGTAAAGAGCTATGATTTGAGAAGGCAAACTAGTCGGTCCAAGAAGCATTACCGACCGACTAGATCACCATCTAGTCGGTTGGTTCTTCTTCTTGAACCAACTAACATGCACAAGAAGTCGCGAAACGAAGCGCGATGCTTCGAGAAAGTTAGTATGGACTTCTTACAAGTTCCTAACTCTAAGATAGGAGCGTTATGAAGATTAAAATGTACGACCTACTCAAGGCTTAACATTCTACGGAACGAAGCTAAAAGACATTAAATAAACTTGACGAACCGTCTTCGAAAGCTTCGATCCGAATCTTCATGACTTCTAAAATGGTCCAAAAGCTTCAACGAAGCTTTAGGCATACGATCACGTGCTTTGAGAAGTCTCGAGACGTCGCTTTGATGTTCATATGAATTTGGCGACGATCTCCATAACTGCGCTCACAAATTGTTAGTTCACGATATATTTATGTTTGTTCATCATCCAAAACCAAATCCGGGGAGTCCAATATCCAACAATCTGTTATATTGCAATTAGCTGATAGATCTATTAAAGTTCCAAAGGGATGCATTGAGGATGTCCTCGTTCAAGTGGACAAATTTTACTACCATGCAGACTTTATAGTTCTAGACGTCCAAGGACCCCAAGCTGCCAATTCCACTCCCGTCATCCTAGGTAGACCATTCCTATCAACATGTAATGATTTAATAAATTGTATGGATGATCAACTTAAAATCACCTTTGGTAACCTGTCTTTGGATTTGAATATATTTAATACTTGCAAGTTGCCAAATGTGGATGATGAGGTTGAAAAAGTAAACATGATTGATTCATTGGTGGATGATTATGTGTGCTCTGGATTTTATGGTGATGCTAATATTATTGAAACAATTGTGGAAGATACTAATGACATCTTTCCTGTGCAGGAAAATGCGAAGGAACTCAACGCAATATGGGAGCCTAGGTTCGAGGCTTTGCCACCAAATGCACCAACTTAAATATCATCTGAGGTGGAAGATCCAAAGCCTGAATTAAAGCCACTACCTGAATATCTCAAGTATGCCTTTCTTGGAAATGAAAACAGTTTCCCTGTGGTAATATCTTCTAAACTCTCTTTAGAACAGGAAAGCTCTTTACTTGAAGTGTTGAAAAGGCATAGAGGGGCCATTGGTTGGTCCATTGCTGATATAAAAGGTATTAGTCCCATTGTATGCATGCATCACATTTACTTGGAAGATGACGCCAAACCCACTAGAGAAATGCAACGTAGGTTAAATCCCACATTAAAAGAAGTGGTGAAAGGCGAGGTTCTAAAATTATTGGATGCAGGTATTATATACCCAATTTCTGACAGTAAATGGGACAGTCCAACACAGGTTGTACCTAAAAAGTCTGGCCTCACCATGGTTAAAAATGAGAATAACGAACTTATCCCTGTTAGAGCCACCACAGGATGGAGGATGTGTATAGATTATAGGAAGTTGAACTCCAGAACTAGGAAAGACCACTTCCCTCTACCATTTCTTGACCAGATTTTAGAGAGAGTGGCTGGACATGCGTACTATTGCTTCCTAGACGGTTATTCAGGATATTATCAGATTGAGATTGCACCAGAGGATCAGGAAAAGACCACTTTTACCTGTCCCTTTGGTACTTTTGCCTTTAAGAGGGTGCCGTTTGGTTTATGTAATGCTCCCGCCACTTTTCAGCGATGCATGCTTAGTATTTTTGATGATATGGTTGAGAAAATTGTGGAGGTGATTATGGATGATTTCTCTGTATATGGTAGCTCTTTTCATGATTGTTTAGCTAACTTGGCTCATGTTCTTGACAGGTGTATTGAGAAAAATCTCCTATTAAATTGGGAGAAATGTCATTTTATGACCACAGAAGGACTTGTTCTTGGTCATTCGGTCTCTAAAGATGGTATTCAGGTAGACAAAGCCAAGGTAGCAGTAATTGAGAAGCTACCAAGTCCCAACTGTGTGAGGGATATCAGATCATTCCTGGGTCATGCAGGATTCTACAGGCGATTTATTGAAGATTTTAGCGCTATATCTCGCCCTCTTTGCAACTTGCTAACTCAGAATGTGGATTTTATTTGGACACCTGAGTGTCAACATTCTTTTGAAACTTTAAAGAAGTTGCTAATTTCTGCTCCCATTTTGCAGGTCCCAGACTGGTACTTACCATTTGAAATCATGTGTGACGCCAGCAACTACGCAGTTGGCGCAGTCCTAGGCCAAAAGAAAGACAAAGCTGCAGTAGTTATTTACTACGCCAACAAAACATTGAATGATGCTCAGAGGAACTATACAACCACAGAGGAGTTGTTGGCTGTAGTATTTGCTTTGGAAAAATTCAAGAGCTATATTTTGGGATCACCTATCTTGATTTATACAGATCACTCTGCTTTGAAGTATTTATTGTCCAAAAAAGATGCTAAACCTCGATTGATAAGATGGATTTTATTATTGCAGGAGTTCAATGTTCTAATCAAGGACAAGAAAGGCGTGGAGAATCTAGTAGCCGACCACTTATCACGATTTACAGTAGGCCTTGATTCAGCAGATGTACCTTTGAAGGACTCCTTTCATGACGAGCATCTTTTCATGTTTCCACCTCCCCATGGTATGCTGATATAGTTAATTATCTAGTAACTGGTAAGACTCCTGAAACTTGGTCACTTCAAGACTTTAAAAGGTTCAAGTACGAGGTAAAATATTTCTTCTTTGATGTTCCATACCTCTGTAAATATTGTAGTGACCAAATTATTAGGAGGTGCATTCCTGACCATGAGATAGCTAGTGTGATACAATTTTGTCATGATGGTGTGTGTGGAGGACACTTTTCTGCGAATAAAACTGTGGCAAAAATCTTGCAATGTGGCTTTTATTGGCCAACTATGTTTAAGGATACATTTCATTATTGTAAAACATGTGCTGCATGCCAACAGTTAGGGGGTATTACTAGACATAACATGATGCCATTAAACCACATTCTAGAAATTGAAATATTTGATTGTTGGGGCATATATTTCATGGGACCTTTCCTACCTTCATTTGGATATGTTTACATTTTGGTTTCAATCGATTATATTTATAAATGGGTGGAAGCTATTTCTTGCAGGTCGAACGACACTTCAGTTGTGCTCAAGTTTCTCAAAGAGAACATCTTCTCTAGATTTGGAGTGCCCAAAGCCTTGATCAGTGATGGAGGTTCCTATTTTTGCAACCGCATGTTCACTAATCTAATGAAGAGGTTTGGGGTCATGCACAAGGTCTCTACTCCATATCACCCCCAAACCAATGGTCAAGCAGAGCTGGCAAATAGAGAGATCAGAGGCATTTTACAGAAGACAGTGAATCCTTCAAGGAAACAATGGAGCTTGCGCTTACCTGAAGCACTGTGGGCCTACAGGACGGCCTACAAGACAATTTTAGGGATGTCACCTTACCGTCTTGTCTTTGGTTACAGTTGTTGGAGCTAGAGGAGTTGAGGAGAAATACTTATGACAATACCAAGATATCAAAAGAAAGGATGAAATCCGTCAATGACATGATGATCCTAAGGAGGGAGTTCACCCCAGGCCAAAAAGTTCTTCTATACAATTCCAGGCTACACATATTCCCAGGGAAGCTTCGCTCTAGGTGGTTTGGACCTTTCACAGTTAAAGAAGTTTTCCTACATGGAGCAGTGCTATTACTTAATGAAAAAGACGGGAGTGAGTTCAAGGTGAATGGTCAAAGATTGAAGCATTTTCACGAGCCTTGGACCAAGGATGCGAGCACCATGGATCTCGCGGACCCACCTTCGGGTGGCAACTAATCATGTGTGTTCTTTTCATGATTCCCTCTCCCTAACATTGAGGACAATGTTTATTTTAAGTTGGGGGGAGGATATAAACTTTTAGGATTTTTCTTTTTCTTTTTCTTTTAGGATTTTTTAGTTAGTTCCCTTTTTTTGCATTTAAATTTTTTTTAGTCAAGTTATATCACCAATACTTATTTTACCTAGAGATGAACCTCATGTGATGAAAATTCTCGATATCTATTCACCACCGTACACATGTGATTTATTTTCCTCCACCACTAATGTTAAATATTTCAGTCTCATTTGACACGTAGATTAGTACTCGTGGTAAATTTCTGTTGATATATCTCAATGGTAGGATTGATTGATAACTTAATGAATCTAGAAATTATGAATTAGCAAATAGTATGCTTTCAACGGAACACACCAAGGTTCATGCACCAATAGTTCACAAAATAACTGGAGCATTGCTTTTTATCTTGTATTCATTGCTATTTGCATGCTTTGTGTGATTTTGGGTAGAAAGTATACACTGTCTTTTGAAATGATTAGGATAACCCATTCTTGTGAAAAAATTAAGAAGAGGAAGCTATCTTGCTAAGTTATTTATGCACACAAAAAAAGAGAGAAAAGCAAATATAAAAAAGAAAAAAATGAATGAAGAAAAAAAATGAATAAGTGTGTCACGAAAATAAATAACTTGGTTGACTCAAGTAGTACAGTCAGAGGGGTCCTTTTTGGCCTACTGCCCTATTATCGTCTGATTTGGGAGCCATTGACCGGAACCTCACTCATTTGATGGAGCGATCCAAGTTATATATTTTTTCGCAAATGTTGCTTCATGCGCGTTATGCGGAACTAAAAAAAGAGAGAAAGAAAAGAGAGAATAAGTGTGCATAATTTACAAGGCAAGAGAATTTTCAAAGCTTAAAGAAAGCACGAGATATGGTGTGATTTCCTATGGATGAAGATTGACATGTGTATGTCTTGATATCATTCTATTCTTTATACTTGCTTTGCATGATACATCTACGCTCCAAGTTAGAATCTTTAATTGAAAGGTGTGAGCCATTGATTTTGTATACTACGCGCTATGAAGTAATGAATAGTGAAGTTAATCCTATTTCATGACCATTTTAGAGATACTTGTTCTTCATCTTTAAATCCATGAGTACCATTATTTTATGAGCATGAAATTTTGATAGTAGTGTGTGGTCATATTCTTTTGTCGTTGTAGTATGGTGGTGAGTGATTTGAGATCTGATAAAGTGATCTAGGTGTATATTTGATATCATTTTTCGCTCACTTTGCTAGAGACTAGCAAAACGCTAGTTGGGGGGTGTGATTCGGGTTGGATATTACATATTTAACCCCTCATCTAGCAATATTTTGTGTGTAAATAATATTGAATTGGTCTCTAATACGTTCGTATATTGAATACCATCATTTATTAGAGATACTACTTGATTTGTGCACAAAGTATGAATTTTATTGAGTATTTCTGCCTTTTTATATTTTTCATGGCTTGGTCTCGATCTCACGATTCCAACGACTATTTATTTGTATTTTTTTGAGATCTGTGCTAATTACTGTGATTTATTGAATGCAGAATACCAATTTAATGGAGTAAATACGCAGCAAATACGAAATACGGCTGCCCGTATGCGCCGCACCAATCTTGGTGTACACGTGGCCACATCCCAGTGATTCCCCGCTTTATCAACGACGGAATCAGAGGAGCGACGATGACAGTTGGATTAAGATCCAACGGTCGTGTGATTCCAAATCTAATTCGAAAGCAGCGTTTCGAAGCGGCGACGTGGCTTCCATCGGCTCGTCTATTCTCCATTGAACGGTCCGCAGCAACATAAAATGAGCGGGCGACGTGGCTCAGCAGCAGCCGCACGATTGTCATCTAGCGGTGTAACGACCCGCTCCCGGGGCCCGTTACTGTTTGGAACATGCACAAGTCTTGCTAGGCACCAATGAAGTCAATACAGGCTCTGTTGCAGAAATACGCCAAAATACTCATACATGGAAGTAGTATTAACCTTATTACAAACCAGCAGCGTACATGAAAGGAAAAATACAACTTGAAGTACAAATACACACCAAGCAAGCCACACTGATACATTAGATAATAAAAACACTCTCACACTCACACTTAGTAACCAGCGTCCTCCTGGTCAAACTCTACAGCAAACTCAGTGTCTGCAGTCCCTGTTGCAACGTCTTCAACCTGTGCTGTATCTGGCGAGACCACCACAAAAAGAAGGGTCGCGAGGATCAGACGTAACTCAAAGTAACTCTAGCATGATATTTAAAACAATAATCGAGCATGGCAAAACTAAAAAGTAAAGTGCGATCAATGGAGCAGAAAAGTAACATAGCAGTCTACTTCTACCAGCAATAAACAATATTAAGATGACCAGTTACGAGATTTTTAGTTGTGCCTGAGCCTACGTGACTTATAAAGGGAAGTACATATGCAACCAAGAGTCCACCTGATATCCCGGGTTACAATCAATACGATACGATACAATCAATACGATACGGTACAATCAAAACGATACTATTCCACAGAACGATACGGTTCAATCAAACGGTACTATTCACTGCAGATCGGACTGGTCGCTCCTGCACTTCCACAATTATAAGTTACCCCAAAAACCCAGTGTGTGTGTGTGTGTGTGTGTGTGTGTAGCTTACCGTACTTACCAACTTACCAGTTACGAGTCAGTTACTATTCTCACTTTTCCAATTACATCTTTCGGTTACGCATATCACAGAGTCCAATTTAATTTACGGTACGGTGCAATTTATCAAGTTTAGCTAACTGTTCAAGAGAAACACTTTGCTAATGAAAAGAAACTACTTTTGGCATGCATCAATATTGTTTTTAAACCCCATAGCTAGGGTACGATGAGTTACCAAATCACTTCGTCGGGAAAGGCGTGTTTCAATCAGTGGTAGCGATACCTGGGTTCGCACGGTACAAATGAGTCAGTTACACAATCTAATTATATAAAATTAACTTTTATCTAATTATAAAGCTAATTCTAAAAATATTCGTGACTGGTTATTATAACCCAAGAGTATGTCAGTCCTGCATAATATTCACTAATATAATATTAACTAATATTAACTTTTATTGATATTATAATATTAACTCAAGATTATTAGTTCTGGATAATATTCTAAGAATATTAGACACCAACACCAGGTACAACTATAATAATATATCTTTAATATAACTCACCTACTCACCTTTCAATCTCTCTGTCTGCTCTTTCTCGTTTCTGTCCGTCTGTCTTCTTTCTCTTTTTTTTTTCGTTTGCTGCAGGCCAAAGAGGAAGGGGCGTCAGCGTACGGCGCTCTAGGGGGCTTGGGCAGCACTAGGGGGTGGTCCGGCAACGCAGGGAGGCCGGCTCGGGGTGGATCGACGGCCTAGGGCGGTGAGCGGTGGGATCCGAGGGGCCGGTGGGCGGCGCGAGGCAGGGGGCGGCGCAGCGCGGCTTAGGGCGTCGGGGGGGTCGGCGGCTGCGCAGCTCAGGCGGCGGCGGCGGCAGGGATGAGGGGTGGTCGGCCTAGGGAAGGGAGGGGATGAGGAAGAGAAGGGAAGAGGAGAAGATCTGAAGATCTGAAGTTGTGGATTTCTGGATTTGTTTGATCTGAAAATTGGGGTTTTGATTCTGTTGATTTTGGGGTTCAATTTGGGTTGATTTTGAGGGTTGGATTCTTGTTGATTGTGATTTGTGATTTCTGGTATGTTGGGGGATTTTGATTTTTGGTTTGTTTTTGGGTTGAAAGATGTTGTGGAAGAGGGATAGACGATGAATCTGTGAATGAGTTTTCTGATTTCTGAATTTGGTGTATTGATGATGAGGATGGATTTTGATTCAGGCTTGTGTTGATTTGGGAATGGCAGATTGATGAACGGGAGAGGGGGATTTGTCTGCAAACAATGGGGAGGGGAGATGCTGAAACTGTGAAGGGGGAATGAATTGTGCGAGGGGCTGATCAACGTTGCATGGGAGTTGATCGGTGCTTCTTGAAGTAGGAAGAGGCAGGGGACAGAGTTCATTAACGGTGGGAGTTTAGTCAAAAATTTGGTTTCCATTAAATGTTGGGGAGATGAATTCAGCCATGGGGAAAAATAAACGTGGAAGAGACGTGTTTAAACGATTAGGAATTAGGTTTTTATTAAATATGGGGAAGAACTTTTTGCCATAGAAATTTGATCGTGGAAGATAATCAAACTTAGCATTAATGAAGGGGGGGGGGGGGGGGGGTAGGGGATGAATCCGGTTTAGAGGTGAGAAAAACGTGGGAGGGTGAACTAACTAATTAATTAGCTCATTAAGTAACTAATTAAGTAACTAATAAGTAACCAAAGTAATTAGATTAAATAATATTGGTAATTAGTAAATACTTTAGTTAAAGTAATTAGTAAATTAAAATAACTATAGTAACTATTTAATCTATGGTGAAAAATTTAGACGTACTCGCGTCGACTCTACGGATAAAAACACTCAGACAATTGGAAGTAAAATACTAGCACACACGCAATTAAACATACCTGAAAATACCGGCCGTTACATCCTACCCTCCTTAGAATAATTCCGTCCTCGGAATTATCTACAGGGCATGGAAAAGGTAGGGGTAACGTTCTCGCATCTCATCCTCTCGCTCCCAGGTGGATTCACCAGGTGTGTCGCGACACCACATCACCCTGACTAGATTAATTGTCCTGTTCCTGAAGACCTTCTGACGACGATCTAGGATCTCCACTGGCTGCTGCTCGTATGTCAAGTCCGGACGAACTGCGATTTTCGAGTAGTCCACGACATGGCTAGGGTCGCTCACATAGCGACGCAGCTGCGAGATGTGAAACACATTGTGCACTCCCTCTAAGGCAGGGGGCAACGCAAGCTTGTAGGCCACTTCTCCTACTCGCTCCAAAATATCGAAGGGTCCAATGAATCGAGGACTAAGCTTTCCTCTCCGCCCAAAACGAATCATCCCTCGGTTGGGCGAAATCTTTAGAAAAACATGATCTCCAGGCTGAAACTCCAGATGTCGACGTTTCGCATCTGCCCAATGCTTGTACCTATCCTGAGCCAGCTGCAGCTTCTCTCTGATGGTTCGAACCACATCCACGGCTTCGGTGATTAGCTCAGGACCAACCAACTCTCGATCTCCTACATCATCCCAGCTCAAGGGGGATCGGCACTTCCTCCCATACAGTGCCGCAAATGGCGCCATGCCAATGCTAGACTGATAGCTGTTGTTGTATGCAAATTCCACCAAATGGAGATGGTCTTCCCATGATCCTTTGAAGTCTAGCATACATGCCCGCAGCATGTCTTCAAGTATCTGAATAGTACGCTCTGACTGACCATCAGTATGCGGATGGTAAGCCGTACTAAAACTCAAGTGAGTCCCCAAGCTCTCCTGAAGGCTCCTCCAGAAACGAGATGTGAATCTGGTGTCTCTGTCTGAGACAATGCTGATAGGAACTCCATGCAGCTTCACAATCTCCTCCATGTACTTCTTGGCCAACACTTCCGTAGACTGGCCTACTCTGAAAGGAATGAAATGCGCGGTCTTGGTCAATCAATCTACGATCACCCAGATAGCGTCATTCTGCTTCGTACTCTTGGGTAGTCCAGTCACGAAGTCCATCGTGATGTGTTGCCACTTCCACTCTGGAATGGGCAAGGGCTGTAATAAGCCGACAGTCCTCTGATGTTCAGCCTTCACCTGTTGGCACACAATACACTTCGCTACGCTTCATTCGACGCTTCTCTTCATGCCATGCCACCAGTAATGCTGTCGCAGATCCTGATACATCTTGGTACCTCCAGGATGTATGGAGTATGGCGAACTGTGAGCTTCCTCCAATAGCTCTTCTCTGATGGCGCCAGATGGTACACAGATCCTGTCTTCAAACCTTAAGGATCCATCTGCATGAATCTTAAACTCTGGCCTCTGGCCTGCTATTACCAGATCTTTGATCTTCTGCAGCTTCTCATCATCCATCTGAGCATTCTTGATCCTCTCTACCAAAGTTGATTGGATATGCATGCCCATCAAAGATGCAGTCATCCCTGGTAGAATTAATTCTAAACCCATGTCCCGGATCTCTTGCTGCAATCTCCACTGATTCGTAAGGGTCATCACCATTGGTAGACGACTCAATGCATCAGGTACGACGTTGACTTTCCCAGGATGGTACTGAAGGTCAATGTCATAGTCTGCCATGAGCTCTATCCATCGTCTCTGACGCATGTTGAGCTCCTTCTGAGTGAAGAGATACTTCAGACTCTTATGATCCGAGAACACCTTCACGTGCTCTCCCAATAGGAAATGCCTCCAAATTTTCAATGCGAAAATCACTGCCGCCAACTCAAGATCATGAGTGGGGTAGTTCTTCTCATGGATCTTCAACTGCCTGGATGCATATGCTACGACTCGACCGTGCTGATGTAACACGCATCCAAGTCCTTTACCAGATGCATCACAGAAGACTTCAAATCCTCCTGATCGGTCTGGAATGATCAAAACAGGTGCAGTCGTCAATCTCTTCTTCAGCTCCTGGAAAGCATCCTCACATGCTTTCGACCAAACAAAAACCACATCCTTTCTTGTCAACCGCGTCAAGGCTCATGTGATCTTTGAGAAGTCTTTGATGAACCTCCTGTAGTAGCCAGCGAGTCCCAAGAAACTTCGAATTTTGGTCACCGTTCGGGGAACTGGCCAATTTTGAATAGCTGCTACTTTTTCAGGATCAACAGCAATCCCTTCTCCGGACACTATGTGGCCTAGAAACGCCACCTTGTTCAACCAGAACTCGCACTTGCTAAGTTTGGCATAAAGCTGGTGTCTTCTCAGGGTCTCGAGAACCTTCTGGAGATGCTCTGCATGCTCTACTGCATTCTTTGAGTAGATGAGAATGTCGTCGATGTAAACTACTACGAACTTGTCCAAGTATTCATACAATACTTGGTTCATGAGACTCATAAATACCGCGGGTGCATTGGTCACACCAAACGGCATTACTAAGTACTCATAATGTCCGTATCTGGTCTTGAATGCAGTCTTGGGAACATCTTCGTCTTTCACCTTCACTTGATGATACCATGTCCTCAAATCCAGCTTCGAATAGACGCTTGATCCACCGAACTGGTCGAAAAGATCGTCGATGCGCGGGAGGGGGTACTTGTTCTTCACGGTGACTTTGTTTAGCTCACGGTAGTCAACACACATACGAAGGGATCCATCTTTCTTCTTCACCAGCAATATAGGAGATCCCCAGGGAGATACACTGGGTCGTATCCATCCCTTCTTTAGAAGCTCATCTAGTTGGGTCCGCAATTCTTCTAGCTCAGATGGTGCTAAACGGTATGGTCCCTAAGAGATTGGTTGAGCTCCTGGAATTAGTTCAATGACAAATTTGAGAGTGCGATCCGGAGGCAAACCTGTAAGGTCGTCTGGAAACACATCCAAGAACTCTTGAACTACTTCTGGTATCTCGGGCTCAGCTTCCATTGTGGCTGCTACTGCTTCGACGGGCTCAGCTTCCATTGCGGCTGCTACTGCTTCGGCCGATCTAGCTCTGTACTCCACTGGGCCTACCAACCTGCTTCCGCTAATGAACTCGAACTTTGGATGATCAGGAATCTCGAAGACTACCCTCCTTCGACTACAGTCGATGGTGGCATGGAAAGTTTCCAACCAATCCATCCCGAATACAGCATCAAAGTTCGGAATATCTATCATCATGAAGTCAGCAAATAACGCTTGCCCACAAATAACCACTGTGCATTGAGGATACCCACGGGTCGTCTTTATCACTCCGCCACCCGTATTGACGTTCCAACCGGATGCTAAAGGTTTGACAGGAATAGTGTGGGTGTGAACGAATTGACTCGCCAGAAAGCAGTGTGATGCTCCCGAGTTGAACAAGGAGAGGGCGGGGTTCCCAGCTACTAGTATGACACCTAAGTTACAAATACTAATCTAAGCAACCAATGCTAACGAAAGAAATGAATTACGCATGCAAGAGATATACCTGTGATCACTTCACCGGTAGCCTCAGCCTCTTCGACGATCATATTGTAAGCCTGGCATTTCGGTGGTGGCTACTGCCTTGCTTGCTGAAACTGCCTCTGCTGTGGGGGTAGAGGTGGAGGCTGTGGAGCGTTCCCAGTCGGGACATAACGAGGAGCTGGGGCTGGAGCTGGAGCTGTAGCACGTGGCTTATAATGCGAACAATCCCTAGCCATGTGTCCTGACTCTCCACAAACCAGACAAAGGCCTAAAAGAATTCGACACTCAGACCTGATGTGTCCAGGCTTCCCACAAAAGTAGAAGACCGGGAGGGCCTGCTGCTGTTGCCCTGGCTTCTTAAACTGAACCTGTTGAATAGGGCGGTGTATCTGTGGCCGTATGCTTGGCCCAGCTTGGGTCGGTGGGGGCCTCGCAGGTGCTGTCAGCCTTCGTTCTTCCTTTGCTTCCGCTTCAACCATCTCATGGTTTCGAGCAATGGCCGGTACTTCAGCATGTGTGGTCGGACTAGCACCGACCATCATCCTTCGAATCTCAATGTTGAGCCCCTGCTGGAACTGTTGGGCTCGAGTCAATGGATCTGCAACCATCTCCGGGGCAAACCTGCTGAGCCTGGAGAACTCACATCATACTGATCCACGGTCATCGAACCCTGCTTCAGGTTGATGAACTTCTTCCTCATCAGGATCTTTGCCTGTGGGGGAAAGTACTGAGCATTGAATGTTTTGGTGAAGACATCCCACGAAATCGGTAATCCCAAGCGGTCTTCTACCGCCTGCCACCAATCTCGAGCTCCATCAGTTAATTGCCTTTTGGCGGTATCTACCCATGCTTCTTCTCGAATCTGGGATGCTCTCAGATCATCAGTGATGCTCTTGAGCCATTCTTCCGCTTGGAGATGATTCTCGGTCCCAGCGAAAGTCTTCGGGTTCATCCCTAGAAAGTGATAAGCACTTGGGTCAGCTTTCTGCTCTCTGCGCATAGCCTGCTCCAAAGCATGTCCAAGCTGCTGATGAAGGGCATACATGCCCCGCATGCAATCTTCTGCAGATAATGGTGCCATCGAAAATGCTGTTGCGTTCGGTCCGGTGTTGGCTCCATTGCCAGCATCATTCTGGTTGGGGCCCTCATTCGGGTGATTGCTCCCGGATCCAAACGCACTGTCCTCGCTTCCTGAAGTGTTCCTTTCCATTGCCTACCTGCGGTTCATAAGGTCTGATCAGTTCTTCTGAGTATTTTATACGGCATATTCTGAACTTCCTGTACTGCTCATGTGGTATTTAGCGCGGACCTGCATGGGCCACCAAACCTGTAACGACCCGCCCCCGGGGCCCGTTACTGTTTGGAACATGCACAAGTCCTGCTAGGCACCAATGAAGTCAATACAGGCTCTGTTGTAGAAATACGCCAAAATACTCATACATGAAAGTAGTATTAACCTTATTACAAACCAGCAGCGTACATGAAAGGAAAAATACAACTTGAAGTACAAATACACACCAAGCAAGCCACACTGATACATTAAATAATAAAAACACTCTCACACTCACACTTAGTAACCAGCGTCCTCCTGGTCAAACTCTACAGCAAACTCAGTGTCTGTAGTCCCTGTTGCAACGTCTTCAACCTATGCTATATCTGGCGAGACCACCACAAAAAGAAGGGTCACCAGGATCAGACGTAACTCAAAGTAACTCTAACATAATATTTAAAACAATAATCGAGCATGTCAAAACTAAAAAGTAAAGTGCGATCATAGAGCAGAAAAGTAACATAGCAGTCTACTTCTACCAGCAATAAACAATATTAAGATGACTAGTTACGAGATTTTTAGTTGTGCCTTAGCCTACGTGACTTATAAAGGGAAGTACGATATGCAACCAAGAGTCCACCTGATATCCCGGGTTACAATCAATACGGTACGATATAATCAATACGATACGGTACAATCAAAACGATACTATTCCACAGAACGATACGGTTCAATCAAACGGTACTATTCACTGCAGATCGGACTGGTCGCTCATGCACTTCCACAATTATAAGTTACCCCAAAAACCCAGTGTGTGTGTGTAGCTTACCGTACTTACCAACTTACCAGTTACGAGTCAGTTACTATTCTCACTTTTCCAATTACATCTTTCGGTTAAGCATATCACAGAGTCCAATTCAATTTACGGTATGGTGCAATTTATCAAGTTTAGCTAACTGTTCAAGAGAAACACTTTGCTAATGAAAATAAACTACTTTTGGCATGCATCAATATTGTTTTTAAACCCCATAGCTAGGGTACGATGAGTTACCAAATCACTTCGTCGGGAAAGGCGCGTTTCAATCAGTGGTAGCGATACCTGGGTTCTCACGGTACAAATGAGTCAGTTACACAATCTAATTATATAAAATTAACTTTTATCTAATTATAAAGCTAATTCTAAAAATATTCGTGACTGGTTATTATAACCCAAGAGTATGTCAGTCCTGCATAATATTCACTAATATAATATTAACTAATATTAACTTTTATTGATATTATAATATTAACTCAAGATTATTAGTTCTGGATAATATTCTAAGAATATTAGACACCAACACCAGGTACAACTATAATAATATATCTTTAATATAACTCACCTACTCACCTTTCAATCTCTCTGTCTGCTCTTTCTCGTTTCTGTCAGTCTGTCTTCTTTCTCTTTTTTTCGTTTGCTGCAGGCCAAAGAGGAAGGGGCGTCAGCGTACGGTGCGCTAGGGGGCTTGGGCAACGCTAGGGGGTGATCCGGCAATGCAGGGAGGCCGGCTCGGGGCGGATCGGCAGCCTAGGGCGGTGAGCGGCGGGATCTGGGGGGCCGGTGGGCGGCGCGAGGCGGGGGCGGTGCAGCGTGGCTTAGGGCGTCGGGGGGTCGGCGGCTGCGCAGCTCAGGCGACGGCGGCGGCAGGGATGAGGGGTGGTCGGCCTAGGGAAGGGAGGGGAGGAGGAAGAGAAGGGAAGAGGAGAAGATCTGAAGATCTGAAGTTGTGGATTTCTGGATTTGTTTGATCTGAAAATTGGGGTTTTGATTCTGTTGATTTTGGGGTTCAATTTGGGTTGATTTTGAGGGTTGGATTCTTGTTGATTGTGATTTGTGATTTCTGGTTTGTTGGGGGATTTTGATTTTTGGTTTGTTTTTGGGTTGAAAGATGTTGTGGAAGAGGGATAGACGATGAATCTGTGAATGAGTTTTCTGATTTATGAATTTGGTGTATTGATGATGAGGATGGATTTTGATTCAGGCTTGTGTTGATTTGGGAATGGCAGATTGATGAACGGGAGAGGGGGATTTGTCTGCAAACAATGGGGAGGGGAGATACTGAAACTGTGAAGGGGGAATGAATTGTGCGAGGGGCTGATCAACGTTGCAGGGGAGTTGATCGGTGCTCCTTGAAGTAGGAAGAGGCAGGGGACAGGGTTCATTAACGGTGGGAGTTTAGTCAAAAATTTGGTTTCCATTAAATGTTGGGGAGATGAATTCAGCCATGGGGAAAAATAAACGTGGAAGAGACGTGTTTAAATGATTAGGAATTAGGTTTTTATTAAATACGGGGAAGAACTTTTTGCCATAGAAATTTGATCGTGGAAGATAATCAAACTTAGCATTAATGAAGGGGGGTTAGGGGATGAATCTGGCTTAGAGGTGAGAAAAACGTGGGAGGGTGAATTAACTAATTAATTATCTCATTAAGTAACTAATTAAGTAACTAATAAGTAACCAAAGTAATTAGATTAAATAATATTGGTAATTAGTAAATACTTTAGTTAAAGTAATTAGTAAATTAAAATAACTATAGTAACTATTTAATCTATGGTGAAAAATTTAGACGCGCTCGCGTCGACTCTATGGATAAAAACACTCAGACAATTGGAAGTAAAATACTAGCACACACGCAATTAAACATACCTGAAAATACCGGCCGTTACAAGCGGTCCACACGCGAGCTCTCGAATTCGAAATTAGCTGAGTGACGTGGCTTCATCTGAAGCATCCATCCACCATCCAACGGCCAGTATACACCCCGCATCCGAATCGAAAGTACGTGCGATGTGGCCTATTCTGGAGCGTCGATTGAAGATCCAATGGCGAGGGGCTACGCTCTCGTTGACTGCGGAGCAGGCGAAAGCGATCGAAGACAGGCCGTTGGATGAAGATCCGACGGTCGACAATCCATCCGACGCAAACTCGAAGAGGGGAGCGGGCCGCGCACGAATTTTAAAGTACACGTGGCTTGTCCACGTTGAATCCCGCTGGATCCAACGGCTGGGATTGGTGTCGACCGTAGAAGCGGGTTTGGGTGCGGTTTTGGGATCCGTTAACACACTGAAACCTGCAATGTTCCTATTTAAGTGTATTCTAGGTTTTTTTGGCCGTATTCTTGGCGTATTTGGGTGATTTTGGAGGCGATTTTTGCAGAAATTTCCTGAGATTCCAGAGAGCAACCTGGGGAATTTTTCAGAGAGTTTTTAGAGGAAGAAGAAGGGCTTTCTTAGGTAAATAGAGGGTGCATTTGGTGATATCTCTTGAACTTTATTGCGTATTTTCAATTCTAGTTATTTCTATTGATTAGAACCATATTTATTGTGATGAAATCCTTGATTATTTTCAGTATGTGTGGCTAAATTCTTATTATGCATGGTATGGTGTAGTTAGGGAACATGATGTGTATTTATTTGGTTGAAACTTCATGCTAAAATTGTTAACGTTGATAAAATTGTAGTCTTTAGTTTAAAATCTCCTCTTCATCTTCCAAAAGAACATGATTGAAGATCCGACGGTGAAAGCGGTCGAAGACATGCCGTTGAATGAAGATCCGACGGTTGACAATCCATCCGACACAAACTCGCCGCACATGAATTTTAAAGTACACGAGGCTTGTCCACGTTGAATCCCGATGTATCCAACGGCTGGGATTGGTGCCGACCGTAGAAGCGGGGTTGGGTGCTGTTTTGGGATCCGTTAGCACACTAAAACCCGCAATGTTCCTATTTAAGTGTATTCTAGGTTTTTTTGGCCGTATTCTTGGCGTATTTGGGCGATTTTGGTCGCGATTTTTGCAGAAATTTCCTGAGATTCCAGAGAGCAACCTGGGGTATTTTTCAGAGAGTTTTTAGAGGAAGAAGAAGGGCTTTCTAGGCAAATAGAGGGTGTATTTGGTGCTATCTCTTGAACTTTATTGCTTATTTTCAATTCTACTTATTTCTATTAATTAGAACCATATTTATTGTGATGAAATCCTTGATTATTTTCAGTATGTGTGGCTAAATTCTTATTATGCATGGTATGGTGTAGTTAGGGAACATGATGTGTATTTATTTGGTTGAAACTTCATGCTAAAATTGTTAACGTTGATAAAGTTGTAGTCTTTAGTTTAAAATCTCCTCTTCATCTTCCAAAAGAACGTGATTGAGTTGATGATCACCCCACAAGGGTGAGTTTTGATCTCCCCAAAAGGGAGTTTCATATCTTATATTTGAAAGATTATAACTTTAGCAACGATCGTATTCAATATTGTGCTTTAATCCCCACAAGGGTATTTTCTGATGAATTTATCTCAAAAAGAGGTTTCATTGAGTTATCGTTAATCAACCAAGTTAATACAAATAATGGACCCGAACGAACCCATATCATGTGCATTCATAAACGAAACTTTCTTTTGCTCATATTTAATGAACCACAATCAAAACCCATTCAAACCATCGCCATTAAAAGTGGTTGGTCTCTTACGTTGAATTTCTATTTGATTTAAGTTTTGTGGTTGCAACAGATTTTCTCCCGAGGATTCGAATCTGGACTCCCAGATCTATATTACTTGCACAGACTCTTTCGCTTGAGAGAAGCACATTTTTGGGCTAAGCAACTAACGGCAGAGGAATCGCATGATCCTCATAATTATTAAGCTAATGCTTGCAAAAATAAGCATAAAAATATCACACGCAACTGTCATATAATATGTGATATGAAACATGTTAGTTCTTGAGTTCTAGACTAACATTGTTTTGATGATGATCAATACATTATGTTAGTGTGCTAATCAATCTTATGTTTTAGTCTCAGTTTTTCTTAATGATTATATGCTGATGAGACAAAGCATAATGCTTGGAGGATATTACAAGGAATATCTTAAAGACCTCCAAGAGTGATGGTGTGCTCAAGCTTGGATGAAGTCATGAAGATCATCAAATGAAGCCAAAGCTTGGAGCATGATGATGGATGGACATGTAGAGGAGCAATGACAAAGCTTGGAGCTTGATGAAGGAAAGCTCATCAAGGGGTGCCAAAGCTTGGAGATGATGGGGAGCATCAAGGTATCGTGAGCTCGAAGACTTAGACTCTAGGAGATGCAATATGTAATCCATGTAATTTGAATTACTTGCATTTCTCTTTTTGAGTCTAGGATTATTGTAATGCCTTTATAGATGGTCATACTCTCATGCATATGCATTTCACCATCTTAGTGAGCCTTAGGATTATCATAGAATCCAACACTAAAGGTTCATCTAGCCCAAAGACTCAATTGGAGTCTCTGGCTCTCCAACAATCGCCTGATGAAGGCTTCACATTCGACTGGGTCATTTCCGGTCGCCTCTCGTGCCTTCTACAGTCGAATGTGGTGCACTGCTCAAGTCATCCTTTGATTGACTCTTCTTGAGCTTTTTGCATCAGTCGACTGATGTTCAATTTACAGTCGCATGTGTTTCTACATTCGCCTGTGAATTGGTCGACAGTCGACTGTACACTTCTTGCATTTTCTGGGCTTATTCCCAATTTGCAAGACAATCGACTGATGAAGTTTTTACAGTCGCCTGTATATTTACAGTCGCCTGTGACATGGCCATCAGTCGCCTGAAAGACGTAAGTGAGAAATATGCATCTCTATCTGTTTTATTCCATCTCGTGCAGCAGTCGACTGATGAAGGATGAATAGTTGCCTGTCTATTTTGCAGTCGACTGTCATTTGTTCATCAGTCGCCTGTATGCATACTGGGAGTAAGTTGTAACTCTCTGTTTTATTCCATCCATCGCAGCGGTCACCTGATGAAGGATATACAGTCGACTGTCTGTTTACAGTCGCCTGTGTAGTCTTCTATAATCGACTATCCTGGCTCAGATTATAGCCGTTGAACAGTCGACTGTCATTTGTGTTGTGTATTGATTCCCCGGATTTGGTTTTGGATGATGAGCAAAAATAAATAATGTATACTAACTTATTTGTGAGCGCAGTTATGGAGATTGTCGCCAAAATACCACGTACATCAAAAGCGACATCTCAAGATTTCTCAATACGCATGTTCATGTGCCTGAAGCTTCGTTGAAGCTTAAGGAGCAATATTGAGGTCTAGAAGAATGAAGATTGAAGCTTTGAAGACGGCTCGTAAGGTTTATTTTATAGTCTTCTAGCTTCATAGATTAGAATGTTAAGCCTTGAGTAGGACTTACATTATAAACTGCATTTCGCTCATATCTTAGAGCTAGGATTATCATAGAAGCCATTAGAAACTTTCCCGAAGCCTATCGCTTCTTCCCTCGGCTTCGAGTGCATGTTAGTTGGTTCAAGAAGAGTCACCAACCGACTAGATGACGATCTAGTCGGTCAGCAACTCTACATGAACCGACTAGATGCCTTGCTAAATTCAGCTCATTCCAGGTTGATCAATTAGTCGGTCAAAGAAGAGTCATCGACCGACTAGATGACGATCTAGTCGGTTAGGAGTTCTTCTCAGACCGACTAGTTGTGCTTGCCTCTGTACAGCCTGAGCTACTGTTTCGAGTTAGTCGGTCAATGAATGTTTGTCGACCGACTAGTTGAGAAACTAGTCGGTTAGCATTTGTTCTTAAACCGACTAAGTCAACTTGAAGTCTGCCTATTCTATTTCGGCTGTTAGTCGGTCAAAGAACATTCACCGACCGACTAGTTGTGAAACTAGTCGGTCGGCAAGTCTTCTTAGACCGACTAGTTGTCTTTGCCTGTACTTCGACCTTTTGGCTGTTCAACCGTTAGTCGGTCTACGTTGTATCACCGACCGACTAGTTGATGAACTAGTCGGTCTGTGATCCTTCTTTGACCGACTAGTCTGGTTCAGAATAGAGCCGTTGGGATCTTTTCCAACACGATTTTCCTTGCCTCTATAAATACTAACCTGATTTGTTTGAGGCAAGGTTAGAGGTCCTATTTCCAAGCAATTTCAGACCTAAGAGAAGAGCTCTCCCAAGCTATTTCTAAGCTCTCTCTCCCTCACAAGAATCTCTCCCTCAACACCTTGAGCCCTAATTCCTCAAGAGAGATTCTCTCCATTGTGAGCTTCTCAAGCCAAGAGCTTGATTCTAGTCCCCATACTCCACCCTAGGCTTCCATTGCTGGTCATCTTCTTGAAGCTAGGGTTTGGTGACATCCTCTTCCCCAAAATCCATCTTTGCCCTAATTTGGTAAGTATACTCAAGGCATAGGATTTTGTAAGGTAAGAGTTTATTTCATTTCATATTTGAATTGTTGTATACTCTCGGTTGTGAGAGTTTGTGTGATCCCGGATTGTGGGATTCACGGACATCGATTGTAGGTCGATTGCACTTGTGGAGTTTCCGCAAGTGGGTTAGTGGAAATCTTGAGTTAGGGTTTCTAACTCAAGTATCCGGAGGGGATCCGGGTGGTTGGGACGTAGGATCACCGGGGACAAGTCGGGGAGACTTGGGTGGATCCGAACCCAGTAACATACTTTGTTTGCGTTGTTTAATTCTTGTTGATTGTTGTTTAATTCCGCATTGTCGTTTGTTCATTGCACAATAGTTAGGAATAACTCTCTTAATTATTTTAAGTACTATTCACCCCCCTCTAGTACGTGTGCAGTAGCTATACAGGTCATTACAATTGGTATCAGAGCCAAGTTCAAAGCTACACATAGCCAAAGTTGAGAGCTATGACGAACAACGACTACAACGTCTTCAAGAACCGCGATGGAGCTTCTTCAGTTATGGAAGGACTATCCTCCGTCAGGCCTCCACACTTCAACGGTACCAACTACGGGTACTGGAAATGCCGGATGCAAATTTTACTCCGGAGCGCTTCACTATGGAGAGCCACCATGACTGAGTATGTCGAGCCTTCCGAAGAAGATTTTGCGAAGTGGACTCCCACGGAGGTCGCCGTGGAAGTAGCCAATGCCAAGGCAATGAATGCCTTGAATTGTGCGTTGGAGCCCGAGGACTTTAACAAGATATGCAGATGTAAGAGTGCATATCAAATATGGAACAAACTCCTCATTTTGCACGAAGGATGGAGTACGGTAAAAGACTCTAAACTCGTCGTTGCTAACAAAGAATTTGAGTTGTTTCATATGGAGCAGGGTGAAACCATGAAGGAGTACTATGCTCGCTTCGTGGATATATCCAACGACTTGGAATCTCTTGGGAAAACCTACACCCAAAAGGAGAAATGCTCAAAGATTATCGACGGTCTTCCATCATGTTGGGAAAAGCGTACCTTCGCCATCGAGGAAGGTAATGACATGAATAAATATACAGTCGTACAACTAATGGGTACCTTGTTGTCTTATGAGGTACGCAAGGATAGTAAGATCCGGATGAGGGAAAAGATGAAGGCATACTTGAAGCAAGACGAGCCAAAGAAAAAGGTAATTGCATTCAAGGCCGCTCCATCTACCGATGATGAAGATTCGGAAGAAGAAGCGGACGATGAGTTGGACATGGAAGCTTTGGCCAATATGGCAAAGAAGTTCATCCGATTCTTCCGACAAGGTGAGTTGAATCGTAAATCAAAATTTATTTCGACTAATGCTTCTACTCCCGTGTGTTATAAATACAATAAGCCAGGACATATCAAGCCGGATTGTCCTCTCTACAAACATAAGGGGAAGTGGAAGGCATCCAAGCACGACAAGTCGAGAAAGCACAAGAAAGGACTTGTAGGTACCTTCACCGACTCCGACTCCTCAAGTGGAGAGTCGGACGATGAAAGAGTGGAGATTGCACACACGTGCTTCATGGGAAAAGAGGATCGTGATGAAGAGACTTCCTCCGATGAAAGTGAGGATGGAAGCGAGGATGAAGGCGAAGAGGTAACCAATGATGAACTTAGATTAGCCAACGAACAACTTTGGAATAAGTTTTCTAATATGGCTACTAAGTTTATGAAGACTAAAAATGAATTAGATAGTCTTAAAAACTCACCTAAGCCTTGCATTGTCAACAACGACACCGTTGTTGAAGAGTTGAGAAATGAGATTGTAAATCTCAAATCTCAACTTGAGTATGTTCAAATCGAGGATTCAGATGAACATGTGATAGCAGATTTGACGTCTCAAATCTCAACTTTGAGTATTGAGAATAAAAATCTCAAGTCACGTGTTTGTGCACTCGCATCGCAAGTGTCCACTTTGGATGCTTCCTTGCATTCTCTCACCGAGAAGCATGAGAGCACATTAGGCCGAATTCATGAATTCAACAAAGGTAAGGGCAAGTTGGATAATATCCTAAATGACTTACCTCCGGCCAACCATCACATTGGTTTGGGGTATAAGATGGGAGATTCATCCAAATCGTCCGCCACCTTTGTTAGGCCATCTTCCGATGCTTCTACTAGTGGAAGTAAACACTTCATGGGTAGTTCTTCTACCAATGGTGCTTCCGCTAGGAACACACCCCCATTTGGAAAGAAACCCAATTTGGGTGGACCTCCAAAGAAGGGTCATGCTTTCATGTATACCATGCCACGTAGGAACACACATCCTACCCCACATGTTAGCACGTATGATGATTTCTATGCTCCGCATCCACGAGCACGTGCACACCATGTGAGACACACTCATGCACGTGTTCCTCCACATTCATATGCTCATCCTCATTCTCATATGAATAATTATCATCACGCACCATTGCATTGCATGCCATATGCTTACCCACGACATGCATCACATAGAAATCAACAACGTGAGCATGTTCCCAATAGGATTAGGACTCTCAAGACATACACCATTTGGGGTCCGAAGAACACAAGCACGCATAATAAGAATTTGTATGTGCAATCGTTTATAAATGATATTATTTTGAATGATGATTATGTTAGGAAATCACGGTCCTCGTGGACTTGGTTTCCGAAGGGTTAGTTTCCTTTGACCCTTCATTGCTTGGTACCATAAGTTTAATTTCATTTTTATGGGTACCAAAGCAATAGTGGTAAGAATGGGTTACATTTAATTTGAATTGAGTTCACTAAATTTATTGCCTAACCCATAGGATCCAAAAAGATTTTTGGTTACCAAAATGATTTTCTCTAGGCTAAATCCACCATGAGATACCAACCCTACCAACTCCGTGATTTGCAAGGATTTTCATTCGATTGGAGTTGATGGTGCTTAAGTGATGCACCAAAGTAGGGGGAGCTTAATGTTGTAAGTATTTTCATACTTTTGATTCACATTGGTATCCACTGGTAGATTATATTACAATTGGTATCATTTTGCTTCATTTTGTATGCTAGATTAATGTATGCCATTGCCCTATGATGTTCTATCTATTTTTGGCGTAACATTTTTACATGATACATTTGATATGCACATCGGATTATTTTTGTCTGGATGTTGATTTCGTCGTTCGACGATTTTATGGATTAAATAGAATTCTTCCTATGGAAACTTAGAATTGTTTTCCATGCATTCTATTGATTTTGGAGAGTATGTTCCAAAACTCAATAAGTGAAATTGATTTGAGGCTTGATGATTTCGTATTTCGATTTTCGCCTATGGCTTGATGATTTTGTATTTCGACTTTCGCCTATGGCTTGGTGATTTCGTTTTCCGATTTTCGTCGATGGTTTTATGATTTCGGTTTTCGGTTTTCGACTTTGGTCTCTTTGGCATGCTTTGCTTTTATTCGGTATTTTACATTTGATATTTTGCATCGGTGTCATTTTGGACCGTGGTCGTATTCTTCGACTCCCGTGCTTTATTTTTTAGCCATTGCTTTTGTCGTTGATCTCCTCCCGCTCTTTTTGCTAATGCCAAAGGGGGAGAGATATAATAATGACAATGTGCTAATTAATAATTCAAAGGAATTTACCATGAATCTAATTTGATGTGTTAGATTCAGGGGGAGTGAAGATATAAATAAAAGGATCTAGATCCTATATGTGCAATAATAGGATTCATATTTTATATCTCCCTCGCTGCTTGATGCATATGAATATTATTGAATATGGAACTAACGTGTCATCAATGCAGGGGGAGTACGTAAATTTCATTTGAATCATTATTATTGTTTATTATTTATGTTGGTTTGTCATCACCAAAAAGGGGGAGAATGTTGTGTATTGATTCCCCGGATTTGGTTTTGGATGATGAGCAAACATAAATAATGTATACTAACTTATTTGTGAGCGCAGTTATGGAGATCGTCGCCAAAATACCACGTACATCAAAAGCGACATCTCAAGATTTCTCAATACGCATGTTCATGTGCCTGAAGCTTCGTTGAAGCTTAAGGAGCAATATTGAGGTCTAGAAGAATGAAGATTGAAGATTTGAAGACGGCTCGTAAGGTTTATTTTATAGTCTTCTAGCTTCATAGATTAGAATGTTAAGCCTTGAGTAGGACTTACATTATAAACTGCATTTCGCTCATATCTTAGAGCTAGGATTATCATAGAAGCCATTAGAAACTTTCCCGAAGCCTATCGCTTCTTCCCTCGGCTTCGAGTGCATGTTAGTTGGTTCAAGAAGAGTCACCAACCGACTAGATGACGATCTAGTCGGTCAGCAACTCTACATGAACCGACTAGATGCCTTGCTAAATTCAGCTCATTCCAGGTTGATCAATTAGTCGGTCAAAGAAGAGTCACCGACCGACTAGATGACGATCTAGTCGGTTAGGAGTTCTTCTCAGACCGACTAGTTGTGCTTGCCTCTGTACAGCCTGAGCTACTATTTCGAGTTAGTCGGTCAAGGAATATTTGTCGACCGACTAGTTGAGAAACTAGTCGGTCAACATTTGTTCTTAAACCGACTAAGTCAACTTGAAGTCTGCCTATTCTATTTCGGCTGTTAGTCGGTCAAAGAACATTCACCGACCGACTAGTTGTGAAACTAGCCGGTCAGGAAGTCTTCTTAGACCGACTAGTTGTCTTTGCCTGTACTTCGACCTTTTGGCTGTTCAACCGTTAGTCGGTCTACGTTGTATCACCGACCGACTAGTTGATGAACTAGTCGGTCAGTGCTCCTTCTTTGACCGACTAGTCTGGTTCAGAATAGAGCCGTTGGGATCTTTTCCAACACGATTTTCCTTGCCTCTATAAATACTAACCTGATTTGTTTGAGGCAAGGTTAGAGGTCCTATTTCCAAGCAATTTCAGACCTAAGAGAAGAGCTCTCCCAAGCTATTTCTAAGCTCTCTCTCCCTCACAAGAATCTCTCCCTCAACACCTTGAGCCCTAATTCCTCAAGAGAGATTCTCTCCATTGTGAGCTTCTCAAGCCAAGAGCTTGATTCTAGTCCCCATACTCCACCCTAGGCTTCCATTGCTGGTCATCTTCTTGAAGCTAGGGTTTGGTGACATCCTCTTCCCCAAAATCCATCTTTGCCCTAATTTGGTAAGTATACTCAAGGCATAGGATTTTGTAAGGTAAGAGTTTATTTCATTTCATATTTGAATTGTTGTATACTCTCGGTTGTGAGAGTTTGTGTGATCCCGGATTGTGGGATTCACGGACATCGATTGTAGGTCGATTGCACTTGTGGAGTTTCCGCAAGTGGGTTAGTGGAAATCTTGAGTTAGGGTTTCTAACTCAAGTATCCGGAGGGGATCCGGGTGGTTGGGACGTAGGATCACCGGGGACAAGTCGGGGAGACTTGGGTGGATCCGAACCCAGTAACATACTTTGTTTGCGTTGTTTAATTCTTGTTGATTGTTGTTTAATTCCGCATTGTCGTTTGTTCATTGCACAATAGTTAGGAATAACTCTCTTAATTATTTTAAGTACTATTCACCCCCCTCTACTACGTGTGCAGTAGCTATACAGGTCATTACAATTTGTTCATCTGTCAACTGTCTGTGCCATAAACTGCTAAAATCTAGCCGTTGTAGATTTCTTCCATTTGGATTTTTGGCTGGTTTTATGGGTTCCTTTGGGCTTCCTATATATAGGAGTTGGCTTAGTTCATTTAGAACTCTTGGTTAATATTGAATATCTTTGAGAATCAATAGCCACACCTAATCTCTCCCATTTTCCTCTCAAGAGCATATTTCTCTTCATGCATTGAAGCTAGTTTATAGGGAAATTCTCCAAGGGATCTAATTCTCATTCCTTTCTTGGAGAACATCCTTCTTCTCTTTATTTCATACATTCAAGTGAGAAGTGTTAGGATTCATTCCTAGAAGAGAGAAAGATCATCAAGTGCAATCAAAGCCTCATCTCAAGCACTTGAGTTTCACTTGCATGCCTTCTTCATCGCATTGGTAAGATCATATCGAGGCATAGGTAAGTGTTTTTTCGTTTCACCTTTGTGATACCCCTAACTCTCTTTGTGGGAATTAGATACTCTCTTTGTGGGAGTTTGGTATCCTAGTGTAGGGCTAACCCTAATTCTCTGTGTGGGAGTTTGACCCCCTGTGTAGGGTTGGTTAGGTCCTTGTGTAGGATAAAATCCTCTGTGTGAGGTATCTCTATGTGAGCTTGTATTCACTTCTCTGTGTTGGAATATAGTGAATATTGGTATGGCTGGACGTACCCATGTTTTGGGGAACCATGGTAAAATCTTTGTGTTTGCGATTGTTGTTGTTGAGCACTCTGTTTAAATTTTGCTGCTTATTGTGCTTTAATTTTAGTAACTTTAAATTAAGCACTTTGCTTGTTATTACACTATTCACCCCCCTCTAGTGTGTGTAGCCCCGCAGGGTCCCTTACAAAACATATTTAAATGATCCTAAAGCAAGCACCATAGATGAATAATATGCTGAAATATGAATATATGTACTGGGGTAGTTCAAATTTTTTTAAAAAAAACTGAGCTTATGCCACTATATTATTTATTTGCAAGAAAAAATATTTTCGTGTTTCTGCCAATATTTTTCTTTTATTTTTCCCTTTTATTCCCCATTTCCCCTATATTTCGTTTATTTTTCATTTAATTTACCCCTTAAACCAATTTTCCTTCGGTTTTGGGCCTCAGCCCATAAAAACTGACACTAATAATATTTTTTCTTTGGTTTGCTGGGCCGAGGCCGGTAGCAAAGCTGCTGGCTTCGGCCCGCGTCTGCATTTTTCCTTTTTTTGTTTAATTGTCCGCGTGCTGCTGTGGGCTTCGGGCTGCAGCTAAAACACCCCCTTTTTTGTTTGGGCCGTTCGCTATGGGCTTCGTCCTAAAAGAAATAGTTTTTTTTTTCACTGCGACACCACCGCGGGCGGTGGTGGTGTGCCGCCATTGCTGCATCGGGATAGGAGATTTTGCACTATCGTCACTTCTGGCAGTGACGCACCATCGCTAGGGCGATAGTGGGTTGGGGTTTTAGGGACGTCATCGCTTCTGG
This sequence comes from Scilla litardierei, assembly GCA_030789695.1. NCBI lineage: Eukaryota > Viridiplantae > Streptophyta > Magnoliopsida > Asparagales > Asparagaceae > Scilla > Scilla litardierei. Next base: position 45,238,902 of record CM061134.1, read on the forward strand.
CAGCAACGGACCGTCGTTGGGGGCGGCGGTTGGTTGCCAGCGGCTTCGGTCCATCGATGTCTATATTTTTTTGTTTTTGTGTAAACCCTAAGTAGGGGTTATCATCGCCGCCAACGGCTGCGTGCCACAACTACAAGGATGGTTACCGGGGGAGAAGAAGGTAAGGGGGTGGGGAGAGGTTGGGGTTTACCGGCGGCATACGGGCCCAGTCAGCTGGCCATTTAAATGTTTTTAATGTTGTGGCCGAGGGGTCGGCGACTGATTTACCGCCGTCTGGGTTGTCGGCGGCCATGGCTTGCCACCCTCTCACCCTGGGGATGGGCTAGCAGCCGATGGTCGCTACCAAGGGTCCGTGGCTAAAGGCCACAGCCTTCCCCTATTTTGTTTTTTTCGTTTCGTTTTGATCTAGTGCATTGATATTTGACTGATATCATGAGCATGATAAAAATTGCTGGGTTTTTCGATATACCTCAAAATCGAAGAATGCGGACGTGGGGGTTTGGTTTCTCCTTCGCTCGCAGCAATCCTACGTCGTCCTCAAAGCTTTCGCTACGTCCAGGCCCTCTCCCATGGGAAGAGCGTGCTGATTATATTATACCATGTTGCCGTATATACGAGTACCGTTTACGTATTATTGATTGTATTTATACGTGTATGTATTTAGAGATATTTATATATGGTTGTATATTATGGGGCTAAGTGATTAGATATGGATGTGTGATATGTGGATAAATATATTATATAGAATAGTTGGATGCATACTATAGTGCATACTGTATAAGTGTAAAGGATATTTATGTATTGAATATTGGATTGTGTAACATATTGTAGTGCATATGAGATATTGTACATTTGTATATAAGTAGTGAATAATATTGTACCATATATAGGTGTAGTTTGTGAATATGTTACTCAGGATGTGGTTTTGTGCACTATGGAACATGTGCAATATTTAGGAAAGTGAGGGGGTTTGTGCATATTCATTGCTAGGTGTCATTAGAGAGAGGTGTGTGTGTGTGTGTGTGTGTGTGTGTGTGTGTGTGTGTGTGTGTGTGTGTGTGTGTGTGTGTGTGTTGGGGGGGATGACACCTGGAGGGTAAATCACCTTTAACCACTCCCTCTCACATTCTCTCCATCTACCTACCCTTCCCAAAACCAAACCAGCTACTTCCCCTTGGGCTGTGTTTTTGTTTTCCATAGAGAGAGGTGAAGAGAAATAGGAGAAGAAGAAGAAAGAGAAAGAAGAAACCCCAATAAATCTCTCCCTCTCTTCATCAAGCTCACGTAAGGACCCCAAGCAACTGTCTCCATTCCCTCCATCAAGTCGAACACCCGCACAACTCCATCATAAACCATCACCATTGGAGCTCGAGAAAGGCTTGAGGAAGAGTAAAGCTTTTAGATGGTCTTCAAGGAGAAGAAGGGTCAAAAGAAATCTTGGAGGACTGTTTAAGGTAGGAATTCTAACCGAATTAGTTAGAGTTATTTTTGGAATCGCGTAGGAGATGGCGTTAATTCTGTATAAATTGCCGATTTATGGAACCACATGGGCGTATAGAGGTCGTGTTGTCACCACAAGGTCGAGTCGTGACCGTGTGATGGCCGTTCGACCCTCAGAAGGGTCACACGGTCGTAAAACAACAATGCCCTCATTTTTGGCCCCACATGGCCATGTCGAACTACGACACGGTCGTGTTGTCCCTCGAGACACTAAAATGCGTCGACATAGACGCTAATAAGCGTAATTGAACGCTTTCTGATCAACACGGTCATGTGGAATCCCCAAATGACCATGAGGCAAAGTTGGTGGAACCCTCATACCCCCAAACGGCTGTGTAGAAGTGAAACGGTCGTATGGAAGGGTGACACGATTGTGTGGAAAAGTGACACGGCCGTGTGGCCTAGTTCTTCCACACTGCTGCTGTATTTTATTTCAACTCTGTCCTGAATATTCAAAAATTCATAACTCATAGTAGAAAACTCCAACTTTGATGATTCAAGATGTTTTGAAAAGGTCAAGAAGCTACTACAACTCTCTAGAAGAAAGCAAAGCCTAATTTTTGACTATAGAAAGGTGTAAACGGAAGGTTTAGAACATAGTGTTAGTTTTGATAGGTTTTACTATACTGTGGAAAAAAATGCCATATCTCTCACTACAGACCCCCAAACGACACAATCTTAGACAATTTGGAAACAACACTTAAGTATCTACAACTTTTATTTTGATCTCTAATTCATATTATGGCTTTAAATAACTGTGTTATACTAATATATTAGAGTGCAGATTCAAAAATAGAATTCTAAAATTGTCATATAAATCTCATGTTAAAATTTGTGAAATGATTTTGATTAGTTTAAAAGTTGAGACTTCCATGTTAATCTTGTACTTAAACATTCATGATTATTGGTACCATTTAGTTTGTCACTTATCATGTCATAAATTGGACTTAGCACTATGGAGACATATCGTATGCTTAAAGTCATGTCCATGTTAAAGCAGTGCTTGAATTAAGTAATTAATACCATGTGATCGCGTCGAAATGTACACCCAAAACAATGTAGTTTTACCGCAAGCGCACGGTTAAGTGGTGAGCGGGTATCGACTCACGGGGAGGAACTGTTGGTGTTACCTTGGTCACTTGGCAGAGATGGAACAATGGTGAACAAATGTGTGTCACGAATGTATAAAAATGTCGTTTGTAAATTCGATTAATAAGAATGTCTAGGACTAGAGAATCCCCACTATAGATTTTCGAGTATCAATGTGAATATGAACTTCCATATTACTAACTCCTAATTTAGGGTGAAATTTTTGCAACTATATTGAGAACTAGCCCACGCTCTCACGCTACGCAAGTCTATAATAACTTAAGCTAGAACCTCGCTCTTGCGCAAGCCTAGTTTAAATTATTAGCATTAAGATTGACAATATAATTCAATTCTAACTCAAGTTCACTGTCGTGCAACGAGAGTTCGAATCTAGATTATAATGGTTCGTATTCGTCTTACCGTCGAACATGCGAATATAATTATAGAAATATAATAAAGATGCTAGTTTTGGTCGCTCTCGTGCACCAATTCTAAGGTATCACAATTATATATCTAAATCAAATATATAGGGCTCCTTATAGATCAAGATCCTCACTCGAGCTCTCAAGATATAAGTATAAATCCCTATCTATTCGTAGTAGATCAACCATAATCTAACCCTAAAATAAGTTTAGCAACATGGGTTTTCAATAGATTTCACATATCAAGTTCTAAATTTATAGGGTTCATCCTTTTACCCTAGAGCAAAGAGACCACTCACAAGTATTCATGACCAAATCAATAAAATTGATAGATGCGATAGAAATCATCATAGATAAAAGATCTAAACAAGAAATAATCATAAAAACTAGAAACAATAAGAGTTTTGACAAACCAATGAGTTCCAAGCTTCAATCCAACAAGAAATTTAAGAACTAGCTCTCCAATTCAAAAAATACAACAAAATAAAGTAGAGTCTTCTCTAAGATCTCTAGCCGTATCGTTTCTCCTTTTTTGACGGCTCATAAAACTACCAATTTATACTAACTCAAAAACCTAGGGAAAAGCTGACCAAAATGCCCTCAGACCTTGGCAGGCGGTCACTCGACCGAGTGAAAATGTCACTCGGTCGAGTGGTATTCCCTGTAGAAAATCCTCAAAAACTGGCATTCTGTCTTCTCTGGACACTTGGTCGAGTGGTCGGCACACTCGGTCAAGTTACCTTCTCACTCGGTCGAGTGAGAGTTCCTGCAGAACTCTTGAGAATCCGCATTCTGCCTCCAGCTTTTCTTTCCTCACTCAGTTGAGTGTGCTTCTCACTCGGTCGAGTGAAAGTTTCACTAGGCCGAGTGCATTTGCGTCGCTTCTTGGTTGGGGCTGTATCTGTTTCACTCGGTCGAGTGGTCTACGCCACTCGGCCGAGTGGGATGAGTTTTAATTTTTTTCTCTCTTTTCTGGCTTCCTTCCTTGTCCTCTTCTCTTCCTTCTGCTTCTTCTCATCTTCAAGCATCGTGAGCTCCTCGATATCATCGCCGCTGATGCTCCGGCATTCGTACATATGCTCCTAGCTCCAATTTCTCCCGATTGCTCCATATTTCCTGATAATCCAACGAAACACAGAAATAGTGACATTTGTCGAGAAATCGTTGTTTAAGCTTTACATTTCCAATATGAGCAATCGATATGGTATGACAATATGCGGAAATAAAGTGTAAAATATGAGCATATCAAAATCTTCTAAGCTTGTTGGTAGGCTCATATTTTACAAATTATCTGCATTTTCCACCCCATAATGATTGCTCATATTACGATTTGGACGCTTAAAAGACGTTTTTACGATATATTTCACTATTTCTTTGTTTGTCTGATTTCAGGATATATAGAGCAATCGGGAGCAATTTGGAGCAACGAGCGCTTACATGCGTGTCGGAGCGTCATTGACGATGATATTGGAGAGCTGATGGCACTGGAGGATGAGTAGAAGAAGAAGGAAGGCGAAAGAAATGACGAGGAAGCAAGAAGAAGGATAAAAGAGTAATGAAACAGGCTACTCGGCCGAGTGACGCAGCTCACTTGACCGAGTAGAGCAGTGCACTCAACCGAGTGAAGCTGACATGCCCAATCCAGCCTGAAGAAGAGATGTAATGTACTCGGCCGAGTGGGAGTTTCCACTCGCCCGAATGAGAAGCCCACTCGACCCAGTGGAGATAAAAATGTGAAGAAATCCTTCGACACTTCTCTGTTTTTAGAGAGGATCTACATTAGGTCCTACTCGACCGAGCAAGAATCTCACTCGACCGAGTGAGAAGACTACTCGGCCGAGTGGTCTGAACTTCCAGAACACTGAAAATCCCTATTTTCTACAGATTTCTCTCTCGACCGAGTGGGCAGTTCACTCAGCCAGTTTTCCAAAACAAGGGTATGCAGCTGTTCAGGGGCAAATCTGTCAGGATTTTTTGAACTTTATAGGCGGCTATAAATACCCAGTTTTGTGGGCAGCCCAAGGAGAGACTCTTTAGAATAATTTTCTTAGTTTTAATTGGAGTTCTAGTTTTCTTTTGGCGAAAGGATTGGAGAGAAGGATCTAAATTTCTTATTCTAGAAGCTTGTATTCCAAAATTGGTTTGTCTAAACTCTTGCAAGTTGATATTTTTATGATATATGTCTCTCTAAATCTGAGTTTTGTGATGAATTCTATTGCACATCTTGTTTCTATTGTGATTTCTATGATGAATTGTGAGTAGTCTCTTTGTTCTAGCAAAGGGATGAACCCTATGGATTTAAAGTATGATTTGTGAGATCTATTGAATTGCTATGTCGCTAAGCTTGTTAAGGGTTAGGTTGTGATTGATTTGCTACGGATAACTAGGGATTCCTATTGGATCTTGAGAGCTCGAGAGAGAATCTTGATCGAAGGGAAGCCCTAGATATTCGATTTAGATCTATAATCGAGATTCCCTAGAATTGGTGCATGAGAGCGACCAAAGCTAGCATCTTTATTATATTTCTATAATTATATTCATTTGTACGACGGTAAAACGGATACGAACTATCACGATCTAGATTCGAGCTTAAGTTGAGCAAGAGCGAGCTTGAGTTGGAATTGGATATTATTGTCGATTTTAATGCTAGTAGTTTGAACTAGGCTTACGAGAGAGCGATATTCTAGTTTAGATTACTATAGACTTGCGTAATGCGAGAGCATGCGTTGGTTCCCAATTTAGTTGCGATAAGTTCACCCTAAATCAAGAGTAGTAATATAGAAATTCGTGTTTCACATTGATTGCTTGAAATCTATAGTGGGGATTTCCAAGCCCTAGACATTCTAATAAATTGAATTTAGAACCAACACTTTGAACGATTGTGACACTAATATTTCTTCGCCACCATTTCACAACAGCTTAGTAATCCATATAGATACCAATAGTTCCTCCCCGTGATTCGATACCCGCTTACCACTTAACTATGCGCTTGCGGTAAAACCACATTGTTTTCGGAGTTACTATCCGAGACGACCAAGTTCTTGGCGCCGTTACCGGGGACGTGACTTTATTCTATATTTTTACTTAGCTATTCTTCACTAAAACTCATGCATTTACTGATGTCACTTTCCAGGTTGTTTTATAGGTTTTGATCAAGTTTATCTGGGAGACGCAATGATGAGTACAAACTCTGACGCGCAACTTGTTGATACTTTTGCATCCTACGGGGGGAACTCGTGGATGAAGTTTGGGTCACAAGACCTATTGTCATCAACATGGAGGACCATCTTGAGCAACAACTTGCCAACTTCATTATTAACCAAATCTCCCTAGAAGGAACAATCGAGGGCGACATTAGAGTCTATGTTGAGGAAAATGAGTTACATCTTCAAGCTGACGAAGTTCCTCAACCCCCAATGGATGAAGGCATTGAAGCATACGCTGTAGAATTTGGTGCTCGTGAAGAACAACCTTGGGATACCGACATTCAGGAAAGTGCACTTGATGATTCCTTTTGTGACACCCATCTAAAACTGACTTATCTTTTGATGACAAGTATGTACAAGAGGAGAGCGGTAGTTCTGTTGATTCGGGAGCAGAGATGCCTAGCATATACTTAGATGCTCCATCTTCACCAAGTGATGATTTTAAGTCTGCATGCGAAAGCCTATCTTCTGAAGAGGAAGAGAACGAAGATAAGGCCGAGGACGCTATGTATCACAGGAGAGGGAAACAGTGGGTACAATGCCCCACTGAGGTAGAACTGAAACAATTAACTCCTAACTTGAGATATGCATTTTTAGGTGATAAATTGACCTATCTTGTGATTGTTAATCCTAGTCTTAACCACAACCAACTTGAGAGCCTTTTAAACGTTCTGAGAAGCCATAGGGATGTCCTTGGCTATATCAATTTCGACGTAAAGGGAATCGACCCTCGGCTGTGTACCCACATGATCCACCTAGAAAACACTGATGCCACCTCCATCGAGCCTCAAAGGCGGTTAAACCCCAACATGAAGGAGGTGGTTAAAACCGAGATCCGTAGATTGCTTGAAGCGGATATCGTCTATCCTATATCTGACAGAAGATGGGTCAGCCCGGTTCATATTGTCCCTAATAAGGGAGGAATGACCGTTATAAAAAATGATAAGGGAGAATAGATATCCACCAGAACCGTCATGGGTTGGCGCATGTGCATTGATTACAGAAAATTAAATAAAGCCACTCGGAAGGACCATTAGCCTTTACCCTTTATTGACCAAATGCTTGAACGCCTTGCTAAACACAAATATTTTTTCTATTTGGATGGGTATTCGAGATTCTTTCAGATTCCCCTCCATGAAGATGATCAAGAAAAGACTACTTTCACATGCCCTTACGGCACCTATGCATACCGCAGGATGCCCTTTAGTCTTTGCAACGCCCCGCTACCTTTTAAAGGTGTATGACATCCATCTTTTCTGATTATATTGAAGACATCATGGAAGTCTCCATGGATGATTTTTTTGTGTATGGCAGTGAATTTGACTCTTGATTGGCTAATTTAACCAAAGTTTTAAAAAGATGCCAACAAAATAATCTGATGCTTAATTGGGGAAAATGCCATTTTATGGTGACTTAGGGGATAGTTCTTGGACACCTAGTCTCATCGAGAGGGATTGAGGTGGATAAAGCTAAAATTGAAGTTATAGAAAAGCTACCTCCTCCCATTAATGTTAAGGGCATTAGAGGATTAGTTGGTCATGCGGGGTTTTACCGCCGCTTTATCAAGGATTTTGCTCAAATTGCCCATCCTATTACAGCTTTGCTTGCTAAAGATGCACCTTTTGTTTTTTCTGATGATTGCTTGTAGGCGTTCAACACACTTAAGGAGACACTTATTTCATCTCCAATTATACAACCTCCGGATTGGGCTCTTCCTTTTGAGTTGATGTGTGATACTAGTGACCAAACAGTTAGAGCAGTGTTGGGGCAAAGAAAGGATATAAAGCTTCATGCGATCTATTATGCAAGCAAAACCTTGGATGAAGCACAAAAAAACTACACCACCACCGAAAAGGATCTCTTGACCGTAGTTTACTCTATTGAGAAGTTCCGCTCGTACCTTCTTGGATCAAAGGTGATTGTGCATACGGACCATGCGGCATTGAAGTACCTCTTGAATAAAAAGGAAGCCAAGCCTAGGCTAATAAGATGGGTTCTCCTTCTACAAAAATTTGACTTGGAAATCAGAGACAAAAGGGGTACAAACAATCTTGTAGCGGACCATGTATCAAGGCTAATTCGTGATGGTAAGGATGAAAGCTTGCCGATCGATGACACATTTGCCGACGAGAAGCTCTTTGCGTTTAGATCCTTGGAAGTACCTTGGTTTGCAGATTTCGTGAATTATTTGGCTTGCGGTATTAAACCGCATGGGTTAGCTACACAACAAAGGAGGTTCATGCATGAAGTCCGGAGCTATTTTTGGGAAGACCCATATCTCTTTAAGATATGCAATGATGGCATTATACGGAGATGCATTTCTAAAGATGAAACCACTTCTATCATCTCACATTGTCACGATATGCTATGTGGAGAACATGCAGCCGCTTCCAAAATCACCGCTAAGATATTACAATGTGGATTCTATTGGCCTACAATGTTCAAAGACACACACGAGTTCATCAAAAAGTGTGATAGATGCTAAAGGACGGGAAACATATCCAAACGGAATGAGATACCAATGAAGCCCAGCTTGGAGATCGAGCTCTTTGATTGTTGGGGAGTTGATTTCATGGGACCTTTTCCATCTAGCAAGGAAAATAAATATATATAGGTGGCCATCGACTATGTTTCAAAGTGGGTGGAAGTTATTGCCACCCTGACGTCCCCCGCCTTTGCGCGTCAGATGTGTGCAATATATAATTGGGGGCGTGAGATTTAAACATTTATAACCGCAAGCGCACGGTGTTGTAGTGTGGCTTGGGGGTCGAACTCAGGGAGGCGTGGTTGTGCTTGTGTCAAGAAGGATCGGATTCACCCCATGGGCGAGCTAGCCTGAATCGGATGATGGGTTGTCACAGAAAATAGAATGCGAGGGATAAACAATATAAAGAGAAAACCCGGGACTTCGGTTTCCACCCTATCGTGCGATTCTCGCCGATACGGCCTACGGGTAGGATAGTGATCGGAATTAGGGTCTATGGTGAGACGTTGCCTCTAAAAGTGGTACCAGCGTCCCATGGGCCCGATATTCCGGTTGGTGCCCAGGATGATGTTGTGATATGATTCCCCGGATTTGGTTTTGGATGATGAGCAAACATAAATAATGTGTTCTAACTTATTTGTGAGCGCAGTTATGGAGATCGTCGCCAAAAGAATACGAACATCAAAAGTGATGCCTCAAGACTTCTCAATACGCGTGATATTGTGCCTGGAGCTTCGTTGAAGCTCAAGGAGTTTTATGGAAGTCAAGAGGAATGAAGATTGAAGCTTTGAAGACGGCTCGTAAGGTTTATTTTATAGTCTTCTAGCTTCATTTATTAGAATGTTAAGCCTTGAGTAGGACTTACTTTATAATCTTCATTTCACTCATATCTTAGAGCTAGGATATTCATAGAAGCCATTAGAAACTTTCCCGAAGCCTATCGCTTCTTCCATCGGCTTCGAGTGCATGTTAGTTGGTTCAAGAAGAGTCACCAACCGACTAGATGACGATCTAGTCGGTCGGCAACTCTACATGAACCGACTAGTTTGCCTTCTCTACATTCAGCTCTTTCCATGACTACAGTTAGTCGGTCAAAGAAGAGTCACCGACCGACTAGATGACGATCTAGTCGGTCAGGAGTCCTTCTCAGACCGACTAGTTGTGTACAGTCATTTTCAGCCTGAGCTACTGTTTCGAGTTAGTCGGTCAAAGAACGTTTACCGACCGACTAGTTGAGAAACTAGTCGGTCAGCATTTGTGCTTAAACCGACTAAGTCATCTTGAAGTCAGCCTATTCTTTTTCAACGTTAGTCGGTCAAAGAACATTCACCGACCGACTAGTTGTGAAACTAGTCGGTCGGCAAGTCTTCTTAGACCGACTAGTTGTCTTTGCCTGTACTTCGACTTCTTGGCTGTTCTACCGTTAGTCGGTCTACGTTGTATCACCGACCGACTAGTTGATGAACTAGTCGGTCAGTGATCCTTCTTTGACCGACTAGTCTGCTTCAGAATAGAGCCGTTAGGATTCTTTCAAACTCGATTTCTCTTGCCCCTTTAAATAGAATCCTGATTCGTTTGAAGAGGGGTTAGAGGTCCTATTTCCAAGCAATTTCAGACCTAAGAGAAGAGCTCTCCCAAGCTATTTCAAAGCTCTCTCTCCCTCACAAGAATCTCTCCCTCAACACCTTGAGCCCTAATTCCTCAAGAGAGATTCTCTCCATTGTGAGCTTCTCAAGCCAAGAGCTTGATTCAAGTCACCATACTCCACCCTAGGCTTCCATTGCTGGTCATCTTCTTGAAGCTAGGGTTTGGTGTCATCATCTTCCTCAAAATCCCTCATTGCCCTAATTTGGTAAGATTTACTCAAGGCATAGGATTTTGTAAGGTAAGAGTTTATTTCATTTCAATCGTATTTGAATTGTGTCTCTCGGTTGTGAGAGAGGTTGTGATCCCGGTTTGTGGGAGTCACATGTCTTTTGTATGATTTGACTTGTGAAGGTTTTTCACAAGTACTTCATAGTGGAAATCTTGAGTTAGGGTTGCTAACTCAAGTATCCGGAGGGGATCCGGGTGGTTGGGACGTAGGATCACCGGGAACAAGTCGGGGAGACTTGGGTGGATCCGAACCCAGTAATATTGTTTGTTTGCGTATGTTTTAATTCTTGTTGATAGTTGTTTAATTCCGCATTGTCGTTTGTTTCGTGCACAATAATTAGGAATAACTATCTTGATTATTTTAAGTACTATTCACCCCCCCTCTAGTACGTGTGCAGTAGCTACCACAGGGCACTACAATTGGTATCAGAGCCAAGGTTAAAGCTACAAGTTCAAAGCTATGACGAACAACGACTACAACGTCTTCAAGAACCGCGATGGAGCTTCTTCAGTTATGGAAGGACTATCCTCTGTCAGGCCTCCACACTTCAACGGTACCAACTACGGGTACTGGAAATGCCGGATGCAAATTTTCCTCCGGAGCGCTTCACTATGGAGAGCCACCATGACGGAGTATGTCGAGCCTTCCGAAGAAAATTTCGCGAAGTGGACACCCGCGGAGGTCGCCGCGGAAGTTGCCAATGCCAAGGCAATGAATGCCTTGAATTGTGAGTTGGAGCCCGAGGACTTCAACAAGCTATGCACATGTAAGAGTGCATATCAAATATGGAACCAACTCCTCATATTGCATGAAGGATCGAGTACGGTAAAAGATTCTAAACTCGTCGTTGCTAATAAAGAATTTGAGTTGTTCCATATGGAGCAGGGCGAAACCATGAAGGAATATTACGCTCGCTTCGTGGATATATCCAACGACTTGGAAGCTCTTGGGAAAACCTACACCCAAAAGGAGAAATGCTCAAAGATTATCGACGGTCTTCCATCATGTTGGGAAAAGCGTACCTACGCCATCGAGGAAGGTAATGACATGAATAAATATACCGTCGTACAACTAATGGGTACATTGTTGTCTTATGAGGTACGCAAGGATAGTAAGATCCGGATGAGGGAAAAGATGAAGGCGTACTTGAAGCAAGACGAGCCAAAGAAAAAGGCAATTGCATTCAAGGCCGCTCCATCTACCGATGATGAAGATTCGGAAGAAGAAGAGGACGAAGAATTGGACATGGAAGCATTGGCCAATATGGCAAAGAAATTCATCCGATTCTTCCGACAAGGTAAGTTGAATCGTAAATCTAAATTTATTTCGACTAATATTTCTACTCCCGTGTGTTACAAATGCAACAAGCCAGGACATATCAAGCCGGATTGTCCTCTCTACAAACATAAGGGGAAGTGGAAGGCATCCAAGCACGACAAGTCGAGAAAGCACAAGAAAGGACTTGTAGGTACCTTCACCGACTCCGACTCCTCAAGTGGAGAGTCGGACGATGAAAGAATGGAGAATGCACACACGTGCTTCATGGGAAAAGAGGATCGTGATGAAGAGACTTCCTCCGATGAAAGCGAGGATGGAAGCGAGGATGAAGGCGAAGAGGTAACCAATGATGAACTTAGAATAGCCAATGAACAACTATGGAATAAGTTTTCTAATATGGCTACTAAGTTTATGACGACTAAAAATGAATTAGATAGTCTTAAAAACTCGCCTAAGCCTTTCATTGTCAACAACGACACCGTTGTTGATGGGTTGAGAAATGAGATTGAAAATCTCAAGTCTCAACTTGAGCATGTTCATATCGAGGATTCGGATGAACATGTGATAGCGGATTTGACGTCTCAAATCTCAACTTTGAGTATTGAGAATAAAAATCTCAAGTCACGTGTTTGTGCACTCGCATCGCAAGTGTCCACTTTGGATGCTTCTTTGCATTCTCTCACCGAGAAGCATGAGAGCACATTAGGCCGAATTCATGAATTCAACAAAGGTAAGGGCAAGTTGGATGATATCCTAAATGACTTACCTCCGGTCAATCATCACATTGGTTTGGGGTATAAGATGGGAGAGTCATCCAAATCGTCCGCCACCTTTGTTAGGCCATCTTCCGATGCTTCTACTAGTGGAAGTAAACACGTCATGGGTAGATCTTCTACCAATGGTGCTTCCGCTAGGAACACGCCCCCATTTGGAAAGAAACCCACTTTGGGTGGACCTCCAAAGAAGGGTCATGCTTACATGTATACCATGCCACGTAGGAACACACATCCTACCCCACATGTTAGTACAAATGATGATTTTTTTTCTCCGCACCCACGAGCACGTGCACACCTTGTGAGACACACTCATGCACGTGTTCCTCCACACCCATATGTTCATCCTCATTCTCATATGAATAATTATCATCATGCACCATTGCATCGCATGCCATATGCTTACCCACGATATGCATCACATAGAAATCAACAACATATGCATGTTCCCAATAGGATTAGGACTCCCAAGACATACACCATTTGGGGTCCGAAGAACACAAGCATGCATAATAAGAATTTGTATGTGAAATCGTTTATTAATGATGTTATCTTGAATGATGATTATGTTGGGAAATCAAGTTCCTCTTGGACTTGGTTTCCGAAGGGTTAGTTTCCTTTGACCCTTCATTGCTTGGTACCATAAGTTTAATTTCATTTTATGGGTACCAAAGCAATTGTGGTTTGTATGGGTTACATTTAATTTGAATTTGGTTAGCTAAATTTATTGCCTAACCCATAGGATCCAAAAAGATTTTTGGATACCAAAATGATATTCTCTAGGTTAAATCCACCATGAGATACCAACCCTACCAACTCCGTGATTTGCAAGGATTTTCATTTGATTGGAGTTGATGATGCTTGAATGATGCACCAAAGTAGGGGGAGCTTAATGTTGTAAGTATGTTCATACTTTTGATTCATATTGGTATCCATTGGTAGAATATAGTACGATTGGTATCATTTTGCTTCATTTGGTATGCTAGATTAGTGTATGCCATTGTTATATGATGTTCTATCTATTTTTGGCATAACATTCTTGCATGCTACATTTGGTATGCACATCGGATTATTTTTGTCTCTGATATTGATTTCGTCGTTCGACGATTTTATGGATTTAATAGAATTCTTTCTATGGAAACATAGAATTGTTTTCCATGCATTCTATTGATTTTGGAGAGTATGTTCCAAAACTCAATAAGTGAAACCGATTTGAGTTTTGATGATTTCGGATTTCGTTTTTCGCCTATGGCTTGATGATTTCATATTTCGATTTTCGCCTATGGCTTGGTGATTTCGTTTTCCGATTTTCACCGATGATTTTATGATTTCGGTTTTCGTATTTCGCCTATGGTTTGATGATTTCGGTTTCCGATTTTCGACTTTGGTCTCCTTGACACGCTTTGCTTTTATTCGGTATTTTTCATTTGATGTTTTGCATTGGTGTTATTTTGGGCCTTGGTCGTATTCTTCGACTCCCATGCGTTATTTTTTAGCCATTGGTTTTGTCTCCTCCCGCTCTTTTTGGTAATGCCAAAGGGGGAGAGATATAATAATGACAATGTGCTATTTAATAATTCAAAGGAATTTTCCATGAATCTAATTTGATGTGTTAGAATTCAGGGGGAGTGAAGATATAAAATGGATTTTGATCCTATATGTGCAATAGTAGGATTCATATTTTATATTTCCCTCGCTGCTTGATGCATATGAACATTATTGAATATGGAACTAACGTGTCATCAATGCAGGGGGAGTAAGTAAATTTCAATTGCATCATTATTATTGATTATTATTTATGTTGGTTTGTCATCACCAAAAAGGGGGAGAATGTTGTGATATGATTCCCCGGATTTGGTTTTGGATGATGAGCAAACATAAATAATGTGTTCTAACTTATTTGTGAGCGCAGTTATGGAGATCGTCGCCAAAAGAATACGAATATCAAAAGTGATGCCTCAAGACTTCTCAATACGTGTGATAGTGTGCCTGGAGCTTCGTTGAAGCTCAAGGAGTTTTATGGAAGTCAAGAGGAATGAAGATTGAAGCTTTGAAGACGGCTCGTAAGGTTTATTTTATAGTCTTCTAGCTTCATTTATTAGAATGTTAAGCCTTGAGTAGGACTTACTTTATAATCTTCATTTCACTCATATCTTAGAGCTAGGATATTCATAGAAGCCATTAGAAACTTTCCCGAAGCCTATCGCTTCTTCCATCGGCTTCGAGTGCATGTTAGTTGGTTCAAGAAGAGTCACCAACCGACTAGATGACGATCTAGTCGGTCGGCAACTCTACATGAACCGACTAGTTTGCCTTCTCTATATTCAGCTCTTTCCATGACTACCGTTAATCGGTCAAAGAAGAGTCACCGACCGACTAGATGACGATCTAGTCGGTCAGGAGTCCTTCTCAGACCGACTAGTTGTGTACAGTCATTTTCAGCCTGAGCTACTGTTTCGAGTTAGTCGGTCAAAGAACGTTTACCGACCGACTAGTTGAGAAACTAGTCGGTCAGCATTTGTTCTTAAACCGACTAAGTCATCTTGAAGTCGGCCTATTCTTTTTCAACGTTAGTCGGTCAAAGAACATTCACCGACCGACTAGTTGTGAAACTAGTCGGTCGGCAAGTCTTCTTAGACCGACTAGTTGTCTTTGCATGTACTTCGACTTCTTGGCTGTTCTACCGTTAGTCGGTCTACGTTGTATCACCGACCGACTAGTTGATGAACTAGTCGGTCAGTGATCCTTCTTTGACCGACTAGTCTGCTTCAGAATAGAGCCGTTGGGATTCTTTCAAACTCGATTTCTCTTGCCCCTTTAAATAGAATCCTGATTCGTTTGAAGAGGGGTTAGAGGTCCTATTTCCAAGCAATTTCAGACCTAAGAGAAGAGCTCTCCCAAGCTATTTCAAAGCTCTCTCTCCCTCACAAGAATCTCTCCCTCAACACCTTAAGCCCTAATTCCTCAAGAGAGATTCTCTCCATTGTGAGCTTCTCAAGCCAAGAGCTTGATTCAAGTCACCATACTCCACCCTAGGCTTCCATTGCTGGTCATCTTCTTGAAGCTAGGGTTTGGTGTCATCATCTTCCTCAAAATCCCTCATTGCCCTAATTTGGTAAGATTTACTCAAGGCATAGGATTTTGTAAGGTAAGAGTTTATTTCATTTCAATCGTATTTGAATTGTGTCTCTCGGTTGTGAGAGAGGTTGTGATCCCGGTTTGTGGGAGTCACATGTCTTTTGTATGATTTGACTTGTGAAGGTTTTTCACAAGTACTTCATAGTGGAAATCTTGAGTTAGGGTTGCTAACTCAAGTATCCGGAGGGGATCCGGGTGGTTGGGACGTAGGATCACCGGGAACAAGTCAGGGAGACTAGGGTGGATCCGAACCCAGTAATATTGTTTGTTTGCGTATGTTTTAATTCTTGTTGATAGTTGTTTAATTCCGCATTGTTGTTTGTTTCGTGCACAATAATTAGGAATAACTATCTTGATTATTTTAAGTACTATTCACCCCCCCTCTAGTACGTGTGCAGTAGCTACCACAGGGCACTACAGATGATACGCCGGACTTCCCTGGTCCGGTCAGTCAGCATTCCCAGGTCCATTAACACTGACCGACTCCGGGAGCACTAAGCTCGCAACGATAACTCCCAACGTCTCATCCTGCCGCTCCCGCGTGCTAGGATTCGACGTCTACGCTAAGTGCGTGAGCTATGGCTAGGGAGTTAACCACCAAGTTTATTCCCCCTTGGCCCAACGGTCAAAGGCGGTCTTTTTCCCATCGATGACAATAAAACACACCGCGTAACCGGTAGATTCCTAATCCCTATCTATTTCCTAGTCCTATGGACGCATCGGGGAGAACCCACGAAGGGGTTTTCACCAAAATCCCAGATTTGGGACTACTCACACATATTTACTAAAAAGCAATCTAAATCAAAATCGACCGTTAAAAACATGATCAGACGATTGAAAAGTAGTAAGAGCAATGCAAAAAATACTATATTAAAGTTTAACAAAGATCAGACAACTTACTAATATCTGAAAAATTACAGCCGTCACAAGAGAGAAAAAACAGCAAAAAATAACAACTCTCGTTTCTGGAAAACCTAGGGGTCATATATATAGAAAACGATATCACCCGATTGGGTGAAGAATCACCCGATCGGGTGACCTGCTTCGTTCTTCGGTAGCTCAGCATGGGACTTCACCCGGTCATACGGCACGGTCGGTTGAGGGTTGAAGCTGACCGGTTGGATCTTCGTGCCATCGGGTGAACCGGTCGGTTGAGCTCTCCGTGTCTTGGCTTCGGAGAATTGGCTAGAGGTGAACAGATCGGGTGAAGGTCACCTGATCGGTTGGTGATCACTCCGTGTTTTACACCTTTTTTCTGCATGATTGCATGCCATTTAGATCGCTCAAATCACGCTTTTCGCGATTTATCGACAATATTGCGATACTTTTCATGATTTGTTGTTTTTGTCGTATTTCAGGAGATTTGGAGCGATTTGGAGTGATCCCGAGATACACCTACTCCAGAGTGTCACCGATGACTTCCCCGAGGGGTATTTAGCTATTGGAGAGGAGCGGAAGAAGAAAGAACGTCGTAGGAGCGACGAGGAGGCAAAAACAATCAGAATGGGCATTTTTGGTGTCTCACTCGGCCGAGTGAAGGAGTCACTCGGCCGACCAGCGAGACCCCGCTCGGCCGACCAGATCGGACACGCTTCAAGTGTGCACTCGGCCGAGCATCAAAAGCCACATCGGCCGAGTGACGAAACCCCGTCCGCCCGAGTGGCACTCAGACGACGCCCATCAAAAAGAGCCAACTTACTGTTTTTCGTCTGCCTGAGCATCAGAAGACCCACTCGGCCGAGTGGAAATTACCGACCGCCCGAGTGAATAGAAGCCATCGGCCGAGTGACGACAACTCACTCGGCCGAGCGACGCCCGAAGTGAAGACCCCCAAGACCCCAGACTTACTGGAAATTCTCAGGGTTTCTCACTCGGCCGAGCGACTTTTGTCACTCGGCCGAGTCAGCCGCGCTGCCTGTAGCGTAAATTGCGATTTTCAGGCTGCGTAGGGGCATTTTGGTCACGGATTTTTGGGCAGTTTTGGGGGGTATTTAACCCCAGTTTTAACCTAGGTTAGAGAGCTTTTTCCTTTGCTTTTTGCAGCTTTTTAGATTAAACTTTTTAGCTTTTGATTCTTGTGATTGGAGAGGAGAGAAAAGTTTATTTTTGTTGGATTCTTGGAGAACTCTATTGGTTTGTCTCCCTCTTCATTAAAAATCTTATTTTTATTGCTTATTTGAATATTGTGATGAATTCTATTGTTATTTCAATTGATTATTTTTGCAATTGTGATATGATTTGTGAGTAGTCTATACGTCTTGGGGCGTGGGGATGAACCCTACGAGCCCAATTTCTGATTTGTGATGATTTGGTAGAACTATTGCTAGAATTACTATTAGGGTTAGTTTGGGATCGATTTACTACAGATAGCTAGGTGTTCATACCGATTGGGATTTGTAAGAGATTGGATCCCAATTCGATAGGAAACCCTAGAAATCCGAATTGGGTTGAAATTGAGTTTCCGTAGTATCGGTTTGCAAGAGATTGGACCGATACTAGGGTTCTCGGTTGCAATTCCGTACCGTTACCCGTTTGCAAGAGATTGGACGGGTAGGAACTATCCCAACCTAGGTCGTGGCCCGAGTTTGCACGAGAGTGGGCTCGGGATGCGATTGAACGATGATGTTGATCCTAGTGCTAGCTTGCCTAGGCTAGGGTTTGCAAGAGATTGGACCCAAACCTAGGATAGCTATAGACCGGCAACAGCGCGAGAGCGTGAGCTAGGTTTTACATTCAGTTGCAACTAGTTCATCCGAAATTCTACCCTAGCAATTGTGATACCAATGAATCACATTGACGAGATACGGTGAGTAGCGGGGATTCCCTATTCCCTAGGCGTCTTTATTTGATTTTATATCTCCATACTTTGTCTGACGATTGTGACAGGATCGCCAAAAGGCAAATTCCCTCTTTTCTGTTCCTATAGGCAGGTTGTTCGGAGCAGGCACTGTCATTCGTCCTCCCTGTGTTCGATAACCCGCTCGCCGCTACACCGTGCGCTTGCGGTAAAACTACACGGTCGCTCTTTTGGGTTACATTCGGAAGCGATCAAGTTTTTGGCGCCGTTGCCGGGGTGGCGATTGTGTTTGATCCTACCACCCTAGCTATTTCTTTCTTTTTGTATTATTTCTTTATTTTTATCTAACCCTTTCATTGTGCTAATCACTTCTTTGAAACTTTGTTTTCCCGTGCATGTACACGAGATCCACTGCGGACCCCATTGATATATTGTTTGATCCTGAGATCGAGCGTACATTGCGGAGAATCAGAGCGGAGAGGAGACCCGATACGGAAGGGAGGTTTATGAACGTCCGGGAGACGCCTGAAGAGTTAGCGGCAAGAATGGCGAGGATTATTTCTATTCGAGATAGGCTCCGGCCTAAGACTTCCTCCACGACCTCGTCCATAGCCATGCCGGAGTTGGCGGCCGACAAGAATTTTGAGTTGAAGACTGGGCTTGTGGTTCAGATGCAGCAGGATCCATTTCATGGGACGCCCATGAAAATCCCCACTACCACATCCAGCTCTTCCTATCAAAGTGCGCCACCTTCCAGATGCCGGGCGTTACCTTGGATGCCATCAGACTGCGCCTCTTCCCCTTCACATTAAAGGATAAAGCTCTTTATTGGTTGAGGACGCAAGCTGAGGGAGTCTTTACCACATGGGATGGGTTGGCAAGCGCGTTATCGCTTTATTTTTACATTTTCTTTATTTTTGTTTTAGAAATTATTAGTGTTTTGAGTCGTTTGCCCAAAAATTTCGTGATAACGGGTCCTATTTTTCTTTGACAGGAGAGGAGAAAGGGATATCTATCATTAGGAGGATGACCAAGGCGACGAGGAGCGCTCCAGGAATGCGATCGAAGCTTAGGAGAAAGATGAAATCGACTGGAGGAAGAAAAACAGAGTTTAGAGCCCAAACGAAGCCAAACAGCAGAAAACAGGGTTCACTCGGCCGAGTATACTAGTCACTCGGCCGAGCACTTAAGTTCGTCTGCCCGAGCGGCTCACGAACGAGGGAAGTCTGATGTACCCAACTCTCTGTTTCTTTTCTTGATTTCAGTATAATTGCTACTCGGCCGAGTATATATATTCACTCGGCCGAGTAAAACTGATACGCTCTTAGGGCGAGTCTTGCCGAGTAGCTTGAGCCACTCGGCCGAATGGACTTACTCCACTCGGTCGAGGGTGGCAAGGCCACTCGGCCGAATCGTAAGCGGGGAGGAATCTTTCAAAATATTTCCGTTGCGTTCGCTCGGTCGAGCGACTTAGTCACTCGACCGAGTCGTAACTTTTTCTATAAAAGGGGGTGCGGGACGGCACGAATTTCGAAACGATTAAAACGCGAAAACACCCGACCCTTCGTCTCCCCAGTGCCCGATCCTCCCTCACTCGCCCGACCACGCGCCCTGACGCCGGCGCTCGGCCACCCACCGCCGGCCGAGCCTCCTCCGCCTCCGCCCGAGTCGCCACCGGTGACCACCTCACCGACCGAGCTTCGGGTATATCGGGGAGCTTAGGGGAACCCAGGGGAGCTTCCGGGGAGCGATTTTGGCTTCGTGGAGGCGTTGTCTTCGCACGCATCCACTTCCTTGCTCTCGCGGCGTGTCACGGTATACTCGTTCCATTTATTTTTGCACGCTGCATTTTTACTGCTTTTGGTGAGCACCCGGGGCCCACATGCCGCCCCGGACACGGCCTCGCACCAGGAGAGCTTCCGCCAAGCGGAAGCGGCCGGATGAGCCCGGCCCCTCCTACGAGGTGGAAGACTCTCCTCCGCCTACACCACCACACCCCGTTCACCCCGCACAGCCTGCAGACCCCGCACACCCCGCACAGCCTACAAAGCCTGTTCACCCCGCACATCCACTCCCTGTCGTCCCACAGCCACCACCTCCGGCTCCACTTGTCGGGCCGCTGGGGATTACGTTTCGAGACGACGCACACCGCGTCTTCTTCGAGCGCATTTCCCAGCGCTCGATTGTACCCTCCAGGTTCGCACACCTTGCAGACCTAGGACACCTGGGGGTACTTGAGGGGATGCTCATGTTGTATGACAACGTGGGTTGGCGAGATTTTTTCCAGGTGTCGGCGGACACGTTCGTCCGTCCGACACTTGAGGTGCTTAGTTCTATCGCCCGGACCGACGAGGGATGCTCGTTTAGGTTCATGGATCGAGAGTGTCAGGTCACTCTCAGTATGATGAGAGCTTTCTTTTCGTGGCCCGATGTCCCCGGGGCCGACCGTGGTTACGTCCCCACTCACATCCCCCCACCTTCCTTCGGTTCCGGCGCTTTCTGGGCCCGGATCACGGGTCTACCTGCTGCCTTCGACCCTAGTAGGGCCAAGGCCTCGGCCATCGTCCACCCTTGACTCCGCATAGCTCAGCGCCTTATGGCGACTACCTTTTTGGCGAGATATGAGCCTGGGACGATGTCCACGCCGGAGCTTTATATGCTCTACGCGATGACGCGTCCCAGAGCTCTATCTAGGGAGGGCGACGAGTTGGTCCCCGCCGTCGTGATTGATATCGCGAGCTGGTATTTGGATCACATCATCGTATCGGTGGGCGCTCGCTCACCGATATGTTGCGGCGGTCTGATCACCCTGCTCGCCCTGATGACCGGCGAGGACTTTCCAGATGACCTGCGACGAGCCCCGGGCCCCACTTCACTGTCCATAGACGTCATGGCCCGGATCAAGATGCTACGTCCGCACGGTCAGCGGCACTGGGTTTGGTTGCACGGCCCCTACGGTGCGGATTACATGATCCTTCTGAGCCCAGCTTGGACTCAGATAGCACCAGCACAGGTGGACTGGCTTCCGGCGATGGATCTCCTGATCCCCGCCGCCTACGTGCTTGAGGCCGAGGAGGCTGAGCAGGCCCACGCTGCACACGCTGCACCCGCTGACCCCGCTGCTCCTGCTGACCCCGTGGCCCCTCAGCAGCTCGATATTTCTACTGCTCCTAACACCTCTGTCCACACTTCTGCCGGTGTCGGGAGTATCCTCGCTGAGCCCACCTCCACTACCTCCACGCCCACCACCACTCCCACCACAGCTGGCCCTCTGTCCATTGAGCCCATTTCCTCCGCCCTACCCAAGCGCCCACCGACTATAGTTGAGAGCGGAGAGCCCTCTTTTGCTGCCATCGTGGAGACCGTGGTTTCCACCTCTGTCTCCACCGCAGCCGTTTTTTCTGAGAGTGTCGTGGCGTCTGTCCACAGGTCTGTGTCACCGACCTCTCTGGCCGCCTCATTGCCACTTTTATACTCCACTTCCGTTGCTGCTGCCTCCACCTCATACCAGCCTGCGCCTCGGCCTCGCACTGAGGCTAGGCCCACTCTTGTGAGCACATCACCTTTCCTCCACATGCCTGCTGAGCCTATCCACTACACCACCCGAGTCCGCCAGCCCCGTTCTGCACAGCACAGACAGGTGCGTCCCTCTGCACCACTTCCCCCCGACACTGTACTTCAGAGCATTCTTGCTCTCGAGGGGGCAGTGAGTGCCCTCAGAGGCGACCTTAGGACCATGTCTGCCACCGTCACCGCTATGGCCAGCCGCTTTGACCTACTTCCGGGCATTCACTATTGCCTCACTCAGATTCTCGAGCGGCTGCCTTGCGTACCCAATCCCACCCAGCAGGTACCCACCCCCACTCCTACACACACCCAGCCTGCTTCCACACCCACACCCACACCCACTCAGCAGACTGTTCCCCAGCCACCACCACCACCACCTCCGCCTCAGGACGGAGACGGCGCAGCCCCACCCTCTTAGGCACCCTTGATGCCATTGATCCTTTTTGCCGTCATGCTGCCCGTCTCTGCTGGGTCCTGATGATTTTTCCCCCCACCCTCCCCTCACCGTTTTTGGGTCCGCATTTTGTTCATATATTTCTATACCATTTTTGGGAGAGAGGGAGAGATTTTTGGTGTCACACTTTTATATCTGATTCACTCCTATATCTGCATGCATCATGTCCGCATCATATTTTTCATTTCGTTATTTTTATTTTCTTTTTCCTCATGCATGCATCCTCACCTACCCCTCACTTTACTCGTCTCTCGGTGTGCCACACTTCGCACATTGAGGACACTGTGCACTTTAGCTTGGGGGAGTGAGTTCTCACGTTCTTTTCGATTTACCACCTTTATTTTCAGTTTTTTTTTTCACGCCATTTTCCGTTTTCGCACTCACTTTCATCATTTTTTCTTTTTTTTTACCATGCATCACGTTTTTTTCTCATTTTCTTCGTGTGCTGCATTGTAAATAGCTTTATTTTCCCTCTTTATCTTTATTTCTTTTTCATCTCATGCTAGAGATGACTTTTCTGTGATGATGATGACGCGGAGTTAGCTTTCTCTATGCATGCTATATTTGTCATGTCTTAGATTTTATTTCTGATATCATATGCTGCGATTTGCCTTGCATTTAGAGATAGTAACCCACACTTTTTCCACATGATAATGGATGAAATTTTATTATTAGCTGAGTCTGAATATTCATATGTATGCTATCGCAGAAAACACACCAAGATTCACGCATTGGATGCTTATATCTGGAGTACCGTTTTCTTTTCCTATATCACTTCTATTTGCATGATTTGTACATTTCACTTCAGGATGATTGAATGATGTTAGCTATGATAAATCTGGATTAGTTTAGCTTTTTTGTGATCAAAACTGAGTAGATTAGATTACCCTGCTGAAGTTGTCGTGCACGTCTTATAGAGTGAACTAAGAGACATATTTATTTCTTTCTCCACATATCTTGAACATCAATTCTCTATTTTAAAATCATTGGTGAATCTCCCCTTAGCGATTCTAATATATGGCATTTCCCCCGCTATTAATTCCTAGCTCCACATTTCCCAAAACCAAAGAAAGAAAAAGAAAAATTCTTGTATATCCTTATTTCTCTTTGATTTGGGATCATTGTGTATATGTGATATTAAAGAAAAAGGAAAAAAAAGAGAGAAAAAGAAAAGAAAAGAGAAAAGAATCTCAATAAACGATCCCATCTCATGTTCTCTCTTTCTTCCCTCTTTTTGTTTTTATTTTTATTACTTTTGGAGCTTCATAAAAATGGGGATGTAAATATTGTTTTTTGTGCCACCACGCTTATAGATAAGCTTGGGGGAGGGAATCCAATGATGTGTGAGAGAGTGACTACTTGACGGTGCACGACAACCTAGGCTAAGTAATATTCTATACTCGGTGAGATCGTTTTAGCTTCACGAAATCCAGAAATCCATGCCTAGCACTCATTTCATGAAATCCACACTTTTCTATTCTTTCTATTCTATTGCGTGATATTCTTATACTCCTCTTAGAAAGCGTTCAATTGAAAAGTGTGTGATCTGCGATGTTGTATACCGCTTTAAATGATTCAGACGATGTTAATTTTAAAATTATTCAGTTTTTCATGCTATATCAATATTCTTGGGTTTTCTATTTCTATTTGCACCATTATACTATGATATCGAAATAAAATTCTTTGACATGTGTTTTACATTCGGTGCATGCTATATGAGTAAGCAAAACCCACGTCCTGAGAAAATGATCTAGCAGCTTCCCTCTTCGCTTTCTTCTTTCTTCTTCGTTTTTCATTTTTCGTTTTTCGTCGTTTTCGTTTTCTGAATCCACCGGGTTCGCCTTTTACTTATCTTCCTCGAGGACGAGTAAGAGGTAAGCTTGGGGGATTTTGATCACTCCGTGTTTTACACCTTTTTTCCGCATGATTGCATGCCATTTAGATCGCTCAATCACGCTTTTCGCGATTTATCGACAATATTGCGATACTTTTCACGATTTGTTGTTTTTGTCGTATTTCAGGAGATTTGGAGCGATTTGGAGTGATCCCGAGATACACCTACTCCAGAGTGTCACCGATGACGTCCCCGAGGGGTATTTAGCTATTGGAGAGGAGCGGAAGAAGAAAGAACGTCGTAGGAGCGACGAGGAGGCAAAAACAATCAGAATGGGCATTTTTGGTGTCTCACTCGGCCGAGTGAAGGAGTCACTCGGCCGACCAGCGAGACCCCGCTCGGCCGACCAGATCGGACACGCTTCAAGTGTGCACTCGGCCGAGCATCAGAAGCCACATCGGCCGAGTGACGAAACCCCGTCCGCCCGAGTGGCACTCAGACGACGCCCATCAAAAAGAGCCAACTTATTGTTTTTCGTCTGCCTGAGCATCAGAAGACCCACTCAGCCGAGTGGAAATTGCCGACCGCCCGAGTGAATAGAAGCCATCGGCCGAGTGACGACAACTCACTCGGCCGAGCGACGCCCGAAGTGAAGACCCCCAAGACCCCAGACTTACTGGAAATTCTCAGGGTTTCTCACTCGGCCGAGCGACTTTTGTCACTCGGCCGAGTCAGCCGCGCTGCCTGTAGCGTAAATTGCGATTTTCAGGCTGTGCAGGGGCATTTTGGTCACGGATTTTTGGGCAGTTTTGGGGGGTATTTAACCCCAGTTTTTAACCTAGGTTAGAGAGCTTTTTTCCTTTGCTTTTTGCAGCTTTTTAGATTAAACTTTTTAAGCTTTTGATTCTTGTGATTGGAGAGGAGAGAAAAGTTTATTTTTGTTGAATTCTTGGAGAACTCTATTGGTTTGTCTCCCTCTTCATTAAAAATCTTATTTTTATTGCTTATTTGAATATTGTGATGAATTCTATTGTTATTTCAATTGATTATTTTTGCAATTGTGATATGATTTGTGAGTAGTCTATACGTCTTGGGGCGTGGGGATGAACCCTACGAGCCCAATTTCTGATTTGTGATGATTTGGTAGAACTATTGCTAGAATTGCTATTAGGGTTAGTTTGGGATCGATTTACTACGGATAGGTAGGTGTTCATACTGATTGGGATTTGCAAGAGATTGGATCCCAATTCGATAGGAAACCCTAGAAATCCGAATTGGGTTGAAATTGAGTTTCCGTAGTATCGGTTTGCAAGAGATTGGACCGATACTAGGTTTCTCGGTTGCAATTCCGTACTGATACCCGTTTGCAAGAGATTGGACGGGTAGGAACTATCCCAACCTAGGTCGTGGCCCGAGTTTGCACGAGAGTGGGCTCGGGACGCGATTGAACGATGATGTTGATCCTAATTCTAGCTTGCCTAGGCTAGGGTTTGCAAGAGATTGGACCCAAACCTAGGATAGCTATAGACCGGCAACAGCGCGAGAGCGTGAGCTAGGTTTTACATTCAGTTGCAACTAGTTCATCCGAAATTCTACCCTAGCAATTGTGATACCAATGAATCACATTGACGAGATACGGTGAGTGGCGGGGATTCCCTATTCCATAGGCGTCTTTATTTGATTTTATATCTCCATACTTTATCTGACGATTGTGACAGGATCGCCAAAAGGCAAATTCCCTCTTTTCTGTTCCTATAGGCAGGTTGTTCGGAGCAGGCACTGTCATTCGTCCTCCATGTGTTCGATAACCCGCTCGCCGCTACACCGTGCGCTTGCGGTAAAACTACACGGTCGCTCTTTTGGGTTACATTCGGAAGCGATCAGTTGGCATTCAGCATCAAATTCTAGAGAGTTGGGACGTTTGAACCGGTCTCTGAACCGACCGGTTGACTTTCTGCCCGCTCCAGCTTGTGCCCGGGTGGTGCACGCGTGCACCACCCGATCGGTTGGAAGTGACCAACCGGTCAGGTGAGGGGCTGAAAGATGCGATCTTCGTCGTTTGACCCCCTGGATCACGCGTAACTCCTCCCGTTGCTCCGGGGACTCATGATATCGTCGTTTTATGTCCTCTACGCCGGTAAACTCCTGCAAATATACAAAAACACTGAAAAGTGAAAGAAAACGAGAAAACACGAGAAAACGAATACAAGACGGCAGGAAATAGCGGGAAAACATGGAAGAAAACGTGCGCGAATATATGAAATATAAACGCACGTCAAAATCCCCCAAGCTGAACCCTTCCTCGTCCTCGAGGAGGACGAGTGAGAGTTGGAGCTCGGAGGGAGTAAATAGAGAGAAAGAGAGAAAAAGAGAACTCTAAATCCTAAATCGCCCGTCAGGGCCAACAAAACCAAAAACGACACACCAGGCAGACAAACACAAAATCACATCACTAAACCAAGGAATACGAGTCCAGACAAGTGCTGTGGGCCCACATGGTGAAGCACGAGTAAGTGTGGTCGTGTGCTAGCAGTCGGTGTCACTATCTACGATGTGCAATAAAGCTCGATATACACAAATCCAAGAAATGACCCAAATATCGATTCGATTCGAATTAAGCGATGAATATATAGCTCAAGCATGCATGAGAATAGAGCAAGAATCGAAACATATCATGCGTCAGGGACTCCACAACTAGGGTTAAGGAAATCACCACACTATAGCCTAGATAATAGCTAAAAAGTTCCTAAGCCAAGTGTTTTCGAAAACGATGGGGGTTGAGATGATGTGGAGTAGAACACTCGATGCAAACTCTCGCCTTCCCTTTATTCTCGGTAAGTTGGAAAATATTCACACTCATATATTTTTTTTGGGTTTTGGATATATGTATTTTTTTGGCTTTTTGGCTATACAATTTTCTCTTTTCTTTTCTTTTTGGGGTTTTCTTTTCTTTTCTCTTTTTTTTGAATTTTTGGGGTTTTGGCTATACACATGTGTACTCTCCCAAGTGGGAGAACGGTACACGACGAGAGGATTTGTACCAAGTACAATAAAAAAGAAATCGGAATCTAAACACTTGGGCAAAGGAGACTATTCTCGCTAATTAGAGCATGGGCTAAATGGGTTATCCTAGTCCTTAAACGTGGAATCCCGACACATGCGAAATGAAGTATACGATATATATATAGCATGCAAAAGCAGACATGAGAAATAAATACCGCATATTCAAATCGAAGCATGATAATCTAGGGGTCATTCTTGGACAGGTATATAAAACACAATCACAAAGTAGAAGCACACCAAACAGCTAGGCACAACACACGACTCACAAAAAGCTAAGTGGACCCACGATGCATGAAATGCAAGAGGACTCGATATCCTAGGGTTAGTGAATGTGATTATCGATGCCATGCTAGGTGTGTGTGATTTTGTGGCAATTCATCATAGGGTTCATCTCTAGGAGAAGGAGATGAAAAAGGAAGAAAAGAAAAATAATAAAAATAAAAACACGATGAAAAAGACTCAAAAACGAAAAAGAAAGACTCAAATGACACACAAAGTGCGACTCCCCCAAGCTGAAACTTGCATTGCCCTCAATGCAATAGAATTAAATACGGGAGGGCAATGAATATGAGGGGAATACGCACAGACACAAAAAGACACGAAAGACAAGAAAATCACACAAACGAAACTGAAAATAAGAATAAAAATAAAAATCACACCACACGACATATAAACAGAAAATAAAATAAATAAAAAGGAAAATCACACGACACGACAAATAAACAAACACACAAAGAAAAACGACACACGACAGCACACAGAAAAAATTTGACTTCCCCCAAGCTATACGTGACAGTGCTAGTGATATGATGTGGTCGTGAATATGCAAAGATATGCAAGGGGGAGGTCAATAAAACAAAAACGAAATCAGAAAGCAGAAGAGGAAACATCCTCGTCCTCCTCGGTGGATGCAGTGTGGGTGGGTGAGGTGACTGGTGTGCGGAGAAGTGGAGAAAGTGGTCGTGGTGATGGATCGGTGGGTGTGGAGGAAGTGTGGACGATGTGTGGTGTGGAGGTGATGCCGGTGAGTGGGAGTGAAATGGCGACCAATGTGGTGGTGGGTGGTGGAGGTACGGGGGTAGGTGAGGATGAAGAGGGAATGGGGGTAGGTGAGGATGGTGGGGGAAGTGATCGAGAACGCACCTGCAATTTCTTGCGGCGCACGTATGTGGTGATGGAAGTGGAGGGTAGTGGAGCTGTGAGGGGAACAGTGGAGGGAATGGAAACTGTGGGAGTAGATGAGGTAGTGGGGATGGAAGTAGTGATAGGAGGGGATGGTCGCCTAGGGGGTGATGGTGGAGGTGAAGAATGTGATGGGGGAGGTGACGAACGTCGGGGTGGTGAAGATGGTGGTGGTCCGTGGACGTGAGTAAGAAGGCGGAGGATGGCGGCCACGTTCCTCTCAAGTGTGAGGAAACGTGGGTGAGAGAAAATGGAAGAGGATGGGAACGAGGGGGCAGAGGATGTGGCAAGAGCACGGAGAGCAGCGATCTCGGCCTCGAGACCAAGACCAGCTGAGGCCTGGCGACGACCAAAAGAAGTGGACTGACGTGAAGCGGAAGTGGTGCCAAGGAGTGATGTGGAAGTAGTGCCGGCGGCAGTGGTCATGCCGGCACTGGACACAAGGCCCGAGATGGCCTCAAAAAGATCCGCAGAAGTGATAGGGCCAGGAGCACGGGTGGTGCGACTCGGGCCAGCCCCGATATCTCCCAGGGACGCAGGGATATCCTGCTCGCCAAAACGGGCGGCAAGGGAAGGTGGTCTGTGTGCGTCCTGGGGAAAGAAAGGAAGGCGCAACCCTGCTAGAAATTCGGGATCTGGCGGAAAAGTCCAATCTCCCACTAATTCTATAGTCATGCGAGCGGGGTTGGGGAGAATGGTGTAGGGGCTGGGGGTGGCCGTAGTTGAAATTGAAATAATGATCAGGGCGGGGCTTAATCATATGAATATGCTGCAGGACATCAAGATCTAGATGTGAGGGTCCTGCGGCAATGGGAAGACCACGGGGGATGTGGATATTAAATTGGGGAAAAGAAGCAATGATAGTGATTATTTCCCCACAACAAAGTTTGCCCTTGCCGGCCCGGCTAATCTCATGGAGCTTGTAAACAAGCCAGTTGTCAGCATGGACGGGGATAGTAGGGGCCCTAAAGCTAATCCCATCATCGTCTCGAACGAAAGGGAAAGTCATGGCCCATAGAATGAAAAGATCAGGGATGGTCATGGTGCCTGACTCATCCCTGGGGAAAAATGCGGAGGATATGATCCGATGGGCCAGACGGAATATAGGATGGACGATTGAGGAGTCCTTGGCCTTACCTCGGGGATAGTGATGGAATAGGGTGAGGCGGAACCAAAACTGATCGACGTCGAATTCGGGTGGGTATCCGTAGTGTCGGATAGCTCGTCCCCAAGAATATGGAAACTAAATATATCATTGATCGTGTTCAGGTTGGTGCGGATGGTTTTGTTACGCACCCGAAAAATGACGGTCGACCCCGACTCACAGACAAGTGTGGATAGAAATTCTAGTGTGAGGGACGGGTAAGACACGGCATGAGCATTTAGGAAGGCCAACCAACCTAAGTTTACGAAGAGGGTCTCGACCTCAGTGAATACACCGAGATCGATAAGCGACTGGGTGTGGGCAAACTTAGTCAATAGATGCCCCCGAGCATCAAGTCTATGGTAAAAGTCTTTGTGCTCTTGGTTCCTAAATTGATACCCATGCGGGCCCATCATTGGGTCCACAGGGGGATAACAGGTGGGGGAGGGGCTAGTGATAGTGCACGTGGTGTATTGGGAGGAGGACGTGTTTGTTTGCATCTCTTTCGAGACGGTTCCTCCTCTCGCAGGATACTCTTCCCCTTATCACAATCCCGGGCCATAGTGGGTGCGTGAGTGTGATGCAAATGAGTGTAGAGCACGATAAAAGCACGCACACACTAACAATCAAGCAAGTAGAAATTCTAGGGTAAAAAGTAAAATTTGAGCAGTGGAGCGAAGTTACCCAGCAGAGATTGGAGTTCCTTGCTTGAAGTTGACCCAACACCTTGCAATTGGACGTAGTGTGGAGCCACGCCACTCCTCTTCAACGAAAATTCGAAGGGGGGGGGGGGGGGGGGTATTGTGGAATTAGGGCTAAGGAAGCGAAATGGGGGGGGAGAGAAAGTGATGGAGAGATGGAAGGGGTAGGTGGAGAGAGAGGCTAGAGGGGGAGTGGAGCTCGCAGGAGAGGTTTTTCCAGCCGTTGGGAGAGTCGGGGAGACGAAACGACGGCAGGGGAGTCGAGATCAGGCGAGAAAATAAACGGTTGGGGCGGGGGCTTTTTATAGGGTTTAAGTCGAACCGATCGGGTGAGTTGTCACCCGATCGGTTGACTTTTAGGTCGAGATTTTCAGCTGAAGAGATGCTACAGGCGAACAGATCGGTTGAGAACCCAACTGATCGGTTGGCCGCTCCACAAATTTTTCCGAGAGTTTGGTGTTGTTCACCCGGTCAGTCAACCGGTCATGCTTCTCATCACCCGATCGGTTGACAAAATCCGAAAATTTCCCGAGACTTCAGCCCCAGTTCACCCGGTCTGCCAACCGGTCTCACATGTCTTCACCCGATCGGTTCATTGAGTGACTGATACGGCCATCAGCTGATACATCCCAACCGATCGGTTGAGGTATCAACCGATCAGTTGGGGCCTTGTTTTCTGCAAAAGTGCACAAATGGCATAAGTCCCTCAACGGAAGTTCTTGACGGCTGGATTTATTTATTAAAATAGATAAAATAAATTTAAAAATAGTCCTAAAAATTGGAAACAAAGGTTTAGAGCATGGGTTGCCTCCCATGAAGTGCTTTTGTTTAACGTCGTTAGCTCGACGCCCGTTGACGATGTTCAAGGTGGGCGATACGGGTGATGCCCAAAGTCTGGCATCGCTTCAGCTTCAGAGCTGGTAGCCTCTGGTGTAGTCGGTGGCGAAAAGAAAACTTGTTCGATGACTCTCCCTTTGTTGATGGGGTCCGGGGCTTCTCCCTTAAATTGGCGTCTACCGCCACTCGTTTCAGGATCCGAACCTCTTCTCCAGTGAGCCCCATTGGCTCTTTGCCTTTTCTCCTCGTAGGAGGAGCTTTTGGGAATCTGGGAGGGATCGTGTGTGCCGCATCTGGTATCCCAGCAACATCATTCTTCTTCGGGCCGACTGGTTCTTCTAAGTCCCCCAAGCCATCGGGGGGTTTCTTGAAAGAATTTCCCAGGAGCTTTCCTCCACAGCTCTCTCTTCTTCTGACTCTAGCACATTGCATCTTGGATCATCCGGGGGATCGGGATGCTTCATTGACAACCCCATGTCAAATTCAAATTTTTCTTTGCCGACGTTGAGGGAAAGCTTCCCATTCTTCACATTTATCAAAATGCCGGCAGTGGCCATGAAAGGCCGCCCAAGAATGATGTGGGTGTATGCATCTTCAGGCATGTCCATGACAACAAAGTCCACATGCACATGCACCCTTCTTACATTGACAGGGATGTCATCTACAACACCCACCGGATACTTGACCGAACGGTCTGCAAGTTGTAATGTCATGCCGGTGGGCTCCAAGTCTCCTATCCATATCCTCTTATATAGCGACAGGGGCATCAAACTGACGCTCGCTCCTAGATCGACGAGTGCCCTCTAGATTTGCACTTCTCCAATCGAACAAGGGATGGAGAAACTTCCCGGGTCTTTAAGCTTAGGAGGATTTGCTTGCTGGATAAGAGCACTACATTTTGTCGTCAGAACGACCTTCTCCTTTCTAGACCCCTGTGTCACCAAATCCTTGAGGAATTTCGCGTATGATGGTATGGTCTCTATAGCTTCGAGGAAGGGGATTTGCAAGCTTAGATCCTTGACCATGGCAAAGAATTTGCCATACTTCTCATCTATCTTGGCTTGGGCAAGCCGTTGTGGAAAAGACACAACGGGCGTGAATACTCTGAGGTTCCCTTCCTCGGTTTTCTTTTTCTCCTCTTCAGGGACTCCCTCCGGAGTCGTTTTCTTTGGCGACGAAGCACCGTCGTCATTCAATTTTTCAATTGGTCGTCCTACGACCAACGGTGCTTCCGGTTCCTTGGAGGGCACTCTTGTGGGGATTTGTGTTCCGCTCCTCAAGACGATAGCGGACACGTTCGCATGCTCATGCGTGAGTGCCAAAGTTTGGTTTGCTCCCCTCGGGTTCACCTCCGGTTGTGGCGACAATAAGTTTTGTGACCTTGAAAGGTTCACCACTTGTAACTCCAGCTGGATTACTTGGTCCGTGAGAGCCTGGTGTCCCATTTCTAGCTTCAAATTTATCTTCTCCTGGTTGGATATATATTGAGTCAAAAGGGACTCAACCGGAGAGATGGCCCTCTGTTGGACATATTGCTACTGCTGCTAAACGGGTTGCTGATTTCTGGGAGCATATTGCTGATATTGTTGTGGAGGTTGCTGCTGCTGAAACTGCAGTTGCTGAGGCCTAGCTGGCTGATATATCTGTTGTTGCTGCTGCTGAGGCGGCTGTTGATACGGTGCCCGGTAACTAATGTTGGGGTGGTTTCGGTTGTTCGGAGAGTAGGCCAGGTTGGAGCTAGTCCGTGGCGGATATGTCACATTTCCCGTAGGATTGTAGAATAGTGCGCTCGCTTGGTCCAACGGTGGTGAGATGTCACCACCGTCGAATTCTCCAAAAACTTCGGCTTCCACCACCGCAATGTGTTGTGTACTGCCACCACCGGCTCCTACCATCAATGCGGAGATCTGATTCGACAGCAAGTCAAACTTGCTGGATAATTTGTCGACGTCCTCGACCCTGTGGATACCTCCAGATCTAGGCGTGGCTCTCTTGTCACACCACCGTTCATTTTTTGATGCCATATTTTCTAGAATTTGTCCGTCATCTTCTTCACTTCTTGACATAAAGGACCCTCCACCCGTGGCATCCATGGAAGATTTCAAATCATCCCTCAACCCATTATAGAACAGATTTATGATCTGCCACTTGGGGAGCTCATGGTGGGGACATCTCCGCTGCATTTCCTTGTATCTGGTCCAGGCTTCATGCAGAGACTTGTGGCTGGCTTGGGAGAAGGAGGAGATCTCACTCCTCAGCTTCATGGTCTTCCTCGGAGAAAAGAACTTTGTCAGGAAAGCATTTGAAAGCTTCTCCCAGGTGTTGAATGTATTCGGGTCCTTCCCCCTAAGCCACAGCTTGGCCTTATCTCTCAGAGAGAAGGGGAATAGCTTCAGACGGGTCGCCTCAGTTGTGACACCGTTTATCCGGAAGGTGTCACATTTCTCCAAGGAGTCCAAATGTTCGATGAGGCTCTCCATGGGTGCACCCGAAAATTTATCCTGCTGGATCCACGTCACCAAAGACGGCTTAAGCTCAAAGCTTTGCGCCATAATAGCATGAGGACGGATAGCGGAGGTGGACTCGATGGATGGCATCCAGTACTCCAGCAGGGACTTGTGAGGTGGGGTGTTCTCCCCCATGGTTTCAGGATCCTCTCTTCTTCGCTTCTCGGCGGCCAAACGCCTTAGGGTGGCGTTTATCTCCGGATCAACAGGAATCAAGTCATCGAGACCTCTTGAACTCCTACGCATGAAAAACAACAAACACCCGTGAAGCGAAAAGTGGAAAAGAAACAGATAAAATAAAAAATAAAAATAAAAATAAGAAAATAAAAAGGAAAACGAAGAATGCGAAAATTATCGCGAGATAGAGATGTGAGCTAGACTCAAGGGTTCATGAAATCCTACAATAACAAGCACGTTGCCTCCCCGGCAACGGCGCCATAAAACTTGACGTCCCCCGCCTTTGCACGTCAGATGTGTGCAATATATAATTGGGGGCGTGAGATTTAAATATTTATAACCGCAAGCGAATGGTGTTGTAGTGTGGCTTGGGGGTCGAACTCAGGGAGGCGGGGTTGTGCTTGTGTCAAGAAGGATCGGATTCACCCCATGGGCAAGCTAGTCCGAATCGGATGATGGGTTGTCACAAAAAATAGAATGCGAGGGATAAACAATATAAAGGGAAACCCTAGGACTTCGGTTTCCACCCTATCGTGCGATTCTCGCCGATACGGCCTATGGGTAGGATAGCGATCGGAATTAGGGTCTAATGGTGAGACGTTGCCTCTAAAAGTGGTACCAGTGTCCCATGGGCCCGATATTCCGGTTGGTGCCCAGGATGATATGCCGGACTTCCCGGGTTCAGTCAGTGGGCATTCCCATGTCCATTAACACTGACCGACTCCGGGAGCACTAAGCTCGCAACGATAACTCCCAACGTCTCATCCTGCCGCTCCCACACGCTAGGATTCGACGTCTACGCTAAGGGCGTGAGCTATGGCTAGTGAGTCAACCGCCAAGTTTATTCCCCCTTGGCCCAACGGTCAAAGGCGGTCTTTTTCCCGCCGATGACAATAAAACACCCCGCGTAACCGGTAGATTCCTAATCCCTATCGATTTTCTAGTCCTATGGACGCATCGGGGAGAACCCACGAAGGGGTTTCCACCAAAATCCCAGATTTGGGAACTACTCACACATATTTACTAAAAAGCAATCTAAATCAAAATCGACCGTTAAAAACATGATCAGGCGATTGAAAAGTAGTAAGAGTAATGCAAATAACACTATATTAAAGTTTAACAAAGATCATACAACTTACTAATATCTGAAAAATTACAGCCGTCAAGAGAGAAAAAACAGCAAAAAATAACAACTCTCGTTTCTGGAAAACCTAGGGGTCATATATATAGAAAACGATATCACCCGATCGGGTGAAGAATCACCCGATCGGGTGACCTGCTTCGTTCTTCGGCAGCTCAGCATGGGACTTCACCCGGTCATACGGCACGGTCGATTGAGGGTTGAAGCTGACCGGTTGGATCTTTGTGCCATCGGGTGAACCGGTCGGTTGAGCTCTCCGTGTCTTGGCTTCGGAGAATTGGCTACAGGTGAACCGATCGGGTGAAGGTCACCCGATCAGTTGGCATTCAGCATCAAATTCCAGAGAGTTGGGACGTTTGAACTGGTCTCTGAACCAACCGATTGACTTTCTGCCCGCTCCAGCTTATGTCCGGGTGGTGCACGCGTGCATCACCCGATCGGTTGGAAGTGACCAACCGGTCGGGTGAGGGGCTGAAAGATGCGATCTTCGTCGTTTGACCCCTGGATCACGCGTGACTCCTCCCATTGCTCCGGGGACTCATGATATCGTCATTTTATGTCCCCTACGCCGGTAAACTCCTGCAAATATACAAAAACACGGAAACGTGAAAGAAAACGAGAAAACATGAGAAAACGAATTTAAGACGGCAGGAAATAGCGGGAAAACACGGAAGAAAACGTGCGCGAATATATGGAATATAAACGCACGTCACACCCCCCAACTAATGACGCAATGGTGGACGCCAAGTTCTTCAAACGAAACATATTTTCCCGCTTTGGAGTACCTAGAACGTTGATAAGCGATGGGGGGAGCCATTTTATAGAGAGTAAGTTCGAAGGCATGCTAAAGAAGTACGGGGTACACCACATAGTTGGATTGGCATATCATCCCCAGACTAATGGACAAGTGGAAGTATCAAATGGGGAAATCAAGCAAATTCTGGAAAAGATGGTTGACAAATCAAGGAAAGATTGGTCTATGAAATTGAACGATGCACTATGGGCATATTGCACGGCCTTCAGGACCCCCATTGGTACAACCCTATACCGACTAGTATATGGGAAGGCGTGTCACCTACCGGTAGAATTGGAGCACCGGGCTTATTGGGCCATCAAAACTCTAAATTATGACTACACGAGTGAGGCATTACTGCAATTCCTCGATATCAATGAACTTGATGAAATTAGAAGAGACGCATATGAGAGTTCCAGAATATACAAAGAAAGGACCAAAGTCTTCCATGATGCCCGTGTTACGCTGAAGAGCTTCAATGTTGGAGACAAGGTCTTACTATTCAGCTCAAGGCTTCGACTCTTCCCTGAAAAGTTGAGATCTCGTTGGTCTGTACCATTCACCATATGCCATACATCCCGAAGGAGCTATAGAAATTGAAGGGAACGACGGTGCATCATTTAAGGTTAATGGGCAAAGACTCAAGCATTACTCCACGGGAGATCCTACTGGTGAAATAAAGAGCATCTACCTTTGAGAAACTTGGAATCAAAGTTTGTCAAACCTACTTGGTGAGGTCATCGATGAAGCTATGCCATATGTCATTGGTGCTTTGCACGCAGATAGTATTGATGGAGTGCTAATTTCTGAAACTGGCGCTCCAAATGGAGATACCACGAATCCTCTCACCGAGGAAGAGGAGAATGACGTTGATGTTGTGAGGATTAGAGAGCTCTGCAAGCTCTCTTCGATGAAGCAAGGAAAGAACACGCCATCGCCAAATACTTCACCACCGCCGGGAAAGAACAAAGGAGCCAAGAACCGAAGCTTGGGGGAGTCATCCCTCACCATCATTAGAGAGGAAGCGTGCTTAAAGGAGGCCAAGCAAGAAGAAGCGCAACATCTGAATCCTACCGGCCTCCTCACAAAGTTTGACATGCGCATCTCCTATGCGCCGAACATCACCCGCTAACGTAAAATCATAAGGGGTCGAGCTCAAGATCTTAAACAAGCCCTTGTCGGGAGGCAACCCAATGTTCCTATCTTAGTTCTTTTTATTTGAATTTTAGTTTCTATTTTAGTTTTAGATTTTTATTAGTTTAGTAAGTCAAAAGTCTAGAAAAATCTAACAATGGGCAACGTTTTTATCGCAGAAGGAAGATATGAGGAATCCATTCGAATGGAGGGTATCTATGGTGATGGAGAGCAGCCCCAGGGAGATTCTTAAACAATAAAGGAAGGAAGAAACTGATGAGAGAAGGAGAAACAGAAGACGGAGAAAAACAGAGAGTATGGAGCTGAAGCAGACAGCCTACTCGGTCGAGTGAGATTCTCACTCGGCCGAGTGAAGAAGTTGCTCGGCCGAGTGAAGAAGTTGCTCAGCCGAGTGATGCACTGAACATGGAAGTCCCAAAAACTGCACTCTGTAAATTTTATGCCACTCGACCGAGTGACTTGTCACTCGATCGAGTGCACCCTGTAGTAGAAAACTCTAATATCATGCTCTGTAAGGCTTATCTACTCGGCCAAGTCATTAGTCTACTCGACCGAGTGACTAATTCTACTCGACCGAGTAGGAGACTGCAGCAAAATTACCAAAAAAATTCATACTCTATCTTTATTTCTCACTTGACCGAGTGGAACTTGTCACTCGCCCAAGTGACTCGATCCACTCGGCCGAGTCGCTTAACTCAACCGAAATTTCAAAAATCTTAATATCAGGCTACTCGACCGAGTGACGATCGTCACTCGGCCGAGTGACTTAAGTCAGGCAAACCCTATAAAAACCCCAATCGTACTCGCCCGCAGCCAAATCTCCCAAAATCCCCCAAAATTCCAAAACCCCCGACTCGACCGATGCTCCTTCGCGACTCGCCCGAGCCCGCACCCGACTCGCCCGAGCATGCTGCCCCAGCTAACGGTGGCGCCACATCTAGCCGCACCTCTCGTGCCGCTCGACCGGCGATCACCCCCCATTTAGCCCTATTTCACCCTATATCTTCCACTATCCATTTCGTAAGCCCAAATCCAACCACCAACCGTATTCAACCCTATTTTTGCCGATTTCTCTTGATCTACCCCATATATTATGAATTCTTAATGCTAATTAATTGTTTTTGTGCAACAGAAAAGCTTGGGGGAGATCTACCACTAATTTGGAGCTTAGGAGAGATGTCTCCCGCTCAATCGCTAGCTTGGAGTCGCATTGTGCTCGATACACTCGTTCCATATTTTATTTTGAGCATTTTGATTAGCACTTGATCGGTGTGCATCTCATGGCATTCATCGATGCCTCCACTACTAGATCTAGCGCTCGACAGCCCGCTTCCAAGCGGAAGAAGACTAGAGACCCAGGTCCTTCTTTCTCTGGGGCGGTGCCCCCGCCGCATAGCGACCCCATAGCTACATTCCTAGCATACTCAGCACCACCAGTACCACTATCAGCACACCACCAGCACCACCAGCACAGCCTGTTCCTGCGATCGAGACGTACGGGATCTCTTTTTGAGATGACGCACATCGCGTTAAATTTGAGAGGATCTCGCAACGCCAGATCATTCCCACTAGGTTTGTGCATATTGATACACTTGAGCACCTAGGGATATTTCAGGGCCTGCATCAGTTGTATGACAACATGGGGTGGGGCGACTTTTTGTCGGTATCGGTAGACACCTATGTCCACCCGATACTAGAGGTCTTGAGTTCTATTCGTAGGACTCCCAGGGGCTACTCTTACAGGCTCATGGACCAGGAGTGTGAGATCTCGCACGACATGGCCTGAGCATACTTTCATTGGCCCACTGCCCCAGACTTAGACCAAGCTTATGGTCCCAAGCACCACACACCGTCTGTCTTTTCAGCTGCTTCTTTCTGAGACATGATCATTGGCACACACCACTTCGACCCTAGCAGGGCGAAGGCCTCTCAATAGTCCACCCCTGCATGCGACTTGCACATCGCCTTTTGGCGACCACCATACTAGCCATGCCATATGTAGGGACCATGTCCACGCCAGAGCTTTTCATGCTCTATGCGATGACTATGGAGAGAGCCTTAGAGGGCATCGGGGACGTCTTAGTCCCCGCTATTTCTATTGATATTGCTAGACGATATTTTGACCGCATCTTTTCTTCGATCGCCTCTACCAAGGTGATATGTTGTGGTGGTCTGGTCCCCTCCTATCACCTATTTTCGGGATCCAACTTCTTGATGGCATACACCGTGCTACGGGCCCCGCCTCCTTATCTCTAGATGTTTTGGCCCGTATGCTCATGATCCGTCCTCACGGACAGCGTCATTGGGTCTAGTTACATGGTCACTTCTCTGCTGATTATATAGTGCTTTCGAACCCCGTTCGAACCCATATTTGACCAGCAGGTACGGAGTAGAGGTTCCCGATGGTCCTCCTCATCCCACATGTATATGTACTAGAACCCGACGACGAGTAGCAGGAGTCCCATGTCAAGCCCCTTGCCCCTGAGATCCTGATTTCCCAGCCTGCCTATGATCCGATCCCCGAGCCTGGCACATCTGTCTCCACTTCTGCTCCTGACAAGAGCTCCACTTTTGCCACTTTGTCTGATTCCACCACCACCGCACCACTGAGAGTTGATCCGATTTCTTATATGAGTTTTGAGAGTGTTGTCTTCACCACTTTTGAGAGAGGCGACCCTTCTTCCTCTGCGACCGCACCTGATTTTTCGACTCATGGGGCACCCCACATGTTGACTCTTCAGTCTCTGCTATCACCATATATACCGAGAGTGTCGTGGTGTCTGTCACCACAGCTGTTGCCACGACCTCTCAGCCAGCCTCGTCCTATGTTGATATTCCGACCTCTTCCTCTGTTGCACATATTTCTAAGAGCATTCATGCGTTTCAGCCTCCCCTAGAGGCTGAGCGTCTTATTGTGAGCTCCGCTCTCCGCACACACCCGATAGTGGCCTCACTAGTTTTTGGAGGCCGTGTGAGACCCCTTGCTCGTACACCTTCATGTTCCTCTACCTCCGCTCCTGACAATAGAGAGTAGTGCCTCAGCGCTGTCGAGTCGGCAGTGTCTGGACTTATAGTTGACCTTAGGGCTCTCACGGTGACCGTCACTACTCAGCAGGCCCGTATTGCCATGATTATTGGTATTCAGCTCATGCTGAACCAGATTCTTCATCGCTTGCAACAGCAGTAGCCAGCCCCTCAGCAACCACCACCTCCGCCACCACCGTCCCCACAGTAGGGAGGTGATGGCGATTCACCATCTTAGGCACGACTTCTTGATGCCTGTCATATTTTTGCTCCACACCTCATCCCACTATTTTGTATGCCCATCTGTTTCACCTTTTTACAGGGCACTGTACATTTCAGATTGGGGGAGAGTATGTATTTTTGGGCCACCATCTCGCATCCATCCATATATCATGTTGCATGCTTGCTTTGCATATATCCTTTGCATATACACTCATATCAAATTTTATTTTCCTTATTTTCCTTTATTTCGCATCATATTGCATCCACACCCACCCACCCCTATCTTATATGTCCTAGTGTCACACTTCATACATTGAGAACAATGCGATGTTTAGCTTGGAGGAGTGAGTGTGCTCACACACTTTTTTATTTTCCTTACTCTTATATTTATTTTTCACTTTTATTTATTTTCCACTTATTTTCACGCAATATTTCAATTCTTTTCCCATGCATCATGTTTTCTTCATTTTTGGAGTGCTTGCATGTGTATAGTTAGATTTTATTTTATCCTTACTTCTGTTACTTTCTTTGCTAGAGATGAATTCCCTATGATGAATATAGCTTGGATTTCGCTTTACTCTTATGCACGTAGCTCTTGCCATGCTATTGTTTCTATTTTTGATATCATCTGCGATATATTTGTCGTGCACTTGAGAAAAAGAACTCCCAACATGTTTATTATTTGTCCATGAATGAATTTTAGCATTAACTCGTCTGAGAATTACATTATTGTATACTCTTTATAGAAAACGCACTAAGATTCACGCATTGACTGCCTATTACTTGGAGTACTGCTTTGTATCTTAATATCACTTCTTATTGCAAGAAATGTGTATAAAACTTCCAGGTTGAATGAATTGATTGTCGTTTGATTTGAATAGATTAGTTTACTTTT
Source organism: Scilla litardierei (assembly GCA_030789695.1). Lineage (NCBI taxonomy): Eukaryota > Viridiplantae > Streptophyta > Magnoliopsida > Asparagales > Asparagaceae > Scilla > Scilla litardierei. The sequence continues at coordinate 45,280,162 of CM061134.1, forward strand.
AGAAATAAAACTGAGTAGATGACATTACCCTGCTGAAGTTGTTGTGCACATACAAAAAGAGTGAACCGAGCGTTATCATATATTCTTTCTCCATATTTCTTGAAAAATATTTCTATATATATAATCATTGGTGAATCTCCCCTTAAGTGAATCTTATTATTGCATCTTCCCTATGCCAAAAAGAAATAAGCTCCATGATCCCAAAAACTTAAAAGAAAAGAAAAATCTATATCTTTGCATCTTTCTTTGGGATTGTTCTTGTGTATATAAAAAGAAGAAGAAGAAAAGGGAGAAAGAGGAAAGAGAAAAGAAAAAGAAAAGAAAAGTTCCATTGTATATACACAATCCCTTCTTTACTTCTTTCTTATTTTCCTTTTTATATATGGAGCTATAAAAATTTGGAAAAAGTTCATGTTTGATGCCACCACGCTTATAGATAAGCTTGGGGGAGGAGATCCAATGATGTGTGAGAGAGTGACTACTTATATGTGCATGAAGACCTAAGCTAGGTAATGTCTGATACGTAGGGAGATGACTAGAGTATAACGACATTTATGAATTGAAAAATTGGCATGAAATTCATGAAAACCATCTCTTTCTATTCTTATTGATTTGAATTGCGTGATATCTCTTATACTCCAAATAAAAGCAGTCAATTGAAAAGTGTGTTGTCTATAATTATGTATATCGTTTTCTATGCCTTCGATGATGTTTGATACCAAAATGATTTCATATTTCATATGATTCACATTGTTCTTAGATTTTCTATCAAGTGTACCCATATGAAATGATATCGAAATAAAAGCTTTAGTGAGGTCTCTTATTCATTGCTCGTGCTACTTGAGTAAGCATACCCGAGTTCTGAGAGAATGATCTAGCATCTTCCCTTCTTCATCTCTTCTTCATCTATTTTATTTTTCTTTATTTTATTCGCCAAGTTCACTTTTTACTTATCTTCCTCGAGGATGAGTAAGAGGTAAGCTTGAGGATTTTGATAGGCTCATATTTTACAATTTATTTCTGCATTTTCCACCCCATAACGATTGCTCATATCACGATTTGAATGCTTAAACGATGTTTTTACGATATATTTCGTTATTTCTTTGTTTCGTTTGATTTCAGGAAATATGGAGCAATCGGGAGCAATTTGGAGTCATGATCCTTATATGCATGTCAGAGCATCATTGACGATGATATCAGAGAGCTGATGGCATTGGAGGATGAGTAGAAGAAGGAAGGGGAAAGAAAAGGCGAGGAAGCAAGAAGAAGGAGAAAAGAGTACTGAAACAGGCTACTCGGCCGAGTGACACAGCTCACTCGACTGAGTGGAGCATCGTACTTGACCGAGTGAAGCTGACACGCCCAATCCAGCCTGAAGAAGAGCCATAATGTACTTGGCCGAGTGGGAGTTTCGAGTGAGAAGCCCACTTGACCGAGTGGAGATAGAAAATGTGAAGAAATCCTTCGATGCTTCTCTGTTTTTTGAGAGGATCTGCAGTAGGTCCGACTCGACAGAGCAAGAATCTCACTCGGCTGCGTGAGAAGACTACTCGGTCGAGTGGTGTGAAGTTCCAAAACGTTGAAAATCCCTATTTTCTACAAATTTCTCACTCGACCGAGTGAGTAGTTCACTCGGCCGAGTGCGCCGCCAGCCAGTTTTCCAAAACAAGGGTTTGTAGCTGTTCAGGAGCAAATCTGTCAGGATTTTCTGAACTTTTTGGGTGGCTATAAATGCCCAGTTTTGTGGGCAGCCCAAGGAGAGACGCTTTAGAATAATTTTCTTATTTTAATTGGAGTTCTAGTTTTCTTTTGGCGAAAGGATTGGAGAGCAGGATCTAAATTTCTTATTCTTGAAGCTTGTATTCCAAAATTGGTTTGTCTAAACTCTTGCAAATTGATATTTTTATGATATACTTCTCTCTAAATCTGAGTTTTGTGATGAATTCTATTGAACATCTTGTTTCTATTGTGATTTCTATGATGAATTGTGAGTAGCCTCTTTGTTCTAGGGCAAAGGGACGAATCCTATGGATTTAAAGTATGATTTGTGAGATCTATTGAATTTCTATGTCGCTAAGCTTGTTAATGGTTAAGTTGTAATTCATTTACTACGTATAACTAGAGATTCCTATTGGATCTTGAGAGCTCGAGAGAGGATCTTGATCTAAGGGAAGCCATAGATTTCGATTTAGATCTATAATCGAGATTCCCTAGAATTGGTGTAGGAGAGTGACTAAAGCTAGCATCTTTATTATATTTCTATAATTATATTCGTTTGTACGATGGTAAAACGGATATGAACTATCATGATCTAGATTCGAGCTTAAGTTGCACGAGAGCGAGCTTGAGTTGGAATTGGATATTATTGTCAATCTACGGACGAAGGGATGGAAGGCGCAGTGCTCTCAGGAATGGAAGTGCTAGCAGGCTCAACACTCTCCTAAATGATAAGGGCAACATCAGACATAACAGTGGTACTCTCAGGGATGGACGTGGATGTGGAACCCTCTGTACGAGCAGAAGTGGAGATAGATGTGCTAGGTCCAGGAAGGGGCTCAGAGGTAGGCTGAACTATGGGGATCTCAGGTAGGTGAGGCTCGATGAGATGCTCCAGCTGCTCATCATCGGGCTCTAGCACATATACAGGTGGGATGAGAAGGTCCATGTGGAACCTCTACTCCGCACCTGTTGGTCCTACATGGGTCCAAACGGGGTTCGAAAGTACGATATAATCTGCAGAGAAGGGACCATGTAGCCAGACCCAATGGCACTGTTCGTGTGCTCGGATCATGTGCATACAAGTCAAAACATAGTCGGAGAGAAGTGGGCCCTATAGCACGTCACAGGTCAGTAGGGAACTAGATGTAGAAGATAAGAGCCAGAAGGGTGATCAGATCGCCACAATAAATCGCCTTGGTGGAGGCGAGCGTGGAAATAATGCTGTTGAAATACCAGCTGGCAACATCAATTGATATTAGAGGGACAAAGGCATCCACACCAGCCTTATATGCTATATCCCATGTCATAGCCCATAGGATGAATATCTCAGGTGTGGACATAGTTCCAACCTCTGGCCTAGGTAAGATGGTGGTCGCCATAAGGCGCTGTGCAAGGCGTAAGTAGGGGTGGACTATGGAAGATGCCTTCACCCTACTAGGTTCAAAGTATGGGATGCCAGTGATCAGCTCCCAGAATGCATCAGCAGAAAAGACGAAGGGGGTATGGTGACTAGGGCCATACGCACTGTCAGTGTCTGCGACCGGGGCCAGTGAAAGTTAGCTTGGACCATGTCCTGGGAGATCTCACAATGATGGTCCAAGAGTCTAAAGGAATAGCCCCTAGGAATCCTACGAATAAAACTCAAGACCTCAAGTGTCGGGCGAACGTAGGTGTTCACCGACACAGACAAAAAGTTGCCCCAACCAATGTTATCATACACCTGGTGCATCACTTAGAATACCCCTAGGTTCTCTAATGTCTGAATGTGAGCGAACCTAGAAGGAATGATTTGACGTTTGGAGATCCTCTCAAATTTGGCGCGATGTGCATCATCTCTGAAAGTAATCCCATACGTCTCTATGGGTGTAGGTGGCTGTGCTGGTGGTGCAGGAGGTGCAAGAGGTGTTGGCAGTGCTGGGATAGGATCTCTATATGGTGGAGGAGGCGCTGTCCCAGAAGAAGAAGTACAGGGGTAGTCGATCTTCCTCTTCTTGGCAGTGGTCTGCCTACCACCAGACCTAGTACATGGAGGCATGGTGTATTACCGTGAATATGGTGCACTGCACGAGAAAATGTATGAATGTAATCGCTCGAAAATAATGTGGAACGAGTGTACCAAGTGAGTGATGCGAATCCCAAGCAATGCTCCCAGTGCAGGGTGGCTTCCCCAAGCCGTGTCTCCGCAATCTTCAAAAAGGATCTCCTCCAAGCTTTCTTGTTGCATAAAAAATGTCAATTAGCGTTAAAATTTTGAATTAATTTGGGGTAGATCAAGATAAAATGGAGATTTATATAGTTGATTTGGTTTAGGGGTTGAATTAAGGCTTATGAGATGAAGGGGGAGGAGAGAGGGTGCGAAATTGGGTTTGATGGACGAGGGGGTGTCAGACTCGTCCGGAGCTAGGTGGCCGGAGGTGGCCGTGGGTGATCACAACGATCAAGTGACTGTGGAGCTCGGGAGAGTCGATGGAGTTTGTGAGGGGAGAGGGGGAGCTGCTGGTGATTTAGGGGTAAAAACCCTCGGTCGAGTTCAAATTCCCTTTTATATTCGGCTGTGCTTCCTTAAGTCACTCAACCGAGTGATCTTGGTCACTCGGTCAAGTAGCCCGGTTTGGCGGAAGTTTCAGATTTTTGGGTAGCAGCTGGGTCGAGTGACTCGACCGAGTGAGGTGAGTAACTTGGTCGAGTAGGAAGATGGGACAGAACATGTATTTTTGGGATTTCTGCTATAGTCTGCCACTCGGTAGAGTGGATTATTCACTCGGTCGAGTGAACTAATTACTTGGTCAAGTGGAGAGGCTTCACAGAGCATTGAGTTTTCAGTTTCCGTTACAAGGATCCACTCGGTCGAGTGGTATAAATATACCGAGTGGTTTTTTATACTTTCCTAATCAGTGATCTCACTCGTCGAGTGAGTGTTCACTCGGTCGAGTGAAAATTTCACTCTGTCGAGTGAAACCAATTTTTCAAGCTTCAGTTTTTATTTTTCTACATCTTCTTTCTCACCTCCAGTCTTCAGGTTCCTCCTCCTTTTTTCGTTCAAACACCCCCTTTGCGCGGGTCTCCTTCACCATGGGTGCTCTCCATTAGCTTGGCATCCTCATGCCTTCTCCCTGCAAGTAAAAATGTCACCCAATGTTAGTACTTTTTCCTTAGCTTTTGATCTATCGAATTTTGTAAGTCTAAAACAAAATAAAAACTAAGAATGAACTAAAATAAGATGGAAATGTCGAGTTGCCTCCTTATACGTGCTCGTTTATAGTCTTGAGCTCGATCCCTGATGATTTATGTTTCGTGTTGCATGATATTCGACGCATAAGAGATGCGCGTGTCAAATTTGGCGAGGAGGCCGGTGGGCTTTGTACGTACCATGTTCTCTTGTTTGACCTCCTTAATCAGCGTCTCCTTTCTCATAATGGTGGGAGATGACTCTCCACAAGATTTGCTCTTAGCCTTCAAAGCCTCCATGTTCTTTTCTAGTGATGTCAAAGTCTTCACCGGTGGCGTGTGCTTTTTGATGCTTCCCGGAAGAGAGTTTGCAGAGCTCTCTTATTCTCACGATGTCAGCGTCTTTCTCTTCCTCATCGGTGAGAGGGTCTAGGGAGTCTTCAACTTGGGAGCTATTTTCAAAAATTGGCTCCCCATCGGTACTATCCATAAGCAAAGTTTGTACGGTGTATGGTGCTGCTTCTTTATTGACCTCTTCAAGTAGGTCGACGTAGTCATTCTCTTCAAGCGTGGACCTATTCTTCATAGCTCGCGAGAGATGAAATTCTACCACAATATTCCCAACACTGAGTGACAATGTTCCTTCCCGTACATCCACAATGACTCCAGCTGTAGCTAAGAATGGGCGCCCAAGAATAAGCGATGTATCTCCCACTTCTTTTACATCAATAATAACAAAGTCACATGGCATGCAAAGGCTGCTCGGTATTTCTAATGACACATTTTCAGCAATCCCAACCAGTCTAGTGATGTGTCCATCGACGAGTTTAATTTTCATGTTGGTGGGCTTTAGATCGGTCCCCGTATTCAGCTTCTTGAACATGGTGAGGGGCATGAGACTGATGCTCACACCCAAATCAACTAGAGCTTTCTGAAGGGGGACTCCTCCAAGTGTGCATGGAATTCTGAAACTATCGGGGTCCTTCAATTTCTTCGGCACCTTATCTTTATTGACAAACCTTGTTCCTTGATCGGCTAGCATGATCTTCTCCGTCCTTTTTCGTCCCGTAATCAAGTCTTTAAGGAACTTAGCATATGTCGGGATCTCAATAATATCATCTAGGAACGGGATGTTTAGGCTTATGCCTCTCAAGTACTCCAGAAATCAAGCAAATTTCTTCTCCAATTTCACATTTGCCAACCTTTGTGGAAATGGAACCAGTGGCACATAACTCTCTCCTTCTGAGGCTCGTCAATCTCAGATTTTTCCTCTTCATCAATGGCCATTGTGGGTCCCTCAGCTTCTTTGTTTCCATCTATCCCAACCGGATTGTCATGTTTGGAAGATGGGTTTGGACCATGACAGGCGTCGTGTCATTCACGCCTCTAGTAGTCACCGCCACTACCGCATTGATGTGACCGGTGTTGCTCCTTGGATTTACCTCTGGTTGGGCCGGCAATTGATTTTGGGCCCTCACTAACATGGTCATTTTCTCTGCCAGCTGCGCAACAATGGAGTTAAGATTTTCTTGGCCCGCTAATAGTTTAGTATTGATCTTCTCTTGGGCGGTCATGAATGTAATGCCCTGATAGCTACTGCACAAGTACTAGGGGAGGTGAATAGTACTTTAAAATAATCAAGATAATTATTCCTAATTATTGTGCAAACTCTACCAACAATGCGGAATGAAAATATGACAACAAAGAAATACAATTGCAAACAAGCGATGTAACGGGTTCGGATCCACCCAAGTCTCACCGACTTGTTACCGGCGATCCTACGTCCCAGACACCCGGATCCCCTCCGGCTACTTGTGTTAGAATCCTCTAACCCAAGTTTGCACTATGAAATTCTTGTAGAAAACCTCTACAAGATTAAATCATAGACAAATGAAAACGTGACTCCCACAACCCGGGATCACGATCTTCTCTCACAACCGAGAGATAAACTTAATAGCAAAGTAAATGAAACAATAAAACACTTACCAACAAAATCCTATGCCTTGAGTAAACTTACTGATTTTAGGGCAAGGAAGATTTTGAAGGAGAGAATGTCACCAAACCCTAGCTCCACCAAGATGAATAGCTGTCGAAGGCTAGGATGGAGTTGGTGACTTTGAATCAAGCTCTTGGTTTGAGTGGCTCACAATGAAGAGAATCTCTCTTGAGGAAATTAGGGCTCAAGGAGTTTGGAGAGATTCTTGTGAGAAAGAGATAGCTTTAGAAATGGAGTTGAATGCTTCTCTTTGATTTCTCTAAGTCTCAATAATGGCAGCCTTGAATGCTAGGTTAGAAGCACTTCAAGTATATATAGGAGTGTGAGAAGAGAAGAGCAAAATCGTGGCATTAAATGCCCAACAGATTTATTTCTGAAGCAGTCTAATCGGTCTAAGAAGGATCACTGAACGATTAGTTTTGCAACTAGTCGGTCGGTGATTCTTCTTGGACCGACTAGATGGTTGACAGCCAAGATAGAGAATTCAGGAGATAGAACTAGTCGGTCTAAGAAGACTTGCCAACCGACTAGTTTGACAACTAGTCGGTCGGTGAGTGTTCTTTGACCGACTAAGTAGTTGATATTCAATAGGCTGATCACTAGGAGAACTAGTCGGTCTAAGAACAAATTCCAACCGACTAGTTTCACAACTAGTCGGTCGATGGATGTTCTTGGACCGACTAACTAGTCAACAGAAGCTAGGCTGAAGAAATGAAAGTATAACTAGTCGGTCTAAGAAGGATTCCCAACCGACTAGTTTGACAACTAGTCGGTCCGACTAGTTTGACAACTAGTCGGTCGGTGAACCTTCTTGGACCGACTAATTGGTCAACAGTTCCAAGACTGAATTGAGTAAGGAAATCTAGTCGGTTCAAGAAGGATACTTAACCGACTAGATGACAATCTAGTCAGTTGGTTCTTCTTCTTGAACCAACTAATATGCACAAGAAGCTGCAAAATAAAGCGTAAAGCTTCGAGAAAGTTTCTATGGGCTTCTAAGATAATCCTGGCTCTAAGATATGAGCGTTATGAAGATTATAATGTAAGTCCTACTCAAGGCTTAACATTCTACGAAAAGAAGCGAGAAGACTATAAAATAAACTAGACGAACCGTCTTCAAAGCTTCAATACGAATCTCTTGACTTCAATAATGCTCCTTGAGCTTCAACGAAGCTTCAGGCACACGATCACGTGCTTTGAGAAGTCTTGAGACGTTGCTTTTGATGTACGTAGAATTTTGGCGACGATCTCCATAACTGCGCTCACAAAGAGTTAGTTCACGATATTTATGTTTGTTCATCATCAAAACCAAATCCAGGGAATCAATACTCAACATTCTCACCCTTTTTGGTGATGACAAACCAACATAAATAATAATCAATAATAATGAGTCAAATGAAATTTACTTACCCCCCTGCATTGATGACACGTTAATTCCGTATTAAATAATAATCATACGCATCAAGCAGACGAGGAAAATATAAAACATGAACCCAATTATTGAAATTTAGGATCTAAACCCATTTTTATATCTTAACTCCCCCTGAATCTAACATATCAAATTAGATTCACGGTAAATTGCTTTAATTATCATTTAGCACATCGTCATTATTAATTCTCTCCCCCTTTGGCATTAGCAAAAAGAGCGGGAGGAGATCAACGACAACAACAATGGCTAAAATAAAAGCACGAGAGTCGAAAAATACAACCATGGTCCAAATGACACCAATGTAAAATACCGAAGAAAATCAAAGCGTGCCAACGAGACCATAGTCGAAAATCGAAAAATGAAATCAACAAAACTCAAATCAATTTCACGTATTGAGTTATGGAACATACTCTCCAATATCAACATTCTTAGTGAATTTAGTGCATGGAAAACAATTCTATGTTTTCATATAAACAATTCTATTTAATCAATATAATCGTCGAGCGACGAAATCAACATCAGAGACAAAAAAATATAATATGCACACTGAAGTAAATGGCAACACGATGTGTGTGTGTGTGTGTTTATATATATATATATATATATATATATATATATATATATATATATATATATAAAACAGGATACATCAAAAGGTATACATCCGCCAACACAAATATAAACGATCATCAGATCGGTGCACAACATACAACACATGTCTCAACAGACATCAAAACGAACATACATCAAAATGTATCACCAAAACATCCAAAAATACATCAAAAATACATAACCACCCAACTATCCTACCACACTCTCTCACGACAAAATAGATCATCCAAGTGCACATGGGAGAGTCCTCCAACGCAAGCTCAGGAGCCAGAGGCAGGATCAGCAGCAGCATTAGGCTGTGCAGAAGGGGAAGTAGAAGTCTCGGAAACGACTGGAGTGTCCACCGAAGGAATGGTGGCAGAAGGAGTGCTCTCGGGAGCACGAGCAAACGAAGCAGCAACAGACGTACCATCTGGGGCACGAACAGGAGAAGCAACAAGCTCCTCAAGATCAGCATCATCCATGGCCTCCTCGTCAGAAACTGTAGGAGGTACCTCAATGCCCAAGTGATAACAGATGTGTGCAAGCATCTCCTCACATCGAGCAATACGAGCCTCCTGACGGCTCTGAGAAGCAGAAGAGTCAGGGCAAGAAGGCGGAGGAGGAGCAGAAGGGGTAGTCCTCTGAACGTGATGCAAGGCCGCAAGAGACTTCTTGACGGCAGTCGCATTCAGGGGAGGACCCAACGGACACTGATCATCAGGAGGGAGAGGAACGCCAAAGTGGCGGAAGACAAGGGTCAACAGGCAGGGATAAGGAATATGGGCTGACTTGGTGGACTTCCTTATGCACTCAAAGGAATCCATCTTGTCAAGGATAATGCGGGCCCAATTTATCTCGCTCCTAGTAAAAAGAGCGTGATAAGCTTCAGGAAAGGCTGAGATGGCAAGCTGGAGGAGCCGTACTTTGGTAGAAGACACGACTTCAGAATGAGATTTAGGACCCACGCATTCGGCTTGAATGATTTCAATGGAACGCCAATCATGGCTGGAGGAATAACATGGAACATCTCAGCTAGCATGGACTGGTCAAGATCGTGGATATTATCCACGGAAATATCAGAGGGGAGCAGGCCAGAGGAGGAGACACCAAGCAACTGCCCTAAGATCTCTACCGTGAGGACAATAGGTGTCTCCAAGACAGTGGTCTCAATGTAGTGGGTGTCATCATACTCACCCCGGACTCGATTGGCATAGAATAATTTGACGAGTCTGGGGTAGGGATGAGGATTCGCCTTGGGATCATGACGAAGATAATCTAGTAGGCCGCTATAGGAGAGGAGATCTGCGAGATGAGGAAAGTCAGAAAACTGAACAAAGTGCTCGAGGATCAACGGACAGTGCTCGTTACGGTTGTATGCCGCAAGACACAACGGGTCATCGCGACATAACGAGATATCAACCCCACCAAAAGGCATGGGAGCCTTCCCCTTAGACTGACGAGAGGTAGAGCGAGGAGGAGTAGTAGGTGCCTTCTCGGTAGCCTCAGTCTCCGGGATATAGTCATCATCGGAGTCAGAGGGAGTACCGGAAGGGGAGGGAACACTATGGGGGCCAGGGGTCAGAATCTTTTGTTTGGCCTTGGTCCAGGGCTTGGGCTGGGATTGAGATGTGGGTTTTGGTTGAGAGGGAGTCGACTTATTCTTTTTGAGAGGAGGCGAAGAAGAAGATGGAGAAGTATGCGGTGGAAGAGTAGACTTGGTGTGGCGTTTACGTTGAGGAGGGTTGGAGGGAGGCTCGACAGTCATGGGAGAGGCGCCGGAAGAGGGAATAGGAACCCTAGTTCTCGCCATGAGATCGTGACGAGAAACACGAGAAATCGAGCTAAAATCGATCGAAAAACGAAAGAAATTGAGAGATATAAACCCTAACAGCATGAAGTAGAGCCCTAGGAGGAGAGAGATATACCCTAGGAGGAGAGATGGTCGACTCTGGAGGACCGGTAGTGGCCGATGGCGGCCGGAAGTGGCGGCGCACAGTGGAGAGAAGAGGAGTCGAAGGGTTTGAGGGGTTTGAGAGGGAAGTCGCATCGATTAGAGTGAGATCTAATCAGTGCACAATAAATATAAGTCGATTGAAAGAGTGAAAAGACCAAAGTGCCCTAACGCATTTAGTCGGTCTCAGTTAAAGTGCTGACCGACTAGAATACAATCTAGTCGGTCGACCAATGAGCTTGGAGCGACTAACTACAAACAGTAACTGGTAGTCAAAACTAGGGCATGATTTAGTCGGTCTGAGTTTAATCACTAACCAACTGGAATTGAATCTAGTCGGTCGGCTGATGAATTGTGATCGACTAAATGAGTCCCAAAATTTGAAAATAAGAAATGTTGAGTTCACTCCAAATAACACTTGGACGATTCATCGAAATCACTCTCAAACATCATTATTCTACCCTATAAAACATAGAAAATCATAAATACGACGTTCATGAACATATCTAGCATAAATTCTGAAAATCCAATCATAAATCCAGAAAATCCCAACATATCTAGCATGAGCATATAAAAAATTATTATCATGCAGGATTATTGAAAATATGAATCCTAAATCTCGGATTCACCCATAATCCTTAATTCACGACTTAACAGCACAAAGGAATCATCATTGAGTGGTTTCGTGAAAATATCGACGATTTGCTTCTGGGTTTCAACGTACACTAAAATGATGTCCTTTTTTAGCAACATGATCATCTAGAAAATGGTATCGGACATTTATGTGTTTGGTACGGGAGTGGTCTACCGGATTCTTAGAGAGACATATTGCACTTAGGTTGTCCACCATGATAGGGCAAGTATCACAGTTTATACCGAAGTTTTTAAGAGTGTGTCTCATCCAAAGAACCTGTGCACATGCAGCACCGGCGGCAATATATTCCGCCTCGGTGGTTGAAAGTGATACGGAATTCTGCTTCTTGGAAAACCAAGAGACAAGAGAATTTCCTATAAAATGGCAAGTTCCACTAGTACTTTTCCTGTCGGATTTGCATCCAGCATAATCTGCGTCACTATATGAGATTAACTCATATGTGCTAGACTTTGGATAAAATAATCCGTAGTCGAGTGTGTAACTTAAAGAACGGAAAATACGTTTTACCGCTACTAAGTGTGATTCCTTAGGTTGTGACTGATACCGAGCACAAACACATACGACAACATTACATCAGGCCTACTAGCAGTAAGATATAATAAACTTCCTATCATATCTCGATATAGATGAATGTCTACATCTTTGCTGCCCGTATCTTTATCAAGATGTGTAGTAGTGCTCATTGGAGTCTTCTTGCCAGAAGCATTCTCCATTCCAAATCGCTTTAGCAACTCCACCGTATACTTGGTTTGGTGGATGAAGATTCCATCGTTCATTTGGCGAATTTGGAGACCTAAGAAATATTTGAGCTCACCCATGTGGTTCATCTCAAATTGGTCCTTCATGACATTAGAAAACTCTTCGCAAAGAGTGTGTAACGACCGGTTTTTATAGATATATTTATCTGCTTTTCTCTTGTATATTCTCCGTATTTGTAGTTAGACGTTTCTGTCCCGTACGCGTGTCCGTGCCCGTGTCCATGTCCTTTTCCCCTACTTGTTAGTATTGCTAATAAAATCCTTAAATACTTATTTTCCATATGTTTATATAATTGGTTAAACTCTTTTTCAAAAGTTCAAAATTTGGGTTTCCAAATCTTTTAAATGTTTTGAAATTCAAATGGAGACTTCCTAGCAAAACACTTTTAAAACCTATTGATTGGCCCTTAATTCTCTAGATTTAAATCCATTAATTACAAACCTATTAATAATATTTCAAATCTTCATTAAGTTTCAAATAATTCCTTAATGGTCTTAACCTTAAACCCTAGCCACATTTTGAACACAAGCAACCCCATTCACGTGCTGATGTACGTTCAACACCCCCACCCAACTTAATTTATAAGAAACCTGCTAGTATTTTCATATAGAAACATACCACGTGCTGTTGCCTCACTCACCCTAGGGCCCTAGGCTAATGTTCCTACTGCTAGCTTATTAAAATCCTAGGGTTTTCTCATATTATTTTCCTCTATAGCCCTAACATTCCACAGCCGCCACCATCCTCTTTTCCTCACGCCAACACACGCAGAGCCCATGCATCTCGTGACTCCCTCCTCCCCCATCATCTAGTAACTGCACATCTTTTACCCCTACAAAATCTCAACGAACATCCCCACGTCCAAGTCCCCTTCCCTATCCTTGTCTCTCTCTCCCTGCTACTAAACCCAAGGAGAGAATCATCTCCTTTCATCTCCAAAACAAACTACAGCCGTTCCTTCTTCATAAGACCCAAACACAGCCTGCACCCAGGCAACACCCCGACCCAACACCACCACTGACACCTCGCCGACAGAACGCCGCCAAGCTCATCCCCGTGTCCGCCTTTCCCTTCCCTCCACCTGCATCGACCAACCCCGACCCGCATCCCCTCCGCCGTCTCACCTCCGCATGGCCACCCAACCCAGTTCGCCGCACCTCTCTTCGCCTCGACTCCAAGCCAACACCGATAGCCCCACCTCGCCCAGCAAGCCTCCAGCCTGGCGCTTTCGACCCATTCCATCGCCCTCCTCCGTTTGAATCCGCTGCAAGCCCAGCCCGCAATCTCCATCTCTGAACCAGGCGCCTCATCTCGTCGCCTCTTCCACCACCCTCCAATCTCCCACCGCCCGGGAGCCTCCTCCTCGACCTCAGGCCCTGAAATCCTCCTCCCCTATCGCGAATCCCGCTCCCCTATTCTGGACCCCGCTCCCCTGTTCTCCCCGAAATCCCGCCGATGCCTTCCTCCAGCAGCAACCAGGCCAACCTCCTCCCTCTAAAACGAATCCCCTTGAGCCCTCCTCCTCCGACACTCGACAGCCCCTCAACATCGCCTCCGACCCCCAGGTGCGCCGAACCCAACCTCGCCGTCAGCCCGTATCCTTCCTCCCTCACCTCCGAGCAAACCCTCGCATCTCGCCGTCACCACCTAGTCACTCTCCCCTACTCCGATCAGACCCGCCCGGAGACCCACTGCCGCCGCCGGGTTGGACTCCCTCGCGCCTCCGCCTTGCCCCTCGAAGATCCTGTATCCGCCATCGATCGGCCTCCGTCCGACTCCGCCGAGCCCTCTGCGTTTCCTTCCCCCCAACGAGCATGCCGCCACTGCTCAGCTTATTCGCCGCCTCACTGCCGGCCTACATCTCGCCCTCACCCTCCACCGCGTGGCGCCCCTGCAAAGTAAGTGGGTTATATCATGTTGACGTGAACTGGAAGTTTTATTGTGTGAACTTTGCATAGTACCCTGGTTATTATATGATGGCAAGTAATTTATTATACCTTATCTAATGGTACGGGTGAAATCAATGCTTGAACAGTATCCTATGCCTCTGTCCTTGTTTAAACTCATAGGTAAGCTATTTGTATATTAGTAAGCAGTATACCCAAGTACTAACTTATTATTATGATTAGCTTGATAATTAACATGTTAATTTACTTTACATGTGAGAGTATATAGACTATCACGTAAAACAGTATTTCATAACTTCCCTCATAATGTTATTATTAATTATACATATATGTAACAGTGATCAACAATGAATTATAGGTGAAACTGCATAATTGAACCCTTTAACTGAACCATTAAAATCTAATGACGCAGATAAAACGCGCCACCTATTACGATCGCTTGGATACCCACATCATCCGAAATTGATTGATCAGGCAAGTGCACTTTTTACCGTTGCTTTTAATTGCTTTGACCCAAGATATTCTGATATGCAAGTGTGCATTCTTTTTACGTGTTTTAAAGTGCTGTTACATTTATTTGTCAAACCGAGAATCACTAATGTTGTGTCATACCATAATGCATGTCACGCTGATAACTTAACCTGCTTGTGCACACTTGAGTGAATGGATATTGATGGAACAGATTGATGGAACACTTGAAATCGTGGACTTGTGAATTCGTGCGCCCAAGAGGCGAAATAGTGAAATCGTGATGTCATGTGAGTTGACAAGCTCGTGTTTGTAATATGAATTAGGCTGGCTCGTGTCCAACAGAACACTTGGGTGGAGTAGTTCAATGTAGTAGAGGCTGGAATGCTGGATTGCACTCTCGGTGAACTTGACCGACACCTGGCCGGGTCGGTGAGTAGAGAGCCACGGGTAGCTCCCGTTGGCTTGGGTGTAATGCTGGTCACTTTTCCCCCTCAGACATTGGGCTTTTTCACTAGGCACACTTGAATGATTGTCGCGTTCTTTTACTCTGTTGTTACTATTGAGGATTGCGTGCTCTGTTAGTTACTCCTGCCTTATTCGTGTACTAATATCATGCCTATTGCTGTGCACACTACACTTTTCATGTTTATTGCTGTACACACTACACTTGTCGTTCACACCACACTTGTCTCACTTATTGCTGTACACACACCCTTGCCATGTTTACTGATGTACACACCACACTTGCCATGTCATTCGCTGTACACACTACGCCTGCCATGCTATTGCTGTACGCACACACACTTGCCATGTTTATTGTTGTACACACACTTGTCATGCTTTAAATATCGTAAATTCTAATGTTGTGACTCATATTGCCATGAAACCGTTTTCGAAAACCTTGCCGAGGGTCAATTATCTTAACCTTTTAAATCTTGCCGAACGACCCTCGCTGACGTTTATTTCCTTGTCTTGTGATATATACGTTAGGTATTAGACAGGTTTGCTGAGGAGTTGCTTAGAGACTGAGCAGGTTGACCAGGAGTACCTTGCTGTTATGTTCCGTCGCTGAGAGGCTGTGTGTCTTCGCATCATTACTTTTGTAATTGTTGTCTCTTTCAATACTTGTACGGGCTTTAGACCCTCCTTCTGCTTTTACTTCTTTCATTGTTGTAAATCTTTTGAGACATTAAGATTGTAATAAAATTTATCTGTGTTGTTTGAGTAGCATGCAAGAACCTGCATGATGTTATCACACAGACGCGTAATGTGCTTAAACCAAGGAGGAGAGAAAAGAAAAAGTACCTCCTTCTTGCTTTAAGCACATGCGGACCTTCGTCGCGTCCTCGCTCCCAAGTACAATGGGAAGCGGGGCCTGACAGGTTTTAGTGGTGGCCCATGCAGGTCGTGCTATGTAAAATAATCCAAACAACAGAGATAAGATTACGATCTTAATTCTCGAGAATATCCTTCCTTGATTTCTATACCACATCCTTGTTCCTCAGAAATCCTAGTCTTGGGATTTCTAAACATTAGTTGGCCCAATAAGTTTTCCCTCGATTTTGAAATGACATTCGTCGACAACCATAGAAATACCTCGTAGTAGACCCATAATACCACTCCCTGGTCATCTTTACTTTTGTGATCATATCCTTTCCTTATTAATGATTCACTTGATTCCCATCATGATGTCTATGCCACCACCTTTCTACTCCATATTATCCATTTGGGTCCTCTCCGTCTTTGCATATCTTAAAACTCATTTGATTCTTTCGGTCAAGCAGGTAGCCTAACGGGGAATGTAACGGCCTATTTCTGTTTATACGTATTTTTCATGTATTCAATTAGGATGGTGAATTATTAGGGTATTCATATATATTATTATTGTTGTTATTATTGTTATTTTCATAGTTCGAGAACGCAACTTAACGACCGCGATAATATCTCCTTTAAGTTGGTTGATGTTGATTGTAGAGGTGGGATCATAATGATCCGATTATCCTGATCAGATGATTCCTCAAATCTCATCTTAATCAAAACTAGACCAGATCTAAATATCTTAACGTATATCGATTTTCTAATCCAAATCTTAATACGTTTCATAAATCGATCAAATCTTAACCCAAGTGACCTAACGAATCCTAACAATTGATTCTATCTGATCTCCAAATCTTAACTCTAAATATCTTAAACAACAATATGTACCAACTCGATACCGTAATAATAAGTTGATCACATCGAACTCCCCTAACCCAATCTTAATAGGGTTAATCAACTAAATTTTCCAAAACCAAATATCTTGACGAATCATTCAAGCCAAATCTAAACATCTTGTCGAACCCTCCCAATCATACCTGATCTAAACCAACCAGCCCAATATCTTAACTAATTTTATAAATCCTATTAGACCATTCTGTTAACTCAAATGTATTCAAATCTAATTTAGGTTAAAAACGAGACGACAACTGAATCTGATAATATTTAAGTTCTAGCCATATGTTGTGACTACGTATACGGATGTATGTACTGGTGTACTAGTCCTATGTAAACTACCATGGTTGTATATATCGGTGTGTGGATGTATGTACTGGTGTACTAGTCCTATGTAAACTACCATGGTTGTATATACCGGTGTGTGTATATTTGCCCTATATAGATACAAGATGGCCGCGTAGTAGAGTAAGTAGGTATTTGTATGTGAAATGAATGCATCCATAAGTACTTGGAAATGTGTGATATATGGGTAAGTATATGCATATGGATGTGTATTGTTTGATTATAATGTATGTATGACTAGGATAGAATGACCTTAGTGTCTAAGTCTGCGCACCCTATGTCGGCCTATTTAAGGAAGTCTGAGGACGGACTTGATCTTAAGGTGGGTAGATTACGATGACACTAGTGCTAGGGGTAAGACTTATATAAATTTGTGTATAATGTAAAGTATTACGTGCATGTATATACGTATAGTAATATATATTATATGTGTGTGAGGTAATATGTGGTATGTGAATGTGATTGCACGATTGGAGTATTAATTGACGAAGAATGATTGTATTTTTATTTGTGGTGTGTTTATGTGACATGTAGTACTATATCAGTATAGATTGTGAGTGTATAAGATGTATGATGTTACCGTGTGTATCGGTAATAATGGTATGGATATTAGTATGAGAAATACTACTTAGATATGGCATGATGGTTGTTTAGGGTGTGTATGCATTAGGGAGAGATACGAACGTCGCCCTTACGTTTTTCCCGTGTCTTAGCCGATAAGATTCCGAGGACGGAATCGTCCTTAAGGTCGGTAGGATGTAACGACCGGTTTTTATAGATATATTTATCTGCTTTTCTCTTGTATATTCTCCGTATTTGTAGTTAGACGTTTCTGTCCCGTACGCGTGTCCGTGCCCGTGTCCATGTCCTTTTCCCCTACTTGTTAGTATTGCTAATAAAATCCTTAAATACTTATTTTCCATATGTTTATATAATTGGTTAAACTCTTTTTCAAAAGTTCAAAATTTGGGTTCCCAAATCTTTTAAATGTTTTGAAATTCAAATGGAGACTTCCTAGCAAAACACTTTTAAAACCTATTGATTGGCCCTTAATTCTCTAGATTTAAATCCATTAATTACAAACCTATTAATAATATTTCAAATCTTCATTAAGTTTCAAATAATTCCTTAATGGTCTTAACCTTAAACCCTAGCCACATTTTGAACCCAAGCAACCCCATTCACGTGCTGATGTACGTTCAACACCCCCACCCAACTTAATTTATAAGAAACCTGCTAGTATTTTCATATAGAAACATACCACGTGCTGTTGCCTCACTCACCCTAGGGCCCTAAGCTAATGTTCCTACTGCTAGCTTATTAAAATCCTATGGTTTTCTCATATTATTTTCCTCTATAGCCCTAACATTCCACAGCCGCCACCATCCTCTTTTCCTCACGCCAACACACGTAGAGCCCATGCATCTCGTGACTCCCTCCTCCCCCATCATCTAGTAACTGCACATCTTTTCCCCCTACAAAATCTCAACGAACATCCCCACGTCCAAGTCCCCTTCCCTATCCTTGTCTCTCTCTCCCTGCTACTAAACCCAAGGAGAGAATCATCTCCTTTCATCTCCAAAACAAACTACAGCCGTTCCTTCTTCATAAGACCCAAACACAGCCTGCACCCAGGCAACACCCCGACCCAACACCACCACCGACACCTCGCCGACAGAACGCCGCCAAGCTCATCCCCGTGTCCGCCTTTCCCTTCCCTCCACCTGCATCGACCAACCCCGACCCGCATCCCCTCCGCCGTCTCACCTCCGCATGGCCACCCAACCCAGTTCGCCGCACCTCTCTTCGCCTCGACTCCAAGCCAACACCGATAGCCCCACCTCACCCAGCAAGCCTCCAGCCTGGCGCTTTCGACCCATTCCATCGCCCTCCTCCGTTTGAATCCGCTGCAAGCCCAGCCCGCAATCTCCATCTCTGAACCAGGCGCCTCATCTCGTCGCCTCTTCCACCACCCTCCAATCTCCCACCGCCCGGGAGCCTCCTCCTCGACCTCAGGCCCTGAAATCCTCCTCCCCTATCGCGAATCCCGCTCCCCTGTTCCGGACCCCGCTCCCCTGTTCTTCCCGAAATCCCGCCGATGCCTTCCTCCAGCAGCAACCAGGCCAACCTCCTCCCTCTAAAACGAATCCCCTTGAGCCCTCCTCCTCCGACACTCGACAGCCCCTCAACATCGCCTCCGACCCCCAGGTGCGCCGAACCCAACCTCGCCGTCAGCCCGTATCCTTCCTCCCTCACCTCCGAGCAAACCCTCGCATCTCGTCGTCACCACCTAGTCACTCTCCCCTACTCCGATCAGACCCGCCCGGAGACCCACTGCCGCCGCCGGGTTGGACTCCCTCGCGCCTCCGCCTTGCCCCTCGAAGATCCTGTATCCGCCATCGATCGGCCTCCATCCGACTCCGCCGAGCCCTCTGCGTTTCCTTCCCCCCAACGAGCATGCCGCCACTGCTCAGCTTATTCGCCGCCTCACTGCCGGCCTACATCTCGCCCTCACCCTCCACCGCATGGCGCCCCTGCAAAGTAAGTGGGTTATATCATGTTGACGTGAACTGGAAGTTTTATTGTGTGATCTTTGCATAGTACCCTGGTTATTATATGATGGCAAGTAATTTATTATACCGTATCTAATGGTACGGGTGAAATCAATGCTTGAACAGTATCCTATGCCTCTGTCCTTGTTTAAACTCATATGTAAGCTATTTGTATATTAGTAAGCAGTATACCCAAGTACTAACTTATTATTATGATTAGCTTGATAATTAACATGTTAATTTACTTTACATGTGAGAGTATATAGACTATCACGTAAAACAGTATTTCATAACTTCCCTCATAATGTTATTATTAATTATACATATATGTAACAGTGATCAACAATGAATTATAAGTGAAACTGCATAATTGAACCCTTTAACTGAACCATTAAAATCTAATGACGCAGATAAAACGCGCCACCTATTACGATCGCTTGGATACCCACATCATCCGAAATTGACTGATCAGGCAAGTGCACTTTTTACCGTTGCTTTTAATTGCTTTGACCCAAGATATTCTGATATGCAAGTGTGCATTCTTTTTACGTGTTTTAAAGTGCTGTTACATTTATTTGTCAAACCGAGAATCACTAATGTTGTGTCATACCATAATGCATGTCACACTGATAACTTAACCTGCTTGTGCACACTTGAGTGAATGGATATTGATGGAACAGATTGATGGAACACTCGAAATCGTGGACTTGTGAATTCGTGCGCCCAAGAGGCGAAATTGTGAAATCGTGATGTCATGTGAGTTGACAAGCTCGTGTTTGTAATATGAATTAGGCTGGCTCGTGTCCAACAGAACACTTGGGTGGGGTAGTTCAATGTAGTAGAGGCTGGAATGCTGGATTGCACTCTCGTGGTGAACTTGACCGACACCTGGCCGGGTCGGTGAGTAGAGAGCCACGGGTAGCTCCCGTTGGCTTGGGTGTAATGCTGGTCACTTTTCCCCCTCAGACATTGGGCTTTTTCACTAGGCACACTTGAATGATTGTCGCGTTCTTTTACTCTGTTGTTACTATTGAGGATTGCGTGCTCTGTTAGTTACTCCTGCCTTATTCGTGTACTAATATCATGCCTATTGCTGTGCACACTACACTTTTCATGTTTATTGCTGTACACACTACACTTGTCGTTCACACCACACTTGTCTCACTTATTGCTGTACACACACCCTTGCCATGTTTACTGATGTACACACCACACTTGCCATGTCATTCGCTGTACACACTACGCCTGCCATGCTATTGCTGTACGCACACACACTTGCCATGTTTATTGTTGTACACACACTTGTCATGCTTTAAATATCGTAAATTCTAATGTTGTGACTCATATTGCCATGAAACCGTTTTCGAAAACCTTGCCGAGGGTCAATTATCTTAACCTTTTAAATCTTGCCGAGCGACCCTCGCTGACGTATATTTCCTTGTCTTGTGAAATATACGTTAGGTATTATACAGGTTTGCTGAGGAGTTGCTTAGAGACTGAGCAGGTTGACCAGGAGTACCTTGCTGTTATGTTCCGTCGCTGAGAGGCTTTGTGTCTTCGCATCATTACTTTTGTAATTGTTGTCTCTTTCAATACTTGTACGGGCTTTAGACCCTCCTTCCGCTTTTACTTCTTTCATTGTTGTAAATCTTTTGAGACATTAAGATTGTAATAAAATTTATCTGTGTTGTTTGAGTAGCATGCAAGAACCTGCAGGATGTTATCACACAGACGCGTAATGTGCTTAAACCAAGGAGGAGAGAAAAGAAAAAGTACCTCCTTCTTGCTTTAAGCACATGCGGACCTTCGTTGCGTCCTTGCTCCCAAGTACAATGGGAAGCGGGACGTGACAGAGTGAAGTTAGTAGCACCGAAAATGAGATCATCAGCATAAATTTAAACTAAAATAATATCATGATTCCCATACTTAACAAAAAGTGTTGAATCAACCTCACCCATTTTGAAACCCAAATCTAAAAGAAAGTTCTTTAGGCGGTCATACCAAGCTCTAGGAGCTTGTCTCAAACCATAAAGTGATTTCTTAAGTTTGAAAACGTGATTTGAAAACTTTTCATTTATAAAACCCGGAGGTTGAGAAACATAAACTTCCTCAACGACTTCTCCGTTTAAAAACACACTTTTTACATCCATTTGAAAGAGTTTAAAATATTTATGGCATGCAAAAGATAACAACAACCTAATAGATTCTAATCTAGCTACAAGAGCAAAGGATTCTTCGAAATCTATACCTTCCTCTTGCCTGTAGCCTTGAGCTACTAACCGAGCTTTGTTCCGGACGACGTTTTGGTTCTCGTCGGTCTTATTCTTGAAGATCAACTTCGTTTCTATAACGGTGTGGTTCTTCGAAGGCAATGGAACTAGCTCCCAAACCTCATTCCTCTCAAACTGAATGAGTTCCACCTCCATGGCTAGGATCCAAGCACTGTCTTCGCACGCTTCGTTAATATTATTTGGCTCTACTGAAGAGGCAAAGGCACAATGAGCGAAGTAGTTGACTTGAGATCTCGTCTTGACACTATCAAGTATGTTGCCAATGACTTGCTCATGGGGATGGTCACGAACTGTACGAAGCCGTTTGGGAACTCCCTGATCACTAGGAATATTCTCAAAAGAATCATCAGTAGGGTTAGTATCAATAGAATCAATAGAATTAGAATTACCAATAGAATCACATACAACTTCCATAGAATCATCATCATTGATAATTCTAGGAGGGACAAAATTTTCATTGAATGAAACATGAAGAGATTTCTCGATCGTTGAGGTTCTTTTGTTGTTAATCCGGTAGGCTTTGCTACGGGAGGAATATCCAACAAATATCCCCTCATCGGATCTTGGATCAAATTTGTTCAAACTACCATACATTTTTTTGATAAAACATTTTGCACCAAAAACTCTAAAATGTTTAACTTGAGGCAATCTACCAAACAACAATTCATAACAAGTTTGTTTGGTGCCGGGCCGCAAGAGTATCCTATTAAACATATAGCAAGCGGTATGTACCGCTTCTGCCCAAAATTGATGGCCAAGTTGGCTATTATCAAGCATTGTGCGAGCACATTCCACTAGCGTCCTATTCTTTCTCTCAACAACACCATTTTGAGGGGGTGCGCGAGGGAAAGAAAAGGTGTGTGTAATACCAATTTCATCACAAAAATTTGAGAAAGAATCACTCTCAAATTCCCCTTCATGATCGCTACGAATAGTGACAATGGTGGTTCCAATGAGATTTTGTACTTTCTTCACAAATATTGTGAAGTTTTCAAAAGCATCATTTTTATTACTTAAAGAAAATACCCAAGTAAATCTAGAAAAGTCATCAATGATGACAAGTCCATATCGAGCATTCCCTAATGAAGCAACTCTAGTTGGCCCAAAAAGATCTAGATGTAAAAGCTCTAGAGGCCGTTTAGAGGATATGCTCTTCTTAGGTTTGAATGACGATTTTGGAAGTTTGCCTCGTTGACACGAGTCACAAAAGCTTTTCTTTTGAAAGGCAAGCTTAGGAAATCCTTTTATAGAGTTTAACTTGGAGAGTTTGAAAAGTTTTCCAAAGTTCACCTGACCAAAACGTCGATGCCATACGTGTTGTTCACTTGTGTTGGCAATGAGATATTGTTCATGTGATTTTGGAATATCTAAGATATATATGTCCTTATGGCGTGTGCCAGAGAACAACACATTATTATTATCTTTACTCAAAATATGACACATTCCTCTCGTAAAGCTAACTTTGTAACCCTTGTCACAAAGTTGGCTTATCGAAATAAGATTGTGATTTAAGCCTTTAACAAGGTAAACATCACTTATAAGGGGTTTAGAGGCATTACCAACTTTTTCAACACTAATGATGGTTCCGTGCTCGTTGCCTCCAAAGACCACTTGGTTTCCATTTTCAATGGGCACCACTCCGGAAAGCAATTGAGCTTCACCCGTCATGTGTTTTGAGCACCCGCTATCAAGTATCCACCCAACCTTGGAGCTAAATTTTTATTTATTGCTCCTTTTCTTTTTCTTGAGTACCTGACGATAAAAAATATTGTATCATGGTACCCAAGGTCATTGGGTCCTAAAAGATTAGACCTTTGGAAGCCAAGTCCAATTGGACTTAGACTTCCCAACATAATCATCATTGTGCACTACATTCATGAAATAAGAATTTATGTAAGCTTGTTTTTCATGCATGCTAGTGTCCTTCGGGCCCCAAATTGTGAATGTCTTGGGAGCCCTAATTCTATTGGGAGCATGCACATGAGGTTGATTTCTACGTGATGCATGTGGCCTATGAGGAAGTGGCCTAGGGAATGCATGACGGGGATAAGCATATGGCACATGATGAAATGGTGGTGGCGACATATGATATGGTGCATGATGGTAATCATTCATATAGTAATGATGTGGTTGAACATATGCATGTGGAGGAACACGTGCATGAGTGTGTCTCACTTGGTGTGCACGTGCTCGTGGACGTGGAGAATAGAAATCATAATACGTGTGAACATGTGGAGTAGGAGGTGTGTTCCTACGTGGCATAGTGTTGGTGTACATAAATGCATGACCCTTCTTTGGAGGTCCACCCAAAGTGGGTTTCTTTCCAAACGGGGGTGTGTACCTAGTGGAAGCACCATTGGTAGATGAACTACCCATGGGGTGTTTACTCCCACTAGTTTAGGCATCGAAAGTTGGCCTTACAAAGGTGGTGGAGATTTGGATGAATTTCCCTTTTTATACCCCAAGCTAATACGATGATTGGCCGGAAGTAGGTCATTTAGGATATTATCCAAATGGTCCTTGCCTTTGTTGAATTTATCAATTCGGCCTAATGTGGACTCATACTTCTCGGTGAGAGAAAGTATAGTAGCATCCAAAGTGGACACTTATGTAGTGAGTTCACAAACACGAGACTTGAGATTCTCATTCTCAATACTCAAAGTTGAGTTTCGAGAAATCCAATCGGCTATCTCGTGTTCCTCCGAATCCTCAATATGAACATGCTCAAGTTGAGATTTGAGATTTACAGTCTCATTTCTCAAGCCTTCAACAACGGTGTCGTTGTTGATGATGATAGGCTTAGGCGAGGTTTGGAGACTAGTTAGCTCATCTTTAGTCTTAGTATATCTATTTACTAGTTTAGAATACTTAAACCAAATTTTCTCGTTAGTTAATCTAAGGTCATCCATCGTTACCTCATCGCCTTCATCCTCGCTTTCATCAGAGGAGGACTCTTGATCATGTTCCTCTCTAGCCATGAAGCACATGTGTGCTTGCTCCACTTGGTCATCGTCCGACTCTCCACTTGAGGAGTCCTTGTCAGAGTCGGTGAATGTGTCGACAAGTCCTTTCTTGTACCCTTTCTTGTACTTTCGAGACTTGTCGAACTTTGGCGCCTTCCATTTCTCCTTTTGTTTGTTTTGAGGACAATCCGCTTTGATGTGTCCTGGCTTGTTGCATTTAAAACACAAAGGGTCGGAGGCGTTAGTAAAGCTAAATTTAGATTTGTTCTTGAAGTTACCTTTCCGGAAGAATCGGTTGAACTTCTTTGCCATAAGGGCAATGGATTCTAAGGCCATCTCGTCTTCCAATTCTTCATCATCGGTAGATGTAGATGGAGATTCCTTGAACGCAATCGCCTTTTTCTTCGACTCGTCTTGCTTCAAGTACGACTTCATCTTGTCATGCATCTTTATTTTACTGTCCTTGCGTACCTCATAGGACATCAAGGTACCCATTAGTTGTACGACAGTATACTTATTCATATCGTTACCTTCCTCGATGGCGAAGGTACGCTTTTTCTAATAAGAAGGAAGTCCGTCAATAATCTTTGAGACTTTCTCCTTTTGGGTGTAAGTCTTTCCAAGAGCCTCCAACTCATTGGTTATGTCAACGAAGCGAGCATAGTACTCCTTCATCTTCTCACCCTGTTGCATGTGAAATAATTCGAATTCTTTATTTACAACAGTGAGTTTGGAGTCTCTTACCCTACTCGTTCCTTCATGCAAGATGAGGAGAGAGTTCCAGATTTGATATGCACTCTTACATGTGCATATCTTGTTGAAGTCTTTGGGCTCCAACACACATTGCAAGGCATTCATTGCCTTGGCATTGTTTACCTCCGCGGCGACCTCTGCGATAGTCCACTTAGCGAAGTCTTGTTCGGCGGGCTCAACATACTCCGTCAACGTAGCTCTCCATAGTGAAGTGCTCCGGAGGAACGTTTCCTTCCGGCATTTCCAGTACCCATAATTGGCACCGTTGAAGTAAGGAGGCCTAGTTGAGGAGTGTCCTTCCATCACCGAAGAAGCTCCCTTACGGTTCTTGAAGGTGATATAGTCTGAAGGTGGACGAACGGTCTTGTTGTCGTTGGTAGACATAGCTATTAACTTGGCTCCGATACCAAATGTAATGCCCTTATAGCTACTGCACAAGTACTAGAGGGGGGTGAATAGTTATTTAAAATAATCAAGATAATTATTCCTAATTATTGTAAAAACCCAACCAACAATGCGGAATGAAAATATGACAACAAAGAAAGACAATTGCAAACAAGCGATGTAACGGGTTCGGATCCACCGAAGTCTCCCCGACTTGTTACCGACAATCCTACGTCCCAGACACCCGGATCCCCTCCGGCTACTTCAGTTAGAATCCTCTAACCCAAGTTTGCACTATGAAATTCTTGTAGAAAACCTCTACAAGATCAAATCATACACAAATGAAAACGTGACTCCCACAACCCGCGATCACGATCTTCTCTCACAACCGAGAGATAAACATAATAACATAGTAAATGAAACAATAAAACACTTACCAACAAAATCCTATGCCTTGAGTAAACTTACTGATTTTAGGGCAAGGAAGATTTTGAAGGAGAGAATGTCACCAAACCCTAGCTCCACCAAGATGAACAGCGGTCGAAGGCTAGGATGGAGTTGGTGACTTTGAATCAAGCTCTTGGCTTGACTGGCTCATGTAGGATCCTGTCAAATCAACGACGTTAGGATCGAATAATAACATAGACTTACGTTAGCGTATGCTGCGACGTAGTCTTTGAACTTCACCCTCGGATTCGCCACAACGATCGGCACTTCGTCACGGAGGATCGAAGCAACGTTTCACCGTCTAAATCTCTATTTAGAAGAGGAATTTAATGGAAGGGAGAAGAAGAACATAAGTTGCCTTATGTAAACTTATGGCATGGTAAGATTAGTGTAAATGCCTTACCCTTGGGTCCTATTTATAGGCTTTAGGGGTAGTTATTGTAGGAAATAACTAAATATAAGCTTATTAACCTATATTAGCACATTCACTTATCCTCTTCTTCATTCACTTATCAAGTGCATTTTTGCACTTATAAAGTGACTTTTTCCACTTATCGAGTGGTCCTTTTCACACGAGAAAAGGTTCCCTTCGTGCACGCTTTTGTGCACGCGACATCTGAGGTCCATAGGCCCTCATACATCCCCTCATGGGTGTATATATGTCGTCCATATCCAACATCTCCCACTCACACTTGAGGGGATTGTAAGGAAACATCTTTTCCTTTAGTTCTTCTGTTTATCATACCGAGAAATAGACAGTGTGACCGTCATGCGCATAGAGTCCGCTGTTGTGCACTTGTTAGAGATACACAACACTCCTCGAGGTGCAAAGTTGAGTAGATTAACGCAAGCTTTACCCTAGGTTATTTCTTCACATTTCTTATACTTTATATTCAACAATTGAATCCCATCTGGATTACAATTGGCTGGCCAGCTTTGAATATTTAAAGTCCAAATATGAATGTGAAATTAATCTTCCTCCTCTTGCGGTCCTTTCGATCTTGACTTGACTTGCTTTTCTAACATGCCCCGTCGGACCGAATTGACCATAGTCCATAAGCAACATGCTAGGATAGCAATCACCCAGTCAAATCTAAAGGAACCAATTAGAGTCCATAAGGGTAATGAGTTAAGACCCATGTGGTCTTTGGGTCTCACATAATAGTAAACACAATTACTATTCTAACCTAATGGTCAAAATGCATACGTAGTATGAATACGTATTACAACATCACTCCTTTCCCAGTGAGCGTATGTCTTAATGATGTTATAAGGATGATGATCAGACACCACAATGTCTGACTTTGAGTCCCTTTTACTACTCAAATAATCTTCTGGACCCACATCCCGCATAAGACAGATAGGATTTTAAAAGTCCTCTTAGATATTTTGTAAGCATCCTTATGACACAGATCTTTCATACGACCATTTTGTTTAAGTCATGACTCTAAATCATCCGTCTGACGATTTTGACTTTAAACAGGTCTCATCTTTATTTTATCCGTCTGATAGAATAAAGGCGGTTGCTCATGTGAGAGAGCCAACCTCAATTTGTCCGACATACTAGAAAATACAGCTGAGATTTTAAAAAATGTACACAAACATTTTCAAGAAACTTATATGCAATGTCGAAAAGAACTTATTCTTTTATTAAATTTGATCATTCATAGACATGGGAATATACATTGGTACAACTCAGCTCTTACGCAATCCTTGAGATAATAAGTGTTTTTAAAACACATCTCTGGGGATCGCCTTCGTAAGCGGATCTGCTATCATCTCATACGTAGATATGTACCTAATGTCTACCTTCTTGGTCTTATCATAGTCTTTTGCGAATTTGTAGCGGATATCAATGTGTTTGGTCTTACAATGGAACTTTGGATCTTTGACATAGGCTATAGATGCTTGACTGTCACTGTATATTTGTACAGCATCTGAGTCACTTGCATCAATTAGCTTGTCTAAGAACTTCCTAAGCCAAACAGCTTCTTGGACTGCCATGCTAAATGCTACAAACTCGGCTTCCATAGTTGAAAGTGCGATGCAAGATTGTTTCTTGCTACTCCAGGATATTGCACCAGATCCGAGTAGAAAAACATGTCCTGAGGTCGATCTTCGCTCATCGAGATCACCCGCCCAATCAGCATCAGTGTAGCCTTCGAGCCTCAAGGCATTTCCTTGATAGCATAAAGCATAGTCCGCAGTCCCTTTAAGATACCGCATTATCCTCTTAACCGCTTTCCTGTGTGCTTGCCCTGGATTGGATTGGTAACGACTTACCATTCCAACGGCAAAACAGATGTCCGGTCTTGTATACATCATAGCGTACATAAGACTACCAACTGCACTGGAATATGGAACTTTTTCCATAATTTCCTTTTCCTTTTGGTTCTTAGGACACATCTTCAGACATAAATTGTCGCATTTGCTTATTGGAGTATCAATGGACTTACAGTCCTGCATATTAAAACGTTCTAAAACCTTCTTTATATAAGTCTCTTGTGAAAGAGAAAGAAGTTTCTTCGAACGATTCCTTGAAATCTTAACTCCAAGGATATATGCGGCTTCTTCCATGTCTTTCATCTCAAATACTGATGAAAGCCAAGCCTTGATATCCATCACAAAGCCCTTGTCATTTCTGGCTATTAAAATGTCATCTACAAATAGAGACATAATAACATACTTGCTTTTGATCCTCTTGGTATATACATAGTTATCTTCATCAAGCATGGTAAAACCATTTGGTAAGACAACTTTTTGAAATCGTATATACCATTGCCTCGAGGATTGTTTAAGACCATATATGGACTTACGAAGTTTACAAACCTTATGTCCGTTACCTTCTTTTACAAACCCTGTTGGTTGTTCCATATAGATCTCCTCGTCCAATTCTCCATTGAGAAAGGCAGTCTTTACATCCATTTGATGTAATTCAAGGTCTAAGCAAGCTACCAAAGCCAGAATTAAGCGAATCGAGGTAAAACGAACAACAGGTGAGAAGGTCTCTTCGTAGTCTATCCATTCTTGTTGCGTAAAACCTTTCGCGACAAGGCGAGCTTTATATCTGTCTATAGAGCCATCAGCCTTATGCTTGATCTTGAGAATCCATTTGTTTCCAATAGCTCTACGTCCTCTGGATAAGTCAACCAATTCCCAGACTTGGTTAACTTTCATGGATTCTAATTCCTCCTTCATCGCTTCCATCCATTTGTCTTTTGCAGGGCATGATACAGCCTGTTTGAAAGTAGCAGGCTCGTCATCTTCTTGTAGTAAAGTCATAAAGGTTTGCGGGAATTCATCCTCAAATCTTAGAGGAACTAACCTTGTACGACTACTATGTCGTATTTGAGATTCTTCAAGTCCTTGTTGACTCGAATTTAGATTAATTCTAATATCACTCCCACTTGGAATGTCGTTAGAATTGCTCCCACTTGGATCATTATTCCCGTATGGAATAGGATTAGCATCATTCGTATCATCCATTGGTGAAGGTTGAAACGTATTTTCGTCTTCACCAAGAATTCTCCCACTCGAATGAGGTAATCCTTCTTGATCATTAATCTCAAATAAAGATAAGTCCTGACTTATCTCGCCCTGTCTTGGAAACTCATTTTCCAAGAAAGTGACATCCCTCGACTCAAATTCAATTAGACCTCCATTGTCTTCCTGACCAATGAAAACATAACCTTTGGAGTTTTCTGCGTATCATATAGATACATTTCCTCCCCCTTGGCCCAAGTTTGCCATACTTATGGGAGGAAATATGTGCGTTGGATGCACATCCCCAAGGGTTTAAAATGTTTAAGTCAGGAGACCTTTGGTTCCACAACTCATAAGGAGTGGAGCTAACTAATTTCGAGGGTACGCGGTTTAAAATGAAAGCGGCCGTCAATAATGCATCACCCCAAAAGGTGATTGGCAAGTTAGCTTGCGCCATCATTGAACGGACCATTTCCATTAAAGTCATATTTCTCCTTTCTGCAACACCATTTTGTTGCGGAGTATAAGGCATAGTTACCTGATGAACTATGCCTTTTCATCACAAAGTTCCTTAAAACTTGTTGATTGGTATTCACCGCCTCTATCGGTTCGCAAGACCTTAATCTTGCGATCTAATTGATTTTCCACCAAACTCATATAGTTTTGAAAGCAGGTTAATGCTTCACTTTTGTGGGATATCAAATAGATATGACCGAATCGGGTGAAGTCATCAATAAAAGTGATGAAATATGACTTCCCGCGTCTTGTCTTGACATTCATCGGACCACATATGTCCGAATGGATGAGCTGTAATGGAACCTCGGCCCTTGTGCCGGTTCCAAATGGCTTGCGACGAGATTTTCCTACAAGGCAATGTTCGCAAGTCGACATTTCGACCTTTGAAACATTGGATAGAAGGCCACGTTTGGCAAGTCTATCCATTCGTGTTGGTCCAATGTGACCAAGCCTTGCATGCCAACAAATTACATCTGATTCATAATTTGATGAATTTGCAACAAGGAAATTTTCATTATTAAATGAGGAATCATACATTGTATTTAATACAATAAATCCTTTAAATACATACCCAGAACCAATTAGAGTATTATTACAAGACAAGTCCACTTTACAATTGTGAAAAAACCAGCTATAACCAAGACCCATTAACACGACCACAGATATAATATTCCTTCGAATATCCGGAGCGAAGAGAACATCATGAAGTAGGATAGTGCGGCCGTTGTCCAAGACGAGCTTGCACGTCCCAACGCCTTTCACTTCAACACGTGTGTTGTTTCCTACATAGATCCACTTCGTTCCTTGGGGTATCCGGTGATACTCCACGAAGGACCGTCTGTCCCTTGCTATGTGGTCAGTGGCACCTGAATCAATTATCCAAAAGAGATTAGATTCTACAAGAAATATTGAACTAGAAACACATATGTAACTAGTATTATTACAAGTTACCTCGTCACCTCCACTCGTACATGAACGAGCATAGTGACCTAACTTGTTGCACTTGAAACACTTGATCTTCTTCAAGTCCTTCTTCTTGTGCCATTTCTTATGCCCACCCTTATGTTTGGGTTTCTTGGTAGACTCTGGTTGCTTATTACGTTCATTAGTAAACGTCGAACGATTTTTCCGTTTCTTTCCCCCGTGTGAGAAACTAGCAACCATGTGCACTTCTGCACTTGCTTGGCGGCCACAAGCCGCTCTTCCTCTAACTCGATGTGCTTAGAAACATCGCTGAAGTTCTTGATGCTCTCATTATGAGTGAGATACATCTTCATTTGGTCCCACCCATTTGGTAGGGAACGTATGACTGCTTGGATTTGTTGCTCATTAGTGAGCACATGACCTGCATCCTTTAACTCTGAGATGAGATTCACCATATGTCGCAGATGTTTCCCCATGGAATGATCTGGACGTTTCTTGTATGAATCAAATCTTATAGTTAAAGAACGAAGTTTGGACACCGTGGTGCCACCAAACTTCTCCTCAAGCTTGGACCATATGTCCATGGCTAGGTCATGTTCTCGGAAGATACACATTATGTCGTCGGCCATACTGGACAACAACATAATGCGTGCAATCTTGTTCTTCCGAGACCAAGCATCGAAAGCTTCCTTGTCTCTTCTGTGTTGGGCCGTAGTGCCCAACTATGGTTCAATCATTATGTTCTTCAGAGTTTCGAGCACTTTTTGCTCCTCTAGAACATATTGTATCTTGATGGACCATAGTTTGTAATTATCGCCGTTGAGTTTTTCACCTTTGTTTAACTCAGCGACGATGTTCTTTGAAGCGGAAGACATTTAAACTTTAAAATGCTGCAAAAGACACAAAACCGAAGGTTCGATCAAAAATCATTGCATAAAATTCTTATACATAGATATCACTCCCACTTGGAATATCCCACTTGGAATGATATTTTTTACATTTGATAAGTTACTTTTGAAAAATATTGAAGATGTTGCTCCAGAATCGGAATAGTCTCTACGATTCTAATCACCATCTAGAACAACTTTCAATATTTCCCCCTCATTTATCAAATGATAGTACTCTTATAGTACTTACAGCGGAAAAGTGATTTTGAAAAACGTATTTTTGAAAACGTGTTTTTCAAAAGTATTTTGCAAACGTATTTTGCAGGGCCAACACCCCATTACAGGGTGACATAGCAGAAATATTTCGACAATTCCCCGGCCATTGCCGGGGTCGTTGCGTGGCCGTGCCAAGGCCGGATTCTTCTCCCTTCCGAAGAGAGAGTTGTTATCGCAACTTGGCCAAGGCCGATCACCCCTTGAGGGGAGTTTTCTGCAAGCCACCGCCGCCGGCTCCCGTATGGATCCAGTCGCTTCCCCCACACAGGAGAATTTTGCCGCAGACAACTGCCGCCGGCTCCATTAGAGACCGGCCATGCAAGTCCCCCCTCCGGTCATGCAAGCCCCCCTTCCCCCCATCAAAATACAGGGCCAACCGGGGCTTGGCCCTGGCCGAGGCCAGGGCCGACAGTGACCGTGGCCCTGGCCTCTGCCAGGGCTGGCCCTGGCCGAGGCCGACAAGGGCCGGCCCTGGCCACGGCCAGGGCCCCCTGGCCCTGGCCACAGCCAGGGCCCCCTGGCCCTGGCCAGCCATGGCCTGGCCATGGCCGAGACCATGGCCGGCCTTGGCCTCTTGGCCATGGCCGGCCTCCCCCTTGCATGGGGTTGGCCGCACACCCCCTCCGGAGGGGGTGGCCTTGTTTGTTATTGGCCGTAGCCAACCCCCTCCGCATAGGGAGGGGGGATGCATAGCCTCCATGGCCCATATGGCCATGGGGATCATGCACCAAAGATGTCATCTTCTCCGTTGAGAATAACCACCATCGTCTTCTCCGTTGAAACACCCGTTCGTCGAGAAAGTAGTTATTCTTTAATGGCCGTGTGCCAAAATGAAAAAATAACACACTTTCAAGGCCGCAAACTTCACGCTCCACATGAAGAGAGTTCACATTCCCTATTGAATGGAGACTCAGCATCCATAAAGAGTGTGAGTTTGGCGAGATGAACGGTCAGTTCTTCCCATCACGGAGAGTTCCTGCCATATCCGTAATGACAGAAGACCCTAACGTGAAAAGAACAACTGCTACGATTCTCTCCGTCACGATGCGCTCCTACCATATCCATAATGGTAGGAAACTCATTCGTGAAAAAGACAATGCGTCGTTCATCGGTTAGACCGGGGTGACGGTTAGACCGGGGTGAACCCGTATGGCTCTGATACCAATGTAGGATCCTGTCAAAACAACGACGTTAGGATCAAATAATAACATAGACTTACGTTAGCGTATACTACGCCGTAGTCTCTGAACTTCACCCTCGGATTCGTCACAACGGTCGGTACTTCGTCACGGAGGATCGAAGCAGCGTTTCACCGTCTAAATCTCTATTTAGAAGAGGAATTTAATGGAAGGGAGAAGAAGAACATAAGTTGCCTTATGCAAACGTATGGCATGGTAAGATTAGTGTAAATGCCTTACCCTTGGGTCCTATTTATAGGCTTTAGGGGTAGTTATTGTAGAAAATAACTAAATATAAGCTTATTAGCCTATATTAGCACATTCACTTATCCTCTTCTTCATTCACTTATCAAGTGCCTTTTGCACTTATAAAGTGACTTTTTCCACTTATCGAGTGGTCCTTTTCACACGAGAAAAGGTTCCCTTTGCGCACGCTTTCGTGCACGCGACATCTGAGGTCCATAGGCCCTCATACATCCCCTCATGGGTGTATATATGTCGTCCATATCCAACAGCTCACAATGAAGAGAATCTCTCTTGAGGAAATTAGGGCTCAATGAGTTTGGAGAGATTCTTGTGAGAACGAGATAGCTTTAGAAATGGAGTTGAATGCTTCTCTTTGATTTCTCTAAGTCTCAATAATGGCAGCCTTGAATGCTAGGTTAGAAGCACTTCAAGTATATATAGGAGTGTGAGAAGAGAAGAGCAAAATCGTGGCATTAAATGCCCAACGGATCTATTTCTGAAGCAGTCTAATCGGTCTAAGAAGGATCACTGACCGATTAGTTTTACAACTAGTCGGTCGGTGATTCTTCTTGGACCGACTAGATGGTTGACAGCCAAGATAGAGAATTCAAGAGATAGAAGTAGTCGGTCTAAGAAGACTTGCCAACCGACTAGTTTGACAACTAGTCGATCGGTGAGTGTTCTTTGACCGACTAAGTAGTTGATATTCAATAGGTTGATCACTAGGAGAACTAGTCGGTCTAAGAATAAATTCCAACCGACTAGTTTCACAACTAGTCGGTCGATGGATGTTCTTGGACCGACTAACTAGTCAACAGAAGCTAGGCTGAAGAAATGAAAGTATAACTAGTCGGTCTAAGAAGGTTCACCGACCGACTAGTTGTCAAACTAGTCGGTCGGTGAACCTTCTTGGACCGACTAATTGGTCAACAGTGCCTAGGCTGAATTGAGCATGGAAATCTAGTCGGTTCAAGAAGGATTCTTAACCGACTAGATGACAATCTAGTCGGTTGGTTCTTCTTCTTGAACCAACTAAGATGCACAAGAAGCCGTGAAATGAAGCGTAAAGCTTTGGGAAAGTTTCTATGGGCTTCTAAGATAATCCTAGCTCTAAGATATGAGCGTTATGAAGATTATAATGTAATTCCTACTCAAGGCTTAACATTCTACGAAAAGAAGTTAGAAGACTATAAAATAAACTAGACGAACTGTCTTCAAAGCTTCAATCCGAATCTCTTGACTTCAATAATGCTCCTTGAGCTTCAACGAAGCTTTAGGCACACGATCACGCGCTTTGAGAAGTCTTGAGACGTCGCTTTTGATGTATGTACAATTTTAGTGACGATCTCCATAACTGCGCTCACAAAGAGTTAGTTCACGATATTTATGTTTGTTCATCATCAAAACCAAATCCGGGGAATCAATACTCAACAATGAACTCTTTTACCAGTGTCTCATGAGCAGACTTTTGTGGTGCGGCGGTGGGTTTTGTAGCCTCCAACGCTGATTATATCTGGGGGTCTATAAGGCCGCGCTTGTTGCCTCTACTAAAATTGTTGCTGCTGTGGTGGCCTTGGCTGATATTGTTGCTGCTGAGGTGGTGACGAGCTTGTTGTTGCTTGGGTGGTTGTTGTTGAGGAGGGTTTAGGGCTCCACTATTGTTTGCATAAGAAAATCCGGGGTGAGTTTTCCAGTCGGATTCACCCAAGATCCATTATTTCCACTCCCGGGCTTATAATCTGAAACATATTGAACCTGCTCCATAGGTTCCTCATTCGTATCAGCTCCAACATACATGATTTGGCTTTGACATTGCCAGTCACCCATGCTCCCATCGGATAATGTATCTTGAGCACTAGATGGCTCACTTAGCTTCTTCTCAATCCTCTCTACCACTCTAGATAGAGCATCAAACCTCCCAGTCAAGTCTACCACTGCTTTTGCCTCATAAATGCTAGCCGGCTTCGACGATGACGATGCTTGGCCTCTCTCATTGGCCCATTGTTGATTATTAGAGGCCATCTCTTCAAGTAGTGCCATGGACTCTTTAGAAGTCTTTGCTTAGATTACCCCCATTATTGGTGGAATCTATGATCATCTTGGTATCCGGTTTCAGACCATTGTTGAAGCTATAGATCAACTCCTAATCATCGATGCTGTGGTGGGGCCATTGGTGTTGAAGATATTTGAATCACTCACACGCCTCGTATATCGATTCTTGGGGTCCTTGTCTGAATGACATCAAAGAATTCCTCAATCTGACAGTCTTTGATGGTGGATAGTGCTTGTTGATGAAGGAACTTGCAAGATCGTCCCATGTGGTGAAGGTACCGTTCGCTTGTGTCATTAGCCAATACAAAGCATTGTCCTTGAGTGTGATAGGAAAAAGCTGTATATGGATGGCATTCTCTGATACATTGGGAACTTGAAAAGTAGAGCACTTGACCAAGAACATCTGAATATGGTAATGTGGATTCTCATACGTGTTCCCATGAAAAGGATCTTGTTGTATTAGTACAACTAATCCTGTCTTCAACTCAAAGTTCTTGTCTGGTGGCAATTCTGGCATAAGAATGGATGATATATCAGGTTGTTTGGAGTAAGTCGGTCTCTGATAGAAATAACTCTGATATTCCACATGACATTATTTTTAGATGCCATCTTGCTATCCTCTAGAATATGCCTCTTCTCTGCACTAAGCTTCCTTGCAGTTCGCTCAATTTCAGGATAAAAGAATGTCAAGCTGTCAATAGCCCTTGACCATGTGTTCATGTACAGAGAAAGAGAATCTGCAGGGAATGTTAGCACAATAGATTAAAATAAAAAGTAACCAAGAAAGATGAAATATCGTCGCCTCCCCAACAACGACGCCAAAAACTTGATCGCGTTAGGATGTACACCCAAAACAATGTGGTTTTACTGCAAGCACACGGTTAAGTGGTGAGCGGTATTAAATCACGGGGAGGAACTGTTGGTATTACCTTGGTTACTTAGCAGAGATGGAACAATGGTGAAGGAATATGTGTGTCACGAACGTATAAAAATGTCGGTTGTAAATTTGATTGATAAGAATGTCTAGGTCTAGGGAATCCCCACTATAGATTTTCGAGTATCAATGTGAATATGAACTTCCATATTACTGACTCCTAATTTAGGGTGAAATTGTCGCAACTATATTGAGAACTAGTGCACGCTCTTGCACTACGCAAGTCTATAATAACTTAAGCTATTACTTCACTCTTGCGCAAGCCAAGTTTAAATTATTAGCATTAAGATCGACAATATAATTCAATTCTAACTCAAGTTCACTATCGTGCAACGTGAGTTCGAATCTAGATTATGATGGGTCATATTCGTCTTCCGTCGTACATGCAAATATAATTATAGAAATATAATAAATATGTTTGCTTTGATCGCTCTCACGCACCAATTCTAGGGTATCTCAATTATAGATCTAAATCAAATATCTTGGGCTTCCTATAGATCAAGATCCTCTCTCGAGCTCTCAAGATCTAAGTAGAAATCCCTAGCTATTCGTAGTAGATCAACCATAATCTAAGTCTAAAATAAGTTTAGCAATATGGGGTTTCAATATATTTCACATATCAAGCTCTAAATCCATAGGGTTCATCCCTTTGCCCTAAAGCAAAAAGACTACTCATAAGTATTCATGATCAACGTAATAAAATTGATAGATGCGATAGAAATCATCATAGACAAAAGATCTAAACAAAGAAATAATCATAAAAACTAGAAACAATAAGAGTTTAGACAAACCAATAAGTTCCAAGCTTCAATCCAACAAAAAATTTAAGAACTAGCGCTGTAATTCAAAAACTATAGCAAAATAAAGTAGAGTCTTCTCTAAGATCTCTAGCCGTATCGTCTCTCCTTTTTTGACGGCTCATAAAACTACTTATTTACACTAACTCAAAAACCTAGGAAAAAGCTGACTAAAATGCCCTCAGACCTAGGCAAACCCTAGTTTTCAATTCTGGGCCAGCAGATCACTCTGCCGAGTGAAATGTCACTCGGTCGAGTGGTATTCCCTGCAGAAAATCCTCAAAAACTGGCGTTCTATCTTCTCCGGTCGGCTCACTTGGTCGAGTGGTCGGCTCACTCAGTCGAGTGGTCGGCTCACTCGGTAGAGTGAGAGTTCATGCAGAAATCTTTAGAATCCGCATTCTACCTCCAGCTTTTCTTCCCTCACTCGGTCGAGTGTGCTTCTCACTCGGTCGAGTGAAAGTTTCACTAGGCCGAGTGCATTTGCATTGCTTCTTGGCTGGGGCTGTATCCGTTTCACTCGGTCGAGTGGTCTACCCCACTTAGCCAAGTAGGATGAGTTTTAAGCTTTTTCTCTCTTTTCTCACTTCCTTCCTTCTCCTTTTATCTTCCTTTCGCTTCTTCTCATCTTCAAGCACCGTGAGCTCCTCGATATCATCGTCGTTGATGCTCCGGCACACGTACATATGCTCCTAGCTCCAATTTACTCTCGATTGCTCCATATTTCCTGAAAATCCAACGAAACATAGAAATAGTGAAATTCGTCAAGAAATTGTCGTTTAAGCTTTAAATTTCCAATATGCAGAAATAAAGTGTAAAATATGAGCATATCAAAATCTTCCAAGCTTACCTCTTACTTGTCCTTGAGAAACATAATTAAAAAAGCGAACTTAACAAATAAAAATAAAGAAAACCAAATAATCGAAAAGAAAGCGGAGAGGGAGAAATGCTAGATCATTCTCTCAGAACTCGAATTCACTTACCCAAATGCACCAATAAAGAATATAAACATCACTGTCGCTTTTATTTCAATATCATTTCATACTTGGCACACTTGATATAAAAACTGAGAACAATGTGAATCTTATGAAATATGAAATCATTTTAACGTTAAACATCGTCGAAGGCATGAAAACGATATATATTCATCGACAACACTTGTTTCAATTGACTGCTTCTACTTGGAGTATAAGAGATATCACACAATTCATACATATAAGAATAGAAAGATGTGGTCTTATGAATTTCATGTCTATTTTTCAACTCATAGAAGCCATCAAACTTAGAGTCATCTCCCTAAGTATTAGAGGTTACCTAGCTTTGGTAGTCATGCATATATAAGTAATCACACTCTCACTCATCATTCGATTTTCTTCCACCAAACATATCTATAAGCGTAATGGCATCAAATATATAGAATATGGTTTTCCCAAATATTGTGGCTCCATAAAAGACAAGTAAAAGAAAGAAAAGAAAGGAAAGGGTCGTGTATATACAATGAAGTTCTCTTTTTCTTTCCTTTTTGTTTTGTTTTTGTTTTCTCTTTGTTTTCTCTTTTTTTTCTAATCCTTATATACACACGTACAACTCCCAAAGAAAGATATTTTTTCTTTTGTGTTTTTGGGATCATGGAGCTTTTTGGCTTTTTAGTAGTTTGGGAAAGATGCTAAAATAAGAGTCACTTTAGGGGAGAATTTCCAATGATAGTATGTATAGAAATGTTTTCAAGATATGTGGAGAAGGAATAAGTTATATCACGCAGTCCACTCTTTGTATGTAAATAACTACTTCAGCATGGTAATGTCCTCTACTCAGTTTGATTTCTAAAAGAAAACTAGTTTATTCATATTGAATGACATTCAGTTCATTAGACCTGAAGATTACACAATTCATGCAATTAAGAAGTGATATATGTATATGTATCTGTGTGTGTGTGTGTGTGTGTGTGTGTGTGTGTAAGTAGGACTCCAAATATAATGCAGTCAATACGTGAATCTTGGTGTGTTTTCTACAAAGAGTATACAATAAAGTAATTCTCAGAAGAGTCAACATTAAAATTCATTCATGGACAATAAATATAACATTTGGAAGTCCTTTTTCTCAAGTGCACACAAGTATATCGTAAATGATTGTGGAAATAAAGACTATAGTGTGGCAAAGATATGTGCACAGGTAAGGTGCGATTCAAGCTAAATTCATCACGTCAAATTCATCTCTATCAAAGAAGGCAAAAGAAGTAAGGATAAAATAAAATCTAACTATACACATGTAAGCACTCTAAAAGTAAAGAAAATATGATGCATGGTAAAAAATGAAAAAAGGTGTGAAAATAATTGAAAAATGAAGAAAATAGGAAATAAAACGAAAATAAAGAAAGTAAAAGTGCATGAGTGCACTCACTCCCCCCAAGCTAAACATCACATTGTCCTCAATGTGCAACGTATGGCACATGGACAGATAAGGTATGGGTGGGTGGGTGGGTGTGGATGTGATAATGATGCAAAATGAAAATAAAGGTAATGATAAAAGAAAAGAAACTAATGAATCTACATGATGGTATGTACAATAAGGTATGCCAGTCAAGCATGCAAAATGTTGGCATGGATGCAAAGGTGCTCAAAAATACTGTCCCCCAAGCTGGAATATGTAGTGCCCTAATAGAATGAAGACAGAGGGGCATGCAAAATAATGGGGAGCGAAGGAAGAAAAAGTGTGTCAGGCATCAAGTGAAGTGCCTACTCAGGTGCTGTGTCATCACCTCCCTGTGGTGGGGGTGGTGGTGGCAGAGGGGCTGGCTACTGTTGTTGTTACAGATGCTGCAAAATCTGGGTCAGCGTCAGCTGAATACTAGGGATAAATGCAATGTGGGTCTGCTGGGTAGCAACGACCTGGGTGAGGGATCAGAAATCTACTCTAAGTCCGGATACTACAGACTCGACTGCACGCAGGTGCAATTCTCTGTCGTCAAAAGTGGAGGTTGATGGATGTGAATAAGTATGAGCCGGACTCACACGACCTCCAAAAACTAGTGGGGCAACTATAGGGTGCGTGTGTGGAGCAGGGCTCACAACAGGATGCTCAGACTCCAGGTGAGGCTGAGACACGAAAATGCTCACTAAGGTGGGTGCAACAAATGGTGTGATCGGAATATCGACAGAAGTGGAGGAGGGTGTAGAGGTTGTGGCAACAGATGTAGTGACAGACACTACGACACCCTCAGAAAATACTACGACAGTGGAGATATGAATATCGACAGGTCAGGTGGGCGTGAAAGCCGAAGATAAGGTCACTCCAGATGTTAGTGTCTCAAGTGTGGCAGTGGTATCTACGGACGATGGAATGGAAGGATCAGCACTCTCAGGAATGGAAGGGATAACAGGCTCAACCCTGTCAGAAATGATGGGGCATCATCAGACATAACAGTGGTACTCTCAGGGATGGACGTGGATGTGGAACCCTCAGCACGAGCAGAAGTGGAGACAGATGTGCTGCGTCCAGGAAGGGGATCAGAGGGAGGCTGGACTATGGGGATCTCAGGTGGGTGAGGCTCGACGGGAAGCTCCTTTTGCTCATCATCGGGCTCTAAAACATATACAGGTGGGATGAGAAGGTATATGGAAAACCTCCACTACGCACCTGCTGGTCCTACGTGGGTCTGAACAGGGTTCAGAAGCACGATGTAATCTGCTGAGAAGGGACCATGTAGCCAGATCCAATGGCACTGTCGGTGTGCTCGGATCATGTGCATATGGGTCAAAACATAGTTAGAGAGAGAAGTGGGCCCTGTAGCATGGCACAGGTCAGCAGGGAACTGGATGTCGAAGATAGGTGCCAGAAGGGAAATCAGACCACCACAATAAATCACCTTGGTGGAGGTCAGCATGGAAATAATGCGGTCGAAATACCAGC
The DNA here is from genome assembly GCA_030789695.1 of Scilla litardierei. Taxonomy (NCBI): domain Eukaryota; kingdom Viridiplantae; phylum Streptophyta; class Magnoliopsida; order Asparagales; family Asparagaceae; genus Scilla; species Scilla litardierei. The sequence goes on from CM061134.1 coordinate 45,321,959, forward strand.
TAGCGACATCAATAGATATTGCAGTGACTAAGGAAACCCCACCAGCCTCATATGCTCTCTCCCGCATCATAACCCATAGGATGAATAGCTCAGGTGTGGACATAGTCCCAACCTCTGGCCTAGCTAAGATGGGGGTCACATAAGGCGTTGTGCAAGGCGTAGGCAGTGGTGGACTGTGGAAAAGGCCTTTGCACTACTAGGGTCGAAGTGTGGGATGCCTGTGATCAGCTCCCAGAATGCATCAGCAGAAAAGACGGAGGGGGTGTGGTGACTAGGGTCATATGCCCTGTCAAGGTCTGGGACCGGGGGCCAGTGAAAGTAAGCTCAGACCATGTCATGGGAGATCTCACACTCACAGTCCATGAGTCTAAAGGAATATCCCTTATGAGTCCTATGAATAGAACTTAAGACCTCAAGTGTCGGGAGAACGTAGGTGTTCACCGACACGGACAAAAAGTCACCCAACCGACGTTGTCATACAGCTGGTGCAGCCACTAGAATACCCCTATGTTCTTTAATGTTTGAATGCGAGTGAACCTCAAAGGAATGATATGACGTTTGGAGATCCTCCCAAATTTGGTGCGGTGTGCGTCATCTTTAAAACTAATCCCATTCGTCTCTTTGGGTGTAGGTGGTTGTGCTAGTGGTGCAGGAGGTGCAGGAGGTGCCGACAGTGCTGGTATATGATTGCTATGTGGTGGTGGAGGTGCTGTCCCAGAAGAAGAAGGGCCGGGGTCACCGGTTTTCCTCTTCTTGGTAGCGGGCTGCCTACCACCAGGCCTAGTACGTGGAGGCATGGTGTAATGTCGTGAATATGGTGCACTCCACGAGAAAATGTATGAATGTAATCGCTCAAAATTAATGTGGAACGAGTGTACCAAGCGCACGATACGAATCCCAAGCAAAGTTCCCAGTGCATGGTGGCTCCCCCAAGGTGTGTCTTCATAATCTTCAAAAAGGATCTCCCCTAAGCTTTCCTGTTGCACAAAAAATGTCAATTAGCTTTAAAATTTCGAATTAATTAGGGTACATCAAGATAAAATGAAGATTAATAGGATTGATTTGGTTTAGGGGTTGAATTAAGGATTACAAGATGAAGGGGATGCGAGAGGGTGCGAAATAGGGTTTGATGGAGGAGGGGGTGTCGGACTCAGGCCGTTAAGCTCGTCATCAATGGAAACAGCTCAGGCCAAAAGCAATAAAGCGATATTACCCTCCAACGTCGCTAAGAAGCCATCACTTATAAATAATCTCTGAGACGATGGGAGACGTGACGATTTCAGACACTGTGATGGTCTGAGTCCGTCAATACGTATTTAATAGTATAAATACTTCCAAGATATTTTAAATAAGGTTTATATGATTTTTAAATATATTTTTCTATATAAAAATCATTGAAATAATTTTACTAAATAATTTCTATTTATATGTTATCAAAATAGTTTTAAACTCTTATAAATATGATTCTATGATTTTTAACTATCCCTTGTAATTGTTACGTATTTTTTGAGGTCAAATCGACATAGAACCCGCAAACCACAACCAACGACTGATAAAATGTTTTGACGCGAAACTCATATTTTTGTAGTTAAAAATCTGAAACATACATAATTTTCATGATCCTCACAATATTATGAACAATGGTATTTTTCTGGAATTTTTCAGATACGTTCAGTTTCAGGGAGAAAAGCGTAATTTTGTACACCTAATTACCACTTACCCGTTAACGTTAACTTTAACCCCACTTAGTTACCTAGTGATTTAGGGTAAATATTTCATATTTAACCTCTTATTTAATATCATTTTGTGCATAAATGATGCGTATTTGGCTTCTAATACAATCGTATTAAGATTATCCATAATTATTAGAAGAATCTATTGATTTATGTACAAAATACTATTTTACTGAGTATTTTAGTCTTCTCATAATTTTCATTGTAGATCTCAGTTTTATGATTCCAACATCTATTTTTAAATATTTTTCTAAGACCTGTGCTAATTTCTATGAATTTTTGAATGCAGAATACCATTTAAAATGCTAAAATACGGTAAAATACGGAGAAATACAGCTAAAATACGGTGCAAATATGGAGATACACCATGCTCAGTGATACATGACATGTGGCGGTGATCCATTCCTTCCTGCTCATATCAGACAAAGCAGGAAGCGCCGATGCAGCATGATCCGCAGCTTTCGATAAAGATCCTACGGCCCAGATTAATCCCTATAATGTACTCGAACTCTGATATGGGCAACTGGGTTCGGTTTGCAGTAGGGACATGCGTCGCTTCCTAAGGTAATTTGACTCGGATCCAATGGACGTGATCGAATCCGAAGCGGGCTCGGATTGAAACGAAAGCGAAGCGGGCGCCGGGTGCCACGTGTCAACACCATGTTCCATCGTGCCTAGAACCAAGGGTCCTCATTGGAAGCGGTTGCAGTAGTAGTTGTAAGGCAAATGGATGCGGTTTCGGATCCGCTAACGACTTAAAACCCGCAGCCCCTATATAAATACGTATTTGGTAGGGTTTTGCAGTATTCTTGGCGTATTTTGAAGCTTTCTTCACATATTTGACTGTAACTTTTGGAGGCCCTGGAGATAGAGGTAGATGGCAATTATTGAAGGAGATCTAGAGTTCAATATGAGAGATTTGGTGACAAATTTCTTAACTTTTATCTTGTATTTGGATCATTAAACGCGTATTTTGAGTATTTGATGATGTATTTGTTTATGAATATTGATTCTTTTCTCTCCATGCGTGGCTAATCTTCATATGTGTTGGATATGATATAGTTAGGGCTTTGTAATCTTTGATTTTAATGCCTTTTTGCCTATTTTGCATGTTATATAATGTATTTTGCTAGTTTCTACACGTATTATTCAAGTATTGTTGCAGTGAATCGAATATGATCTTTGCGGACTTATTCATGGCGTGATCTTGCAGACATTGATGTGACCCTTGTGGGCACATAAGCTTAAATTCCTCATGAAACTAATAATTTACTCGATACTTAAGGCACTATTCGATGAACTTTTATCATTATATTTTCTGACGTTCTCGTACCCTTGTGGTGTGAATCGTTGAGTTATAGAAAAGATATTAATAATCATTGATTGCATAGACCCTAACGAACTCATGATCAAAGAAAAACTCTCCATATTGATACCCTAGTATCGACTTCCTGTAGTTATCGTAGGATTATTTTTAGTTCTTAAAACCTTTACTCCAGTATTTCACCTTCGAAAGGTGGTTGTTTCTTATCGTATTAGTACTATTAAAAACTGAAATTCGTGGTTTTGTAGGTCAGTTGTCACGTGGATACGGTACCTGGATTCACCAGGATTATTATTTGTTTGATCTTCTACAGTTGGGAATGCTCGTATATTTCGAGACGAGTCAAGTTTTTGTCGGTGTTGCCGGGAAAAATGGTACTTGTGATCTAACTTTCAGTTTGTATGGAGGAATACTCGGTGAGATCCTTCCACCTTATAGCTTAGAACTATTTTTCCTATTTCCTTATTTTTGTTTTTTAAAAAAATAAAAAACATATGGATGGTAATACATACTTTTTAGACTTTAATTCTGATTTGATCCAAATCCTATCGATTTTCCTCGGTATGGAGGAGGAGAATCCATATTTACACTTGCAAGAGTTTGACAAGATATGCTACCATCTGTTTCCTGAGAACGAGCGCATTGAAAGACTATGTCTTAAATATTTCCCATATTCCTTAAGAGATAACGCTATATCTTGGTTTAATGCTTTGCCTCATGACTCATTATCTAAGGGGTTATAATTTTCAGGCTGACTTCCTTCGAGTATTCTTGACTTATTTTTTGAAGCAGACACAGTGGTAGTAAGATATGAAACAACAGATCACGAACTTTACCCGACCGTTGGGAAGGCATACCATCGGCTCTGAAGAGGTTCACTGATTTAATGCTTGCTTTTCCATATCATAGCTTCCACGATGATCATCTCCTTCAAATCTTCTACACAGGATTACTGCCTCTTATGCGAGATTTCGTGCAGATGAGCTGCAATAGAGAATTCTTTGCATATACGACCGAGGATGTATTGTGGTACTTGCAGGACCTTGCAGAGCATGAGCATACTGCGCCATCTGGAGATTCATCACTTAGATATGAACATGTTGGCCAGAGCATTCCATTTGAGGACACATTTCAGCAGGTCCAGGGATAACATAAGGATTTACATTGGATTTATTACCGATGTGACTCTAAGGTGCACCAAGAGGAATCTTGCGGGAGGGAGCATCGGAACTAAGTAGAGGAGTTTGAGCGAGGACATTTGGATGAGCATGAAGAGATGGACGATAGAGTGCATGTTGACAATGAGGGTGACACGATGCATTTCTATGTCAGTGATGATGATGGGGGTGAAGATGAGTGATGTCGAGATCAAGATCGATGATATTGAGAAGCCCGAACCTTGCCTTCCTTCAGAATCACCCCCCACCTGAGGTGTACGAGTACATTGGATGGATTGCTACATGTTATCACTGTTATGGTGAGGAAGAAGTGTGCGAGGGTGAGAGCTTACAGACTACAATGGTTCCTGAGCCATACATCCCCACAGATTTGTTTTAGCAGCCATTATTTACTCCACCTCAGGGTGCACACCAAACCATCACCCATGAAGATTCTCAGAAAAACCACAGAGCTCCGGGAGGCCTACAGAACCTATGATTTCTAATGGAGAGGGTGAAGCAAACGAAGGTAACTACGAGATGACCTACACTGAGCCTATGAGCCTAAGTTGTTTTGCCCTCATGATACATTTCTACAGCCACTTCCAATTCTCCCGAGGCAGATTATCAGATCAAGTATAGCTATCCTTTTAAGGAAAGTTCCTATGAACCCAAACACTCTAGTTCTGAATCTCAAATTTTAAATCCAAATCTTTTAGATTCAGATGGTCATCAACTAGCTTTAAATTCTTTTATCGTTTATGATGACTCATTATGGCAAGCTTTTATGGATAAGCAAATATGTCCACCTCTTTTTGACACAACGTATCTCATGCAGAACAAATGTACAAGCATGGAGGAGATATGCTAGGTTGTGTCGATGATTGGACATAAGGATGCAAGTGGAGGAAGAAAACTCGCCGAAAAGCACAATGATCAAATTGAACAACTTCCTCCACCATTAAAGATCCATGATTCTCCATTTGACCACTTTGTGTTCTTTCCAATAGCGTTGATGTTTAGATGATTTATAGGATGGTTGTATTTGAATAAACTCGTTCCCCTATTGACATTGAGGACAAAATCCATCTTTAGTTGGGGGGACCGGAGTATGAGTCCTTAGGAATTTTTCAAAGAAAAAAGAGAGAAAAGAATCCATCACCACTTTTTATCATTTAATACTCCTTCACTATCACTTTATCGGATTTTTATGCATTGATTGAATGCTAAAAATTGTTTATTGCTTGAATTATTTATTTTTCTTTCATGGAATTAATCATTAATATGCCTTTTATGAAAAATTTTAATTGCCATGATTAATATCTCAAAATAGTTTGAATTTATTTCATTCAAGTTATTGTGATGCATAAGTTAGGTGAACATGATTGATTGGATTGATTTTCGAATTGAAGAGGAGTTTGGCTATTATAAATGCTAATGTTTATGTTTACGTTTATGGGTGTTGAGTTAATTGCAAAAAAAAAACCGAAAAACAAAAAAAATGAGAAAAAAGAATAAAATGCACAATTCCCTTGATTTTTATTAAGTAGCTGTGTCTTCGTTTCTCAGGAAGCATTGGAGATTCGCGTCGAAAGATAGACGATAGGGAGTGCATCAGAAAAAAAAGAGAGCTAATAAAAACTTAGATGATTTGAGTTATTAGGTTCGCATGGCTCTTCTAAGCCTAATGCCCGAAGGTTGTCTGGTCTAGGAGTCATTAAATGAAAGCTCGTTACATGGGTCATTCTAAGTCATTTGAGAGAGAGAGAGAGAGAGAGAGAGAGAGAGAGAGATATATATATATATATATATATATATATATATATATATATATATATATATATATATATATACCAGTCATAACCCGTGCCCGCGGGCACGGTTCAATTAAAATTTTCCCCTGCAAAATCTTTGTTCCCCAAAAAATTATTTCCACGGTCAAAATTGCGCGAAACAACAAATTAGCGTAAAAATATTTAGCGACACAGACACATTTGGCGTGGAACAACAAAATCAGCGCATGCACCTTCGGCGCGGAACAACAAATTTGACGCGGGCGCCTTCGGTGCAGAACAACAAATTAGTGTAAAAAATTTAGCGGGCGCCTTCGGCGCAGAACAACAAATTAGTGTTAAAAAAATTAGCGACACGGACGCATTCGGCGCGGAACAACAAATTTAGCGGCGACGACGTTGGATTCCTCGCCAAAATGCAAATTGTTTTTATGCGAACCAAATACAAAGCCCCAACTTTTTTTGAACCAAATACAATGCCACACAAATATCCAGTCAAAAATCTTGGATCCATTAATTTTAACTGAACACCAATATTTAAAGCGCAATACTTGTTATTTAGTTTCTCCAAAATTTTTACTTATCCCTAAAATTTAGTTCCGTCGGAGAATTTAGTTCCCCAAAAAAGTTTAGTTTCTCCCAAAATTTAGTTCCCTTCAAAACTAACATGTGCTTCACATATTCTAAGCTTTAAATATAACGCTCTACCAACAAAATTTACATTTTAATCAGACACATTCAAACCTTCTCTTTCTCAAATTTCAAAACTTGATCAAACGGGTACTGAAATTTTGAACTACAACTGACAGTAAGATTCACAAAAGTTCATTTTTTCCCACAAAGGTCAAGCTTTTACGAAGTTGTCACTGAAAATTTGAGACAAAGATGGCACCTTGGATACGGGAACATGTCGAGGATGTAGCACTTAAGCTTTAAGATGTTGACCTTCTTCGATGTATGGAACATCTTGTTCGCCTCCCAGTGCCGCTGCCATTTGGGCTCTATCTCATCAAACGGGTAGGCCCTCTTATGCTTTTTGCAGTTCTCAAAATTCCTATTTCAAATTTGTGGTAAAATGGTATCAACTGTTTGAACTTAAAACTGATACAAAATGGGTTGATCAACATATCATCGACTATAACTACACTCCACAATTTACATCATACAACTCTAATTTCAGAAAAAAATTCTAAATAACGTGAATTCACATATTCTAGTCACCCAACTCTAATTTCTCTCACAATTTCTCAAGTTTTGATTAAATGACCTCTACTAAATTTGATTTCTCTCAACAAATTTCACAATTTCTCCGAACGCCTCGAGAGAGGAGGTAGTCCTACTTGGAGTCGCTTAATTAAAAGATGATCCAATGTTGTCCAAGTTGAACATTGGGAGATACCTCTTGCGAGCATAGCAATGCTCAAAAGAATTAGCAAGCATGCATAATGCTGATATATACAATTCCCTCGGCTGTGCGTGAAGTGGGCATTTCATCGAGCATGTTGTAGGCTCCAGTAAAAAAAATGAAAACACACATAATATGTACCTGTGCTCAGTGGTGTAACCAGGATTATTTTTGCCCTGAGCAAAGCAAAAATAGAGATGATGCAAAGAAGAATTCTTAAAAATATCAAAAAATGGTGATTTCATAGTGTAGTGATTAAAGAAATACAAAAAAACTAAAACAGTTGGCAGAAATAAATTAATTAATAACATATGACTTAATAAATTTAATTAATTATATTTAGAAATCATTAGAATAACTCATCTCTGATCGCCGCTAGTCGATCAGAATCAGTATATTTTGCGATAACAATGAATTTCTTGTTGCATCGAGAAAGCAATAGGTGGAGTTGCCAATCATTAATAAGAGGAATGATTTGGACCATTCCTCTCCTTCAGAGTAGCTCCAATACTACAGCCAATTGGACTTGTGGACTTGAATTCAATTCAACCCGAAAATATTACATATCAAATTATCAAAATTTATAATTTATATATAACCATCACAATTTTGATAAATTACTGACTCATGTTGAAGCACCCAAGGGTAACCGCACATAGTATAGATTTTGCTCACAATTTTAATAAATTACTGGCTCACAATGTTGCTGTTTTTTGGTAGTTCTGCTAGTAAAACTTAAGCATATTGTTAGCTTCAAGTAGTGGAATTCGATAGTTTTGACATTGCATTGACATAAGAAGTTACTGATAATTAAATGTTCTTTTTCCAAGTACAAATGCATGCATTTAACATAAATCTCTCTGTTATTGGCAGATTGACACACTTCTCGCTTGCAGTGGCCTAGCAAAAAAACCCATTGTATGTTAAAGAGCATGTAATATTGTTGGTATGCCTCTTTGCCCCCGTTCTGTCCCTTCCCACATACGACTCATAATCCGACACATTCTGAACTCATATTCGACAGGTTGCTCTATCATTCTTCCAAGAGAGAACTTGTAAGCAAACATTAACGATTATGTCTGGGCAAGTTCTATGTACCATAATATGAAGCTTTTGAGGTTGCTGCAAAAAAATGTACCATAATATGAGTTGATAGGAAGCCATAATAGAAGCATAGGCTTTGGTGGAAAGCTTGTTTAAATAATAAAGTTACAGGAAACAAACATGGTTCTACTTCTGTAATTCCTACGATATTCCTTTGTCCCTTGAATCTGTGAACATATTCCTCAAAAGATATGTTAGAAAAACTCATTGCACTTTTATATATAAACTGCATGCATATTATAGTATTCAACCCATATCATTTCAATATCTCAAGTTTAACCATAATTTAAACATAAAGAACTAATATTCGAATGTCAATGTTGTTACTTCCATTGAATTTACTCAATTAACATATTTGACTGACTAATTATTCAATGAAACAAAACTGCCAAGATGTTAGATTATCACAGAATATCCTAAATTATCATTTAAGGAAATCAAGAAGTTGCTGAAATCAATATTTGGTCCAATATGGTGCCAGTATTCCCAATTATCGATGCTATTATGGCAGACACACCTATTAGTAGATAACGATGATTTCATCCAACATGACTGCCTTTCCTGTGAACAAAACCAGCGAAAAATTGCAAAATCAAACTAAGATTCAACCAGCGAAAATTTGCAAAATTTCAAATGCATACTTTGCTGCAGCCAAGATGAGACAACAACCGAGGGCTCAGCCTCGGCTCAAAGGCTTCTTCAAGCCCTGCACTTGAACAGGTACATGGCAGCCAGTGCAGCCCCAATGAACGGCCCCACCCAGAAAATCCACTGCAAATTCAACAGCTTGTTATCAGCAAATCTCATCGGAGTTGATAATAATCAAAAAAGACACAAAAATACATATATTTACATAGTCACTCCAATCATGGCTCTTGTAGTATTCACAAAAATGGCAGAACGCAGTGTGTCAAAATGTTACAGCGGTCGTCAAGTGGTCAAATAATAATCAAGTGGTCAAATTGACAATGTTGTGAATAATATCATCAACAGATCAATTAAAATTTTCTATGAGTTGATTTAGAAACCCATTGTAATAGTATTAAAAATAATATGCATGAACTAATATCAAGTTGATTTACCATTTTCAAGCTCAAAAATACTTATATCAATGACTGAACTAACTAACAATGCTTTTCATATAGATTAGTAGGTTTATATGAATGGCAACAAATCAAAGAAGACCTACGAAAAACTCACTCTATTGAAAGGTTGCAATCAAAGATATATGAACCCAACCCTTACATTTTTCAGAGTTCCAAAAAAATAAAAGATTACATTTTTAACTTCTTCAAGCCAAAAAATCAAATTAGCCCTACACAACAAAACAACCTAAAGTAGTAATCTATTTGCTTCAATAGCTTAGCATGTTGTTGATCCATCACCAGAAAAAACATAGGAGGTACTGGATGCGGCACAAAAGGCATGGCCCCAAGAGACTTTGGAGGTGGTTGTGGTGTGACAAAATGCAAAGGATGCACATCTGGTAAGACATGATACACCAACTTAATGCACACATAAAGATGAAAGACTTTAAGGTTTAAACTTTGAGCAAACGGTAACATTGCAAGTAACTAACTCATGCCAGCCTCATGGCAGATTAAAACTTTGAGCAAACGGTAACATTGTTTGAAGTATCAGTAGATGATGTTAATAGCAACTTAATGAACACATAAAGATGAATGACTTTAAGGTTCTTTAGTGTATCATGCAATCTTTCATGGATCAGTATACAACAAAAGGTAACTATTATGAAATTTGGGTTCAGCTACTTTAAATGATTCTTCACATTTCATTTCTGTTAAGGGCCACGACATTTGTAATTGAGCAATCACCAGAATTTTCTAGGTATGTCGCAAAGCATGTTTACAATGATATATCCCCACCTTAAATAAAAATGTTGAGAAAGATAATATATGAGAAAGGTAAGAATGAGTGGATTTTGTCCCCGTTTTAAATGAGCGGTTTCATACCCTTCCAGAATTAATAAAGCTTACTTCAACATATTCACATACAATATTGTACTCGTCAATGGTTCCACCAATCAACTTGCCCACTAATTTTGAGAGCATGTGCTCCGCCTTAGATGCTGTGTTCAACTTCACCATTTCCGAACACAAAAACTCCCCATTATCACCTTTAACTGGTCATTGCCTCACCACCCTGTGGTCGTTGCGTCCATCAAAATATATATGACTAATGGACGTCTGTACCAGTATTCAGGTCGTGTGAAAGCTTATGTGCTCCCACTTCATACCACAATCCAAAATTGAGGCTAAATCAATGACATATGAAGCCAAGTGTTGATGGTAAACAAAACCTCTCTGCAACCCAAAAAAGATATTTCCTCATTCCTGCGGCCCCAAATGCAAAGGATCATATGACCTTCATCTACGTCAGTGTGCCTTGATGCAGATGCGTTCAGTCACTCATTCTTCAATAATATTGAGACACTGAGAAATTGCAGCAAACCCAGAAGTAAGCTGAAATCTTACAACAAAATTCAGGTAAACAAATGACACTAACTTTCAAAAGATGAAATCATACAACAAAAATAAAAAAAAGAACAAAATTCATGTTACCCGAAGAAGCTGCAGGTAATTTTCATAACAAAAAATTCATGTTACCCGAAGAAGCCTCACGTAACAAAAAATTTATCCGTCGTGATCAACCTACGGAAAAAAAAGCAGAAAATTTTCATAACAAACAAAGAAAGCAACCCAGGTTAAAAAGCATCAAAAATCTCGTTTTTGAAGCCAAAAATCAATGAACAACCCATCTCCGGCTATTGACATGGAATCCACATCAAAATCGCTACTTTTTAACAAACCCATCTCTATCTTTCATCCTTGAACACATAAACCGCATCAAAATCTCTCCTTTATTATGAAAAAATGACCTTTTCTTTTCATTTTTTTTATTTTTTTTAAAAAAATAAAAACATTAAAAGAAACCCAGATCTAAGCGATAAATCCAGAAGGATTTTTTAAAAAATAATTATAATAATAAGAGAAAAACTGGCGGTAAATCGTTACCTCCCCCCATCCTCTTCAGATTCTCTTCTTGTTCTTTGTCCCTTCTCTCTTCTTATCTGTATTTGGTTATATTGAATTTTTTTTGGATTTATCCCTTCTTTGCGACGCTGATGACGTGGGCGCCGTGTGGATGAAAATTTTTGAGGCAGCTATTTGAGGCGAGAAACCGTTACTCTCTCCGTTCAATTTCTAAAGTTTGAGGCAAGAAATCAATTTGCTCTGAAAACAACAATGACAAAAAAAATTAGGAATTGGTATGAAAATTAAGAGGAAAAATCAATGAATCAACCTGGGCTCTTAGTCTCCCCGAGGTCACGCAACCAGCACGCAACCAGCAATCGAGAGGAAGATGATAACATGTTTTGACGAAGGCCACGCTGGGGTCTTAGTCTCCCCGAGGTCACGCAGCTATTGGTCTCCCCGAGGTCAAGCATGGGCTATTGGTCTCCCCGAGGTCACGCAACCAGCAAACTGGGACCACAATCAAATGAGGGGAGCTGTTTTCCAAGCAAACTTATCTTTAAAATACAAACCCTTCATCCCAAAGTTTAATCTCAACCATCGATTCAGCAAGATTAAATCCAGACCGTCTTTTATCAACCAGTTTGTCCTAGTCAGCTTGTCCTAGTCAGCCCTAGGATTCAAAAATCGCTGTCAAATGTATAATAGATAGATATATATATATATATATATATATATATATATATATATATATATGAAAACAATTGATGAATAAGTAAAGCAAGCTCAACGCCCATGAATCGAACAATTCTTAAGTGATGCCAATTCTTTGGAAATTATTGATGTTCTTGGACCGACTAACTAGTCAACAGAAGCTAGGCTGAAGAAATGAAAGTATAACTAGTCGGTCTAAGAAGGATTCCCAACCGACTAGTTTGACAACTAGTCGGTCCGACTAGTTTGACAACTAGTCGGTCCGACTAGTTTGACAACTAGTCGGTCCGACTAGTTTGACAACTAGTCGGTCGGTGAACCTTCTTGAACCGACTAATTAGTCAACAGTTTCGAGACTGAATTGAGTAAGGAAATCTAGTCGGTTCAAGAAGGATACTTAACCGACTAGATGACAATCTAGTCGGTTGGTTCTTCTGCTTGAACCAACTAAGATGCACAAGAAGCCGCAAAATGAAGCGTAAAGCTTCAGGAAATTTTCTATGGACTTCTAAGATAATCCTAGCTCTAAGATATGAGCATTATGAAGATTATAATGTAAGTCCTACTCAAGGCTTAACATTCTACGAAAAGAAGCTAGAAGACTATAAAATAAACTAGACGAACCGTCTTCAAAGCTTCAATCTGAATCTCTTGACTTCAATAATGCTCCTTGAGCTTCAACGAAGCTTTAGGCACACGATCACGTGCTTTGAGAAGTCTTGAGACGTCGCTTTTGATGTACGTAGAATTTTGGCGACGATATCCATAACTGCGCTCACAAAGAGTTAGTTCACGATATTTATGTTTGTTCATCATCAAAACCAAATCCGGGGAATCAATACTCAACATTCTCACCCATTTTGGTGATGACAAACCAACTTAAATAATAATCAATAATAATGAGTCAAATGAAATTTACTTACTCCCCCCTGCATTGATGACACGTTAATTCCGTATTAAATAATAATCATACGCATCAAGCAGACGAGGAAAGTATAAAACATGAACCAAATTATTGAAATTTAGGATCTAAACCCATTTTTATATCTTAACTTCCCCTGAATCTAACATATCAAATTAGATTCACGGTAAATTGCTTTAATTATCATTTAGCACATCGTCATTATTAATTCTCTCCCCCTTTGGCATTAGCAAAAAGAGCGGGAGGAGATCAACGACAACAACAATGGCTAAAATAAAAGCACGAGAGTCGAAGAATACGACCACGGTCCAAATGACACTAATGTAAAATACCGAAGAAAATCAAAGCGTGCCAACGAGACCAAAGTCGAAAATCGAAAAATGAAATCAACAAAACTCAAATCAATTTCACGTATTGAGTTATGGAACATACTCTCCAATATCAACATTCTTAGTGAATTTAGTGCATGGAAAACAATTCTATGTTTTCATAGAAACAATTCTATTTAATCAATATAATCGTCGAGCGACGAAATCAACATCAGAGACAAAAAAAATATAATGTGCACACTGAAGTAAATGGCAACACGATGTATATATATATAACAGGATACATCAAAAGGTATACATCTGCCAACACAAATATAAACGATCATCAGATCGGTGCACAACATAAAACACATGTCTCAACAGACATCAAAATGAACATACATCAAAATGTATCACCAAAACCTCCAAAAATACATCAAAAATACATAACCACCCAACTATCCTACCACACTCTCTCACGACAAAATAGATCATCCAAGTGCACATGGGAGAGTCCTCCAATGCAAGCTCAGGAGGCAGAGGCAGGAACAGCAGCAGCATCAGGCTGTGCAGAAGGGGTAGTAGAAGTCTCGGAAACGACTGGAGTGTCCACCGAAGGAATGGTGGCAGAAGGAGTGCTCTCGGGAGCACGAGCAAACAAAGCAGCAGCAGACGTACCCTCTGGGGCACGAACAGGAGAAGCAACAAGCTCCTCAAGATCAGCATCATCCATGGCCTCCTCGTCAGAAACTGTAGGAGGAACCTCAATGCCCAAGTGATAACAGATGCGTGCAAGCATCTCTTCACATCGAGCAATACGAGCCTCCTGACGGCTCTGAGAAGCAGAAGAGTCAGGGCAAGAAGGCGGAGGAGGAGCAGAAGGGGTAGTCCTCTGAACGTGATGCAAGGCCGCAAGAGACTTCTTGACGGCAGTCGCATTCAGGGGAGGACCCAACGGACGCTGATCATCAGGAGGGAGAGGAACGCCAAAGTGGCGGAAGACAAGGGTCAGCAGGCATGGATAAGGAATATGGGCTGACTTGGTGGACTTCCTTATGCACTCAAAGGAATCCATCTTGTCAAGGATAATGCGGGCCCAATTTATCTCGCTCCCAGTAAAAAGAGCGTTGATAAGCTTCAGGAAAGGCTGAGATGGCAAGCTAGAGGAGCCGTACTTCGGTAGAAGACACGACTTCAGAATGAGATTTAGGACCCACGCATTCGGCTTGAATGATTTCGATGGAATGCCAATCATGGCGGGAGGAATAACATGGAACATCTCAGCTAGCATGGACTGGTCAAGATCGTGGATATTATCCACATAGATATCAGAGGGGAGCAGGCCAGAGGAGGAGACACCAAGCAACTGCCCTAAGATCTCTGTCGTGAGGACAATATGTGTCCCCAAGACAGTGGTCTCAATGCAGTGGGTGTCATCATACTCACCCCGGACTCGATTGGCATAGAATAATTTGACGAGTCTGGGGTAGGGATGAGGATTCGCCTTGGGATCATGACGAAGATAATCTAGTAGGCCGCTATAGGAGAGGAGATCTGCGAGATGAGGAAAGTCAGAAAACTGAACAAAGTGCTCGAGGATCAACAGACAGTGCTCGATACGGTTGTATGCCGCAAAACACAACGGGTCATCGCGACATAACGAGATATCAACCCCACCAGAAGGCATGTGAGCCTTCCCCTTAGACTGACGAGAGGTAGAGCAAGGAGGAGTAGTAGGTGCCTTCTCGGTAGCCTCAGTCTCCGGGATATAGTCATCATCGGAGTCAGAGGGAGTACAGGAAGGGGAGGGAACACTATGGGGGCCAGGGGTCAGAATCTTTTGTTTGGCCTTGGTCTGGGGCTTGGGCTGGGATTGAGATGTGGGTTTTGGTTGAGAGGGAGTCGACTTCTTCTTTTTGAGAGGAGGCGAAGAAGAAGATGGAGGAGTAGGCGGTGGAAGAGTAGACTTGGTGTGGCGTTTACGTTGAGGATGGTTGGAGGGAGGCTCGACAGTCATGGGAGAGGCGCCGGAAGAGGGAATAGGAACCCTAGTTCTCGCCATGAGATCATGACGAGAAACACGAGAAATCGAGCTAAAATCGATCGAAAAACGAAAGAAATTGAGAGATATAAACCCTAACAGCTGGAAGTAGAGCCCTGGGAGCAGAGATATATACCCTAGGAGGAGAGATGGTCGACTCTGGAGGATCGGTGGTGGTCGACGGCGGCCGGAAGTGGCGGCACACGGTGGAGAGAAGAGGAGTCGAAGGGTTTGAGGGGGTTGAGAGGGAAGTCGCACCGATTAGAGTGAGATCTAATCGATGCACAATCAATATAAGTCGATTGAAAGAGTGAAAAGACCAAAGTGCCCTAACGCATTTAGTCGGTCTCAGTTAAAGCGCTGACAGACTAGAATACAATCTAGTCGGTCGGCCAATGAGCTTGGACCGACTAACTACAAACAGTAACTGATAGTCAAAACTAGGGCATGATTTAGTCGGTCTGAGTTCAATCACTAACCGACTAGAATTGAATATAGTCGGTCGGCTGATGAACTGTGACCGACTAAATGAGTCCCAAAATTTGAAAATAAGAAATGTTGAGTTCACTCCAAATAACACTTGGACGATTCATCGAAATCACTCTCAAACATCATTATTCTACCCTATAAAACATAGAAAATCATAAATACGACGTGCATGAACGTATCTAGCATAAATTCTGAAAATCCAATCATAAATCCAGAAAATCCCAACAAATCTAGCATGAGCATATAAAAAATTATTATCATGCAGGATTATTGAAAATATGAATCCTAAATATCGGATTCACCCATAATCCCCAATTCACGACTTAACCGCACAAAGGAATCTTCCTTGAGTGGTTTCGTGAAAATATCAGTGATTTGCTTCTGGGTTTCAACGTACACTAAAATGATGTCCTTTTTAGCAACATGATCATCTAGAAAATGGTGACGGACATATATGTGTTTGGTACGGGAGTGGTGTACCGGATTCTTAGAGAGACATATTGCACTTAGGTTGTCCACCATGATAGGGCAAGTATCACAGTTTATACCGAAGTCTTTAAGAGTGTGTCTCATCCAAAGAACCTCTACACATGCAGCACCAGCGGCAATATATTCCGCCTCGGTGGTTGAAAGTGATACGGAATTCTGCTTCTTGGAAAACCAAGAGACAAGAGAATTTCCTATAAAATGGCAAGTTCCACTAGTACTTTTCCTGTCGGATTTGCATCCAGCATAATCTGCGTCACTATATGAGATTAACTCATATGTGCTAGACTTTGGATAAAATAATCCGTAGTCGAGTGTGTAACTTAAATAACAGAAAATACGTTTTACCGCTACTAAGTGTGATTCCTTAGGTTGTGACTGATACCGAGCACAAACACATACGACAACATTACATCAGGCCTACTAGCAGTAAGATATAATAAACTTCCTATCATACCTCGATATAGATGAATGTCTACATCTTTGCTGCCCGTATCTTTATCAAGATGTGTAGTAGTGCTCATTGGAGTCTTCTTGCCAGAAGCATTCTCCATTCCAAATCGCTTTAGCAACTCCACCGTGTACTTGGTTTGGTGGATGAAGATTCCATCGTTCATTTGGCGAATTTGGAGACCTAAGAAATATTTGAGCTCACCCATGTGGCTCATCTCAAATTGGTCCTTCATGACATTAGAAAACTCTTCGCAAAGAGTGAAGTTAGTAGCACCGAAAATGATATCATCAACATAAATTTAAACTAAAATAATATCATGATTCACATACTTAACAAAAAGTGTTGAATCAACCTCACCCATTTTGAAACCCAAATCTAAAAGAAAGTTCTTTAGGCGGTCATACCAAGCTCTAGGAGCTTGTCTCAAACCATAAAGTGCTTTCTTAAGTTTGAAAACGTGATTTGGAAAATTTTCATTTATAAAACCCGGAGGTTGAGAAACATAATCTTCCTCAAAGACATCTCCGTTTAAAAACACACTTTTTACATCCATTTGAAAGAGTTTAAAATCTTTATGGCATGCAAAAGATAACAACAACCTAATAAATTCTAATCTAGCTACAGGAGCAAAGGATTCTTCGAAATCTATAACTTCCTCTTGCCTGTAGCCTTGAGCTACTAACCGAGCTTTGTTCCAGACGACGTTTTGGTTCTCGTCGGTCTTATTCTTGAAGATCCACTTCGTTCCTATAATGGTGTGGTTCTTCAAAGGCAATGGAACTAGCTCCCAAACCTTATTCCTCTCAAACTGAATGAGTTCCTCCTCCATGGCTAGGATCCAAGCACTGTCTTCGCATGCTTCGTTAATATTCTTTGGCTCTATTGAAGAGGCAAAGGCACAATGAGCGAAGTAGTTGACTTGAGATCTCGTCTTGACACTATCAAGTATGTTGCCAATGACTTGCTCATGGGGATGGTCACGAACTGTATGAAGCCGTTTGGAAACTCCCTGATCACTAGGAACATTCTCAAAAGAATCATCAGTAGGGTTAGTATCAATAGAATTAGAATTACCAATAGAATCACATACAACTTCCATAGAATCATCATCATTGATAATTCTAGGAGGGACAAAATTTTCATTGAATGAAACATGAAGAGATTCCTCGATCGTTGAGGTTCTTTTGTTGTTAATCCGGTAGGCTTTGCTACGGGAGGAATATCCAACAAATATCCCCTCATCGGATCTTGGATCAAATTTGTCCAAACTACCATACATGTTTTTTGATAAAACATTTTGCACAAAAAACTCTAAAATGTTTAACTTGAGGCAATCTACCAAACAACAATTCATAACAAGTTTGTTTGGTACCGGGCCTCAAGAGTATCCTATTAAACATATAGCAAGCGGTATGTACCGCTTCTGTCCAAAATTGATGGCCAAGTTGGCTATTATCAAGCATTGTGCGAGCACATTCCACTAGCGTCCTATTCTTTCTCTCAACAACACCATTTTGAGGGGGTGCGCGAGGGAAACAAAAAGGTGTGTGTAATACCAACTTCATCACAAAAATTTGAGAAAGACTCATTCTCAAATTCCCCTCCATGATCACTACGAATAGTGACAATGGTGGTTCCAATGAGATTTTGTACTTTCTTCACAAATATTGTGAAGTTTTCAAAAGCATCATTTTTATTACTTAAAGAAAATACCCAAGTAAATCTAGAAAAGTCATAAACGATGACAAGTCCATATCGAGCATTCCCTAATGAAGAAACTCTAGTTGGCCCAAAAAGATCTAGATGTAAAAGCCCTAGAGGCCGTTTAGAGGATGTGCTCTTCTTAGGTTTGAATGACGATTTTGGAAGTTTGCCTCGTTGACACGAGTCACAAAAGCTTTTCTTTTGAAAGGCAAGCTTAGGAAATCCTTTTATAGAGTTTAACTTGGAGAGTTTGAAAAGTGTTCCAAAGTTCACATGACCAAAACGTCGATGCCATACGTGTTGTTCACTTGTGTTGGCAATGAGACATTGTTCATGTGATTTTGGAATATCTAAGATATATATGTCCTTATGGCGTGTGCCAGAGAACAACACATTATTATTATCTTTACTCAAAATATGACACATTCCTCTCGCAAAGCTAACTTTGTAACCATTGTCACAAAGTTGGCTTATTGAAATAAGATTGTGATTTAAGCCTTTAACAAGGTAAACATCACTTATAAGGGGTTTAGAGGCATTACCAAATTTTCCAACACCAATGATGGTTCCGCGCTCGTTGCCTCCAAAGACCACTTGGTTTCCATTTTCAATGGGCACCACTCCGGAAAGCAATTGAGATTCACCCGTCATGTGTTTTGAGCACCCGCTATCAAGTATCCACCCAACCTTGGAGCTAAATTTTGATTTGTTGCTCATTTTCTTTTTCTTGAGTACCTGACGATAAAAAATATCGTATCATGGTACCCAAGGTCATTGGGTTCTAAGAGATTAGACCTTTGGAAGCCAAGTCCAATTGGACTTATACTTCCCAACATAATCATCATTGTGCACTACATTCATGAAATAAGAATTTATGTAAGCTTGTTTTTCATGCATGCTAGTGTCCTTCGGGCCCCAAATTGTGAATGTCTTGGGAGCAATATTCCTATTGGGAGCATGCACATGAGGTTGATTTATACGTGATGCATGTGGCCTATGAGGAAGTGGCCTAGGGAATGCATGACGTGGATAAGCATATGGCACATGATGAAATAGTGGTGGCGACATATGATATGGTGCAAGATGGTAATCATTCATATAGTAATGATGTGGTTGAACATATGCATGTGGAGGAACATGTGCGTGAGTGTGTCTCACTTGGTGTGCACGCGCTCGTGGACGTGGAGCATAGAAATCATCATACGTGTGAACATGTAGAGTAGGAGGTGTGTTCCTATGTGGCATAGTATTGGTGTACATAAATGCATGACCCTTCTTTGGAGGTCCACCCAAAGTGGGTTTCTTTCCAAACGGGGGTGTGTACCTAGTGGAAGCACCATTGGTAGATGAACTACCCATGGGGTGTTTACTCCCACTAGTTTAGGCATCGAAAGTTGGCCTTACAAAGGTGGTGGAGATTTGGATGAATTTCCCTTTTTATACCCCAAACTAATACGATGATTGGCCGGAAGTAAGTCATTTAGGATATTATCCAAATGGTCCTTGCCTTTGTTGAATTTATCAATTCGGCCTAATGTGGACTCATACTTCTCGGTGAGAGAAAGTATAGTAGCATCCAAAGTGGACACTTATGTAGTGAGTTCACAAACACGAGACTTGAGATTCTCATTCTCAATACTCAAAGTTGAGTTTCGAGAAATCCAATCGGCTATCTCGTGTTCCTCCAAATCCTCAATGGGAACATGCTCAAATTGAGATTTGAGATTTACAGTCTCATTTCTCAAGCCTTCAACAACGGTGTCGTTGTTGATGATGATAGGCTTAGGTGAGGTTTGGAGACTAGTTAGCTCATATTTAATCTTAGTATATCTATTTACTAGTTTAGAATACTTAGACCAAATTTTCTCGTTAGTTAATCTAAGGTCATCCATCGTTACCTCATCGCCTTCATCCTCGCTTTCATCGGAGGAGGACTCTTGATCATGTTCCTCTCTAGCCATGAAGCACATGTGTGCTTGCTCCACTTGGTCATCGTCCGACTCTCCACTTGAGGAGTCCTCGTCAGAGTCGGTGAATGTGCCGACAAGTCCTTTCTTGTACCCTTTCTTGTACTTTCGAGACTTGTCGAACTTTGGCGTCTTCCATTTCTCCTTCTGTTTGTTTTGAGGACAATCCGCTTTGATGTGTCCTGGCTTGTTGCATTTAAAACACAAAGGAGCGGAGGCGTTAGTAGAGCTAAATTTAGATTTGTTCTTGAAGTTACCTTTCCGGAAGAATCGGTTGAACTTCTTTGCCATAAGGCAATGGATTCTAAGGCCAACTCTTCTTCCGATTTTTCATCATCGGTAGATGTAGATGGAGAGGCCTTGAACGCAATCGCCTTTTTCTTCGGCTCGTCTTGCTTCAAGTACGACTTCATCTTGCCATGCATCTTTATTTTACTGTCCTTGCGTACCTCATAGGACATCAAGGTACCCATTAGTTGTACGACAGTATACTTATTCATTTCGTTACCTTCCTCGATGGCGAAGGTACGCTTTTCCCAACAAGAAGGAAGTCCGTCAATAATCTTTTAGACTTTCTCCTTTTGGGTGTAAGTCTTTCCAAGAGCCTCCAACTCATTGGTTATGTCAACGAAGCGAGCATAGTACTCCTTCATCTTCTCACCATGTTGCATGTGAAATAATTCGAATTCTTTATTTACAACAATGAGTTTGGAGTCTCTTACCCTACTCGTTCCTTCATGCAAGATGAGGAGTGAGTTCCATATTTGATATGCACTCTTACATGTGTATATCTTGTTGAAGTCTTCGGGCTCCAACGCACATTGCAAGGCATTCATTGCCTTGGCATTGTTTACCTCCACGGCGACCTCCGCGATAGTCCACTAAGCGAAGTCTTGTTCGGAGGGCTCGACATACTCCGTCAACGTAGCTCTCCATAGTGAAGTGCTCCGGAGGAACGTTTCCATCCGGCATTTCCAGTACCCATAATTGTCATCGTTGAAGTATGGAGGCCTAGTTGAGGAGTGTCCTTCCATCACTGAAGAAGCTCCTTCACGGTTCTTGAAGGTGATATAGTCTGAAGGTGGACGAACGGTCTTGTTGTCGTTGGTAGACATAGATATTAACTTGGCTCCGATACCAAATGTAATACCCTTATAGCTACTGCACAAGTACTAGAGGGGGGTGAATAGTAATTTAAAATAATCAAGATAATTATTCCTAATTATTGTGCAAACTCAACCAACAATGCGAAATGAAAATATGACAACAAAGAAAGACAATTGCAAACAAGCGATGTAACGGGTTCGGATCCACCGAAGTCTCCCCGACTTGTTACCGACGATCCTACGTCCCAGGCACCCGGATCCCCTCCGGCTACTTGAGTTAGAATCCTCTAACCCAAGTTTGCACTATGA
Organism: Scilla litardierei; assembly: GCA_030789695.1. NCBI lineage: Eukaryota > Viridiplantae > Streptophyta > Magnoliopsida > Asparagales > Asparagaceae > Scilla > Scilla litardierei. Next base: position 45,343,971 of record CM061134.1, read on the forward strand.
AATTCTTGTAGAAAACCTCTACAAGATCAAATCATACACAACTGAAAATGTGACTCCCACAACCCGCGATCACGATCTTCTCTCACAACCGAGAGATAAACTTAATAGCAAAGTAAATGAAACTATAAAACACTTACCAACAAAATCCTATGCCTTGAGTAAACTTACTGATTTTAGGGCAAGGAAGTTTTTGAAGGAGAGAATGTCACCAAACCCTAGCTCCACCAAGATGAACAGCGGTCGAAGGCTAGGATGGAGTTGGTGACTTTGAATCAAGCTCTTGGCTTGAGTGGCTTATGTAGGATCCTGTCAAAACAACGATGTTAGGATCGAATAATAACATAGACTTACGTTAGCGTATGCTGTGCCGTAGACTCTGAACTTCACCCTTGGATTCGCCACAACGGTCGGTACTTCGTCACGGAGGATCGAAGCAGCGTTTCACCGTCTAAATATCTATTTAGAAGAGGAATTTAATGGAAGGGAGAAGAAGAACATAAGTTGCCTTATGCAAACTTATGGCATGGTAAGATTAGTGTAAATGCCTTACCCTTGGGTCCTATTTATAGGCTTTAAGGGTAGTTATTGTAGGAAATAACTAAATATAAGCTTATTAGCCTATATTAGCACATTCACTTATCCTCTTCTTCATTCACTTATCAAGTGACTTTTTGCACTTATAAAGTGACTTTTTCCACTTATCGAGTGGTCCTTTTCACATGAGAAAAGGTTCCCTTCGCGCACGCTTTCGTGCACGTGACATCTGAGGTCCATAGGCCATCATACATCCCCTTATGGGTGTATATATGTCGTCCATATCCAACATCTCCCACTCACACTTGAGGGGATTATAAGGAAACATCTTTTCCTTTAGTTCTTCTGTTTATCATACCGAGAAATAGACTGTGTGACCGTCATGCGCATAGAGTCCGCTGTTGTGCACTTGTTAGAGATACACAACACTCCTCGATGTGCAAAGTTGAGTAGATTAACGCATGCTTTACCCTAGATTATTTCTTTACATTTCTTATACTTTAAATTCAACAATTGAATCCCATCTGGATTACAATTGGCTGGCCAGCTTTGAATCTTTAAAGTCCAAATGTGAATATGAAATTAATCTTCCTCCTCTTGCGGTCCTTTCGATCTTGACTTGACTTGCTTTTCTAACATGCCCCGCCGGACCGAATTGACCATAGTCCATAAGCAACATGCTAGGATAGCAATCACCCAGTCAAATCTAAAAGAACCAATTAGAGTCCATAAGGGTAATGAGTTAAGACCCATGTGGTCTTTGGGTCTCACATAATAGTAAACACAATTACTATTCTAACCCAATGGTCAAAATGCATACGTAGTATGAATATGTATTACAACATCACTCCTTTCCCAGGGAGCGTATGTCTTAATGATGTTGTAAGGATGATGATCAGACACCACAATGTCTGACTTTGAGTCCCTTTTACTACTCAAATAATCTTCTGGACCCACATCCCGCATAAGACAGATAGGATTTTAAAAGTCCTCTTAGATCTTTTGTAAGCATCCTTATGACGCAGATCTTTCATACGACCATTTTGTTTAAGTCATGACTCTAAATCATCCGTCTGACGATTTTGACTTTAAATAGGTCTCATCTTTATTTTATCCGTCTGATAGAATAAAGGTGGTTGCTCATGTGAGAGAGCCAACCTCAATCTGTCCGACATACTAGAAAATACAGCTGAGATTTTAAAAAAAATGTACACAAACATTTTTAAGAAACTTATATGCAATGTCGAAAAGAACTTATTCTTTTATTAAATTTGATCATTCATAGACATGGGAATATACATTGGTACAACTCAGCTCTTACGCAATCCTTGAGATGATAAGTGTTTATAAAACACATCTCTGGGGATCGCCTTCGTAAGCGGATCTGCTATCATCTCACACGTAGATATGTACTTAATGTCTACCTTCTTGGTCTTATCATAGTCTTTTGCGAATTTGTAGCGGATATCAATGTGTTTGGTCTTACAATGGAACTTTGGATCTTTGACATAGGCTATAGATGCTTGACTGTCACTGTATATTGGTACAGCATCTAAGTCACTTGCATCAATTAGCTTGTCTAAGAACTTCCTAAGCCAAACAGCTTCTTGGACTGCCATGCTAAATGCTACAAACTCGGCTTCCATAGTTGAAAGTGCGATGCAGGATTGTTTCTTGCTACTCCAGGATATTGCACCAGATCCGAGTAGAAAAACATGTCCTGAGGTCGATCGTCGCTCATCGAGATCACCTGCCCAATCAGCATCAGTGTAGCCTTCGAGCCTCAAGGCATTTCCTTGATAGCATAAAGCATAGTCCGCAGTCCCTTTAAGATACCTCATTATCCTCTTAACCGCTTTCCAGTGTGCTTGCCCTGGATTGGATTGGTAACGACTTACCATTCCAACGACAAAACAGATGTCCGGTCTTGTACACATCATATCGTACATAAGACTACCAACTGCACTGGAATATGGAACTTTTTCCATAATTTCCTTTTCCTTTTGGTTCTTAGGACACATCTTCAGACATAAATTGTCGCATTTTCTTATTAGAGTATCAATGGACTTACAGTCCTGCAAAACGTTCTAAAACCTTCTTTATAAAAGTCTCTTGTGAAAGAGAAAGAAGTTTCTTCGAATGATTCCTTGAAATCTTAACTCCAAGGATATATGCGGCTTCTTCCATGTCTTTCATCTCAAATACTGATGAAAGCCAAGCCTTGATATCCATCACAAAGCCCTTGTCATTTCTGGTTATTAAAATGTCATCTACATATAGAGACATAATAACATACTTGCTTTTGATCCTCTTGATATATACATAGTTATCTTCATCAAGCATGGTAAAACCATTTGATAAGACAACTTCTTGAAATCGTATATACCATTGCCTCGAGGATTGTTTAAGACCATATATGGACTTACGAAGTTTACAAACCTTATATTCGTTACCTTCTTTTACAAACCCTGTTGGTTGTTCCATATAGATCTCCTCGTCCAATTCTCCATTGAGAAAGGCAGTCTTTACATCCATTTGATGTAATTCGATGTCTAAGCAAGCTACCAAAGCCAGAATTAAGCGAATCGAGGTAAAACGAACAACAGGTGAGAAGGTCTCTTCGTAGTCTATCCCTTCCTGTTGCGTAAAACCTTTCGCGACAAGGCGAGCTTTATATCTGTCTATAGAGCCATCAGCCTTATGTTTGATCTTGAGAATCCATTTGTTCCCAATAGCTCTACGTCCTCTGGGTAAGTCAACCAATTCCTAGACTTGGTTAACTTTCATGGATTCTAATTCCTCCTTCATCACTTCCATCCATTTGTCTTTTGGAGAGCATGATACTGCCTGTTTGAAAGTAGCAAGCTCGTCATCTTCTTGTAGTAAAGTCATAAAGGTTTGCGGGAATTCATCCTCAAATCTTAGAGGAGCTAACCTTGTACGACTAATACGTCGTATTTGAGATTCTTCAAGTCCTTGTTGACTTGAATTTAGATCAATTCTAATATCACTCCCACTTGGAATGTCGTTAGAATTGCTCCCACTTGGATCATTATTCCCGTATGGAATAGGATTAGCTTCATTCGTATCATCCATTGGTGAAGGTTGAAACGTATTTTCGTCTTCACCAAGAATTCTTCCACTCGAATGAGGTAATCCTTCTTGATCATTAATCTCAAATAAAGATAAGTTCTGACTTATCCCGTCTTGTCTTGGAAACTCATTTTCCAAGAAAGTGACATCCCTCGACTCAAATTCAATTAGACCTCCATTGTCTTCCTGACCAATGAAAACATAACCTTTGGAGTTTTCTGCGTATCGTATAAAGATACATTTCCTCCCCCTTGGCCCAAGTTTGCCATACTTATGGGAGGAAATATGTGCGTTGGATGCACATCCCCAAGGTTTTAAAATGTTTAAGTCAGGAGACCTTGGTTCCATAACTCATAAGGAGTGGAGCTAACTGATTTCGAGGGTACGCGGTTTAAAATGAAAGCGGCCGTCAATAATGCATCACCCCAAAAGGTGATTGGTAAGTTAGCTTGCGCCATCATTGAACGGACCATTTCCATTAAAGTCCTATTTCTCCTTTCTGCAACACCATTTTGTTGCGGAGTATAAGGCATAGTTACCTGATGAACTATGCCTTTTTCATCACAAAGTTCCTTAAAACATGTTGATTGGTATTCACCGCCTCTATCGGTTTGCAAGACCTTAATCTTGCGATCTAATTGATTTTCCACCAAACTCATATAGTTTTGAAAGCAGGTTAATGCTTCACTTTTGTGGGATATCAAAAAGATTGACCGAATCGGTGAAGTCATCAATAAAAGTGATGAAATAGGACTTCCCGTGTCTTGTCTTGACATTCATCGGACCACATATGTCTGAATGGATGAGCTGTAATGGAACCTCGGCCCTTGTGCCGGTTCCAAATGGCTTGCAACAAGATTTCCCTACTAGGCAATGTTCACAAGTCGACATTTCGACCTTTGAAACATTGGATAGAAGGCCACGTTTGGCAAGTCTATCCATTCGTGTTGGTCCAATGTGACCAAGCCTTGCATGCCAACAAATTACATCTGATTCATAATTTGATGAATTTGCAACAAAGAAATTTTCATTATTAAATGAGGAATCATACATTGTATTTAATACAATAAATCCTTTAAATACATACCCAGAACCAATTAGAGTATTATTACAAGACAAGTCCACTTTACAATTGTGAAAAAACCAGCTATAACCAAGACCCATTAACATGACCACAGATATACTATTCCTTCGAATATCCAGAGCGAAGAGAACATCATGAAGTAGGATAGTGTGGTCGTTGTCCAAGACGAGCTTGCACGTCCCAACGCCTTTCACTTCAACACGTGTGTTGTTTCCTACGTAGATCCACTTCGTTCCTTGGGGTATCCGGTGATACTCCACGAAGGACCGTCTGTCCCTTGCTATGTGGTCGGTGGCACCTGAATCAATTATCCAAAAGGGATTAGATTCTACAAGAAATATTGAACTAGAAACACATATGTAACTAGTATTATTACAAGTTACCTCGTCACCTCCACTCGTACATGAACGAGCATAGTGACCTAACTTGTTGCACTTGAAACACTTGATCTTCTTCAAGTCCTTCTTCTTGTGCCATTTCTTGTGCCCACCCTTATGTTTGGGTTTCTTGGTAGACTCTGGTTGCTTATTACGTTCATTAGTAAACATCGAACGATTTTTCCGTTTCTTTCCCCCGTGTGAGGAACTAGCAACCATGTGCACTTCTGCACTTGGCTTGGCGGCCGCAAGCCGCTCTTCCTCTAACTCGAGGTGCTTAGAAACATCGCTGGAGTTCTTGATGCTCTCATTATGAGTGAGATGCATCTTCATTTGTTCCCACCCATTTGGTAGGGAACGTATGACTGCTTGGATTTGTTGCTCGTCAGTGAGCACATGACCTGCATCCTTTAACTCTGAGATGAGATTCGCCATATGTCGTAGATGTTTCCCCATGGAATGATCTGGACGTTTCTTGTATGAATCAAATCTTATAGTTAAAGAACGAAGTTTGGACACCGAGGTGCCACCAAACTTCTCCTCAAGCTTGGACCATATGTCCATGGCTAGGTCATGTTCTCGGAAGATACGCATTATGTCGTCGGCCATACTGGACAACAACGTAATGCGTGCAATCTTGTTCTTCCAAGACGAAGCATCGAAAGCTTCCTTGTCTCTTCTGTGTTGGGCCGTAGTGCCCAACTCTGGTTCAATCATTATGTTCTTTAGAGTTTCGAGCACTTCTTGCTCCTCTAGAACATATTGTATCTTGATGGACCATAGTTTGTAATTATCACCGTTGAGTTTTTCACCTTTGTTTAACTCAGCGACGATGTTCTTTGAAGCGGAAGACATTTAAACTTTAAAATGCTGCAAAATACACAAAACCGAAGGTTCGATCAAAAATCATTGCATAAAATTCTTATACATAGATATCACTCCCACTTGGAATATCCCACTTGGAATGATATTTTTTACATTTGATAAGTTACTTTCGAAAAATATTGAAGATGTTGCTCTAGAATTGGAAAGGTCTCTACGATTCCAATCACCATCTAGAACAACTTTCAATATTTCCCCCTCACTTATCAAACGATAGTACTCTTATAGTACTTGCAGCGGAAAAAGTGATTTTGAAAAACATATTTTTGAAAACGTGTTTTTCAAAAGTATTTTGCAAACGTATTTTGCAGGGCCAACACCCCATTACAGGTTGACATAGCCGAAATATTTCGACAATTCCCCGGCCATTGCCAGGGTCGTTGCGTGGCCGTGCCAAGGCCAAATTCTTCTCCCTTCCGAAGAGAGAGTTGTTATCGCAACTTGGCCAAGGCCGAACACCCCTTGAGGGGAGTTTTCTGCAAGCCACCACCGTCGGATCCCGTATGGATCCAGGTGCTTCCCCCCTACAGGAGAATATTGCCGCAGACAACTGCCACCGGCTCCGTTAGAGACCGGCCATGCAAGTCCCCCCTCCGGTCATGCATGCCCCCCTTCCCCTATCAAAATACATGGCCAACCGGGGCTTGGCCCTGGCCGAGGCCAGGGCCAACAGTGACCGTGGCCCTGGCAGCGGCCAGGGCCGGCCGTGGCCCTGGCATCTGCCAGGGCCGGCCGTGGCCCTGGCAGAGGCCAGGGCCGGACTCGGCCTGGCCAGGGCCAGGGTGGCCCCCTGGCCCAGGGCCGGCCCTGGCCACGGCCAGGGCCCCCTGGCCGGGGTAGGCCATGGCCTGGTCATGGCAGGCTATGGCCTGGCCACGGCCGAGACCATGGCCGGCTTTGGCCTCTTGGCCATGGCCGGCCTCCCCCTTGCATGGGGTTGGCCGCACACCCCCACCGGAGGGGGTGGCCTTGTTTGTTATTGGTCGTAGCCAACCCCCTCTGCATGGGGAGGGGGGATGCATAGCCTCCATGGCCCATATGGCCATGGGGATCATGCACCAAAGATGTCATCTTCTCCATTGAGAATAACCACCATCGTCTTCTCCGATGAAACACCCGTTCGTCGAGAAAGTAGTTATTCTTTAATGGCCGTGTGCCAAAATGAAAAAATAACACACTTTCAAGGCCGCAAACTTCACGCTCCACTTGAAGAGAGTTCACATTCCTTATTGAATGGAGACTCAGCATCCATGAAGAGTGCGAGTTTGGCGAGATGAACGGTCAGTTCTTCTCGTCACGGAGAGTTCCTGCCATATCCGTAATGACAGAAGACCCTAACGTGAAAAGAACAACTGCTGCGATTCTCTCCGTCACGATGCGCTCCTACCATATCCATAATGGTAGGAAACTCATTCGTGAAAAAGACAATGCCTCGTTCATTGGTTAGACTGGGGCGACGGTTAGACCGGGGCGAACCCGTATGGCTCTGATACCAATGTAGGATCCTGTCAAAACAACGACGTTACGATCGAATAATAACATAGACTTCGTCACAACGGTCGGTACTTCGTCACGGAGGATCGAAGCAGCGTTTCACCGTCTAAATCTCTATTTAGAAGAGGAATTTAATGGAAGGGAGAAGAAGAACATAAGTTGCCTTATGCAAACTTATGGCATGGTAAGATTAGTGTAAATGCCTTACCCGTGGGTCCTATTTATAGGCTTTAGGGGTAGTTATTGTAGGAAATAACTAAATATAAGCTTATTAGCCTATATTAGCACATTCACTTATCCTCTTCTTCATTCACTTATCAAGTGCCTTTTGCACTTATAAAGTGACTTTTTCCACTTATCGAGTGGTCCTTTTCACACGAGAAAATGTTCCCTTCGCGCACACTTTCGTGCATGCGACATCTGAGGTCCATAGGCCCTCATACATCCCCTCATGGGTGTATATATGTCATCTATATCCAACAGCTCACAATGAAGAGAATCTCTCGTGAGGAAATTAGGGCTCAATGAGTTTGGTGAGATTCTTGTGAGAAAGAGATAGCTTTAGAAATGGAGTTGAATGATTCTCTTTGATTTCTCTAAGTATCAATAATGGCAGCCTTAAATGCTAGATTAGAAGCACTTCAAGTATATATAGGAGTGTAAGAAGAGAAGAGCAAAATCGTGGCATTAAATGCCCAACGGATCTATTTCTGAAGCAGTCTAATCGGTCTAAGAAGGATCACTGACTGATTAGTTTTACAACTAGTCGGTCGGTGATTCTTCTTGGACCGACTAGATGGTTGACAGCCAAGATAGAGAATTCAGGAGATAGAACTAGTCGGTCTAAGAAGACTTGCCAACCGACTAGTTTGACAACTAGTCGGTCGGTGAGTGTTCTTTGACCGACTAAGTAGTTGATATTCAATAGGTTGATCACTAGGAGAACTAGTCGGTCAAAGAACAAATTCCAACCGACTAGTTTCACAACTAGTCGGTCGATGGATGTTCTTGGACCGACTAACTAGTCAACAGAAGCTAGGCTGAAGAAATGAAAGTATAACTAGTCGGTCTAAGAAGGTTCACCGACCGACTAGTTGTCAAACTAGTCGGTCGGTGAACCAAACTAGTCGGTCGGTGAACCTTCTTAGACCGACTAATTGGTCAACAGTGCCTAGGTTGAATTGAGCAAGGAAATCTAGTCAGTTCAAGAAGGATTCTTAACCGACTAGATGACAATCTAGTCGGTTGGTTCTTCTTCTTAAACCAACTAAGATGCACAAGAAGCCGCGAAATGAAGCGTAAAGCTTCAGGAAAGTTTCTATGGGCTTCTAAGATAATCCTAGCTCTAAGATATGAGCGTTATGAAGATTATAATGTAAGTCCTACTCAAGGCTTAACATTCTACGAAAAGAAGCTAGAAGACTATAAAATAAACTAGACGAACCGTCTTCAAAGCTTCAATCTGAATCTCTTGACTTCAATAATGCTCCTTGAGCTTCAACGAAGCTTTAGGCACATGATCACGCGCTTTGAGAAGTCTTGAGACGTCGCTTTTGATGTACGTAGAATTTTGGCGACGATCTCCATAACTGCGCTCACAAAGAGTTAGTTCACGATATTTATGTTTGTTCATCATCAAAACCAAATCCGGGGAATCAATACTCAACAATGAACTCTTCTACCCGTGTCTCATGAGCAGACTTTTGTGGTGCGGTGGTGGGTTTTGTAGCCTCCAACGCTGATTATATCTGGGGGTCTATAAGGCCCCGCTTGTTGCCTCTACTAAAATTGTTGCTGCTGTGGTGGCCTTGGCTGATATTGTTGCTGCTGAGGTGGTGGCGAGCTTGTTGTTGCTTGGGTGGTTGTTGTTGAGGAGGGTTTAGAGCTCCACTATTGTTTGCATAAGAAAATCCGGGGTGAGTTTTCCAGCCGGATTCACCCAAGATTCATTGTTTTCACTCCCGGGCTTATAATCTGAAACATATTGAACCTGCTCCATAGGTTCCTCATTCGTATCAGCTCCAACATACATGATTTGGCCTTGACATTGCCAGTCACCCATGCTCCCATCAGATAATGTATCTTGAGCACTAGATGGCTCACTCAGCTTCTTCTCAATCCTCTCTACCACTTTAGATAGAGCATCAAACCTCCCAGTCAAGTCTACCACTGCTTTTGCCTCATAAATGCTAGCCGGCTTCGACGATGACGATGCTTTGCCTCTCTCATTGGCCCATTGTTGATTATTAGAGGCCATCTCTTCAAGTAGTGCCATGGCCTCTTTAGAAGTCTTTGCTAAGATTACCCCCATTAGTGGTGGAATCTATGATCATCTTGGTATCCGGTTTCAGACCATTGTAGAAGCTATAGATCAACTCCTAATCATCGATGGTGTGGTGGGGCCATTGGTGTTGAAGATATTTGAATCCCTCCCACGCCTCGTATATAGATTCTTGGGGTCCTTGTCTAAATGACATCAAAGAATTCCTCAATCTGACAGTCTTTGATGGTGGATAGTGCTTGTTGATGAAGGAACTTGCAAGATCGTCCCATGTGGTGAAGGTACCGTTCGCCTGTGTCGTTAGCCAATACAAAGCATTGTCCTTGAGTGTGATAGGAAAAAGCCGTAGATGGATGGCATTCTCTGATACATTGGGAACTTGAAAAGTAGAGCACTCGGCCAAGAACATCTGAATATGGTAATGTGGATTCTCATACGCGTTCCCATGAAAAGGATCTTGTTGTATTAGTACAACTAATCCTGTCTTCAACTCAAAGTTCTTGTCTGGTGGCAATTCTGGCATAAGAATGGATGATATATCAGGTTGTTTGGAGTAAGTCGGTCTCTGATAGAAATAACTCTGATATTCCACGTGACATTATTTTTAGATGCCATCTTGCTATCCTCTAGAATATGCCTCTTCTCTGCACTAAGCTTCCTTGCAGTTCGCTCAATTTCAGGATAAAAGAATGTCAAGCTGTCAATAGCCCTTGACCATGTGTTCATGTACAGAGAAAGAGAATCTGCAGAGAATGTTAGCACAATAGATGAAAATAAAAAGTAACCAAGAAAGATGAAATATCGTCGCCTCCCCAACAACGGCGCCAAAAACTTGATCGCGTTAGGATGTACACCCAAAACAATGTGGTTTTACTGTAAGCACACGGTTAAGTGGTGAGCGGTATTAAATCACGGGGAGGAACTGTTGGTATTACCTTGGTTACTTAGCAGAGATGGAACAATGGTGAAGGAATATGTGTGTCACGAACGTTTAAAAATGTCAGTTGTAAATTTGATTGATAAGAATGTCTAGGTCTAGGGAATCCACACTATAGATTTTCGAGTATCAATGTGAATATGAACTTCCATATTACTGACTCCTAATTTAGGGTGAAATTGTCGCAACTATATTGAGAACTAGTGCAAGCTCTTGCACTATGCAAGTCTATAATAACTTAAGCTATTACTTCACTCTTGCGCAAGCCAAGTTTAAATTATTAGCATTAAGATCGACAATATAATTCAATTCTAACTCAAGTTCACTATCGTTCAACATGAGTTCGAATCTAGATTATGATGGGTCATATTCGTATTCCGTCGTACATGCAAATATAATTATAGAAATATAATAAATATGTTTGCTCTGGTCGCTCTCACGCACCAATTCTAGGGTATCTCAATTATAGATCTAAATCAAATATCTAGGGCTTCCTATAGATCAAGATCCTCTCTCGAGCTCTCAAGATCTAAGTAGAAATCCTTAGCTATTCGTAGTAGATCAACCATAATCTAAGTCTAAAATAAGTTTAGCAATATGGGGTTTCAATATATTTCACATATCAAGCTCTAAATCCATAGGGTTCATCCTTTTGCCCTAAAGCAAAAAGACTACTCATAAGTATTCATGATCAACGTAATAAAATTGATAGATGCGATAGAAATCATCATAGACAAAAGATCTAAACAAAGAAATAATCATAAAAACTAGAAACAATAAGAGTTTAGACAAACCAATAAGTTCCAAGCTTCAATCCAACAAGAAATTTAAGAACTAGCGCTCTAATTCAAAAACTATAGCAAAATAAAGTAGAGTCTTCTCTAAGATCTCTAGCCGTATCGTCTCTCCTTTTTTGACGGCTCATAAAACTACTTATTTACACTAACTCAAAAACCTAGGAAAAAGCTGACTAAAATGCCCTCAGACCTAGGCAAACCCTAGTTTTCAATTCTGGGCCAGCAGATCACTCTGCCGAGTGAAATGTCACTCGGTCGAGTGGTATTCCCTGCAGAAAATCCTCAAAAACTGGCGTTCTATCTTCTCCGGTCGGCTCACTCGGTCGAGTGGTCGGCTCACTCAGTCGAGTGGGCTTCTCACTCAGTAGAGTGAAAGTTCATGCAGAAATCTTCAGAATCCGCATTCTACCTCCAGCTTTTCTTCCCTCACTCGATCGAGTGTGTTTCTCACTCGGTCGAGTGAAAGTTTCACTAGGTCGAGTGCATTTGCATTGCTTCTTGGCTGGGGCTGTATCTGTTTCACTCGGTCGAGTGGTCTGCCCCACTTAGCCGAGTAGGATGAGTTTTAAGCTTTTTCTCTCTTTTCTCACTTCCTTCCTTCTCCTTTTCTCTTCCTTTCGCTTCTTCTCATCTTCAAGCACCGTGAGCTCCTCGATATCATCGCCGCTGATGCTCCGACACACGTACATATGCTCCTAGCTCCAATTTACTCTCGATTGCTCCATATTTCCTGAAAATCCAACGAAACTTAGAAATAGTGAAATTCGTCAAGAAATTGTCGTTTAAGCTTTAAATTTCCAATATGCAGAAATAAAGTGTAAAATATGAGCATATCAAAATCTTCCAAGCTTACCCCTTACTTGTCCTTGAGAAAGATAAGTAAAAAAGCGAACTTAACAAATAAAAATAAAGAAAACCAAATAATCGAAAAGAAAGCGGAGAGGGAGAAATGCTAGATCATTCTCTCAAACTCGAATTCACTTACCCAAATGCACCAATAAAGAATATAAACATCACTGTCGCTTTTATTTCAATATCATTTCATACTTGGCACACTTGATATAAAAACTGAGAACAATTTGAATCTTATGAAATATGAAATCATTTTAACGTTAAACATCGTCGAAGGCATGAAAACGATATATATTCATAGACAACACTCGTTTCAATTGACTGCTTCTACTTGGAGTATAAGAGATATCACACAATTCATACATATAAGAATAGAAAGATGTGGTCTTATGAATTTCATGTCTATTTTTCAACTCATAGAAGTTATCAAACTTAGAGTCATCTCCCTAAGTATTAGAGGTTACCTAGCTTTGGTAGTCATGCATATATAAGTAATCACTCTCTCACTCATCATTCGATTTTCTTCCACCAAACATATCTATAAGCGTAATGGCATCAAATATATAGAATATGGTTTTCCCAAATATTGTGGCTCCATAAAAGACAAGTAAAAGAAAGAAAAGAAAGGAAAGGGTCGTGTATATACAATGAAGTTCTCTTTTTCTTTCCTTTTTGTTTTGTTTTTGTTTTCTCTTTGTTTTCTCTTTTTTTTCTAATCCATATATACACACGTACAACTCCCAAAGAAAGATATTTTTTCTTTTGTGTTTTTGGGATCATGGAGCTTTTTGGCTTTTTAGTAGTTTGGGAAAGATGCTAAAATAAGAGTCACTTTAGGGGAGAATTTCCAATGATAGTATGTATAGAAAGGTTTTCAAGATATGTGGAGAAGGAATAAGTTATATCACGCAGTCCACTCTTTGTATGTAAATAACTACTTCAGCATGGTAATGTCCTCTACTTAGTTTGATTTCTAAAAGAAAACTAGTCTATTCATATTGAATGACATTCAGTTCATTAGACCTGAAGATTACACAATTCATGCAATTAAGAAGTGATATATGTATATGTATATGTGTGTGTGTGTGTGCGCGCGCGCGCGCGTGTGTGTGTAAAAGTAGGACTCCAAATATAATGCAGTCAATGCGTGAATCTTGGTGTGTTTTCTACAAAGAGTATACAATAAAGTAATTCTCAGAGGAGTCAACATTAAAATTCATTCATGGACAATAAATATAACATTGGAAGTCCTTTTTCTCAAGTGCACACAAGTATATCGTAAATGATAGTGGAAATAAAGACTATAGTGTGGCAAAGATATGTGCACAGGTAAGGTGCGATTCAAGCTAAATTCATCACGTCAAATTCATCTCTATCAAAGAAGGCAAAAGAAGTAAGGATAAAATAAAATCTAAATATACACATGCAAGCACTCTAAAAGTAAAGAAAATATGATGCATGGTAAAAAATGAAAAAAGGTGTGAAAATAATTGAAAAATGAAGAAAAGTGGAAATAAAACAAAAATAAAGAAAGTAAGAGTGCATGAGTGCACTCACTCCCCCAAGCTAAACATCACATTGTCCTTAATGTGCAACGTATGGCACATGGACAGATAAGGTATGGGTGGGTGGGTGGGTGTGGATGTGATAATGATGCAAAATGAAAATAAAGGTAATGATAAAAGAAAAGAAACTAATGAATCTACATGATGGTATGTACAATAAGGTATGCCAGTCAAGCATGCAAAATGTTGGCATGGATGCAAAGGTGCTCAAAAATACTGTCCCCCAAGCTGGAATATGTAGTGCCCTAATAGAATGAAGACAGAGGGGCATGCAAAATAATGGGGAGTGAAGGAAGAAAAAGTGTGTCAGGCATCAAGTGAAGTGCCTACTCAGGTGCTGTGTCATCACCTCCCTGTGGTGGGGATGGTGGTGGCAGAGGGGCTGGCTACTGCTGTTGTTACAGATGCTGCAAAATCTGGGTCAGCGTCAGCTGAATACTAGGGATAAATGCAATGTGGGTCTGCTGGGTAGCAACGAACTGGGTGAGGGTTCAGAAATCTACTCTAAGTCCAGATACTACAGACTCGACTGCGCGCAGGTGCAATTCTCTGTCGTCAAAAGTGGAGGTAGATGGATGTGAACAAGCATGAGCCGGACTCACACGACCTCCAAAAACTAGTGGGGCAACTATAGGGTGTGTGTGTGGAGCAGGGCTCACAACAGGATGCTCAGACTCCAGGTGAGGCTGAGACACGAAAATGCTCACTAAGGTGGGTGCAACAGATGGTGTGATCGGAATATCGACAGAAGTGGAGGAGGGTGTAGAGGTTGTGGCAACAGATGTAGTGACAGACACTACGGCACTCTCAGAAAATACTACAACAGTGGAGATATGAATATCGACAGGTCAGGTGGGCATGAAAGCCGAAGATAAGGTCAGTCCAGATGTCAATGCCTCAAGTGTGGCAATGGTATCTACGGACGATGGAATGGAAGGATCAGCACTCTCAGGAATGGAAGGGATAACATGCTCAACCCTGTCAGAAATGATGGGGCATCATCAGACATAGCATTGGTACTCTCAGGGATGGACGTGGATGTGGAACCCTCAGCACGAGCAGAAGTGGAGACAGATGTGCTGCGTCCAGGAAGGGGATCAGAGGGAGGCTGGACTATGGGGATCTCAGGTGGGTGAGGCTCGACGGGATGCTCCTTTTGCTCATCATCGGGCTCTAGAACATATACAAGTGGGATGAGAAGGTCTATGGAAAACCTCCACTACGCACCTGCTGGTCCTACGTGGGTCTGAACAGGGTTCAGAAGCACGATGTAATCTGTTGAGAAGGGACCATGTAGCCAGATCCAATGGCGCTGTCGGTGTACTCGGATCATGTGCATATGGGTCAAAACATAGTTAGAGAGAGAAGTGGGCCCTGTAGCATCGCACAGGTCAGCAGGGAACTGGATGTCGAAGATAGGAGCTAGAAGGGAAATCAGACCACCACAATAAATCACCTTGGTGGAGGTCAGCATGGAAATAATGCGGTCGAAATACCAGCTAGCGACATCAATAGATATTGCAGTGACTAAGGAAACCCCACCAGCCTCATATGCTCTCTCCCGCGTCATAACCCATAGGATGAATAGCTCAGGTGTGGACATAGTCCCAACCTCTGGCCTAGCTAAGATGGTGGTCACATAAGGCGTTGTGCAAGGCGTAGGCAGTGGTGGGCTGTGGAAAAGGCCTTTGCACTACTAGGGTCGAAGTGTGGGATGCATGTGATCAGCTCCCAGAATGCATCAGCAGAAAAGACGGAGGGGGTGTGGTGACTAGGGTCATATGCCTTGTCAAGGTCTGGGACCGGGGGCCAGTGAAAGTAAGCTCAGACCATGTCGTGGGAGATCTCACACTCACAGTCCATGAGTCTAAAGGAATATCCCTTATGAGTCCTACGAATAGAACTTAAGACCTCAAGTGTCGGGCGAACGTAGGTGTTCGCCGACACGGACAAAAAGTCACCCCAACCGACGTTGTCATACAGCTGGTGCAGCCACTAGAATACCCATATGTTCTTTAATGTTTGAATGTGAGCGAACCTAAAAGGAATGATATGACGTTTGGAGATCCTCCCAAATTTGGTGCGGTGTGCGTCATCTCTAAAACTAATCCCATCTGTTGTTGTGATATGATTCCCCGGATTTGGTTTTGGATGATGAGCAAACATAAATAATGTATACTAACTTATTTGTGAGCGCAGTTATGGAGATCGTCGCCAAAAGAATACGAACATCAAAAGCGACGCCTCAAGACTTCTCAATACGCGTGATCGTGTGCTTGGAGCTTCGTTGAAGCTCAAGGAGCAATATGGAAGTCAAGAGGAATGAAGATTGAAGCTTTGAAGATGGCTCGTAAGGTTTATTTTATAGTCTTCTAGCTTCATATATTAGAATGTTAAGCCTTGAGTAGGACTTACTGTATAATCTTCATTTCACTCATATCTTAGAGCTATGATATTCATAGAAGCCATTAGAAACTTTTCCGAAGCCTATCGCTTCTTCCATCGGCTTCGAGTGCATGTTAGTTGGTTCAAGAAGAGTCACCAACCGACTAGATGACAATCTAGTCGGTCGGTAACTATACTTGAACCGACTAGTTTGCCTTCTCTAATTCAGCTCTTTCCATGAATACAGTTAGTCGGTCAAAGAAGAGTCACCGACCGACTAGATGACGATCTAGTCGGTCAGGAGTCCTTCTCAGACCGACTAATTGTGTACAGTCATTTTCAGCCTGAGCTACTGTTTCGAGTTAGTCGGTCAAAGAACGTTTACCGACCGACTAGTTGAGAAACTAGTCGGTCAGCATTTGTTCTTAAACCGACTAAGTCAACTTGAAGTCTACCTATTCTATTTCGACGTTAGTCGGTCAAAGATCATTCACCGACCGACTAGTTGTGAAACTAGTCGGTCGGCAAGTCTTCTTAGACCGACTAGTTGTCTTTGCCTGTACTTCAACTTCTTGGCTGCTCTACCGTTAGTCGGTCTACGTTGTATCACCGACCGACTAGTTGATGAACTAGTCGGTCAGTGATCCTTCTTTGACCGACTAGTCTGGCTCAGAATAGAGCCGTTGGAGCTTTTCTTGAAACGTTTTTCTCTCCCTCTCTCCTCTATCCTATATATAGTTGGAGGGGGTCTTTCATAAGTTTCAAGGCTGCCATTTTAGAGATTTGAAGAAACCTAAGAGAAGCTATTCAACTTCATTCTAAAAGCTTTCTCTTCCTCACAAGAATCTCTCCCTCAACTCTTTGAGCCATTTCCTCAAGAGAGATTCTCTCCATTGTGAGCCTTCCAAGCCTAGAGCTTGATCCAAAGTCACCATCCTCCATCCTAGCCTTCGATCGCTGATCTTATTGGTGGAGATTCGGTTTGGTGACATTCTCTCCTCAAAATCCATCATTGCCCTAATTTGGTAAGTTTACTCAAGGCATAGGATTTTGTACGGTAAGAGTTTATTTCATTTCATTTCATTGAATTGTTGTACACTCTCGGTTGTGAGAGTTTGTGTGATCCCGGGTTGTGGGATTCACGAGAATCGATTGTAGGTCGATTGCACTTGTGGAGTTTCCGCAAGTGGGTTTAGTGGAAATCTTGAGTTAGGGTTGCTAACTCAAGTATCCGGAGGGGATCCGGGTGGTTGGGACGTAGGATCACCGGGAACAAGTCGGGGAGACTTGGGTGGGTCCGAACCCAGTAATATTGTTTGTTTGCGTATGTTTTAATTCTTGTTGATAGTTGTTTAATTCCGCATTGTCGTTTGTTTCTTGCACAATAATTAGGAATAACTATCTTGATTATTTTAAGTACTATTCACCCCCCCCCTCTAGTACGTGTGCAGTAGCTACCACAGGGCACTACATCTGTCTCTCTGGGTGTAGGTGGTTGTGCTAGTGGTGCAGGAGGTGTAGGAGGTGCCGGCAGTGCTGGTATATGATCGCTATGTGGTGGTGGAGGTGCTGTCCCAGAAGAAGAAGGGCCGGGGTCACCGGTTTTCCTCTTCTTGGCAGCGGGCTGCCTACCATCAGGCCTAGTACGTGGAGGCATGGTGTAATGTCGTGAATATGGTGCACTCCACGAGAAAATGTATGAATGTAATCACTCGAAATTAATGTGGAACGAGTGTACCAAGCGCACGATACGACTCCCAAGCAAAGTTCCCAGTGCATGGTGGCGCCCCCAAGGTGTGTCTTTATAATATTCAAAAAGGATCTCCCATAAGCTTTCCTATTGCACAAAAAATGTCAATTAGCTTTAAAATTTCGAATTAATTAGGGTACATCAAGATAAAATGAAGATTAATAGGATTGATTTGGTTTAGGGGTTGAATCAAGGCTTACAAGATGAAGGGGATGCGAGAGGGTGCGAAATAGGGTTTGATGGAGGAGGGGGTGTCGGACTCAGGCCGTTAAGCTCGTCATCAATGGTAACAGCTCAGGCCAAAAGCAATATAGCGATATTACCCGCCAACGTCGCTAAGAAGCCATCACTTATAAATAATCTCTGAGACGTTGGGAGACGTGACGATTTCAGACACTGTGACGGTCTGAATCCGTCAATACGTATTTTATAGTATAAATACTTCCAAGATATTTTAAATAAGGTTTATATGATTTTTAAATATATTTTTCTATATAAAAATCATTGAAATAATTTTACTAAATAATTTCTATTTATATGTTATCAAAATAGTTTTAAACTCTTATAAATATGATTCTATGATTTTTAACTATCCCTTGTAATTGTTACGTATTTTTTGAGGTCAAATCGACATAGAACCCACAAACCACAACCAACGACTGATAAAATGTTTTGACTCGAAACTCATATTTTTGCAGTTAAAAATCTGAAACAGACATAATTTTCATGATCCTCACAATATTATGAACAATGGTATTTTTCTGGAATTTTTCAGATACGTTCAGTTTCAGGGAGAAAAGCGTAATTGTGTACACCTAATTACCACTTACCCGTTAACGTTAACTTTAACCCCACTTAGTTACCTAGTGATTTAGGGTAAATATTTCATATTTAACCTCTTATTTAATATCATTTTGTGCATAAATGATGCGTATTTGGCTTCTAATACAATCGTATTAAGATTATCCATAATTATTAGAAGAATCTATTGATTTATGTACAAAATACTATTTTACTGAGTATTTTAGTCTTCTCATATTTTTCATTGTAGATCTCAGTTTTATGATTCCAACATCTATTTTTAAATATTTTTCTAAGACCTGTGCTAATTTCTATGAATTTTTGAATGCAGAATACCATTTAAAATGCTGAAATACGGTAAAATATGGAGAAATGCAGCTAAAATACGGTGCAAATATGGAGATACACCATGCTCAGTGATACATGACATGTGGCAGTGATCCATTCCTTCCCGATCATATCAGACGAAGCAGGAAGCGCCGATGCAGCATGATCCGCAGCTTTCGATAAAGATCCTACGGCCCAGATTAATCCCTATAATGTACTCGAATCTGATATGGGCAACTGGGTTCGGTGCGCAGCGGGGCCATGCGTCGCTTCCTAAGGTAATTTGACTCGGATCCAATGGACGTGATCGAATCCGAAGCAGGCTCGGATTGAAACGAAAGCGAAGCGGGCGCCGGGTGCCACGTGTCAACACAATGTTCCATCGTGCCTAGAACCAAGGGTCCTCATTGGAAGCGGTTGCGGTAGTAGGTTTAAGGCAAATGGATGCGGTTTCGGATCCGCTAACGACTTAAAACCCGCAGCCCCTATATAAATACGTATTTGCCTAGGGTTTTGAAGTATTCTTGGCGTATTTTGAAGCTTTCTTCACATATTTGACTGTAACTTTTGGAGGCCCTGGAGATAGAGGTAGATGGCTATTATTGAAGGAGATCTAGAGTTCAATAGGAGATATTTGGTGACAAAATTCTTAACTTTTATCTTGTATTTGGATCATTAAACGCGTATTTTGAGTATTTGATGATGTATTTGTTTATGAATATTGATTCTTTTCTCTCCATGCGTGGCTAATCTTCATATGTGTTGGATATGATATAGTTAGGGCTATGTAATATTTGATTTTAATGTCTTTTTGCCTATTTTGCATGTTATATAATGTATTTTGCTAGTTTCTACACGTATTATTCAAGTATTGTTGCAGTTGGTGTACTTGAATCGAATATGATCTTTGCAGACTTATTCATGGCGTGATCTTGCAAACATTGCTGTGACCCTTGTGGGCACATAAGATAAAATTCCTCATGAAACTAATAATTTACTCGATACTTAAGGCACTATTCGATGAACTTTTATCGTTATATTTTCTGACGTTCTCGTACCCTTGCGGTGTGAATCGTTGAGTTATAGAAAAGATATTAATAATCATTGATTGCATAGACCCTAACGAACTCATGACCAAAGAAAAACTCTCCATATTGATACCCTAGTATCGACTTCCTGTAATTATCGTAGGATTATTTTTAGTTCTTAAAACCATTACTCTAGTATTTCACCTTCGAAAGGTGGTTGTTTCTTATCGTATTAGTACTATTAAAAACTGAAATTCGTGGTTTTGTAGGTCAGTTGTCCCGTGGATACGGTACCTGGATTCACCAGGATTATTACTTGTTTGATCTTCTACAGTTTGGAATGCTCGTAAATTTCGAGACGAGTCAAGTTTTTACCGCTGTTGCCGGGAAAAATGGTACTTGTGATCTAACTTTCAGTTTGTATGGAGGAATACTCGGTGAGATCCTTCCACCTTATAGCTTAGAACTATTTTTCCTATTTCCTTATTTTTGTTTTTTTGAAAAAAATAAAAAACAGATGGATGGTAATACATACTTTTTAGACTTTAATTCTGATTTGATCCAAATCCTATCGATTTTCCTCGGTATGGAGGAGGAGAATTCATATTTACAATTGCAAGAGTTTGACAAGATATGCTACCATCTGTTTCCTGAGAACGAGCGCATTGAAAGACTATGTCTTAAATATTTCCCATATTCTTTAAGAGATAACGCTATATCTTGGTTTAATGCTTTGCCTCATGACTCATTATCTAAGGGGTTATAATTTTCAGGTTGACTTCCTTCGAGTATTCTTGACTTATTTTTTGAAGCAGGCACAGTGGTAGAAAGATATGAAACAACAGATCACGAACTTTACCCAACCGATGGGAAGGCATACCATCGGCTCTGAAGAGGTTCACTGATTTAATGCTTGCTTTTCCATATCATAGCTTCCACGATGATCATCTCCTTCAAATCTTCTACACAGGATTACTGCCTCTTATGCGAGATTTCGTGCAGATGAGCTGCAATAGAGAATTCTTTGCATATACGATCGAGGATGTATTATGGTACTTGCAGGATCTTACAGAGCATGAGCATACTGCGCCATCTGGAGATTCATCACTTAGATATGAACACGTTGGCCAGAGCATTCCATTTGAGGACACATTTCAGCAGGTCCAGGGATAGCATAAGGATTTACATTGGAGTTATTACCGATGTGACTCTAAGGTGCACCAAGAGGAATCTTGCGGGAGGGAGCATCGGAACTAAGTAGAGGAGTTTGAGCGAGGACATTTGTATGAGCATGAAGAGATGGGACGATAGAGTGCATGTTGACTATGAGGGTGACACGATGCATTTCTATGTCAGTGATGATGATGGGGGTGAAGATGAGTGATGTCGAGATCAAGATCGATGATATTGAGAAGCCCGAACCTTGCCTTCCTTCAGAATCACCCCCCACCTGAGGTGTACGAGTACATTGGATGGATTGCTACATGTTATCACTTTTATGGTGAGGAAGAAGTGTGCGAGGGAGAGAGCTTACAAACTACAATGGTTCCCGAGCCATACATCCCCACAGATTTGTTTTAGCAGCCATTATTTACTCCACCTCAGGGTGCACACCAAACCATCACCCATGAAGATTCTCAGAAAAACCACAGAGCTCCGGGAGGCCTACAGAACCTATGATTTCTAATGGAGAGGGTGAAGCAAACGAAGGTGACTACGAGATGACCTACACTGAGCCTATGAGCCTAAGTTGTTTTGCACTCATGATACATTTCTACAGCCACTTCCAATTCTCCCGAGGCAGATTATCAGATCAAGTATAGCTATCCTTTTAAGGAAAGTTCCTATGAACCCAAACACTCTAGTTCTGAATCTCAAATTTTAAATCCAAATCTTTTAGATTCAGATGGTCATCAACTAGCTTTAAATTCTTTTATCGTTTATGACGACTCATTATGGCAAGCTTTTATGGATAAGCAAATATGTCCACCTCTTTTTGACACAACGTATCTCATGCAGAACAAATGTACAAACATGGAGGAGATATGCTAGGTTGTGTCGATGATTGGACATAAGGATGCAAGTGGAGGAAGAAAACTCGCCGAAAAGCACAATGATCAAATTGAACAACTTCCTCCACCATTAAAGATCCATGATTCTCCATTTGACCACTTTTCGTTCTTTCCAATAGCGTTGATGTTTAGATGATTTATAGGATGGTTGTATTTGAATAAACTCGTTCCCCTTTCGACATTGAGGACAAAGTCCATCTTTAGTTGGGGGGGACCGGAGTATGAGTCCTTAGGAATTTTTCAAAGAAAAAAGAGAGAAAAGAATCAATCACCACTTTTTATCATTTAATACTCCTTCACTATCACTTTATCGGATTTTTATGCATTGATTGAATGCTAAAAATTGTTTATGACTTGAATTATTTATTTTTCTTTCATGGAATTAATCATTAATATGCCTTTTATGAAAAATTTTAATTGCCATGATTAATATCTCAAAATAGTTTGGATTTATTTCATTCAAGTTATTGTGATGCATAAGTTAGGTGAACATGATTGATTGGATTGATTTTCGAATTAAAGAGGAGTTTGGCTATTATAAATGCTAATGTTTATGTTTACGTTTATGGGTGTTGAGTTAATTGCAAAAAAACCGAAAAAACAAAAAAATGAGAAAAAAAGAATAAAATACACAATTCCCTTGATTTTTATTAAGTAGCTGGGTCTTCGTTTCTCAGGAAGCATTGGAGATTCGCGTCGAAAGATAGACGATAGGGAGTGCATCAGAAAAAAAAAGAGAGCTAATAAAAACTTAGATGATTTGAGTTATTAGGTTCGCATGGCTCTTCTAAGCCTAATGCCCGAAGGTTGTCTGGTCTAGGAGTCATTAAATGAAAGCTCGTTACATGGGTCATTCTAAGTCATTTGAGAGAGAGAGAGAGAGAGAGAGAGAGAGAGAGAGAGAGAGAGAGATATATATATATATATATATATATATATATATATATATATATATATATATATATATATATATATATATATATATATATAAAGATGAAAACAATTGATGAATAAGTAAAGCAAGCTCAACGCCCATGAATCGAACAATTCTTAAGTGATGCCAATTCTTTGGAAATTAGAAAATTATGACGTGACGTCGTATTATACTTTAGCTTATGCAAAATGATGCTTGCATGTTATTATTCAAATTAAATTAGAGAAAATGTCATGTTATTGGTCTTACTCATAGATATTGTATATTGATGGTAAAAATCATGATGGAAAGTGCATTATTGAGCCAAACCATAAACGATAGATAGGATTTAATATTTTTATTAAGCATCCAATTAAATTGCTTCTTTTGCTAGGGACCAGTAAAACAATAGTTGGGGGTGTGATTCAGGGTAAACATTGCATATTTAACCCTCATTTAATGTCATTTTATGCATATATGATGCGTATTTGGCTTCTAATACAAGCGTATCAAGATTATCCATAATTATTAGAAGAATATCTTGATTTATGCACAAAATGATAATTTACTTAGTATTTTAGTCTTCTCATATTTTTCATATGTAAATCCCAGTTTTGTGATTCCAACGGCTATTTTTCCATATTTTTCTGAGATCTGTGCCAATTTCTATGAATTTTTGAATACAGAATACCATTTAAAAATACTGAAAAACGGTGAAAATACGACAAAAATATGGCAGAAATACGGCACAAATACGGAGATCCGCCCCGCTCAGTGATACATGACTCATGGCGGTGATCCGTTCCTTCCCTTTCATATCGAACGACGCAGGAAGCGCCGACGCGAACCGATCCACCGCTTCCATGAAGATCATGCGTCCTAGATTAGTCCCTATGATGGACTAGGACTCTAATGTACAGCGGCTGGGTTCAGTGTGCAGCGGGGCCATGTGTCGCTTCCTACGGCGATTTGACTCAGATCCAACGGTCGTGATCGAATCCGAAGCGGGCTCGGATTAAAACGAAAGCAGAGCGGGCGCTGGGTGCCACATGTCAGCACAATGTTCCATCGTGCATAGATCCAAGGGTCCTCATTGGAAGTGGTTGCGGTAGCAGGTTCAAGGCAAATGGATGTGGTTTCGGATCCGCTAACGACTTAAAACTCACAGCCCCTATATAAATACGTATTTGGCTACGGTTTTGAGGTATTCTTGGCGTATTTTGAAGCTTTCTTCAAGTATTTGGCCGTAACTTTTGGAGGCCTTGGTGACAGAAGCAGAGGGCTATTGTTGAAGGAGATGTAGGGTTCAATTGGAGAGATTTGGTGATAAATTTCTAAACTTTTTTCTTGTATTTGGAGCGTTAAACGCGTATTTTGAGTATTTGATGATGTATTTGTCTATGAATATTGATTCCTTTCTCTCGATGCATGGCTACTCTTCATATGTGTTGGATGTGATGTTGTTAGAGCTATGTAATCTTTGATTTTAATGTCTTTTCACCCTATTTTGTATGTTATATCGTGTATTTTACTAGTTTCTACACATATTATTAAAGTATTATTGTAGTTAGTGTACTTGAATCAAATATGATCTTTGCGGACTTACTTGTGGCATGATCCTTGCAGACAGTGTCGTGACCCTTGCAGGCACATACGCTTAAATTCCTCATGAAACTAATAATTTACTCGATACTTAAGGCACTTTTTGATGAAATTTTATCGTTATATTTTCTGACGTTCTCATACACTTGGAGGGTGAAACATTGAGTAACAAGAAAAATATTAATAATCATTGATTGCATAGACCCTAACGAAATCACGACTCACACAAACTCTCCATATTTATACCCTAGTATCGACTTCCCCGTAATTATCGTAGGATTATTGTTAGTTCTTAAAACCTTTATTCCAGTATTTCACATTCGAAAGATGGTTGTTTATTATAGTATTAGTACTCTTTATAAACTTAAATTTGTGATTTTGCAGGTCAGTTGTCCCATGGATACGATACCTGGACCCACCAGGATTATTACTTGTTCGATCTTCTACACTTTGGAGTAGCGCTCGCATATTTCGAGACGAATTATCTAGCCCCACCCCCTTAATGCACCGAACAAAGTTTGGTCAGATCCAAAATTTCTGGATCCTACCACCTATGTTTATTATATCATTAGTTATTTAATATTTTATTTATTCTTTTTTAATTTCCCACCACTATATTTAGCCCCCCCGCCCCATTTGCTGAAAACACACACACTCTCTCTCTCTCTATCGTTCTCTCCCTCTACTCCGGGCTCGATCAACTGCCGACACTCTCACCTCTCACCAGTGACCGTCGACCATCCACCCCACCTCTCCAGCGATCTCTGGTGAACCGCTGCCACCACCCTCACCGACATCACACGAACATCCAACCCCCGCGATCCCCAGATGCCACGAGACCCATCGACATCCCCTCCTCCGTTCAACCGACGAACCAGGGCACAACCACCTCACAGCCCCTCCGCGTCGGTGAAGCCCAAACTCCGACGAACCTAATGGTAAGGCTCCGTTACAGCCATAACCCAAATCCAAACCCCACTAGCTTCCGGCGTCAACTGCCCTCCCCTGCTAGCCCCGTCAGATTATGGCCTTGGCCCCTCCCCACGCTAAGCACATCCCAACGGTCCCTTAAGCTCAGAGAACACCGTCGAGGACCCGACGAGCTCATCTCTGTCGCCGACGTCACCGACGAAGAATCCGAGCCCTTGAGCCCTGCCTCCATGCTGGGACACTCCGTCGTCGTTTCTGAGTTGTCGTCGCTAGTAGTGCTTTCCATGCCGCCCTCTGCCTCGTCGATGCCATGGCTGCAGCCCACTGCCACATGCAGCGAGAACGGAGGAAGAAATGAAGAGAAATTTAGTATAATATATAAAATATAAAGTATTAAAATAACATGGAGAATTAGAATAAAATTACTAATAAATAATATAGCAGCTGAAAAATTGTAGCGAGGCCACTGAAAAATCTCGTGCATCGCCACAAACGTACATGCCCTTGTCTCATAACTTTCAGGCAAGTATTTCTCCCATAATAAATTTTTAAAATTTATTGTCATTTATGCTAATTTAGCTAAATAAATTACTGCCTCCAAATTTCATGTAAACTTAGATGCATAAAAATTGTTTATGATTCTACTAGTTAAGACAAATAGTTTGACATATTGTGCATAAAATTTTGACTTGTGTTTTTCTCTAAATAAATTGTGGAACACTTTAGTAATTAATTTTTAAATTCAAAAATTAGTTTTCGATCATTTAAAATTATGAAAATTGCTTATTAATTGCTTCAAAATTATGACAAATGCCGGTTAGACTTAGAAAATAATTTTCTACCTAGATACTCATGTGCTTTGTCACGCCCCGCTTCCCATTATACTTGGGAGCGAGGACGTGAGTAGGTCCGCATGTGCTTAAAGCAAAGAAGAAGTACTTTTTTCCTTTCTTTCTTCTTTGACTTAAGCATAATAAGCGTCTGCGTATTGACGTGTGTTTATATTTTATATATTCACGCATGTTTTCTTTGTGTTTTTCCGTTGTTTTCTGTTGTCACGTGCCCATTTTCTTGGGATTTCTAGTTTTCTTTCACTTTTTGGTGTTTTTGTGTATTTGCAGGAGATCACCAGTGTAGGAGACATATAACGAAGATATCATGAGTCCCCGGAGCAACGGGAGGAGTCACGCATGATCCAAGGGGTCAAACGACGAAGATCGCCATTTTTCAGCCCTCACCCGATCGGTTGGACACAGCCAACCGATCGGGTGGTGCACCCATGTCCGACCCGGGCGGAAGCTGAAGCGAAGTGAAAATCAACCGCCGGTTCGCTGACCGGTTCAAACCAACAGGGCTCTCAGCCATTTGGAGCTGAATTCCAACCGATCGGGTGACATCTCACCCGATCGGTTCATCTGTAGCCGATTCTTCCAAAAGACGACCTGGAGAGCTCAACCGACGTCTGCTGACCGTGCCAAATCGACAAAACTCTCTGTCAATTTTGGGTATATTTCCAACCAATCGATTGAATACTCAACCGATCGGGTGACCTGATGCTGCATTTCTCCAAGAGACGACCTGGAGACGCCAACCGGCCGGACCATATGAGCGGGTGAAGTTCTAAACCGTCGATGCTGAAGCGCGAAGCAGCTCACTCGATCGGTTGATGCTTCAACCGATCGGGTGACGTCGATTTCTATATATAGTTGCCCTATGTTTCCAAAAACGAAAGCTGTTATTTTTCTATCTTTTTTTCTCCATTTGTGACGGCTGGTATTTTACTGTTTTTGTAAGTCTTCTGATCTTTGTGAAACTTTAATATAGTCTCAATAGCATTGCTACTACTTCATTTCAATCGCATGATCATGATTTTTAGGGTTGATTTTTGTTTAGATCGCTTTTTAGCCATGATTTGTGAGTAGTTCCCAAATCTGGGATTTTGGTGGAAACCCCTTCGTGGGTTCTCCCTAATGCATCCATAGGACTAGGATTTCGATATGGATTAAGAATTTAGACGGTTACGCGGGGTGTTTCATTGTCATCGGTGGGAAAAAGACCTCCTTTGATCGTAGGGCCAAGGGGGAATAAACTTGGCGGTTGACTCCCTAGCCACAGCTCACGCCCTTGGCATAGACATCGAATCCTAGCGCGTGGGAATGGCAGGATGAGATGTTGGGAGTTATCGTTGCACGCTTAGTGCTCCCGGAGTCGGTCGGTGTTAATGGACATGGGAATGCCCATCGACTGAACCCGGGTAGTTTGGCGTATCATTCTGGGCACCGACCGGAATATCGGGCCCATGGGACGCTGGTATCACTTTCAGAGGCAATGTCCCACCACTAAACCCTAATTCCGATCGTTTTCCTATCTGTAGGTCGTAATAGCGAGAACACATGATAGGGTGGAAACCGAAGTCCTAGGTTTCCTTTTATATTGTTTATCCTCCGTATTTACATTCCATGACAAACCATCGATCGTTCGGGCTAGCTCACCTGTAGGGTGAAACGGTTCTTCTTAGAAACAAGCACAACCACGCCTCCCAGTGTTCGACCCCAAGCCATACTACAACACCGTGCGATTGCGGTACAAATATTTAAATCTGGTATCCCCCATCCAACTGCACTCTGAATGATTCAAAATCGGGGGACGTCAAGCTTTATGGCGCCGTTACCGGGCAGGCAACGTGCTTGTTAATTTTAGGACCTTTTGAACCCTTGAGTCTAGTTCATATCCTCACCTCGCGATAGTTTTCGCATTCTTCATTATCATTTTTCATTTTCTATTTTTATTTTCTGTTTTTATCTGTTCATATCACATACTTGCTTCATGGGTATTTCTTGTTTTACATGCGCATGAATACAAGGAGTCTAGACGACTTGATTCCACTTGATCCGGAAATCAACGCCACCGTGAGGCGTCTAAACGCAGAAAGAAGAAGAAGGAAAGAAGCTGAAGCCATGGGAGAGAACACTCCTCCCCAGAAATATCTGCTGGAATACTCGATGCCCTGCATCGGGTCCACCTCATCCATTCAATCTCCGGCTATTGTAGCCCAAAGTTTCAAGCTTAAGCCGTCGCTAGTGACGTGGATCCAGCAGGATCAATTCTCTGGGGCACCCATGGAGAGCCCTATTGAACATCTGGACTCCTTCCTCGAGAAGTGTGACACATTCAGGATTAATGGTGTTACAACTGAAGCAATCCGACTGAAGATATTCCCCTTCTCTCTGCGGGATAAAGCCAAGCAATGGCTTAGGGGAAAGGACCCGAGCACCTTCAATTCTTGGGAGAAGCTCTCGAATGCTTTCTTGACTAAGTTCTTTCCCCTGGAAAAGACAATGAAGCTGAGGAGTGAGATCTCCTCATTCTCCCAGGCCAGCTACGAGTCCTAGCACGAAGCTTGGACGAGATACAAAGAGATGAAGTGAAGATGCCCTCATCACGAACTTCCAAAGTAGCAGATTATAAATCTGTTCTATAATGGGTTGAGGGATGACCTAAAATCTTCGATGGACACCGCGGCTGGGGGGTCCTTCATGTCTAAAAGTGAAGAAGATGCCGGCAACATTTTAGAAAATATGGCATCAAACAATGAGCGGTGGTGCGATGAGCATGCAACACCCAGATCTGGAGGCATTCATAGAGTTGAGGACGTCGACAAGTTGTCTAGCAAATTCGATTTGCTATCGACCCAGATCTCAGCGCTTATGGTAGGAGCTGGTGGTGTCGGCACCCAACAAGTAGCAGTGGTGGAAGCTGAAGTCCTGGGAGACTTTGAGGGTGGTGATATTTCACCACCGGTGGATCAAGCTAGCGCACTTTTCTTCACCCCGACAGGTAATGCGTCGTATCAACCACGGACTAGCTCCAATCCGATTTATTCTCCCAATAACCAGAACCACCCAAATCTTAACTATCGAGCACCGTATCAGTAGCCGCAGCAGCCGCAGCAACAAGTATATCAGCCGCCTAGGCAACAACAACAGCAGCAGTATCAGCAACAACAGCAACCCCCACAAATGTACCAACAGTATCCCCCAGGAATCAGTAACCCATGCAGCAGCAGCAGCAGCTATATGGCCAGCAACGAGTCATCTCCCTGGTTGAGTCCTTCTTGACTCAGTATATCACCAACCAGGAGAATATCAATTTGAAGCTGGAGATGGGGCAGAGGGCTCTCACCGACCAAGTAACCCAGCTGGGGTTGCAGGTGGCGAACCTTCAAAGGACGCAAAACCAATTACTGGGTCAACCGAAAGTAAATCCAGGGGGCAAATCAGACATTGGCACTAACACATGATCATGTGAATGTGTCCGCTATCGTCTTGAGAAGCGGGACACAAATTCCTACAAGAGTGCCCGCTAAGGAACCGGAAGCTCCGTTGGTTGGTGAGCGACCAATTGAAGAATCAAATGACGATGGAGCTTTGTCACCAAAGAATACGACTCCAGATGGAGTCCCTGAAGAAGAGAAGAAGAAAGATGAGGAGGGGAACCTGAGAGTATTTATGCCAGTTGTGCCTTTTCCACAACGACTTGCCAAGGCAAAGATTGATGAAGAATACGGCAAGTTCTTCGCTATGGTCAAGGATTTGAGCTTGCAGATCCCTTTCCTGGAAGCCATAGAGACAATTCCCTCCTATGCGAAATTTTTAAAGGATTTGGTGACGAGGGGTTCCAGAAAGGAAAAGGTCGTTCTCACGGCGGAATGTAGTGCTCTCATCCAGCGAGCGAATCTGCCCAAGCTAAAAGACCCGGGAAGCTTCTCCATTCCTTGTTCGATTGAGGAGGTGAAGATCCATCGGGCGCTCGTGGATTTGGGAGCAAGCGTCAGTCTAATGCCCATGCCACTATACAGGAGGATAGTGATGGGAGACCTGGAACCCACGGGTATGACACTTCAACTTGCCGATAGATCGGTCAAATATCTGGTGGAAATTGTAGACGACATGCCAGTCAACTTCAGCGGAGTGCATGTGCCGGTAGACTTCGTGGTGATGGATATACCCGAAGATACTCATACACCCAGCATCCTTGGACGGCCCTTCATGGCCACCGCTGGCGTGTTGATAGATGTGAAGAAAGGGAAGTTATCCCTTAATGTTACCGACCAGAAGGTCGAGTTTGACTTGGGGTTATCTATAAAGCACCCTCCGGATGAACCTGGTTGCAATATGCTGGACATTGAAGAAGAAAGAGCTGTGGAAGCTAGGTCCTAGGAAATTATCTCAAGGAACCCCCCCCCCCCCCCGACATCTTGGGGGACCTTGAAGAGCATGTCGGTTCGAAGAAGGAAGAAGTTGCTTGGGAAGCGGGTGTCTCACATACGATCCCTCCAGGATTCCAAAAAGTTGCTCCGACAAGGAGAAAGGGGAAAGAGCCCGTGGAACTTACCGCTAATGAGATCCGGATCTTAAGAAAAGTGACGGTCGACGCCAATGTGAGGGAGAAGCCCCTGGATACCATCAACGGAGTGAGGATCGTCGTGCAAGTCTACTTATCACTACCGACAACACCAACGGCCGCCGCTCCAACATCTGAAGGAATGCCAAACATTGGGCATCACTCCCGTCCTCCTTGAAAATCATCTACCGGGCGTCGAGCAAACGACGTTAAACAACTGCGCTTCGTGGGAGGTAACCCACGTTCTAAACCCTCATCTTTGTTTTAAGGATTATTTTTAGGTTTATTTTTCTTATTTTGTTGAATAAATTCAGCCACGGAAACTTTCGTCGAGGGATTTAGGCTATTTGTGAACTTTTACAGGAAACAAGTGATTCGGGTTCAATATTACATATTTAACCCCCCATTTGGCCCTATTTTGTGCTCATGTGATGCTACATTGTTCTCTAATTCATACGTATTTTCTACACATTTATTTATTAGAGAAAACACTCTATTTGAGCACAAAACAGCATTTCACGATGTATTTCTGCACATTTTATATTTTTCCTAGCATCGTCTCGATCTCATGATTCCAACGACTATTTATTTGCATTTTTCTGAGATCTGTGCTAATTACTATGAATTTTTGAATGCAGAAATAAAAATTAAATGAAGAAATACACAACAAATACGAATATACGGTCGGCTGCCCAATCAGAGCTTTCCACGTGGCATCTATCCATCGCGTCCCGCCGTATCCAACGGCTGCACTAAATTCGCCAGCGTACGCGTAGCGAGCGGAGTGGAAAAATTTGGGACCGTTCGATCTCCATCGAACGGCTGAGATCGGCCCTCATCCGCGTTCGTAAGAAGCAGCGGAAGCGTCGTTGAGCCCCACGTGTCGAGCATCCAACGGATCCCCGTGAGATCGAAGGGTCTACGATTCTCCCCGCTCGAATTCTGAAGAGCGCAACATTCAGCGCGACGTGGCTGCACTCAGACCGCGAGATCACCATCCAACGGTTGACAATCACCCCGACACGAACTCGAAAGCGGATCAATTCGTGGCCACGCGTCGCCATCTCAGCCAAGCTCCGCTTGATCGAACGGCTGTAGATGAATTTAAGGAAGCGGTGACACGACTTCTTTTCCACCGCACGATCGTGATCTAACGGGCAGCAATGAAGACCAAAGCGAATTCGGATTCGCAAGCGGGCAAGCGGGCGCGCGTGATCTTTAAAGCGCCACGCGTCAAGCCGAGGTTAAATCCCGCCGAGATCAACGGTGTACAAATGCGCCGCTCGAGATGAGCGGCTGTGATGCATTCGGGTGCGGTTTTTGCAACCCGTTAAGCAACCCAAACCCGCAATCTTATTATATAAGCGTATTTAGGGTTTTTTGAGCGTATTCAAGCAGATTGGGGCGTATTTTGGGCGTATTGGAGGCTCTAGGAGCCGTATTTTCCGCTTGAAAAATTCTGTAAAATTCCAGAGGCTTGTATTATTATTTTCAGAGAGTTTGAAGTCTTTTCAAGGAGAATTGGTGATATATTTCTTAACTTAAACCCCGTATTTGATGCTTTTCTCTTGTATTTTGCTATAAAGTTGATGTATTTGGCTATGGAACTTGTTTATTTCTGCATTATAAGTAGCTAAAACTTATTTGTGCATGATATGGCGTAGTTAGGGGCTATGATTTGTGTTAGTTTGGTTGTATTCCATGTGCTAAATCGTTAAACGTCGCTAAAATTGTAATCTTTGTTCGTAAATCGACTTTTGTAGATTCCAAAAGAATTAATTAAGTTGATGATCGCCCCAAAAGGGTGAGTTTTGATCTCCCCAAAAGGGAGTTTCATACCGTAGTTTTGATCTCTCCAACAGAGAGTTTCATATCGTATTATAACTTTAGCGACGATCTTTTTGAATATTGTGTTTGAACCCTCAAAAGGGCATCTTCCGATGAATTGCTCCCAAAAGGAGAATTCATTGAGTTATATTGGGTATTTTCCGGTGAATTGCTCCCAAAAGGAGAATTCATTGCGTTATACCTATCAACCAAATTAATACGAATCGTTAACCCTAGCGAACCCATACCATGCGCATACTTTTTATAGGTATTTTCATACACACATTTCTATGGTTATATTGTTCACGTGTTCACATCACCATCACCGTCATCATTTGTTGAAGTGGTTAGTTTCTTTTCGTAGGATTTCTATTTGATTTGAATTGTGGTTGCAACAGATTTCTTCCCGTGGATTCGACATCTGGACTCCCAGATTTTACTACTTGAACGAACTCTTGCACTTGAGAGAGAGCACCTTTCCGGTCCCACCAAGTTTTTTGGCGCCGTTGCCGGGGAGGAATGGTTTGTGACTACGGTTTATTTCATTCAGAGGACCTTTGGTGAGATCTTTCCACTTTACTGTACATAAACTTTTTTTATTATTTTATTTTAATTTTTAAAAAATGGAATATATGAACTTCTATTGCGCAAACAATCTTTATGATGCGCGATATGCTAATGCACACAAACAAAGAATGGAGAAGCTCAAAATTGTTAATTTTAATCAAACTGACTGTGAAACTTTCTTTCAGGCCTGGAGGAGGTTCACAGACATTATATCGAGCTATCCGCAGCATGGGTACACAAATGAAGAGCTTATGGCGTTCTTCCTAGATGGACTACATCCACAGCTGCAGGAATTATTGGGAAGCATGACGCCGACAGTGGCGTGGGAATACATGGAGTCTCTGTAAGAAAACGAAGAAACCGTGGAAGAGACTTCAGAGAGTGATTCAACGGAGCCTTCGAGCCTTGATCAAGAAGAGCAAAGCGTAGACGTACCTTTGCAATCCTTGAAAGAGGAAGCGTACCTGATTATTCAGACACAGGAGGCCACATCCCATCAATTCCAGGAGAATTTCCTTGCTCGGAGTCGGCAGATTCAAAAATCTATTGAAGATCTTAATTTGATTGCCGCTTGCTTAAAAGAAAATAATTATTTTGAAACTCAATTTAAAGAAACTAATATGAGTTCATCTTCTATTGCAGGAATATCGAGCGAGCCATGTCACGTTGATGACACGAATAAAAATATCCACATGGCAGAAAGTGTGTGCAAAAGAGAGGACGAGCTAGCAATTTTGGATGAACGAGCGGAGGAGACAGCTAGGGACAAGGGTTTTGAGATTATCACCATGGAGCCAGAACCATGCCCTCCAGTTCTATCCCAAAATCATTTACCCCTCTCTCCAACGATTGAGCATCGTACAGAGAGTAGTGCAAATCTTTCAGGGAGTAGTCGTCAACTTGCTTTAATTTCTTTCACTTATTTTGATGACTACATTTGGAATAATTTTATTTCGAAGAATTTTAAACTAAAATGGATTAACGTGACTCATCTCTTGCAGGATATAGGTGGACATCTTATAGAGATGTTGGGAGTTACGTTGCTGGGATCCAGTTTAGTCGTTGGAGGAAGAATAATCGCCGAGGAGCGCAAGGAGCAAATTGAACAACTTCCTCCACAATTAAAGATTCGGGATCCGCCATTTGATCACGGTGTGTTCTTTTCCAGTAGTGTAGTTTTTATATGCTTTCTAGGTTGCTTGCTTGAATAAACTCGTACCTCTTCCGACATTGAGGACAATGTCCATCTTTAGTTGGAGGGTGTGTATGAGACCTTAGGATTTTTTTTGAGAAGAATAGATCACCAAATCTCATCTTTTAAAAACTCCTTTATATGCCTCAAATGCGGATGATTATACGTTAATTGAGTTCTAAAAATCATTTATGGCTTGATTAATTATTTTTCTCTTCATGGAATTGCCGTTAATATGCTATTCATGAAAATTTTCAATTTCCATGATTAATATCTCGAAATAGTTTGAATTTATTTCATGCATGCTAATGTGATGAAAAAGCTTAAGTATACACGATTTTTAAGAATAGTCTTCAAGTTGAAGAGGAATGTGGCCATGGTTATTAATGTTTATGTTCGAAAGAATGGGTTTTGAGTTGCTTACAAGAAGAAAAGAAAAGAAAGAAAGAGATGAAAAGAAAAATGATGAAAAATGAATGAATATGTATGTCACTAATAAATAACTTGGTTGGCTCGAGTAGTACAGTCCGAGGGGTCCTTTTTGGCCTAATGCCCTATTATCGTCTGATTTGGGAGTCATTGACAGGAAACTCACTCATTTGATGGAGCGATCCAAGTTATACCTTTTTCTGCGAATGTTTCTTAATGCGCGTTACGCGGAATGAATAAAAGAAAAGAAATGGTGAATATACTAAGCAACTTCAATACCCATGTCTTGAATGATTGTTTTGATAGGCCAATTCCTTGGAAACAAGAAAACTAGAATATAACGACGTGTTATACTTTCACTTGCGCAAAACGATGCTTGTATGATTTTTATTCAAATTAAATTAGAGAAAATATCATGTGATTGATTTTGTTCATGGATGTGTATATTGATGGTCAAGATCATGTTGGAATGCGTATTATTGAGCCATGCCATGAGCAATTTGAAAGAACTTATTGTTTTATTACTCATCCGTATTTATCGCTATTTTTGCTAGAGACTAGCAAATCGCTAGTTGGGGGGTGTGATTCGGGTTCAATATTACATATTTAACCCCCCATTTAGCCCTATTTTGTGCTCATGTGATGCTACATTGTTCTCTAATTCATACGTATTTTCTACACATTTATTTATTAGAGAAAACACTCTATTTGAGCACAAAATAGCATTTCACGATGTATTTCTGCACATTTTATATTTTTCCTAGCATCGTCTCGATCTCATGATTCCAACGACTATTTATTTGTATTTTTCTGAGATCTGTGCTAATTACTATGAATTTTTGAATGCAGAAATACAAATTAAATGAAGAAATACACAACAAATACGAATATACGGTCGGCTGCCCATTCAGAGCTTTCCACGTGGCATCTATCCATCGCGTCCCGCCGTATCCAACAGCTGCATTAAATTCGCCAGCGTACGCGTAGCGAGCGGAGTGGAAAAATTTGGGACCGTTCGATCTCCATCGAACGGCTGAGATCGGCCCTCATCCGCGTTCGTAAGAAGCAGCGGAAGCGTCGTTGAGCCCCACGTGTCGAGCATCCAACGGATCCCCACGAGATCGAAGGGTCTACGATTCTCCCCGCTCAAATTCTGAAGAGCGCAACATTCAACGCGACGTGGCTGCACTCAGACCGCGAGATCACCATCCAACGGCTGACAATCACCCCGACGCGAACTCGAAAGCGGATCAATTCATGGCCACGCGTCGCCATCTCAGCCAAGCTCCGCTTGATCGAACGGCTGTAGATGAATTCAAGGAAGCGGTGACGCGGCTTCTTTTCCACCGCACGATCGTGATCTAACGGGCAGCAATGAAGACCGAAGCGAATTCGGATTCGCAAGCGGGCAAGCGGGCGCACGTGATCTTTAAAGCGCCACGCGTCAAGCCGAGGTTAAATCCCACCGAGATCAACGGTGTACAAATGCGCCGCTCGAGATGAGCGGCTGTGATGCATTCGGGTGCGGTTTTTGCAACCCGTTAAGCAACCCAAACCCGCAATCTTATTATATAAGCGTATTTAGGGTTTTTTGAGCGTATTCAAGCAGATTGGGGCGTATTTTGGGCGTATTGGAGGCTCTAGGAGCCGTATTTTCCCCCTGAAAAATTCTGTAAAATTCCAGAGGCTTGTATTATTATTTTCAGAGAGTTTGAAGTCTTTTCAAGGAGAATTGGTGATATATTTCTTAACTTAAACCCCGTATTTGATGCTTTTCTCTTGTATTTTTCTATAAAGTTGATGTATTTGGCTATGGAACTTGTTTATTTCTGCATTATAAGTAGCTAAAACTTATTTGTGCATGATATGGCGTAGTTAGGGGCTATGATTTGTGTTAGTTTGGTTGTATTCCATGTGCTAAATCGTTAAACGTCGCTAAAATTGTAATCTTTGTTCGTAAATCGACTTTTTTAGATTCCAAAAGAATTAATTAAGTTGATGATCGCCCCAAAAGGGTGAGTTTTGATCTCCCCAAAAGGGAGTTTCATACCGTAGTTTTGATCTCTCCAAAAGAGAGTTTCATATTGTATTATAACTTTAGCGACGATCTTTTTGAATATTGTGTTTGAACCCCCAAAAGGGCATTTTCCGATGAATTGCTCCCAAAAGGAGAATTCATTGAGTTATATTGGGTATTTTCCGGTGAATTGCTCCCAAAAGGAGAATTCATTGCGTTATACCTATCAACCAAATTAATACGAATCGTTAACCCTAGCGAACCCATACCATGCGCATACTTTTTATAGGTATTTTCATACACGCATTTCTATGGTTATATTGTTCACGTGTTCACATCACCATCACCGTCATCATTTGTTGAAGTGGTTAGTTTCTTTTTGTAGGATTTCTATTTGATTTGAATTGTGGTTGCAACAGATTTCTTCCCGTGGATTCGACATCTGGACTCCTAGATTTTACTACTTGAATGGACTCTTGCACTTAAGAGAGAGCACACCTTTCCGGTCCCACCAACAAGCACCCAACCGATCGGTTGATCTCTCAACCGATCGGGTGGGATGTATCAGACAATGGCCTATATCTGTTCTTCAGCGAACCGGTCGGGTGGAACAAGCAGAGACCGGGTGGCAGATCGTGTGAGAAGAGCTGAACTCTCATATTTTTTGGGATTAAATCAACCGATCAGTTGGTAGAAGCAGCGGTCGTGTTGCCGTCCCGGTGAAGTGCACAGAACTTTCGGGAAAATCGTGAAGCGGCCAACCGATCGGTTGAAATCTCAACCGATCGGTTCGCCTGTAACCAGTTTTCAACAAATTTTTCGAAAATTTGCCCAACCGATCGGGTGAGATCTCACCGGATCGGTTGGCCTAAACCCCTGTAAATACCCCCCGTTTCGCCGGACTCATTTTCTTCACCCGACTTCAATTTCTCCTCACCCGTTTCGACTTCTCCAAGCCCCAACCGGCCACGTTCTTCCCTCAACCGACCACCAATCTCCCTCAATTGATCTCTCCACTTCCTCCTTCTTTCTCTCAAATCAATCTCTCTCTCTCTTCCATCCCCAAGCAAACCCTAATTTTCACCCGACCATCCCCTATTTCGAAAAAATTGTTGAAGAGACGTGCCGCGGCTTCACACTCCCATCAATTGTATAGCGTTGGGTGATTTGCGAGCAAGGATTCACTACGATACTGGGTAACTTCGCTCCTTAGCTCAATTTTCAATTTTGCCCCAATACTATATTCTTGCTCAATTGCCATTTATCATGCCCTATATTGCACTATATGTGTATTCTACTGTACACACGTGAAATTTCTACCTACGATGCATACGTGGGCATGAAATAAGCGTAGATATCGATGTATGTGATGTAGTAAACGGGGGATTGGGCTGTAATACGTGGCTATGGTAAGAGAATGCGAATGTCAATGCGAGAGAAGTGCAAATGGCGTCGTGGAAGTAAAACGACATGAGTGTATTAGACGTGTGTGTGTGTGTGTGATGCTTGTATGCACGCATGGATGTGTGTGGATGTGTATAAGGGGAGCCATGCTAGTGTGGAAAGAGGTTGGGGGTCAATGGCAATCCCCGTCAATTTTTAGAAAGGTCAGCGGCAAAACGGTCATTTGGGCTTAAATTGCTGTGCGTACATACCCAAGTTGTGTGTGTGTAAAGTAATGGAAAACTTGTAAATACTTGAAACATGGGAGGGTATTTTGGTCTTTTCCACATGGAATATTCCCTTGGAATATTCCTTTCTTGGAGGATAAGAAAAGAATAAGAAAAGATAGGAAAAAGAGAGAAAAACCTAAAATTCTCTCTCTTTCTCTCATTCTTTCTTTCCCTTTCTCATTTCCCCTCTCTCTCCCTCACCATGGCCGGCCTCCACATCACCATGGCCGAAATTTCCATGGCAAAAAAAAGAAGAAGAAGAAGAAGAAGAAGAGGAGGAAGAGAAAGAGAAGAGAAAGTTAGCTTCTTGAGGTAGGAATCTCTTGGAGTTGGAATTCCAATCAATTTAATTTTTGTTAATTTGTTTTTATAGCATGTTTTATCTAATATGTGTTGAAGATAGTAAATTTTTACATGTTATTGCTCAATTTCACAACTTTCCCTTTGAAATTCTTAGCGAAGTCATCTCCTTTAAAATTTCAGAAACTTTGATGTCTGATTTTGCCTTGTTCCTGATTACTGTAGCTTGAATCATGTTTCGAAAAAAATATGAGCATGTAGATCCTGAAGTTCTACCCCAAAATCATATAAATTTTGATATAGTTTCAATTCAGAAATTAGGAGAAATAAATCCATATTTACAGCATGTCAGTTTGATTTCCAGCTTTGACACATCTCAGTAAAATTGGCTTAACTACCTGCACACTCCATGGATTTTGTTGATCTTGGTCTTGTTGGAAACTTAAGAAGGTTTTATAAAAGTTCATCTGAGGTCTCTTATGTCGAATTGTTGGCTAACACATGCTCAAAATTGGCTTTGAATACAGGCTCTGAAATCTGTCTGAAAAACAGAATTGACCCACTTCACTAATTAATTCACCATAAATCATATAGTTCATATTTGCGCATGAAAATTTATCTGTAAATCCATAACTACCATATCTTAAACTTTCATTTATAAAGTTTAGTCAAATTCCCAATAGAAATGGATGAAACATGATGATCTTTATGGTTGTTCTTGCAATTTCAGCAAGCTGAATACCTTAAGTGCTATTCTTATTTATTAAATGTGGTTAATTGGCCATTATTAATCTTGCTTGATATGGTTGTATGGTGTAATGAATGTTCATGCCCTTTTCACATGTAAATGTCGTTGTGTTGCCTTGTTACAAATGATGACCGTCACGTGTTCGATGAAATGCCTCAATGAAGGCAACATTCCGTAATTTGGGAAACATGTATGTGTTAGTGTTGACCTTGAGCCACATTGATAATTGGTAAAGTTAGGGGCTTGAATGACATGGATACATTGAAATTGAGAGTGGATGATGTGTTGTGATAGAGGGCATTTCACGTGAGTGCATGACCCGATGTCTGATGATGGACAGCTGAGGTGATATGTGCATACCCATGCCATCATGACCCCTAACGTGTCACTTATAATGTTAACCGGTATGCGGTATACTTGCGTGACTCCGAGACATATGTGATGTATACGTGTTTGTTCGCGGATGTATATTGGTGGGTATCTATAAGGTAGTGGGAGTATGCCTTGTAGGTGTGTGAGTGGAGATGTGTCCATGAGAGATATAAGCGCATGTAAGCATTTTCCTATCTATTACCTTATGGTTGTGCCCCTTGTGGGGAGCGTACCAAGGTGCGTATATCTATCCTTGTGTGGATAGAGTGGTGGAGGGTTCAAATGGTCTTGTAGATATATGTGGGGAAAGAGCATGTGTGTGAATATATGTGAGCTTATATGGGTAGGTGGTGTAGATATGGGTCGAAGTATTGGTGTATATATATATCGCTAGTGTTGTATTGCTAGTGTGTGAATTCCTAATGTGTAGATTTGAATAACTGAGAATATATGTATGTGCTGCCTATGTGCATATAGGGATTGGTATATTGTTTTACTTTGGTATACGATCACGGGTTGTACTATTGCGTGAAGACATGTATTGTGCTATGGCCATATGTGGTGTGTATGTATCGAGATATAGATAGGTAAGGGATGTGTGGATAGTATGAGTAATGCTCCAGGAAGTTTAGAGTAGATGTATCCTAAGGTGGTTAGGGGTGCTTTAGACACGTCCACCTAAGTTGAGGCCTTAGCTCTATACCGTGCCTATCATGGGATGGTAATATATGTATGATGTGTAATACATGTACGATGTGATGGATATAAGAGTTTGAGACCATAGAGTGCAGGTACGCATAGGATGATTGTGGGTTTGCGCGGTTAAGTGGAGTTATGGTATATGTATACATGTGTGTGTATATGCTTACCCGTAGAATGGTGTCTATATGACCATTTGGATGTATATGTAGTGTACGCGCCTTCCGTATATGATGGCGTAAGGGGGACTGTGTATTGGTAAATGAGATACGTGTATGTATGCATGTGTGTTGTAGCAAGCATGGTGTGATTGTGTAAATGTGTTGCTATTATTGAATGTGTATTGATATCTGTCTTATGAGTGGTTATATGTGTATGTATGTGAATGATCTATATTCTGATAGGTGGGTATCTGTATGTGAATGTGTACGTATATGGGATGTGACTATCTACTGAATGTGTAGGAATATTGAAATACACTTATTTGTGTATGTGCTGGCATGCTAGTAGAAATGTGGATATATTGGACGCTATGTATATAAGGGTATGAACAGCTACCGACTACCCGCTAGTGTGGTTTGAGTAGCTTGACTATATAAGAGTGTAATAGCAGGACATGTACGACATGTGTGAATGGGTGTGTGCGCTCATATATGATAATGTGTGTGCGTGGTGTTTTGGTACTAGTACGTATATAGATATATGCATGGTTGTGTGCGTATCTACTATTAGAATAATAATCTGGTGTGTATGAGCCAACGTGTATTTGGTTATGTGCAGGCCTAGAGTTATATATAGGGTGTTGATATGAATATATCGGTGGGTATATAATGAGTGTGTATATAATTAGATGTGGAGTATCTATGTGAAGTATTGTTTGTTACTTATATGTGAATATGTATCATACTTGTATGAATGTGAAGTGTAGAGATGTGTTCATGCATGTGCACTGTGCAGTAGAGGCAATATATGATTGAGTGTATATTGGTTGAATAAATATATACTTATATGTATATATATATATATCTTTGTTTGTTTATCTGTGAATTTTTCTGACATGGTTGCCTACCTATGTGTATCTGGGAGAAGCGTATCTCTGTGTGTATGCATGTATGTGTATGTCTGTAACAGAGCGTGTGTATATGTATATACATATGAAGTGGGCATATGAATGTGATGAGTATGAAATATAGGTGTGTATATATATGTATATTAGATGAATATACGTGAATGAAACTATTTGGTATGTAAGTATTGAGATGAGAGTGATTGTTTGCATATGTGTATCCGTGTGTGGGTGTATATGGATATTTATAATTATTTGACTATCATGGCAGTATGTGCATAGGATGTGCAAAGGTAGTTATATATATATATATATATATATATATATATATATATATATATATATATATATATATATATATATATATATATATATATATATATATATATATTGCCGGATAATAGATACTCTTTCTTAATATCCAAAATTTACAAAGTCACTATACAAGATAGGAATAGTAATAATAAAAGCAGGGGGATAGGACACAAGCGTCGTCACCCCCTGCAGATTATTATACACTAACTCTACTTGTCAAATATTTACAAGGGAGTACATCAACTAATAGCAATCAGACACCAACAAGACCCCAATTTTCAAAGGGGGTTGATTCCGATCCGTCTTCAATATCCAATGTGGAAAGGGCTATTTTGACATCCGAAGCGATTTCCTCAAATAAATTAGTTTTTGCAGTATGCCTTCCATCGAAAATGCGGCTATTACGTTGTTTCCAGATGTGCCAAACCATTGCTGATAAAGCAGTTTTGGCCAATGTGCTCAAAGGATCCTTTTTTTGTAACTGGAGAGGATCAATTCACACACGCCAGTAATTGAAGATGGGGGGACTCCTGTGATCCCTAGCTTAAGGAGAGTCCGGCTGAGTAGATATTTCGAATAATCACATTCGAAATAAAGATGGGAAATACTCTCCATCACATTATCAGAGCAAAGGATGCAAGACACGTCGGCTACAGCTCCCCACTTGTGAAGTCTCTCTTTTGTCAGTAGCTTTCCTCTAATAGCGCGCAGCAATGAAATGGAAAATTTCGGTACATGTTTGGGAAACCACACAACATCAGCAAATTGGAATGGTGGCCGTGCGATTCTTGTAGCTTCCCAGATTTCACACAGGGTACACGAGCGCCCTGAAGCCCAGTACCACGCATCCTGCTCATCACATGGCGTAAATTGCTGGAGGGGATTGCCAATTCCAGAAATAGCCGGCACATTGTTCCAAGCAGAGCCCGACCAGTAGTCCCCTATGAGAGAAAATTCAGTTCCAGGGATTGGGTCTTGGATGAGATAAAGGGGCCCCCTAGGGTGCCAGTTATCAAACCAGAAAGAAGTAGACTTGCCATCATTAACACACCGTTTAATAAGCTGCTGCGATAGACGCCGGCTCTTGAGGATGAACTTCCATGTTCCAGAGTGTGTAGGGATTGCTGTTGACATGTAAAATCCTTTGTCAATTGCCGCATATCGCTTTCTCATATAATTAGCCCAAATACCTTTATTAGCCAACAATCTCCAAGTCAGATGTATACCAGATGCAACATTCAGGTCAGTCAGATGCCTCAATCCAACACCCCCCTCTTTCTTGGGGGTACACAAATCCTTCCAGGCCCAACTTTTCTGTCTACCCCAAATGAACTTTCTACAAGCTGAGTTAATAGTTCTAATAACAGAAGGAGGAAAACAGTAAGCTTGCATCCAGAAAGCGACTATACCGTAAATCACAAATTGGACCAATTCTATTTTTCCAGAAATAGAAAGCAGTGAGGACGACCAACCAAGAAGCCTTTTTTTGCATTTATCAACCAGGCAGGAGAACAATGAAGCTTTGGGATATATAGAGGAAAGAGGGAGGCTTAAATAAGTTGTGAACGAAGATACCAATTTGATTCCAAGAATATCCGATAAACTCCTCGCATTATGAACCCCCTTACTGAAGATGGCTGAGCTCTTTTTCCAATTAATTTGGAGGCCAGACAAAAGATAAAACCTGGCAAATAATTCCTTGAGACCATGTAAAGAGTGTGGATTAGCACGGCAGAAAACTAAGAGGTCATCAGCAAAGAGGAGATGAGATATAGAACCGATTCTACGCATGGGATGAATAGCACCTGAAGATTCTGCAATGGACATGAGAAGGGAGAATGCTTCCATAACAAGGACAAACAAGTACGGGGAAAGGGGGTCTCCCTGTCTCAATCCTCTGTTAGACCCAAAGTACCCTTCAGGCGAGCCATCAACTAAAACGGAAAACATAGGCGTGGATATACATTGAGAGATCCCATTAACAAAAGTGGATGAGAAACCCATCTGGTGAAGAAGGAAAAGAACGAACTCCCTGTTGACACTGTCGAACGCCTTGCGTAGATCAAATTTAATACAGGTTCTGGCCCCCATAGGATTGCTAAAATCTCGAATCTGCTCGTGAGCCAATAGTGTGCAATCTGC
This sequence comes from Scilla litardierei, assembly GCA_030789695.1. Classification (NCBI taxonomy): domain Eukaryota; kingdom Viridiplantae; phylum Streptophyta; class Magnoliopsida; order Asparagales; family Asparagaceae; genus Scilla; species Scilla litardierei. The sequence goes on from CM061134.1 coordinate 45,388,425, forward strand.
CAACAACCTATCTTTAAGAAAGGCAGCCTGATGAGGGGAGATCAGCTCTGAAATTACATGTTTCAATCTGTTACATAATATCTTACTAATAATTTTATATAGAACATTGCAACAGGCAATCGGTCTGTAGTCCCCCAGCCCAATGGCATTAGCATTTTTTGGAACCAGAGTCAAGAAGGCATGATTAACCCCAGGATTCATCCTACCTGTTCTGAAAAAAACAGATACACCCGTAATGACATCAGCACCAATAATGTCCCAATTGCATTGAAAGAAATGTGCATTAAACCCATCCGGACCAGGAGCCTTGTCCTTACCAATATGAAACAGAGCATGTTTGATTTCTACAGGTGTCACTGGCATATCCATCCAACACGCCGCCTCCTCAGTAATTTTCCGTTTGGGAATGAGATTTGGAAATACATTCCAATAATCCACTTGATTATAAAGATTTTGGTAGTATAATGGAGCCTCCTTACGAAGAGCTTCGATATTGCAATTCCTATCTCCAGCCGGTGTTATAAGATGGTGCAGATTGTTGTGAAAATGTCTAGCCTTCAAAGACGTATAAAAAAACTTTGAATTTCTATCCCCGAGTGTCAACCAATTTTGTCTGCTTTGTTGCCTCAAGTCCTCCTCTTCTATTTCCAGAGCTTTTCCAAGGTCCTGGGTAGCAATGATTTCTTGTTTCTGAAGTTCCGGGTCATATTTCAATTTCCAATCAGCCTGAATAGAAGTGAGCTTGGTTCGGCAGTTTTCAACATTAAGCTTTTGCAAATGACATGCAGCCCACTCCCTTAGTAATTGTTTAATGGCCGCCAGTTGAATCTGAAGACCCCGAAGTCCAGAACCACCAAGATGCCGACCCCAATGGCTGCTAATAAGATCTCTAAAACCTGGAAGAGATGTCCAGGAATTAAAAAACTTGAAGGGTTTCGGGTTAGAACTGACCTTAGGAAGAATGTAGACGAGCATGGGAGAGTGGTCACTTGTGCCCTTAGGTAGATATTCATAATAAGAGTGCGCCAAATTAGATAACCAGGATGTGTTGCAAAGGATCGAGGCGAGCAGCTATACGCATACCTCCAACCCGTCTATTGTTCCAACTAAAGGAGCAGCCAATACTTTTCAGATCTATAAGCTGGCATGCCCCAATACAAGAGTTAAAGTCATCCATTGCAAGAATATCAACACGTCGACCGCCATGCTTTTCATGTGCGCTCCTGACACAGTTAAAATCCCCACCCACCAACCATGGCATTTTATCAAAAAGTTTAGAATCCGATACCAGACTACTCCAGAGGGTGATTCTTTGATTTGCTAGATTGAGTCCGTAAATAGCAGTTACTCCATAGGGTGATTCTTTGATTTGCTAGATTGATTTACCATGGCATTACATATATATATATATATATATATATATATATATATATATATATATATATATATATATATATATATAGGAAAATTTTCAAGTGAGAACATTTCGCACCGTGCGAAAATGTTTTTAGTTTTTTTTTTGAAATTTTTTTTTTTCAAAAATTCTTTTTCCCACCCTCATTATATGTTGTTATACCCCCCTCAAAAAATAATCAATGAGAAATAATGTCATTTGGCCTTCGATCAAGGCATTTCATCAAATTCGCACGTTTTGAGACCGTTAAATTTGTAACGGGTGGATGGGTGCTCTAATCCCCAACGGGTTCACCCATTATTTTCCCTGGGGTATATAATTGTATGGATTAAACATCAAAAAAAAATTTTTGAAAAAAAAAATTTCAAAAAAAAGATAAAAATCTTTTCGCACGGTGCGAAAAGCCTCTTTTTCGCAACCGAAGATCGCCCTATATATATATATATATATATATATATATATATATAGCATATGGCATGGGATGTGTTATGTTTGTGCACTCTCGTGTGTATTGTGTGTGGTATATGTACCTATATGTGTGAGGCAGTAGGTGCACTACTATGGATGTGAGGTTATGTATATACTCATTATAGTTATGATGGTTAACCTTATGTGACTTGAACAAGCATGTACTTGCACGTGAATGTACGCATGGATGTGACTAACTATCGTGTGTATATAGGTATTTACGTGCCTATGAATGTGAGTAGGCCCAAGTGACTAATGTATTGAGAGTATAAGGAAACGGGGGGTACATACGGTGTGACACCGTGATGGTGACCTTGTTTATTACGCAATGGTGTGTAGATTAATGTGTATTGCTGGACGTCTGTACAATGATGTGGACGTATATGTATATATATAAAGAGATAGAATATAAATCATTTATACTTGAATGTATGGTGATGTATTTGAAAGCATGCTATGTATGGATACCTTATGTATTGTGATATAGATATGGTGTGATATCCTATGCATATAAATATGGGAAGTGATCTAAATACATTTAATGATATGTAGGCAGACTTATTTGTGGTGTGTGATGTATATGTTAAGGTGTGAATATATGTGTCTAGATGTTTATGTGAAAGACATGTGTGTATGTATATGTAGCGATGTTTATAATGATTGGATGTGTTATTAAATGAGTAATAGGATGTATCTGTGATATGTATGTGATGCGTATGTGTATGGATGATAGTGAAGCGTATAGTGTATATAAGTGTGGGGTAGATACATATTCTTGTTTGTACTTCATGGGTAGTAAGATCATCATACCTAGCTAACCTTAGTAAGGTCCACACCCTAGGAAGTCCAAGGACAGACTTTATTTTAAGGTGGGTAGGATGGCATGCCCTATATTGCACTATACATGTATTCTACTGTACACACGTGAAATTTCTACCTACGATGCATACGTGGGCATGAAATAAGCGTAGATATCGATGTATGTGACGTAGTAAACGGGGGATTGGGTCGTAATACGCGGCTAAGGGAAGAGAATACGAATGTGAATGCGGGAGAAGGGCAAATGGCGTCGTGGAAGTAAACGACATGAGTGTATTAGACGTGTTGTGTGATGCTTGTATGCACGCATGGATGTGTGTGGATGTGTATAAGGGGAGCCATGCTAGTGTGGAAAGGGGTTAGGGTTCAATGGCAATCCCCGTCAATTTTTAGAAAGGTCAGGGGCAAAACGGTCATTTGGGCTTAAATTGCTGTGCGTACATACCCAAGTTGTGTGTGTGTACAGTAATGGCAAACTTGTAAATACTTGGAACATGGGAGGGTATTTTGGTCTTTGTCCACATGGAATATTCCCTTGGAATATTCCTTTCTTGGAGGATAAGAAAAGAATAAGAAAAGATAGGAAAAAGAGAGAAAAACCTAAAATTCTCTCTCTTTCTCTCATTCTTTCTTTCCCTTTCTCATTTCCCCTCTCTCTCCCTCACCATGGCCGGCCTCCACATCACCATGGCCGAAATTTCCATGGCAAAAAAAAAGAAGAAGAAGAAGAGGAGGAGGAAGAGAAAGAGAAGAGAAAGTTAGCTTCTTGAGGTAGGAATCTCTTGGAGTTGGAATTCCAATCAATTTAATTTTTGTTAATTTGTTTTTATAGCATGTTTTATCTAATATGTGTTGAAGATAGTAAATTTTTACATGTTATTGCTCAATTTCACAACTTTCCCTTTGAAATTCTTAGCAAAGTCATCTCTTTTAAAATTTCAGAAACTTTGATGTCTGATTTTGCCTTGTTCCTGATTACTGTAGCTCAAATCATGTTTCGAAAAAAAATATGAGCATGTAGATCCTGAAGTTCTACCCCAAAAGCATATAAATTTTGATATAGTTTCAATTCAGAAATTAGGAGAAATAAATCCATCTTTACAGCATGTCAGTTTGATTTCCAGCTTTGACACATCTCAGTAAAATTGGCTTAACTACCTGCACACTCCATGGATTTTGTTGATCTTGATCTTGTTGGAAACTTAAGAAGTTTTTCTAAAAGTTCATATGAGTGCTCTTATGTCGAATTTCTGGCTAAAACATGCTCAAAATTGTCTTTGAATACATGCTCTGAAATCAGTCTAAAAAACAGAATTGACCCACTTCACTAATTAATTCACCATAAATCATATAGTTTATATTTGTGCATGAAATTTTCTCTGTAAATCCATAACTACCATATCTTCAACTTTCATTTATAAAGTTTAGTCAAATTCCCAATAGAAATGGATGAAATATGATGATCTTTATGGTTGTTCTTGCAATTTCAGCAAGTTGAATACCTTAAGTGATATTCTTATTTATTAAATGTGGTTAATTGGCCATTATTAATCTTCATTGATATGGTTGTATGGTGTAATGAATGTTCATGCCCTTTTCACATGTAAATGTCGTTGTGTTGCCTTGTTACAAATGATGCCCGTCACGTGTTCGATGAAATGCCTCAATGAAGGCAACATTCCGTAATTTGGGAAACGTGTATGTGTTAGTGTTGGCCTTGAGCCACATTGATAATTGGTAAAGTTAGGGGCTTGAATGACATGGATACATTACAATTGGGAGTGGATGATGTGTTGTGATAGAGGGCATGTCACGTGAGTGCATGACCCGATGTCTGAAGATGGACAGCTGAGGTGATATGTGCATACCCATGCCATCATGACCCCTAACGTGTCACTTATAATGTTAACTTATAAAATTGAATAAGTCTCAGTCCTCTATAATGAGGGTGAGTAGCAAAGCCCGGGTTTTAGGTGGGGTTTGAGTAAATTGTGGATATGAGGCCTGGACTGTGAAGTTGGAGATGATTATGTGATGTGTGGAGATTACACCCACTCGCCTTTACCGGGAGTGGAGGGGATTTTTACACCCACTCGCCTTTACCGGGAGTGGAGGGGTCATACGGAGGTTGGGTTATGTGGAAAGCCTCACTCCTGCCAGGGACGGGGGAGGTGAGAGGTCCGACGTGCAGTGCCCGTGTCCACTGCGTCGTGTGCTATATTCACCCCAAATTTGGGGTGAAGTCCAGGTCCTGGTATCATACAGTTTACCCAAGTTCCAATTAACTCAATTATGAAATAATAAAATAAGATTTGTGTGTTACTTCTACTGCTGGCAGCACTTTCCCTCCCTCTTGACCGTACTTTGTGGCTTGGTGTCATGCCTCAGGCACTTGCACTTATCGTATTTGATATTGGTTGGTTGAGCCCTCATGTTATTATTATTGTTACTATTATTATTAGTATTATTTGTACTAATCCATTTCTTGCAGTAGCTCGTCACTGGACCACAGGTATGATTCACTTGTTTAACTATTTTATTTTCATTATATCACTTAGTTATATACTCTATTTCCCTTGGCTTGCCTTGTGAATTGATAACCTTAAAATGGAGTTCCAAACCCAAGTTGGTTCCTACTGGGGCACGCATTGACGTGCTTCCCCCTATTTTTCAGGTAAGGACAGCAGAGTTGGTGGTGGCTTGGAGTTGAGTTTCAGGGATAGTGTTGGTGTGAGTTGGGGTTGTACTGTGACTGGGATGTCTTGGCAGACTGAGAGCGGTGTATATGTATTGACACACTTGGGCTGTATGTATAAATGAAACATGTTACATATGAAGTGTTATTAATGTTTCATGAGGTTGTTTGATATAACTGTGGAGTTTTACTTGTACTATCCCAGTATGTGCGCAGTGGCCTACTTATTCAGTTTCTTCTTTCTCCCTCTTTTACTCTTTCATCACCCTCACTCTTTATGATACTTGGAAAAAAAATTGATGCCGGGTATTCTGGGGAACGGAACATGACACCATTGATTGTGTGCATTCATCATATCTTGCATTCACTTGCATCACACACTAGCATGGCTAGGGAAAAAGATAAAGGTAAGGCTATCATGCATGAGGAGGAGCCGTCTTGTAAGAGACGGAAGTCCACACGTCCACCCATCTCACGTCCTCCTCCTACACGGCCTACACAGCCCCAACCCCTACATATCATCCCTCCCAAGGACCCAATGTTGGGCCCGCGTGGTTACCGTTTTCTGAGTCTTGAACAAAAAGATTTTTATCGTAGACTCGATGCATGTTCGCACCTCTCCACCAAGTTTGCACACGCACAAACGCTTATCGATCTCGGAGTTTTCTCCGAAGTCGATACCCTCTTTGCCAACTTAGGATGGTTAGCTTTCATGAACGCCCACGCGGCGTCCTACCCTGCTCTCACTCTAGAATTTCTATCATCTCTCCGTAGTGAGTTGGGATCGATCGTCGTTTTCCGGGCCCGAAACAAACTATCCGCACCCACTTGAATACCATCAATGACATCTTCGGATTCCCCATTCTTGGGGACGACGCCATCCATCCCTACAGATATCACCCCGATTTCGACGTCAATCAATTTTGGTTCTGCATCATCCTCCATGATCACTATCCCCGAGGTAAGGCCAAGGCCTCCTCCATCATTCACCCCGTGTTTCGTCTGGCCCACCGAATCATATCTTGCATGTTCTTCCCCTGGGATGAGTCCGGGACGGTGATTATCCCTGATCTCTTCATTTTGTGGGCCATGACATTCGATTTTATTCGTGGTGACGACGGGATCACCTTCGAGGCCCCTCGCATTCCTATTCATGCTGGTGTGTGGCTTATTCACAAGCTTCTTGAGATTAGCCGCGCCGGCAAAGGCAAGTACTGTTGCGGGGGCCTCATTACTATCATAGCTTCATATCCCCAGTTTAATATCATCATCTCCAGAGATCTGCCTTTTGCCCCAGGACCCACACATATAGATCTTGATGTCCTGCGGCACATGCACATAATCAAGCCCCGCCCCGACGGTCGTTTCACTTTTTACTACGGACACCCCCTGCTCCTTATACCATTCTGCCCAACCCCGCTCATATGACTATCGTTCTAGTGGCAGATTGGACATTCCCTCCCGATCCAGAGTTTCTAGGGGGTTACGTCTTCCATTCCTTCCCCTGGGCGCACGCAGATCACCTCCCCCGGTCGCCCACTTAGGCGAGCAGGATATCCCTGTGTCCCGAGGAGACTCTGGGGCTGGCCCCAGTCATACCACCCCGGCTTCTGGCCTTATCACTTCTGAGGCTCTGACTGAGGCCTTCTTAGGCCTAGCCTCTGGTGCCGGCATGACCACTGCAGCTGGCACCACTTTCACTTCCCTTCCAGCCTCTACTTCTTCCGTTCACCGAGCCGCCTCCGCTCGCCTCGCTCTCGAGGCTGAGCTAGCTTCAATGCACGCTTATGTTTCATCCTCTGCCCCCTCAGACCCTTCCTCTTCTATCTTCTCTCACTCACGTTTCCTCGCACTAGAGAGGAACGTGTCCACCATTCTCCGCCACCTCACTCACATTTTTGGCCCCCTCTGCCCACTCCTCCCACCTCGCTACGATCTTCATCTCCCACATCCCATTCATCACCACACCCATCTTCCCCTAGGCAACCATCCCCTCCTGCCACCACTGTTTCCATTCTTGCCACTTCACCTCCACTCACGACCACTTCCGTCGATCACACAGATCCACCACCCTCCACTTCCGTCACCCCATACGTGTGCCGCAAGAAATTGCAGGTGCGTTCGCGATCACTTCCCCCACCATCCTCTCCCGTCGCCGTATCTACCCCATCTACCACCGCATTGGTCGCCATTTCCCTACCACTCACCATCATCACCACCACACCACCCATCGTCCACACCTCCACACCCATCCATACACATCCTGCACCCCTCTCCCCACTTCTCCGCATACCCCCCCCCCCCCCCCCACCTCTCCCCTCCACACCCCTCCCTCTTCTGCCGAGGAGGATGAGGATGATTCTTCTCCTGCTTTTTGATTTCTTTTTCTTCTTCGATCTTCCCCCTTGCATATTTCTGCATCTTCATTATCATATCATATTGCTAGCACTATCATGTCCAGCTTGGGGGAAGTCGACATTTTGTGTGTTTTGTCGTGTTTTTCGTTGTGGTGTGTTTGTTTATATATGTCGTGTGGTGTGATTTTCTACCTTTTATTTTCCGTATTTCCTTTTCATCTTTCTTTATTTTTCAGTTTCGTATGTGTGTTTTTCTCGTTTTTTATTCTCTTTGTGTCAGTGCATATTTCCCCCCATTTTCATTGCCCTCTCGTATTCACTTTTATTGCATTAAGGGCAATGCAAGTTTCAGCTTGGGGGAGTCACACTTCGTGCGTCATTTGTGTCTTTTTCTTCGTTTTTGAGTCGTTTTCACCGTGTTTTTCTTTTTCTTTCTTTCCTTTTTCTCCTCTCTCTCCTAGAGATGACCCCAAATGATGAATTACCACTGAATCACACACACACACTTAGCATGGCTTCGATAATCACATTCACTAACTCTAGGAAGCTGAGTCCTCTTGCATTTCATGCATTGTGGGTCCGTTTTGCTTTTATGTGAGTCGTGTGTTGTGTCTAGCTTACGGTTTGCTTCTACTTTGTGATTTTGATTTATATACCTGTCCTGGGATGACCCCTAGATTATCATGTTTCGATTTGAATATGTGGTACTTGCTTCTCCTGTCTGCTTCTATATGCATGCTATATTTATATCGTATACTTCATTTCGCATGTGTCGGGATTCCACAGTTAGGACTAGGATAATCCATTTAGCCTATGCTCTGATTAGCGAAGAAAATCTCCGTTGTCCAAGTGTTTATAATCCGATTTCTTTTTTATTTTACTTGGTGCAAATCCCCTCGTCGTGTACAGTTCTCCCACTTGGGAGAGTACACATGTATATACCCAAAAATCCAAAAATCCAAAAAAAGAGAGAAAAGAAAAACCCAAAAAGAAACGAAAAGAGAAAAGAAAAAAATATATATGTATAGCCAAAATTCCAAAAAAATACATATATCCAAAACCCAAAAAAATTCATGTGTGAATATTTTCCTACCTACCGAGAATAAAGGGAAGGCGAGAATTTGCACCGAGTGTTCTACTCCACACCTTCTCAACCTCCATCGGTTTCGAAAACACTTGGAATATGAATTTCCTAGCTGTTATCTAGGCGATAGTGTGGTGATTTCCTAATCCCTAGCTGTGGAGTCCCTGATGCATGATACGATTCGATTCTTACTCTGTTCTCATGCATGCTTGAGCTATATATTCACCGCTTATTTCAAATCGAATCGATATTTGGGTCTTTTCTTGGATATGTGTATATGGAGCTTTATTTCACATTGTAGATAGTAACACAGTCTGCTAGCACGCGACCACACTCACTCGCGCTTCACCACGTGGGCCCACGACACTTGTTTGGACTTATATTTCCACGGTTTAGTGATGTGTTTTGTCGTATGCTTGTTTAGTGTGGCGTGTCTGATTTTGTTGGCCCTGACGGGCGATTTAGGATTTTGACTTCTATTTCTCTCTCTCTCTCTCTCTCTCTCTCTCTCTCTCTCTCTCTCTCTCTCTCTCTCTCTCTCTCTCTCTCTCTCTCTCTCTCTCTCTATTTTCTCCCTCTATTTTCTCCCTCCAAGCTCATACTCTCACTCGTCTTCTTCGAGGATGAGTAAGGGTTCAGCTTGGGGGATTTTGACGTGTGTTTATATTTTATATATTCACGCACGTCTTCTGTGTGTTTTTCTGTTGTTTTCCGTTGTCTCGTGCCCATTTTCTTGGGATTTCTAGTTTTCTTTCACTTTTTGGTGTTTTTGTGTATTTGCAGGAGATCGCCAGTGTAGGGGACATATAACGAAGATATCATGAGTCCCTGGAGTAACGGGAGGAGTCACGCGTGATCCAGGGGGTCAAACGACGAAGATCGCCATTTTTCAGCCCTCACCTGATCGGTTGGACACAGCCAACTGATCGGGTGGTGCACGCGTGCCCGACCCGGGCGGAAGCTGAAGCGAAGTGAAAATCAACCGACCGGTTCGTCGACCGGTTTAAACCAACAGGGCTCTCGGCCATTTGGAGCAGAATTCCAACCGATCGGGTGACATCTCACCCGATCGGTTCATCTGTAGCCGATTCTGCCAAAAGACGACCCGGAGAGCTCAACCGACGTCCGCTGACCGTGCCAAATCGACAAAACTCTCTGTCAATTTTGGGGATATTTCCAACCAATCGGTTGAATACTCAACCGATCGGGTGACCTGATGTTGCATTTCTCCAAGAGACGACCCGGAGATGCCAACCGGCCGGACCAAGCGAGCGGGTGAAGTTCTAAACCGTCGATGCTGAAGCGCGAAGCAGCTCACCCGATCGGTTGATGCTTCAACCGATTGGGTGAGGTCGATTTCTATATATAGTTGCCCTAGGTTTCCAAAAACGAAAGCTGTTGTTTTTCTGTCTTTTTTCTCCATTTGTGACGGCTGGAATTTTACTGTTTTTGTAAGTCTTCTGATCTTTGTGGAACTTTAATATAGTCTTAATAGCATTGCTACTACTTCATTTCAATCTCCTGATCATGATTTTTACGGTTGATTTTTGTTTAGATCGCTTTTTAGCCATGATTTGTGAGTAGTTCCCAAATCTGGGATTTTGGTGGAAACCCCTTCGTGGGTTCTCCCTAATGCGTCCATAGGACTAGGATTTCGATAGGGATTAAGAATTTAGACGGTTACGCGGGGTGTTTCATTGTAATCGGCGGGAAAAAGACCGCCTTTGACCGTAGGGCCAAGGGGGAATAAATTTGGCGGTTGACTCCCTAGCCACAGCTCACGCCCTTAGCGTAGACATCGAATCCTAGCGTGTGGGAACGGCGGGATGAGATGTTGGAAGTTATCGTTACGAGCTTAGTGCTCCCGGAGTCGGTCGGTGTTAATGGACATGGGAATGCCCATCGACCGAACCCGGGTAGTCCGGCGTATCATCCTGGGCACCGACCGGAATATTGGGCCCATGGGACACTGGTATCACTTTTAAAGGCAACGTCCCACCACTAAACCCTAATTTCGATCGTTTTCATATCCATAGGTCGTAATAGCGAGAACACATGATAGGGTGGAAACCGAAGTCCTAGGTTTCCTTTTATATTGTTTATCCTCCGTATTTACATTACATGACAAACCATCGATCGTTCAGGCTAGCTCACCTGTAGGGTGAACCAGTTCCTCTTAGAAACAAGCACAACCACGCCTCCCTTTGTTCAACCCCCAAGCCACACTACAACACCGTGCGCTTGCGGTACAAATATTTAAATCTGGTATCCCCCATCCAACTGCACTCTTTATGAGTTAAAAACCGGGGGACGTCATGTATTGGCAGGCTTTTGCTTGCGAATATCAGAACAACGAAAATGTCACTATTACACTTCAACATCCAGTTACATGTACACAAAGGAATTAAGGCCTAGCATAGCCATTACAAACAGTTACACAAAGTGGATTTACACCTGAATAGTATACGACAACAATATTAGATTTATTGCAGCGCTGCGAAAGCACGCCGTTCCTCAGAAGTGGATCTCAGCATCCTGGTACTCCTGGTCAACTAGCTCAACCTTAGGGTATGCTCCTCTGCAAAATCTGTCCTAGAACCTGACGTATATTTCACAAGATAAACAACAGGAAAATATACGTCAGCGAGGATCGCTCGGTAAGTTAAAATGTTAGAAGATGGACCCTCGGCAAGATAGTAATATAGTTGCAAAGCTTTTGAAGATAAGTGACACAATGTGATTACAGCAAAGTAAAGCATGTGCAGCGTAAGAGTATATGTGAGCATAGCAACGTGCAATGTGCAAAGTAGCGAGCATGGTAGGTGTGGTGTGCAAAGTGTTGAGCATGCAAAGTGTAGTGTGCAAGTAGTGAGCAGGCAACGTGTAGTGTACAGAGTAGCAAGCATGGCAATTGTATATGAGCATGGTAAGAGGAGCTAGTAGATTACACAACTTATAATGGTGGCAGCAAAAGTAAATTAGTGCATCGTTCAATCTTCTACTCTAGTGACAAGCCCATTGTCTGAGGGCGAAAGAAACAACAATTACACCCAAACCAACGGGAGCTACCCATGGCTCTGTACTCACCGACCCCATCCGGGTGACGGTCGAATTTACCGGTGGGGTGAAACCGAGAAATTCCGCACACTACAATGGACTACCCCATCCAAAGTGTCAATGTGTGTTCTGTATAGTTCAATGTATGACCCAAGGGCCCAATATTCCGTAAATCGCCCCAAGGGCCTAATATTCTGTATATACCCCGAGGGCCCAGTATCACAATTCAGTTGGGTGTACATTCCATAATTAATAGGATCACAAGCAATGATGGCATTTCATGTACATTAAAGTGACAACAACATTTTAATAGTAAGAACAAACCAACACATCACCAAGTTCATCATATCAAATATTATTAAGAAACACACCTACAAGGAGTTGTTATTGGCAGTGTTTCGTAATTCTAGTCACAAAAATCCGAGCAATGTAGTTTAAAACATGTGGGGTGGTAAATACTTGCCTGAAGCGATGCGATTTGGATGCCCACGCATTCGTAACGTGAGACACAGTTCAATCTGCGAAGTCGGATTTATGATAATAAGTTCACAGTTAACTTAGTAAAGTAATGTTAATAATTATTATACTTGCGTACTACTGTAAGTATTACATACACACACATAACTATACTTAGCTACAGTAAGTTTAATATACATATGCACAATATATAACTATTATAAAAATATCTATACTAACTAATACTTGCACAACTACACTAACATTACATTAACTTACATATTTATATATTTAGCACAGTTCTTATTTAACTTACCACCGGCGTTAACGACTCGTGCATGCGGGGAGGTCGAAGCAGAGATCTTGAACGGTGATGTTACGACAGCTGCTGCAACAGGGTCAGCAGCGTCGGTGACTGACGGAGGCAGGGCGGTGACGTGAGGCGGCGGCAACGCAGGCAGCAGCGATCGCAAACCGCTGAAAGGCGCTGGCTGTTGCAACTTTGACGGAAGCGCGTGGATGACGGCAGAGCAATGAGGAGAGGGGAGGTGATCGGAGGAGGTTGTCGCTGGGCAGAGTAGGGCGACGATGGGGATGTGGGAAGTGGCGGCGAGGAGAGTGACGCTATCGAGTGGTGTAGGCAATGGAGAATGGCAGAGATGCTTGACGTGGGGGGATGAGGAGCTGTTCAAGGTTTGTGGAGTCGGGATGAAGACGTGGTGGCGTGAGGGAAGGTTGAGGAGGCCGAGGGGATTGTGGGCTTATTGGCGGCGATGGTCGGAAGGTCGCTTGAGCTTGGGATAGAGGAGGAAGGAGATCAGGTCGCCGGTGGGTGAAGGATGAAGGGTGGTGTAGAAAGGAGGGGGCGGTGGCGTCATCGAAAAGCGCCGAGGGGCGGTGTTGCTGGAATTGTTGTCGGAGGCTAAAGGGTCGACGATGGTGTTGGGTTGGAGGGAGGTTTACGGGTGGAGAAGGTGTTGACGAGGGCTGGGGGCATCGGAGCTGTGGCTATGTCGATGTGGGAGGCACCGATAGCGTGAGAGTCGCGACGGAAGGAAACGACGATCGGGGTATTTGAGAGGTGATGGTCGTGGGTGGTTACCGCCGGGGTTATGTTGGCAGTGGCAAAGAGAGCTCGCTGGGGTTGTGTGTTTATTTAAGGACGCCGCTGCGTGGCTTTGAAGGAGAGAGGGGAACGTTAGGCTTAAGAAGAAGAGAAGAAAGAGAAGAACGGGGAATTTACGTGGGTCGTTGCTGAGAATCACGTATGCGCATGATTGTGCCTGGGTTGTTTGAGATATGGGTTTGTTGGGATCTTAAGCGGGGATCGTGGGTTTAGCTTGGGATTATGAATAAGAAGAAGGTGGAGAGGAGAGGATCATGGTTTGTTAGAATTCCCTCGGAGTCGCGTGCGTGACTTACGGGCGAGGATATGGGCTGTGTGGGATAGAGTACGGGGTTGTTGCATGGATGAGTACGGGAATCCACAAGCTGAGGATCCCATGTGGGAATTGTTAAGATATGTTAAATAGTATTTAGAGAATATAGCTTAAGATTTTGATTTTATTAGGGGAAAATATATGTTAGGATGATTGGTTTAGATATGTTTAGGAAAAATATCAATATAGTTAAATTACTTAGATATTTACGATCTGGATTTGATTAGGAAATCAATTTGGTTAAAACATAGGATTCATTGAGATCAAAATCTGGTTTAGAAAACCAGCTTAGTTAAGATATTGGAGAATCGATTTAGTTAGGATTTTTAGATATAGGAGGATCAATTTAGCTTAGATATTAGATATGGAGAATCTATTTTAGATATTAGGATTATTAAGATTAATATTTATTAAGATTCGATTAAGAAATCAATTTAGATTTGCTTAAGAAGTTTAGTTAAGATTTCGGGTTAAGATACGATTGGGTGAATCAGATAGTTAAGATATTTAGATTTAGGAAGATCTGTTCAGTTACGTTTTGATTTGAAAATCAACATTAAGATCTTTAGATCATTGGTTTAGATTTGATCGAGATATTAAGACTTATAGGATTTGGAGCGGATTTGGAAGAAGTAAACTTTAAGATGATCGAGTTCTTACGGTCTCGCCCCTGCAATCAACATTAAACCAAAAGTTATAAAGAAGACGCCAACGTGATCCTGAGTGCAAGTGGGAGATGTAGAGGAATATGCCCTCGGATCATTTGTATTTGATGCAAATGAAAATTTAAGCCTAGATAGGGACTAATTTGCATATGATGCAAAAGATATTAAATGTGTCTTAAATTGTTTAAGACTATATTTAATTAAATAAACGCGTTAAAAAGGTTACCTAGATGACGGGATCGTCCCGCTCTAAACGCAGGTTCAAACCGCGTCAAAAACGGAGTCCAAATGCACAAGTTATAGCCAAAACAAGTCAGCCCAAACTGTTGGGCTGAAACCAGCGAAAATGGAGGCCCACCAAGCCCGAATTTTCTGGTTAGGGTTTTTTGAAACCTGGGATTTTCTTGACGGCTACGTTTCTAAGAGAAGCATGACATTTGGCTAACTTTGGACAATTGTTTGAAGGGTCAAACGGACTCGGATTGACGAGCCGTTTTTTCCTACGCGTTCACCTTTGAACCCTCTTTGATTTGGTAGGTTGTACCAACATTGAAGCTCAACGGTGAGGGAGTTAAAATTCGAGGAAGTTTTCCCTTTGTGAAAGGCAAACTAACTTGATTTAATTAATCCCAAATTAATAGTCCCACCTCGGTTGTGGAGAAAAGGGGAGAGTCAGCCGCCTCTATAAATAGAGGCCCTCCCCCTTCCTCATAACTCGTCCCAAGCTCTAGATCTGAGCGGCTCTCGTAAATGTTGGAGCACGCTCGGATCTAAGCTTAAATTAATATTTCTCTATCTCCCTATATTTCTGCTTTGCTCCTAAGGGCTCTAGCAAAGCCGCGAAGGGGTTCGGATTCAGATCCAAAATCTAGGCGGAGGTTTCACTCGCGTGAAACTTTCTTCAGCGCGTGGTTGGCTCGGTGACACGGGATTGATCGCCTCGGGATGCGGAGCGGTTTGAGGAGCGTTTCGGAGAGCGGTTCGAGGAGCGGCTCGGCGTGGGACGGGAGCGGCTCGGAAGACGGTGCGGAACATCTCGCCTGCTCCAGGGTTGAGATTCCGGGTATGTGTTTATTAGCATTAGTTTAATTTAATCGCAATAGGCTAGATCCTTCTTGGGATGGTCAGACCCATCCCAAGTCGGCATAGATCTTGGTTTAGGGTCTTGGACCTTAGGGTCACATGTTAATTAGATTAACATGTTTATTTTTCTGTCTATGTTCCGTCCGACTTGGGACGTGCATAGAGTTTTTGTGCCCTAAGGGTCCCGGAAAACCCTTCAGTGGCATCAGAGCTTGTTGAACTTGAGTACGGGTTCTCGGGTTATGAGCCGACCCGAAGTAATCGCTCTTACCATACCAAGTCCCGATAAGATGTGGATCTTATAATGGGTTGGGCATTGTCGAGAGGCATGCCGTAAAACAAGTTTCTGAGGTATCTTGTGACGGGTCTATGGTGCCATGGATGATGGGCCTTAACAGCGTCGCAATGATATCAGAGTGAAACCTTACAGTGGTATCAGAGCTTGGTCTGTGTTACGATCTAGCCTGCGATTTCTTTAAACTTTGAAATGCTTTTAAATACTTTTTAAAAATGTTTTTAAAGTTATGAGATAAATTTTAAAAATGTTTTTGATGTTGAAAAATCTATGTGATAAATTTTTGAATATGAAAATTTTTAAATAACGTTTTAAAATTTATGTGATAATTTTTAAAACTAATTTTAAATCTTTTAAATTTATGCAATAAGTTTAAAGTGCCTAAAAATTTTATATGATAAATTTTTAAGCATGAAAGTTTTTAAAACGATGTTTTAATTTTATGAGATATTTTAAAACTGATTTTGAAGGTTAAAATTTTTATGCGATAAATTTTTTAAAGTAGCATGCAAATTTGTGATTTTAAAAACAGGTTTTTATGAGATAAAAATAAAATATTTTAAAATCATATTTTAAATTTAAATGTTAAATTTATGTTTGCATGCTAAAATTGTTTATGTGATAGACATTGTTCTATTTAAATTGTTAAATAGTTGTACACTTTTATTTTATGCGATAAAATTAGTGTAATCTTATGTTAATGGCTATGCATAATCTTGTCCCTTATTTGATAACACAAGACAACCCTTTAGGTTAGCCATTAAGAAATGATTAAAATTTATTACTTGAATTTTAATGACATGCTATGTTTTAATAAAACTTTTAACAACACTTCAAGACCTAATTCATGATTAGGGTAGTCCTTTTAATGAATCTTAATTCTAATTGTTATAATTAATTCTCATTAAAGGACTTCACTTTTGGCGTTGTTAATAAAGTTTATTAAAATCCTAATAACGATTAGGATAGCACGTGAACCTTATAGTTGATAAGGTCTTAATAAAAGTTATTAAACAAATCCTAAAATTTTGAATTTAAGAATGCAACTAGTTGATAGGATTAATTAGTTGTTAATAAAAGCTGTTTAGTCTATGGCACACATACAAAAATGACAAGCTTCATTCAATGGACCATGATCCAGTCAATGTGCTTGGCTAAGAGTTCTGGATCACCCTTTAAGGGATAGTGATCCTGGCTTAGTCAATTCCCTGGCTGTGTTCCGCTGGACCGCAATGTCGCGAATCATGATTGTATGACACCCTGGACTATATCTAGTCAATGTGTTATAAATCTTATTAAAGATTAATCCGTATCCCTCCTTGATTTTGGAGCTTGGTAACTCAAAGAAGACAATTATAGTTGTTGAGTCTCCTCAAGCTATGACATGTTTATCTTTAAGGAACAAACTCCAACATACATGTGATGTAGTCTAGACTTGATCCAAATCGATACGTCGGGTCTCCTCGAGCATCGATCTAAGTCAAATCTGGACATGAAATCAAGGGTCTGACTAGACCAGTCATTATGATTTGTTGAGTCTCCTCAAGATCATAAGTGACTGTGGGTAAAAAACGATAGGGAGTCACATGTGATGTGAGTGACTAAGAGTTAGTCTACCGATCATGGAACCAATTAACTTGTTGAGTCTCCTCAAGGTTGTGAGGTTCATGATGATTGGATCCCTCTTTCACTAAATTTTAAATATTTTAATTCGATTAAATCGTTCGTTATTAAGCTTTTAAACGATCGTAAAAATAGTGGGAGGATATAGATAGATAAAAGCCATTCTACCTATATTTAATTTTGAACATATGCTAAACTAGGTCAAGACTATGTTTACCAAAGGAATCGAAATATAATATTTTAATGGAATAAGTTAATTGGTCAAATATGTTGATTAATTGAATATCAAGTTAAATTCTAATTGATAGAATTAAAACTATATTCTCGTTGACATTAAAATGACCTTCTAAAGAACAGACTTAAGAAATATGATTTCATTAAGTTCTGGGTCCAACAAATAAATTCACGCTACATTTCACTCGTCTCTATATGAGGCAGCTTGAACATATATGAAATTCGAAGTATGTTTCTCCCTACAACTTGTCGAGCTACCCTCAAGGTTGTATGGACAAACAATTTTGATCCACAAAGTTCAAGAATTCGATCAAATTGTTTGAGTCGAATACGAGTGCATGAGCGGTGCAAGGCTATGTATCCCAACCGGATCTTGAGACAAGCAACTTCTTGAGCTACACTCGAGATTGCAACTCTCAGGCGTTTGGATACATGAGATGCTTGCATAGCTATGTATTTATGTTGGGCTATTTATATCTAGATGTGATTTAGAAAAGGAAGAAGGCACTCCGGAAAGTCAATTGAGAAAGTTAGTTTAATTAATCATTAGTAAAGGCATAAGTAGGAGGACATAAAAATGTGACATATTTTGATGTCACGATTTCATAATAATTGTTATACAAAAGGTTAACACATTTTGACGAATGTCGTCAGATTGCTTCTGAAGCAATAAGTAATATGTATAACGATAATATATATATTAAATGTTAATATATATAAACACACAAGATAGTAGCTAACTTGTATGGCAAAATAGACTAGGCCGTATCGAGAGACTAAGCTTCACAAGTCACATAAAGAGGGGTCTGACCTCTCGTATTATGAAGTCTACGGACACTTGTGAGTCTTATCCTCTTAGATATAATGGCGGAAACCCATCTGTGAGACAGTGGGAGAATGAGTTGTCGAACTCAGTCTAGTACATACTGATGTACCCGAGTCTATATTAACCAAAATAAGTTATTCGTATATTTTAATAAGACACGTGTTCTTGATGAAACACAAGTCTGATAAAATAAAAAACGAAATGACTAAAGTATTTAAATTGATTTGATTAGATCGAATGGTCAAATACTTAGCTACATTAAATCTTGCGTAATTAAAAGAAAATGTGATTTTCTCTCAGGTCAAGTCTGTTAACACATCCGTGTGTTAAAAGGTATGAATCATACTTAGTTAGACTTGGTGTGATCCATTGTAAGTGACTCTGAGTTAAGTCCTCCTTCTGGGTTAAGTCCCAGATAGTAATGCCTAGGTTTTGATAATGTTCTGTGAGGACATTATCAATAAGATATTCATTAAATCAATCATTAGGAAGTTGTATAATTACTCGAATTTCGTGAGACAAAGAGTCGAGTTAAACATCATAACTGATGATGACTTAGTCAACTTCCGGGATGAAATTCGGAGTAGTAACTCTGATTTAAAAACTTGATGCATTCAGAATAGGTCCGTGTGCGTAAATAAATTTTGGAATTTAGTTTACGTGCACAAGGAAAATGTTTCCTCACTTTCTGCAAGTAAATCTTTAAGGTGAAAGATTGGTACAGAAAGGAATATAGTGAAGTGCAATCATGTTGGGCGAGAACAGTTTTTCCATACTAATTCCTATAAAACGGATTATAATGAAACCGTTTTCCACCAGCAGATGTGTACAGAACTACTCAGACCAAACTCGATGTAAACGCTTAAGTTGACCATGAAAATTGGAGCATTCACTTACAAGTTCATTTTTCTAAATATGATTTAGACGGACCAACTTATATGAATTAGCCAGATAGTTTTCAAGGTCAGTGGGAGCATGTAAATTACATGTGAGGCATCAAAGGGATGGAACATATATATTTTGATGAAGTGATCAAAAGAGTTTGATACTTTATCAGAAATAGATATGAGCCATTTATGACCATTAACTAATTTAAGATTATTATCGTAAGGTACGATGAACTGGATAAGATCCAAATAAATGAAATGTTATGGATTCCAACAGACCAAATGAATTATTTGAATGAGATTCAAATGGTTGGTCTAATATGAACATTGAAACTCCTTAAGTCTATAGTGTAGACGGTTTTAGCAGATCCACTCACGAAGGCTCTACCACATGAAGTCGGGAAAACTTATGTGTAAAAACGGTATTAGATACCGAGATAAATGGGCCTGAGTGCAAGTGGAAGATGTTGAGAGATGATACCCTCGAGGCTATCTATCTTCATGTGTGAATAGCACAAACATCTTGTTCGAAATAACAATAAGCTGTTTGGTAATAATTTATCTAAAGTTATGTTATAATGTAGTTAACATTAGATATTAACTTAGGTAAAGTCCTGAGACTTTATGCAAGGTCAAACATGTATCGAGATGAGTATCTCGATCATGGAGAAATGTTTGACCGTCTGTAGCATAAGTCTAAAAGGGTTCGTGGTCGTAGATGTTTCGAGACAATGATATCGAAACATCGGATATACCATTGTGTCTTAGTCTTCACCGTTTAGCGGTGGCGATGATCTCATGATCGATTGACTTGGCGAAGTCGTAGACGAGACACATGTGCTCATTAGAGAATGAGTTCACTGAACGATCCACAAGAGTTATCATATGGTTATATTGACCAATCTGTCAATGATGACTCTGAGTGATGATAGGCAAGTTGGTCTTTTGACTTGAGGTCATTTTGACGAACCTGTGCGTGAACGGTGCCACTTAGATCAAATGACCTAGCTTCGAGGCAAGGCCTGTCGAAAGGTCTTTGATTTGGTGACACTTGAAGCGTATGAGGAGAGTAATGACCAAGAGAAGATTCGTCTCTCCCGGTCAATGGGAGTTAGTGTCGTAGGGTTAGTTCGGTCTTTAGTAAAAACTCTGGCCAGAGTATGTTGGAAGAAGTCCAATATTTTTTGACTAAAAGATCGATAGAAACTAACCGGAGTCAAGTTATTGGGGTTGACAGTTTGACCGTACCCTAGACTTGATCTATACGATATAGTTTAGACGAAAAGACTATAACTGCGGAATTCATCACGTAAACAGTCAGGGTGGTCCCGACAATACTCATGTCAATGAGTCAACCACATAATGATGATTCCTGAAGCAGGGATGGTAACCACTGCTCGTGGTCATTGCCGTATAGGGCTTCGAGCCCAACCTGTTGTAAGGGTCAGACTGTAGGGTCTCACATAGAGTGCGATCTTCGTCTAGTAATAGGTAGAAATTAGTTAGGGAGAATAATTTGCATTTGATGCAAGGGATAAAATATTACAAAAGATGTTTGCAATCATCTCCTGCATTTGGGATAAATGATCCTGAGTGCAAGTGGGAGATGTAGAGGAATATGCCCTCGGATCATTTGTATTTGATGCAAATGAAAATTTAAGCCTAGATAGGGACTAATTTGCATATGATATTAAATGTGTCTTAAATTGTTTAAGACTATATTTAATTAAATAAACGCGTTAAAAAGGTTACCTAGATGACGGGATCGTCCCGCTCTAAACGCAGGTTCAAACCGCGTCAAAAACGGAGTCCAAATGCACAAGTTATAGCCAAAACAAGTCAGCCCAAACTGTTGGGCTGAAACCAGCGAAAATGGGGCCCACCAAGCCCGAATTTTCTGGTTAGGGTTTTTTTAAACCTGTGTTTTTCTTGACGGCTACGTTTCTAAGAGAAACATGACTTTTGGCTAACTTTGGACAATTGTTTGAAGGGTCAAACGGACTCGGATTGACGAGCCGTTTTTTTCTACGCGTTCACCGTTGAACCCTCTTTGATTTGGTAGGTTGTACCAACATTGAAGCTCAACGGTGAGGGAGTTAAAATTCGAAGAAGTTTGCCCTTTGTGAAAGGCAAACTAACTTGATTTAATTAATCCCAAATTAATAGTCTTACCTCGGTTGTGGAGAAAAGGGGAGAGTCAGCCGCCTCTACAAATAGAGGCCCTCCCCCTTCCTCATAACTCGTCCCAAGCTCTAGATCTGAGCGGTTCTCGTAAATGTTGAAGCACGCTCGGATCTAAGCGTAAATTAATATTTCTCTATCTCCCTATATTTCTGCCTTGCTCCTAAGGGCTCTAGCAAAGCCGCGAAGGAGTTCGGATTCAGATCCAAAATCTAGGCAGAGGTTTCACTCGCGTGAAACTTTCTTCAGCGCGTGGTTGGCTCGGCGACACGGGATTGATCGCCTCGGGATGCGGAGCGGTTCGAGGAGCGGTTCGGAGAGCGGTTCGAGGAGCGGCTCGGCGTGGGACGGGAGCAGCTCGGAAGACGGTGCGGAACATCTCGCCTGCTACAGGGTTGAGATTCCGGGTATGTGTTTATTAGCATTAGTTTAATTTAATCGCAATAGGCTAGATCCTTCTTGGGATGGTCAGACCCATCCCAAGTCGGCATATATCTTGGTTTAGGGTCTTGGACCTTAGGGTCACATGTTAATTAGATTAACATGTTTATTTTTCCGCTGTTTTTCTGTCTATGTTCCGTCCGACTTAGGACGTGCATAGAGTTTTTGTGCCCTAAGGGTCCCGGAAAACCCTTCAGGAACTATAATGACATGCATACTTTCTTTAATGTACCATGAATGATGAACCTGGCAATTAACTTGACACATGGGATTGTGGTAGTCCAAATGTCGTAGAGGGCATGTAAGTGACTAGATCCACATTACGACTTTACCTTCATTCACACTAAATGGAGGAAAGTAACTTGATCATCGTCCAAGGGAAGGGGTCGGTAAGTAGCACCACAAAGGGCTACGATGGTAGTGTGCATTTTAGACACACATTGTGCCCTCGGACATGGACTTGTCACTAGAACACGTGTTTATCAAGTATTTCTTTAATATCTTATACAATCTTTTCATCACATGTTGCAAATGCTATTAAATGTTCTAACTGCTATTAAATCTTGCACATATCATGCTTTTACTTATGTCTCTTTTACATTTATATACTTTCCTATTGTGGGGAAATACTTGCCAAGCGAGCCTCGCTGACGGGCATTTCATTTTGTGTTGTTTAATGAAATGCCCATCAAATCTTGAGAGCGAGTTTACTTAGGACCCTGATGTGGAGATCGAGCCAGTGCTCGAGGCTACCTTGAGTTTCAGGCCATTGAAGACCTGAAGACTAGGGTATTTATTACCTTCACGTCAGTACTATTGAGTTGTACTATTGTTGAGATTTGTGTGTTTTGTTATTAGGCCATGCTAGGCCTATGGATGTATCTTAATTCCAGACGCTTTGATTTTTTACTAATGTCATTCAGGCTGTTTCTTAAGTAATTATGAAAGGACCTACAGTTTTATATCATAGACGCTTAGTGTGTTTAAACCAAGGCGGAATAGAAAAAAAAGAGAATATATATTCTTAGCCATTGTCCTCACGGGACATAGTGTGGGCCCCACCTTTATCCCATGCGGCATGTCACATGGGTTTCTCCAACAAAAATTTCCATCTTCCCCTTAATTACAGTTTGCCACTCCCTTAATAAAAACCAAAAACCACCCCCAAACACATTAAATTGCATTTTACCCCCGCACAATTCACACACACACACACACACACACACACACTTTTTTCTTTTTGGCCCCTTTGCTTCCCCCCGATTATTTTACCAACCCCTGTGCACTATGTGCACCGGGGGGTGTGTGGGTGGGTGGGTAAAAGAATCCTAGGGCGCCTCCTTAAATTAAATCTAAGGAGGTGCACTTATTTTCTCTCATCTCCCACATTTTTAAATTTTTTTTTCATGGGTTTGTTGTTCATCTCATGGATGATTAACACACCAAATTTCAAAGCATTCCAAAAACTTTTTGTGCCCTCATCTACCCCTTGCAACTTCATGGGGTTTTCAGCACGTTTTTAGACCGTTGAAGTTGTAAGGGGTAGATGGGGCTCAAAAAGTATTGGAATCCCTTGAAATTTGATATGTTGATCATACTTGAAGTGAACAACAATCCCATGAAACAAACGTCCAAAAAAATTGTGGGAAATGTGGGAAAATGGGATCGCCTCCTTAGATTTCATCTAAGGAGGCACCCTAGATCACTTTTTCCATATATATATATATATATATATATATATATATATATATATATATATATATATATATATATATATATATATATATGTATGTATATATATATATATACACACACACACACACACACACACACACACACACACACACAAGTCATAACCCGTGCCCGTGGGCACGGTTCATTTAAGATTTTCCCCCGTGAAATGTTTGATCCCCAAAAAATGATTTCCAACCACAAAATTTAAAAGAACAACAAATTAGTGTAAAAATATTTAGCGGCACAGACGCCTTCGGCGTGGGCGCCTTCGGCGCGGGCGCCTTCGGCGCGGAACAACAAATTCGACACATGTGCCTTCGACACGGAACAACAAAGCATAAAAAAATTTAGCTGGCACATTCGTCGCTGAACAACAGACTTGGCACTGGCGCATTCGTCGCAGAACAACAAATTAGCGTAAAAAAATTTAGTGAGCAACTTCGGCGCGGAACAAAAAAATTAGCGTAAAAAAATTTAATGCCTTCGTCGCGGAACAACAAATTCGACACGGGCGCCTTCGGTGCGGAACAACAAAATAGAGCTAACAAATTTAGCGAGCGTCGTCAGCACGAAACAACAAATTTGACGCAGGTGCCTTTGACATGGAACAACAAATTTAGCGTGGGCTCCTTCGACGCAGAACAACAAATTAACGTAAAAAAATTTAGCGGGCGCCTTCGGCGCGGAACAACAAATTAGCGTAAAAAATATTTGGCGCCTTCGGCAAGGGTGCCCAAAGGATTAAATCCCTTTGGTTTTCCTAGTGTTGTTTAATCTTGGTTGACATCGGGATTAAATCCCAACCATGGGTTTGACAGTAAGATTAAATCATCGTTCCCCTTATTTCAAAAAGAAAGATATGTATTTGCATCAAATTCAAAAAAATACATATGTCAACCCTTCAACTATTCCTTTTTACACCAATTAATACAAACAAATTTGCAAGTGTTGCCCAGCTTGCTTCTGCTCATATTCTGCTTTCCTGCATGACTGTAAGAGCAATTCGTATTAAAGGGATACCAGAAATTTCGTGCCAATAACGATCTAAATCCTTTTTACATAGTTCCTGCAACAGATTACATCCAAAGATCGCCAACATCTGCAGAGAGATTAGAAATTTGGAAGGCGCGACAGGTGCTAAAGCTTGGTGCGCAAGTTGTAAAGAATCAATCCACAACTTGCAATAAAAAAGGGGGGGAAAGGATCAACATTTCACAGGTTAAAAGATAGAACGTACCTAAAAATATAATGTAACCGCAAAGTTCACACCACCAGTAGTTCAAAAGTTGTCGGTTGACGCAGTGAAAATGTAGCATTTGTTTCGGGAGACCACCAAAAATCAAGGAGTTTACAACTTCCAAAACATCACCAGCACAAAGAAAGAGTAGAAGCCATAAAATTATCAGAATTCTCTTATTTGAAAACCAAGCAAATCATAGAAATAATACCATACACAAAGCTCTCCAAATCGCACGTACAGGCTTAAGTTACATTTCCATTCGATTACAGTTATTTACATACGTAATTGCAAATCCAATTTCATGAGCCGATCCAACCTAGGGTATATGCTTAAATACATATGTTCCAATAAATTAACCTTAGTCGCCCAGGATGACTATGTATTTCCATAGAATCATTAGCTTGGAATACCATATGCGAGATGAATCTACAATAGAGAGATGATGCTTTATCAGGTCCTAGAATAATGAACATCAACTGAATAGAATATATGGAAAGAACTTAAATGCAATGAACCTGAGGCGACAAGACTCTGTTGAAGAATTTATGGATCCTTCTGATTCCTTCTCTTCTCTCTTGCAAGCATTCTCAGCTTGGAACTCTATTTCACCCACTTCTTCTCCTCCTACATGGGTAACATCTGGTTCTTCAACGATGACATTAAAATCATTGGCATTACCCTACACGTGGCTCTTTGTTGTTTCCATAATCACCTCATAGTCCTTGAAATCATTGGATGCATTCTCCTGAAATAATCAGTAATTATATAAAGTCTAACAGACACCAGGTCTGAGTGATTAGTTCTAAAAAAGTAACTAAATTTTCCTCTGAATTATAACAAAGACCAGACCTTTGTTGCAAAGAGATGCAATTGTAACAACTGTCATGCTTCACAAATAGATAGTAAAATAGGAAACATTTTGGGAGGATATTATATGATTACATCTGCATATTTTCTTCACCCGCATCATCTAATTGTTGCGTTCTCTCACCTGTCTCGGCTTACTATGACTTCTGCTCTTCTATTAGATTTGCAGGCAGAGCAGCATCTGTGATCGATTGTACAGAAGAATGCTCAATTATTTCTGCACCCTCCTCAATTTTCTAACCATCTCCTTGAACAAATGATTCATCTTCTTCTTCAGGGACATGGGTAGTTCCATTCTAACAAATTTTGCTCGGTGTATATTGTACAGATTCCTCTAATAGTATAAACCACATGGCATTAAACAGGATGCGACCCAGTAGAAGAATGCACTACTAATGCCGTTAATGGAAATTTTCAAAATTTAATAATGAATTATTACCCATTTATTCGGAACCGCTCATTAACTCAATCATGTGAGGAGATGTGAACAGCCCACTCCAAAACCCATAATTTCTCAAAATTGATTCGGAACATGCAAGATGAACACTACAAAAATATTAACATTAACAACAATAACCTAAAAATTAACACAAATTCAGGAAAAAAACTGTGCATCATTTACCTCCAGCATAATGCCGACATATACGATTCCACTGATGGTGCATGAATGGGACATTTCATCGAGCAGGATGTAAGCTTCCTTTTAAAAAATTAAAACACACATAATATGTACATGATGAAATTAACTCCAACCTTCTCCCCAATATCAAGATTCATGACGACACCTCTACAAAAATAAATATGCATCAGAATTAGACAGTAATTCTTAAAAACTTGAAAAAGGGCAAAAGAACAAAAGCCTGCAATAGAACTTATGTTTGGACTGCAGGGTACATTGAGGTGAGCTTGTGAGCGACTCTGAGCGCAAAGAGATAGAGGAGGTAGTCCTACTTGGGGAAAGAGACGCTTAATTAAAGATGATCAAATGTTGTCCAAGGTAAATATTGGGAGATACCTCTCGTGAGCATAGCATTGTTCAAAAGAATTAGCAATCGTGCATAATCCAGATATATACGATTCCACCGATGGTGCGTGAATGTGACATTTGATTGATCAGGTTGAAAGCTTTATTAAAAAAAATTAAAACACACATAATATGTACATGTGATTGTTGAAATTAACTCTAACCTTCTCCCTAATATCAATATTGGTGATGATACCTGTACAAAAACAAATATATGTCACAATTAGACTTCATTTTTAAAAACGTGGATAAGAGCAAAAGACAAAAGCCATAAACAAAACTTACGTTTGGACTGCATGGTAAATTGAGGTGAGCTTGTGAGAGACTATGAGCATTAGAGGATGTAGTCCTGCTTCGGGGGGAGGGGGTTTGATACGGTACTCAAATTTGTAGCGGCGCTTAGCGATCTTGACAAAGAGGCCACGCTTATGCTGGATGAAGTCAAAAAAATGAAAAAGGTGAGAGTTTTGGAGCTGTATTTTTTGGGGGAGATAGAGATAGAGAGAGTTCAGTTTTACCCCCCTAAATTTCAAAGTTTTGGATTTCTCCCCAACATGTTTCCCTCTAAAATTTAAGATTCCCCCCCTAAATTTAAGATTTTCCCCATCGAAAGCAAAAATGAAGCAATAAAGCCCAAAATTAATACAAATCAAAGAAAAAAGGGCCGTCAAAACAATGTCAGCATTGTGTAAAGCATAATGGATGAAAAATCATGTTTATGTTTAGATACATGGACGATATAATGAGACCCTTCTAGTTCACCATCAGCATTTATATTTATGTTTAGATACACTACTATTTTTTGACTGTTTCAATTCAAGAATCCAATCCTCAAAAGTTGACCGATAATACATGTCCAAAATAAAATTAGGAGCTTTGTCTCAAGCCATGACCATAAAAGGAGGCATTGGCTTCATGTAATGTGTTCTATATGTTGAAGGATACTCTCTCACAGTGGCAAAAGAGTCTACATAATGAACATTCTTCCAACTCTAGAGATTATGGTAACACCTGAAGTTAAGAGGTAACTGTCCGATGCAGACATGACATAAGAATCATTCTTTGACAAAGCAATACATGCAGCTGATTCCTCGGGATTGCTATCATTTGTGTCATTGGTCATAAAAATACCATTTGCTGGCTGCCACAGCTGAGGTACTACAGAGGCAGTAGACTAAAAAAAGGAAAACAGGTCTTAGTTAAGCAAACTGCGCAGAATGAATTGTGTTCTACAACTGAGACAGATGCTAACCTTGCCATGTGGATTTCTTTCAGTGCGATGCCATTTCCACAGTTTATGGGTTGCATTCGAAGCAAGAGCTAAGACGGCCAATCCAGAATTTGTATACAACAATCGAAGAACAACCTGCAAGTATATATAAAACATTCTGAATAATCATGATATATATAGCAGCGAAGACATGTTACAATAATTAATGGGTGTTAATTACAATCAACTTCTTCATTGCTTGCGATCTTTTCGTATGATTCTAAAAGAAATTTTATAACATGATAGATGATCTCCAAATAGCAGGCTTGTTCCATTTGGGCATGTTCTAACATTCAAAAATTAAAAATTGACTCAATATGACCAAATGTATTGATAGCTTAATCCATATGTTTTATGTTCCATATATAAGGATACAATCTTCACAAAATACGTAATCAGAATAGGATATTTGTAGTATTATACATAAAAAACAAATCTTTAGCCTCAATCGACCAAAATAATCAAAAACAAAGATTGAATGCCGTTTGAATTCATCTAGATTTGAAGTAAGGGACTAAAATCTAATATTCAACTAAAACAAATAAAATGCATTGTAATTTGAAAATGCATAAAAAAAGCAAGATCAAAGCTGAGATCAGATTAAAGATGAGATCGAACAAAAAATATAATTCGACTAAAACAAATAAAAGAATCAAAACTGACATCGGACGTTAAGATCCTCACAGGTAATCTCTTTTCTTGTTAAAAGTCTCGGTGTAACAACCTTGGGGACAACCTTTAGTCGTATAGATGTAACAACCTTGACTTTATGTGTATCAAAACAACCCAGAGTGCAGGATGCCATCATCAATACACATTTGATCAATCCTGCAGGTCATGGATGATAGCCAGAGTGCATCGCTTTTGGCAAAGGCTTGCATCGATCTGCATATCCCCAAACCAAAGAAAACATATAATTATTCCATTACCACAAATTTATGCCCATTACAAACTCTTGTACCACAGAGGATCTCCAGAAGCAAACCTCACCCTTGTAGTTTAAACCCTCACTAAATTAACCAAATATTTCATATTAAAATAACAAAAGGCTAAGTTTTTAAACAAACCACTTTGTGTTTCTCCTCTGGCCAAATTCCAACATCAGATCTGATGCCAAGTTCCAAGCTAAAAGTTCCAATTTTCTATAAGTTCACGTCAACCAAACAAAGCCTACAACATAAAAAATCTCTTCAAGAATTAAAACATAATTTAGCTTACTTGAGCATCAGGGTCTTGAGCATAAGTGACTTCAACATGGCCGGAAAGTTTGAAGCCAGTAAATACGTTGATAAGCAAGCATCTACTGTGTGCTTTGAAAGCTATGACCTCAACTTGAAAAATCTTCAACCAATCTTCAAGTTATTTTCACACTTTTACTTTTCTTTTCTTTTTCCTTGTTATTTTCTTCTGTCTGGGCCAGAGCACCATCAGGTGGCCCCTCAGAAATTCAGCTTTAACATCTATGTATAATCAATAGATGTATTCACTTCATAGTGAATGTCAAAATTTCATTAAGAATCAAAAGATTAACACAACCTATCGCCTTAATCTGGGTTTGATTCCGGCAAAATTAATAAGGTGGCACAACCAAGCATTAACACAAACCAAGAATTAATCTATTGCATTAACACAAACCAAGAATCAACCAAAATTAATAAGGTGGCACAACCAAGCATTAACACAAACCAAGAATCAAACTCATTCCGACAACCAAGCATTAACACAAACTATCGCATTAAGAAATTTTTCATGTGTGGCACAAAACCATCGGGATAACTTCGCCTAAAAAACCTATGAACGCCAGAATTTTTGTTCAAACCCATCAAAATAAATTAATAAGATGGAAAGCTGACTCTCCCCCAATCATCAAAGACAAAGAAAAGAAAGTTCCTCTAAATAATGTGTTGGTTGCACCTATATCTTGTGACTACTCCCATCTTTACCAATTGATCTTGTGACTACTCCCATCTTGTATCAATTTTAAACTGAAGTGTCTACTTGCATTGGCTTTTCATCTTAAGTTTGTATTATCCGGGGAAAGTGACGCTAAGAAATTTTGAATAAAAAGATTGTGGACATAAAAAAGAGAACTTTTTGTCCAAAGTCTTAGAATTAAAGTATCAATAAAGTGGTAGTGCATAATAGTGCATAATTGGATACATGCAAGAAATTTGTACACCGATCTCCAAAAGTTTTCATGTCTATATATGCATATGTCTGTCATCAAAGAAAACATACCTGGAGCTCTGAAGCATAATTGATATAGTCGAAAGGCAGGAACTCATCGTCTGCATGCCTTAATGCAAATAATCCCCAAATGCTTGCCACTATAAGAGGAAGAAGAGAAACATAATCAGACTTCATACTTGTTTGAGCATAGAAGCCAACATTTGAAATGTTCTATCAATGGGAGCTATTATTTTGGGCGAAAAAAATACCACAGGTTATGCAACTGTCATTTCAAGAGTATACCATGGGACAATGCAACTTTGTTATTTGTCGAAAGCAAACATGATTGCCATGTGGGTGGGGATGGATGTAGTTTGGCTGGGGAGTGTGTGGGTGTGGAAACACGCCATCTTATTATGAAAGCTATATGTACATATGTTGTCTTTGAACCATATACTAAGAAAAGGATGCAGAGAGCATGCTAACCAACCAAGATCCTCACAATGGTATTGATCTGTGCCTCGAAGATAGCAATTACCATATTTTCCAAAAAAATATTTACACATGGGATGCATGGACATATCTTTTAAAAAATTGACATGGAAAGCCTTGTGGTTTCAGTGAAAAAAACCTTACACATGCCATATGATATGACATGTTTCTTTCAAAATCAATGAAATTAGATATTATGTTGACTATGGTTAGAAAACACAGGCTGCTTTGATTGCATTCTAATACATAAAGCATAGCTAGTTGTGTAAGCACTCAATAAGCATAGCTTTATAATCAATGAAGCTTTAAAGAATATGCTAATCCTTAAAGATATTGTTGGGGACTCCTATATTTCTTCTTCCATTGCCTTTACAGAACATCAATAAGCTGAGAGTATTTTATGCTACCAATATCATCAAGCAATCAATTTTGGATTTAAAATAAATAGATAAAAAGGGCATACCTTTATAATCAACCACAACTATGTCTTGCTTATAATCATGAGATCAATGCTGGGAACTAACTAATGAAGTGGTTGATTCTTATTGCACAAATCTGTACAAAGAAACATCAGTACAATGCCAGCATGTCCAAAACAATTTGATGTACATGAGTCACATTCAAAGAGGATCATAAATTGCATTTCTTCAAACATCTTTTTCATATAAAAATATACAAAAACATATTATCTTCCTTACAACCCAAAATTAATCTTGCAAATTACATTGTAAGCTATAAAGAATATGCTAATCCTTAAAGATATTGCTGGTGCCTCCTATATTTAAAGAATATGCAAATTACATTGTATGGGCGTCCATGCACATATTCACAAAAGAGAGGAGAAGGCAAGCATGTAGATCAAAAGAGTAGTTATAGGACAACATTGTTATATTGTAACCAAATGTCAAATGCTTACAGCTTTCTCTGATGCTTACACATGTTTCAGCTGGAGGAATTATGCTATGGGCAAAGGGCATGGATTCCCAACTACGATAATAAGCGAAAAAACTCACAGTATTTTGCCTACCAAAAAAAGAAGAAACAAAAAATCTAACTGAACTCTTCTTAAACATGTTTTCCCAATTCCACTTTATTCACAAACCGTATCCAGAAAGAAATCCCAATATAATTCAAGGTGAGAAGAGAGTAGTATGAATTGTATCCGCATATCTCATTAAGATTGTCAAGTCACTCTTGATACATGTGAGAAATAGATGACAATCAACACCATGTACATATTTTACATTGCAGCAGGTTAGTTTAGAATATTTTAAATCATATAAACATTTCAAAACGTTTGCCTGGCAAGTCCAAGCTGTAATTTCAAGCAAATAACTCAACAACTACTCAATAATTTCAAGCTGCATTAGGGACAAAAGTTACATGTTTGGTGGATCATGAAGTAGAACGGACTCGATCTTGAGATTGTAGAGCTTGGATTTGTCACCGTGGATCGATCAGAACTTGTTGAGGGTTTGCTCAATGGCGATGACGGAGTCGTCGTACCCACAGTCTCAATTTCTACCCACAGTCTCAATTTCAAGAAAAATTGTAATTTACAGCAGATATCTCAACTACTACTCAACAATTTCAAGCAGCATGGGGGAAAAGGTTACCTTTTGGACTCGATCTTGGGGAAAAAATTATCTCAACAACTAAACAATAATCTTAACTACTATCTCAACTATTACTCAACTATTATTTGTATATGAAATCCTACAGTCTTCCTA
The DNA here is from genome assembly GCA_030789695.1 of Scilla litardierei. Classification (NCBI taxonomy): domain Eukaryota; kingdom Viridiplantae; phylum Streptophyta; class Magnoliopsida; order Asparagales; family Asparagaceae; genus Scilla; species Scilla litardierei. The sequence goes on from CM061134.1 coordinate 45,420,975, forward strand.
TAAACATGTTAGCACCTCGCCATATAGAAGCGACAGGATCAATCACAGGCAGTGCTTTTTATCGCTAGTCCAGATTCCTCTTCCTTGCTTTGTTGATGCCTTGTTGGGAAAACATGTATGCCAGATTGTTACAGGAACATCTGGTTGTCTAACTTGATATCAATCTACACATCACTAGGTGTATAATTTTATTATAACTGAAAATTTACACATACAGACCGTACAGTCCCCTCCTTGCAAGTAAACTCAAAACGACAACTGCTTATTAGAGAGAGAGCGAAAGAGTAAATCTCTAGCACGTAACAAACAGAAGATCCATGATACCCATTTGTTCATGAAGAAGTAATGGCTGCAACGTCGATAATTTCCTCTTAAACACAGAAAAGATGGGCAAAAAAACATGTAAAACAACACAAAAATAGCTTTCTGACATGAATTATTTCTATAGAAAAAATTGGTGACCCAAATCAATTGAAAGAAAAAGAAATAGCATAGACAAAGGAATCCTGATGGAGATCAGGACATACACGCTAGTTCTTGTACCTATAACCATCAACATCATAGTCAAGCTGAGGGGGGGGAACAAAAGAACCACATGACCATGTGTTATGATTACTACACAATATAAAGTCTGATAACAAATCCCATCTAGACACTGAACAAACTTTAGCAACAAAATGGACCCAAAAGAAATAACACCGATAAAACATTATAACAAAATTCTTACTCATTTCAAGCTGAAATTTATCACATGATACTACTCCCAGATGAATTAAAAGTAGCATATTGAACTGATTTTGCAGTGGATGATACTATGCCGACGGATGGTTTCCAGCTAAATCAGCAATTGCCCATTTACTACCTAAAGCCCAAAATCCTGCTACAACCCTTCGATGGATGTGAGAGAGGGAGTCTTTGTGTGAAAGAGCTTTGCTTGATGGGTCTGTTGTGCAGAGAAAAAGGAGAAAGGTTGAAGATCCATGAAACACACATAAAACATATGCTCATTTGTTGTTCCCCAACTTAATATGCAAGCTTAATTTCAATGTCCCTTCAAGCACAATATGCAAGCTCATTTTCTCTGGTACCATCAATTTCATGGCCTACCTCATTCATGCCCTACCAACTCTAGTTAGCTTTGAGGTTTACATGTACAATATGATGAATAAAGTTAGTATGATAAAATTCAGAAAAACAACAAATGATGGCATAAAAGTAAGTGAACTGGTCAGTAGCGATAAACATCAGGAGGCACTAAGCAAACAATTCTGACCAAATAGTGGTGGCATAAAAGTACTGATGGGTTGTGATAAACATCAATCAAACAGTTCTGACCAAAGAGACCAAACTTCAAGCACACGTGAGAGAGAAAAGGTTCGGAGTATTTGGACGTGTGCAACACAGATAGAGAAAAATGTTGGTTAAGAAAAAATGGAAGCAATCTAGTGGAATGAGCTACTTGGACTAACGTTTGTCTTTAAAAAATTGATTAAGAAGCAAAGGTAGAATATGGTGGTAGATATTCAATGATACGAATGGTCCTCAATATAGATGAATCACCAAAAATATTATCAAGTCACCAGACTGAAAAAGAAAATGTTCAAGCTACATTGTCTAATAGTTTAACGACTGGTTTTTGTATGATTGGATTATCAGTGTGTTTTGCTTGTGATGGTGGGTTCTCTCCTTGTGTAGTTTCCATTTCCATAGTTCTCGCTTTCATTCATCTCGTTGAGATTTCCTAGCTTTCGTTTTCATTCCTTTCGATGTGATCTTCTAGGTTCTTCCTTAGAATCATTGAACTCGGAGTAAGTCACTCGTGACGAGCTTCATATCGATCATATCTTAGAGTATAAATCGATCCTAGAAGCCATAGAAATCTTCCCGAAGCTTCGCGCTTCGAATCGGCACTTTTCGTGCACGTTAGTTGGTTCAAGAAGATCAACCGACCGACTAGATTCCAATCTAGTCGGTCAGGAAATCAACTGGAACCCACTAGTTCATTCAATCAATTATTCAGGAGTTACTGTTTATCTTTAGTCGGTCTAAGAACATCTTTCGACCGACTAGATGCTAAACTAGTCGGTCAGGAATCCTTCTCAGACCGACTAACTCTCATTTCCATGATCTCTCTCAGAATTCAGCCTTTAGTCGGTCAATGAACACTCACCGACCGACTAGTTCTCAAACTAGTCGGTTGACAAGCCTTCACAGACTGACTAACTCATAGTCCAGTTTTCCTGAGCGAGCTACTGTTTACTCTTAGTCGGTCTGCGTTGATCGACCGACCGACTAGATCCTCAATTAGTCGGTCACCAATCCTTCTTTGATCGACTAATCAGCCCAGGAAACCCTAGTTTTGCCCTAGCCGCCACACTCTTCTATAAATACGCCCCAAACGTTTTCTTCTTCTTCCTCATCACCCCAAACCCTAATTTCTCCCCCATTGAGCCCCCTTCTTCCCCAAACCATTGATCCTTCATCCCAAGCTCATCCATCATCATCCAAACCCTCATTTCACATATCCTACCTCTCCTCAACCTCAAACCCTCATCAAATCCCCAAAAGCCTCATCCAAACCCATTTCTCCAGATTTCCCCCATTTCCAGATCTGAGCCGGATCGTTCTTCTGTCGCCATGGTTCTCGGCGTCGTTCCTCCGCTTCTTCACGGGTAGTATTCTTCCTCTAATAATCTCATAACCCACACTTGATATTTGTGAAACCCTAATAAAATGGATCATTAGAAATCGTAGGGTTCGATTGTGAATACGGATTAGTTACCATTCTAATGTTGTTTTTCCATGACAGTGATCCATTCCCGTAGATAACAAATTTGTGTGATGTGCCTACGTTGATCGTTCTCCTCGGTGCCAGGCAAGTGAAACTTGCATCTTTTGATTTGGGCCATGTCTTATGCCATTTACCTTGCTTTAGCGTAAAAGAGACTAGACGGTGAAAGGATAGCCGTTTAGACGCCGTTGACCTAGCTTGACAACGAAGCTTGGTCCGTCACCTTCATCATGCTTGTATGTCACGTTTACTTTCCCTAAACGGTACACGTATTAACTGTTCATGTCATACATGCATCCTTAACTGCTATTGCATTTTGCCTGTCATGTTTAATTTAAATAAACGGTACGCGAATATCTGTTCATGTCATTGCATTTTGCCTGTCACGTTTAAATACAATTAACGGTACGCGTACTAACTGCTCATGTCATTGCATGCTTGAATACTCATCGTGATTGCGTAGCTTTGCTACATACTTGTACTATTTGTCCTGGCTAGGCATCCACCTTGCGTGGGCACGATCTTATGCCAAATACACTTTCTGGCTCGTGTTCTAGAGGACGAGCTCATCACAGCCTGAGGGCATAGGGCGCTCGTTGAGTGATCCCTTGTACTTGAAACCAGCCTGCTGGCAGAGGGCACTCGTTGAGTGATCCCTGGTACTTGTACTTGTTACTTGACAATACTTGTCACACTTACCACTTGTACTTGTCTGTGTTTTACTTGTAAAACTTGTTATCCATGACATACTCGTGACTTGCTACTTGTACTTGTCACTTCCATACTATACTTGCCCTGCCATGCATCATACTATAACTGCTAGGTTGTTAGTTTACCTTTCTTTCAGTTTCCTTGCACAAGTCTTTCCAGACTTGCTGACATGTGCCCCTCTCTCTTTTGGGTGTCACATGTTAGACCCAGAGCCAGAGCTTTGTTGCAGGGGATATGGTGTTGCTGATGCTGCTGTTTGCTGTGGTGGTGAGTGGACACCAGGGGCCTGTCTTGAAGACCGCTCGTGTTCACTTCTTTGTTTAGGTTTGCTGTTAGTTGTTGGTGCGTGGCACCTTTGTATGTATGTTATACCTTGTTGGCCATGTTTGGGCCTTAGACTCTTTTTCCTTTAGCCTGGTGGTTTTTCTGTGATATTGTAATTCATTCAATGGATATTCAGAGATTTCTCTTTTGTCTCTCTCCTTTATTATTATTGTTGTTTCGTTTGCGTTGCAAGGACCTGCCATATGATAATTTATACGCTTATCAGACTTGGAGTTTCACAGCTTCAAGTTTGTGCGGACCTTCTCACGTCTCGCCTCCACATTTTTGGGAAGCGGGGCGTGACAAATAGAATCTCACAAAGCTAGCAATGGGTTCTATTTTGCTGAAAATAAAAGTTAAAAAAGGTGTTCATAATTAGCACACCAAGTCAAACTGATCGTCTGATAGCTATCTATATCACTTTTCAATGTATGCATTAAGTGCTGCTATATTACTAAACATTCTGAGACATCACATTGAAATAAACTATAGTATTGGCACACACAACACAATCGAGTGAAAGTTGAAAAATAAATGATATTAATTAAAGTAAGATAATTGTTGAGTTGGTGCTCACCTCCCTACCAATGATAGCAATGGCATGTGCTGTCAGAAGCCATCACACTTCTCCCACAACAGAGACATCCAACTGCTTTCTGCACAGTAAAACTAATGCCGCCACAACCATAATCATCATAAAACAAATCAGCTGAAATTTTCAAAAAAGAAAACTGTTTGAACATAAGAAAAATTAGATACATCATTTAATCCCCCAACAGCTTGAAATGAAAGGAGAAAGAAAACATTATCAGCTACGGGATCCAAGAATGCTCCGAAAACCATTCCTAGTTGCATCTGACATATGAAACCGATAACACAATGTCATTTTAATCTACATTACACAATTCACATGTGAATGCCATATAAAGACCTGCGACACATAGTTCACACACCTTTTTAGCAAGATATCCATCAAGCCAGTCTGTAATTGCCGCATCAATAAAAATGATTGTAGTAGCTGTTATTGCCCACCAGCCATTTAGGTAGAAACATATTGACATGAATGAGCATGTTAGCCTCGGACACGTACATAATTATCTCCAGACAAAAAATCCATTTAAAAGTTCAGTTACTAAACAAAATTTTTAACATCACCGTTTTTCATACATGTTGGTTTATAGGTGTTGCAAATATAACCTACAATGTCTTTTCATGAGCAAAAAATTGTTTAAATTTAATATGCTTACGTATACAGGAGTAAAGTATTTGTGTTATGCAATAACATAACTGAGTAAAATTTTGTTAACCACAATGTGCATTTTTTAACCAAAAAACTATATGAATTTTGCATCATGGAGTTTATAACAAATGTGGAGTTTATAACAGAAATTCGAAACCAAATTTGGAGTTCTGTTATAAACTCCATGAGACCATTGTTATAAACTCCATGAAACCACAATGTGTATATGCAAATATGCTGCTTTCACCAAAATTGAGGGAAGAAATGTGCACACAATATAACATTCACCAAAAAGATTCTGACCAATAAATTTATATGAATTTCTGATGAACATGATGTACAACAAACACATAATACTAACATTCACCAAAATGATTCTGAACAACGCCTTGATGATGAATAGGATGCACGACTTAAAGTATCTGGCTTACTTGCTGATTATCATCTCGGTAAAAAAAATTTAACTTTCGTACATTGCAATACCTTAACATGTCACAAACCAGTCTTCTAAATCCCTAGATCTCGCTCGTTCAAAAAGCTAAGCAAAGTAAACAAATGAATGTGTGGTATTAAACATTAACAGCCTCCCCCACCCACACAAAAGAAATGATGAAGCTTTCCCGCATTCCATTACCACAATGTGTATAATCTTTCTATCACAATTCTTTGTATTCAAAGAATAACACATTACCCATAACAATTCCCAAATCAAGCATTAAAAATAACTATATTGAAATACATCAAGCAGTACGCTTCTGTCTATCCTAATTCTTTGTTTTAAAAAAATAACAGATTACGTGTAACAATTATTATATGGTTGTGTATGCATAAAATTATTTCAAGCAAAAACTACATATATATGGTTGTGTATGCATCTCGTGAATCAGACTCTTCAAACATACTAATTGATAGTAATCCAACCACCTACGATTCTTTTTTGTTGTTGGTAATTTAGATAACAACGGCTATTTCTATAGCAAAAAAACAGTAACAATGCAACATTGTGTTCACAAAGATGCAATCTTTGCACCGAAATCCAAATAGATGATCATCCAAAAAAACTACATTTCAAAGGTAAAAACAACAGAGCCAATATAAATTTCAACGAAGATCAGTAGAGCAACATAGATCGATTTTTTTTCAGAACTAATGATCAATAATGCCACATGCCGCACTTTCTGCAATGGAAGAAATTATTCGTCTCACCAACTCTACAGATTACGCACCCGTCATAATGATCATGCCCCTCCTTAGAAGTACCCTCCTATATTCACCCAACAATTGTTACCAACTTGCATAGCCTAAAATCAAATCAACTCATCTCTCAATATAATTCACAAATATCAAGCAAACAAACTGAAATTCAAAATTAAAAAATTACCGGCTGCTCACACCAAAAAAATCACCTGCAAAATCATTAAAACTAATAAATAAATTGAGAATCATACAAACGAATCTATATTCAAGACAATAATGAGATCCAATATCTCTCACCTTCTTCATATGGTGCCTGCAGAGGATCACCTGAAACCACACTTTTGCTTGCACCGAATACAAAGACGTACATGAAAATAAGAGATCTGAATATATAAAAAGCAAATCAGATCATGAGTATGATGTTGATAAATCAGATCGAGGATCATCAGATCGATCTGTGAAATTAGGTTGAGGAGGGTTTGAGGGTTTTACCTGCATCGGTGAAATTAGGGGTTCGATGAGATGCACTGCCAACTGAGGGTTTGAGGGTTTGCGTGTGCCGAGGTTGAGGAGGGTTTGATGGTTTGAGGGCCATACCAAATTGAGGTTGTGTGTGATCTGGGTTGAGTGTTTGATGGATGATACACAAGGATGAAGATGCTGGAGATGAAGAGGCTAGAGATTTGATGATGAAGATGTTTTTTTGTGCGTGATCTGGGTTCAAGAGGCTGGAGGTTTGATTTTCCCCCAAAAATTTTGGGTTCCCCCCTTTTTTCCCCCCTTTTTTCTCTACTGCGGGTCATTGTTTTTCCAAGACACTCTTGCCTGAGGGGCCCATGCGCATCTCTGAGCCCGTCAGCGTGAATCTAGGATTTTCTGGGTGACTGGGGCAAAATTCAAAAGTTTTCCCCCCAAATTCAAACTTCAAACTTTATCTTCCCCCCAAAACATTGTCCTAGTCATCAAACTTTATCATTTATCCAATTTCTCATATCCAATTTCTCATATCTTATCCAATTTCTCTTATCTTATACAACAACTCTTAACAACATCCCTCATATATACCCAATTTCTCATCTCTTATCTAAAACTCATATCCAAAAACCCATGATAACATCCCTGTTTTATAATATAGATATATATGAGAAAAAGGGATATGAGCATTCGGTGTAGGAAATTTCCTACATCGTCCTCCTAAAACTTCAATTTCCAATCTTTTTTCCAATAATCACCACCGTTCATCTTGATGTACTTATCATGGATGATGAACACACACACACACACACACACACACACACACACATACAATATATATATATATACAATATATATAGGGTAAAGTGTTCCTAGGGTGACTCCTTAGATTAAATCTAAGGAGTCGCCCCCATTTTCTCCCATCGCCCACAATTTGTTTTCAAATTATTTTTCATAGCATTGTTGGTCACATCATGGATGATCAACATACCAAAAATCAAGTCATTCCAATACTTTAAAAGCCCTCATCTATCCCTTACAACTTCAACGGTCTGAAAACGTGCTGAAAAACACATAAAGTTGCAAGGAGTAGATGAGGGCTCTAAAAGTATTGGAATGACTTGATTTTTGGTAAGTTGATCATCCATGAGGTGAACAACAATCATAAGAAAACAAATTTCAAAAAAGATTGTGGGAGATGGGAGAAAATGGGGGCGACTCCTTAGATTGAATCTAAGGAGTCACCCTAGGAACACTTTACCCATATATATATATACAATATATATATATATATATATACACACACACACAATATATATATATATATACAATATATATTATATACAATATATATATACTAGTCATTACCCGTGCCCATAGGGCACTGTTTATTTAATGGCTGAGTTTTTCCCCCACAAATTTCAAGTTCCCCCAAATTTCAAGTTTTCCCACAAAATTTCAAGTTTCCCTCCAAATTTAAGTTTTTTCCCAAAATTTAAGTCCCCCCAAAATTGTCATTGCCACCTAGGACAACATTGCCACGTAGGACAAAGCTTTGTCTTAGTAGGATAAGATTCAACATCTTCACAGGACTGGGAAACAATGGTCGGAAGGGGGAGAATAAAAAGTGTGGGTGCCAATATCTCTTGTCCAATTTCTCTTGATAACATCCTTATTTTATAGAATAGATATCTCTTGTCCAATTTCTCTTGTCCAATTTCTCTTGATAACATCCCTCTTTTATAATATAGATATCTCTTATCCAATTTCTCTTGTCCAATATCTCTTGTCCAATTTCTCTTGATAACATCCCTCTTTTATAATATAGATATCTCTTATCCAATATCTCTTGTCCAATTTCTCTTGTCCAATTTCTCTTGATAACATCCCTCTTTTATAATATAGATATCTCTTATCCAATATCTCTTGTCCACTATCTCTTGTCCAATTTCTCTTGATAACATCCCTCTTTTATAATATAGATATCTCTTATCCAATTTCTCTTGTCCACTATCTCTTGTCCAATTTCTCTTGATAACATCCCTCTTTTATAATATAGATATCTCTTATCCAATTTCTCTTGTCCAATATCTCTTGTCCAATATCTCTTGATAACATCCCTCTTTTATAATATATATATCTCTTATCCAATTTCTCTTGTCCAATATCTCTTGTCCAATTTCTCTTGATAACATCCCTCTTTTATAATATATATATATTGTATATATACAATATATATATATATTGTATATATACAATATATATATATATATATATATTGTATATATATATATATATATATATATATATATTGTATATATATATTGTATATATACAATATATATATATATATATATTGTATATATACAATATATATATATATTGTATATATACAATATATATATACAATATATATATACAATATATATATATATATATATACAATATATATATATATATATATATATATATATATAATACGCTCTCCTTGTTTTAATCATACCGCAGACCCGTTCGCGTTCTCGCTCCCAAGTATAATGGTAAGCGGGGCGTGATAGACATTCTCTCATACATTCTTAGACAACCTAATATTCTTACACTGGTATTTGCTCCACCTAAACATTACATTTCCTCTACAACTCGGCGCAATAACTATCGATTTATCTCCCAACAGATCGTGCATATTTACCCCGAGCCTCATTGAGTCATTATCTGACTTAAGTATAAGAGGGGATTAGGTTGGATCCCAGATCCGATCCTCTCTAACGAGCTTATACTGTTGCAGGAAGCTGAAGGTAGCCCGAAGACAGCTCGGACCAAGCTCCATTAGCTCGGAGTGAGGTCTATTCATCTAGGGTTAACTCGCTCGGTCCCTAATGAGCTGCCAGCGTCATTCCACGTCAGCACAACCCTATCGTCGTCAAGGATCATCCAACAATATCGATGATGAGAAAACATCCATAAACAGTTTCTATCCATTGTTTCCAATTGAATCCAGCTGCAACGTCTAAGTAAGTATCTATTATACAAATGGGAGCATTTCCCTAAGGCTGTGTCCTTTAAGACAAACGTGGGCACCACCCTCATGTGGCAAGGGGGGATGTGTGCCATATGTGAATGGTGGGGCCTACTTGGGGGTGCGTTGGGGGGGGGGGGGGGGGGGGGGGGGGGTCTGTGTTTTAGGGTGAGGAGTGGATAACGCAAACAAAAGCCCCTTTTATCACTGATGATACACGCACACACGTCTGTCCCTTCTTTTGGTTGTGTTCGTGTCCCGTCTCTTCCCTTTGACACACACATCCACTCTTCTCACACCTTTTCGGTTGCGTGCATTCGCCACACCCTTTTCGTGGGGGGGTTTTTTTTTGGTGTCGTGCACTCTCTAGACGAGTTATTTCTAGTCTTTTATGTTAGACATTGTTTGTTGTAATTTGTGATTTAATATCTTTTATTTAGGTAGGTGGAATGGGTTAAGTGGTCCCAAGACTGGTAGTAGAGACTAGAGGGGGTTGGTCGACTTTGAAGTTTGAAGTGAGTCAAGTGAACATAGAAAGACAGAAAGAAGAAGACCACGGCCTCTTGACTCAAACCAAATGCGATTTTTCCAATTTTAAACTTTCATCTTTTTCGTTGTGAGATAATGCATACTACACGAGTCCATGATGATACCATTTCTCTCATATCCCCCTGCCGACACGGTGCGAAGTGGGCCTTAATGAATAGGCCCAATAAAAACGTGTCTCTGTAGAGACCATGAGTGGGCCTTAATGGGCTCGACGAGGACAATTTGATTTCCGAGATGGAGCGTTATACAAATGGGCATGTTGTCCATGTTACAGATCAAGACGTGATGGCCATTATCTCATTGGGCTGAACCATACATATAGCTAGAAAGTGACATTGGCCACACACAATTTGAGGCATGCTACTGCGCAGTATTTACATATTTTGTGAAACTAATCTCAAATGGATCAATTGGTGTCATGATCACGCCTTCAATTACATCGAGGATGACCCCCCCATCGCAATGCCAGACATGAGCAGTTAGACTTGTCGACGCCGTGTCTCTCTACGCCTCTTTCAATTGCCATTCTGAGGGTCTCCGTCAATCAATGACTTATTCACTTCCCGTATGTTCGTATTTTGGCACGACATGCGTACATATCATGTATTTCACTTCAAAGCCGGCATCCCAAGTCACATGTATATTCAAATTTTAGACGATGCATGCAGAGACAAACTTAAGAAGTCAGAGATGCAAGAAGATCTATTCAGACTACATAATATTCCTGCGCAAATAGGCACAATGTTGCGAATGACGCAGTGTTAATTAGTTATTGCTCGCTATCCAATATTCATGCTAGCCAACAAATGACTGACTGGGACCGCCGTGCTGCAGTCAAATGTCGTGGGATCGAATTTGTTATCACCGAGGGATGAAAGGAAAGACAAACAGGAACGAGACAAACAAACGGCACCAACACACACACAGGGCTTTGAGCATATCCCTGAGTTATTATATGTTATAGCATTGGATATGGTGAAAAAGAGAGAACTATCTCCCAAGAAGAGAGAGGGCCGGGGTGGCAATTGACAACACTGGGAACCAAGTAGGCAACTGTGCAGCGATGGGCACCCTCATCTTATATACATACGGGCCCCCCCATGCGTTCATGAATTATGCTCATTAACTGGAGATCATCATCCTGATCAGTCCCAGCCTTCCCTGCTTAATATCTTCAGTGACCCCTGCTGCATGGACTCGATCGGGTGACGTGACACGATCATAGCCGTGAATACATATATATACGAAGGGCCAAAAGCCTGATGGGTATTCTTTTTAAAAATTTTAAGAAAATGTCTAGGCCAATCAGAGTTTTGGGCTTGTCGATTCTTGGGTTGATTAACATTGTTCATCTCGAATATCATGCTCGCTCTGATCCCCATTGTGCCGCGTATCGATCATTTGCACCGCAGGATTCGGTTGTTCCCGGGTTAGGACCACAAAACTCTAGGGGACCGCGCGGTGGCCTGAGATCACATGGCCCCGGCCATCCCTGTCGGCTGCGGCCGCGATCGGGTCGGCATCGCATTTGATACCGAAAGTGTATGGATCTGACTAGCAGTAGCCAGCATGAGAGCCTTCAATAATTCAAGCAAGCAAGCGTCTTTGTCGAGCCCGACCCACTTACACCTGACCCCTCTTCAATCCATCTTTTCATCATGGAGCTAATCAAAAGGCACTTGGTCCTCTCTATGTGACTTCTCTTTCCTTGCTTTCTTAAAATTCTCTCTTTTTATCATAGGACTACAAGAAAAAAGAGAGGTGCCAGCAGCCGCGTTGATGGTTAGTCACTTTAAACCATCATTTATGAAAGAAGGGGGAAAAATGGATGGTAGGGGCCATGTCAATGTTCAGAAGGTTCAGATCAGAAGAATGCTGCTTGTTTTCTTTAAGGTTATCTCTCTTTCTCTTCATCCAGTGAGGCAGAAATTGACTAACTCTAGGGTGAGATGCTGGCTCATGTCATATCTAGCCAATTTAGATGGTTAAAATTATGGAGCCCGATCCACACAAACATAATAACGTGCATCATATATACGAGACTTTTCATATACGATGATATGTCGCGTTACACAATGTAACTATTTGTACTATATGAAGAAGAATGTGTGACTTTATCGTATATGAAAGAGATCTCTTATATATCATATGATACCCATATATTATTCTAATAATGGATATCATATGACATACGAGGCTTAATCTCGTTGTGACACTTGATCCTTTTTTGGATGTTAGTTTTTGTTGGAGCCCAGGCGCGATGTCCATTTTTGAATGTGAGTTTTTTTTTTTGACATATATTAGGGATTTGGAGCAACTTTCATGATTGTTCCCTATGTGGCAATGCCAAATGATAATGTAAGCAGAGCAGAGACTGTCTGAACTCTCTGTTTCATTAAATGTTGAAATGTCGACGACTAGTCCACTGGAATTCCTATGGAGCAAACTGCTGCTGCTGCTGCGTTGGTCAATAATCAGCTCGCTTTTTTGGCCACTGAGCTACCGGCTAGTACGTACGCACGACAAGAAATGGGTCGCAACTTGAAACTAAAACAAAATGATCACATGACGCCGCTGTTCAGTGTACAGCCAGGAGTTTTTCTTGGGTTTTGCTAATTGCATCGCATAGTTTGCGGTGCAGTGCACCTTTGATATTTTTTTTAAAAAATATGAAAAAGAAATAGGTACACTGTGTTATGAATCAACTCCTGGGGGAGGTACCCCCAGCCCTTTATTTATAGGCATGGTAGGAGAGTAGATACATCAAATACATAGATATGAGCGTATCTCTAAGATACCCGCAATCCTAACCGACTCTGGTTATTTCCATTCACAACACTCCCCCTTATCCAGCCATTGGTGTGGACTCCGCTCAAGAGTACTTCGGGATTCTGAGCGTAATAAGAGTCTCACATGGGGTGGATACTTCGGGATCCTGAGTTGGTGAGGTTTGCCTTGTTAAAACCTTTAGCTATGGAAAAACCAGTGGGAAAAACCATAGTTAAGGAAAAAGAGTGCAAACGCTCTTTAACTCCCCCTGATTTGTACAAGTGACTCTGCTCATGAATACTTCTGGATTCTGAGCGTCACTGAGGGGTGGATACTTCAGGATCCAGAGTTGATGTGATTTGCCTCGTTAAAACCTTTGGCTATGGAAAACCCAGTGGGAAAAACCATAGCTAAGGGAAAAGAGTACAAATTCTGTCAACTCCCCCTGATCTGCAAAAGCCCTTAGGCTTTCAGATCTCGTAGGCTTATCTCATCACTCCTATTTACAATATTCCGAAAATGTACACAGATTACGAATTTTATCACCATCAAGCAGCTGCTGAATCCAGAAACTCTGAAGAGGTTGCTAAGTTTCGTCGCCTCTGATGTGGTCTTCAGACTATATGGTCAGCTCCACAGAACCAGCCTCTATCCCAGTCGTCATTGGGATGTGATGTACCACCAGGCGCCCTCAAATACACCATTGGTGTGATTCTGGAATGGTGAGGATCTCGGAATGATAGGATGATGTTGCCTTCATAAGTTGCTTTGCAGATCTGCAGGAATGGCCATCCCACTGTGGGTACCCGTTCTGTGATTTCTGAGCATAGGGACTGGACCTGAAACCTGCATTTGCATAAACATTGGAGGATGCTACTACATTTTGTAAGTCCAAATATTTCGACCCTTGGAGGAAGCGCAGAAGGCTTAACTCAGGCCTAATGGCCCTTTTTAGGTGCCAACTATCTCTGGCTAATGAGTTTACTGCAATTGCTATACCGGGACACATGCAGTTAGCCAGGAGTGCATGATTGCACTAAGATAATGGACTTTATGACCAGTTATATCCTCCCCCTCTTCCAGCGATCGGAAGGGTTTTTTTTGTTCATCCAGTAAGTGTACCACCGTAGGTGTACTTTGGATGACAATGGTCCTTTTAATTTCGCCAACGCACTTCTGGGCGTTTGTAACAGGATTCTATGAGCCATGACTTTATATTTGCCTAGGTCTTTTTATTTCATGTTTAAAAGTCAGGCTTGTACATTTATTTCGGTTTTCTCTTCAAGAGATCCGATGAGATGTTAGTTGTCTACAACTAAGATCTCTAATCCTGTTCTTTGCACAGATGCAAAGACAACCTTCAGTAGGAATCATTGACTTGTCAAGTGATTCTCTTGGTTGTACATTTATTTATACTTATTGTTTTTCTTGAATAGACGTCCCGAAGTCTATTTAGGCATTTTAAGGAAATGTGGAAATTATCTTTACAAGATATCCACGAAGGTATGCCTTCACAACATCCAATAACAGCATATCCAAAATTTTCCTTCGCCAAATCGTAAGGTATTCGCTTTTGATAACTTAGGGAGACTGATGCATCATTTATGAGACATGCTCATTTGAATTTGTTCGATCCCTAGTTTCAGCGAAATTTTCCTTGGGCTATAGGTTGTACCGTATAGCATACGATTTTGTATTTATTTTTCTTATGTTTGCAATACTTTGTTTTATCCACAGGTTTGACACCTTTTAGTGTCTGGACTTCAGGTCCGAACATTTCACGTTTCATAAGTGAGTCCAGCTCATCTTTTATTGCCACGTTCCACGTTTGGCCAATCTCTACGTTTGCCTTCTAGCAACGGAGTGTGGAACGATAATTTACAAACATCATCGCCATTGCGATGTATATGGCAATATGATAAGTGAATACATTGTCGACAATTTATGTTCTATCTGTCCAACACCTCTCCAGTACGTACAACATTTACTTAATTTCACTTTTTCCCGGCAATTCCTCTGCAGTGGATTCCGGGAAGGGTGATGGTGTGGACATGAGCTCATTGTCCTGTGGTAGTATTGTCTTAAGGTCTCCAGGAGTTTTTTTTTGTCCTAGGAGCCTGGTGGTCTGCCTCTTTTCTGTTGAGAATCAGCCACTTCTGCTGCTGGTGGATTGCATCCATTCTCGGGGATGTCAATCCTAGCTAGAGTTTTTGCAATAGGGATGTGTGATCTGACAATCTTCTGGTTGTCAATAAATGATTCCGGTAATTGGTAGACAGTGTTCTGTATGTGGAGGATCTTCGGGATCTCATCTACACATTGTATTGTTACCGGATCATAGTGGGTCAAACTTTTTGTATCCCACGTTATAATTTTCTTCGCGCCAGATTTTCTAGTATCTGGGCATATTTTTGGGAAACTCGTCTCATCGAAATCACAGTCTTCAAGATGTGCCTTAAATGCGTCCCCCGTTTGGGGTTCTAGGTATCTTATAAGTGAGGGTGAGTCAAACCCTGCATAGATACCTAGGCGACGTTGAGTACCATTTTGGTCCTCTTTGGTGGTGCAATGGGGATTTAAGACTGCGCGACCGAAGATTCTCAGATGAGAAATGTTCGGTGGCATTCCATATGCAAGTTGCATTGGAGACTCTGACCTCCAGAGGGTCTTATTTTCATTTACGATGCAGCATGCAGAGTTTGCATGTCCCCATGCATCCATAGGCAATCGGGATTTAATGGACGTTCAGTCCATTGGAGTCTACTTTTCAGTGACTCTGTGATCACTCCTTATTTTACACCCTTTTCCCGCATGTTTGCATGCCATTTTGATCGCCCAAATCATGTTTTTCACGATATATCGACGATATTGCGATGCTTTTCACGATTTGTTGTTTTTGTCGCATTTCAGGTGATTTGGCGCGATTAGGAGTGATCTCGAGATGCGCGTAATCTAGACGGCCACCGACGACCTCCCCGAGGGGTATTTTGCTGTTGGAGAGGAGCGGAAGAAGAATGGACGTCGCAGGAGCGACGAGGAGGCCAAAACAATCAGATTGGGCATTTTTTGTGTCCCACTCGGCCGAGTGGAGGAGCCACTCGGCCGACCAGCGAGACACTGCTCGGCCGACCCGTTCAGACACGATTTCCATGTGTACTCGGCCGAGCGACGGAGACCACATCGGCCGAGTGACGATACCACGTCCGCCCGAGTGGCGCCCAAACGAAGCCCCTTCAAAATATCGAAGTTTCTGTTTTTCGGCCACCTGAGCTTCAGAAGACCCACTCGGCCGAGTGGTAAATCCCGTCCGCCCGAGTGAAGTGAAGCCATCGGCCGAGTGACGACAACTCACTCGGTCGAGCCGCTCCCGAACTGAAGACCCCTGAAGCCCACGACTTACTGGAAAATGACAGGGTTTTCACTCGGCCGAGCGACTTTTGTCACTCGGCCGAGTGCGATGCGCTGCCTGTAGCGAAATTTGCGGAAAACAGGCTGTGCAGGGGCGTTTTGGTCAGGATTTTTAGACGATTTTTGGGGCTATTTAAGCTCTGTTTTTACCCTAGTTTTGGGGGCTATCTCTCAGATTTTTTGCAGCTTTTTGAGTCTACTTTTTAGCTTTATTAATTGTGATTGGAGAAGAGAAAAACTTGGATTTTTGTTGGATTAATTGAAGATCTACATTGGTTTGCATTTCTCTTCCCCAAAAACTCTATTTTTATTGTTTATATCATTGTTGTGATGAATTCCATTGCCTATTTCATTGATTATTTTTGTGCTATTGCTATGATTTGTGAGTAGTCTCCACGTCTCGGGGCGTGGGGATGAACCCTACAAGCCCTATTTCCTATTTGTGTTGAATTGGTAGAAATTGAGCTAGGATTGTTATTAGGGATTAGATTGGGATCGAATTACTACGGATAGCTAGGTATTCATATCAATTGGGATTTGCAAGAGATTGGATCCCAATTTGATAGGAAGCCCTAGAAATCCGAATTGGGTTGGAGTCGGATTTTCGAAGTATCGGTTTGCAAGAGATTGGACCGATACTAGGACCTCCGGTTGCAATTCCGTGCCGATACCCGTTTGCAAGAGATTGGACGGGTAGGAACTATCCTAATTTAGATTGTGGACTGAGTTTGCAAGAGATTGGGCTCGGTGCGCAATTGGACGATGATGTTGATCCTAATGCTAGCTTCCCTAGGCTAGGGTTTGCAAGAGATTGGACCCAAACCTAGGATAGCTACAGACCGGCAACAGCGCGAGAGCGTGAGCTTGGTTCCACATTTAGTTGCAACTAGTTCATCCAAATTCTCATTCTAGCGATTTTGATACCGGCGAACCACATTTATGAAATACGGTGAGTAGTGGGGATTCCCCTTTCCCTAGACGTTCTTTATTTGATTTGATATTTCGCAAATTTGTCTGACGATTGTGACAGGATCGCCCAAGGCAATTATCTCTGTTCCTAAATAGCCAGGTTGATCAGGAGCAAGCACGGTCATTCGTCCTCCCTGTGTTCGATACCCGCTCGCCACCACACCGTGCGCTTGCGGTAAAACTACAACCGTCGCCTCGGGACGTGTATCCGGGGCGCGATCAAGTTTTTGGCGCCGTTGCCGGGGAGGGCATTTTGACGGTGCTCGGCACCGACCACCCGGTTATTTCTTCTTACTTTCTTCCTTTACTTCCCTCTCTATCTTATCCTAACTTCATTCGTAGCCCTATTTGCATATTCTCCCCGTATTTTGCATAAGATCTTAACAGGGAGAATGGGGGATGCAATGCCAACAATAGAACTCAGTCGAGAAGACTATGACTCCTTCACAGACCTCCTTAAGGAGCTTGTCGACGAGGTCCACACTACCGGAGCATTTGCTATCAATATCAAGGACACCGACGAACAACTATTTGCTAGCTTTGTGATGGACCAAATCTCCCCGGAAGGGACTATCGGAGGCAATGTCAGAGTTGACGTGGTCGACGACAAATTGTATTTCGAAGACAATAGAGCAAATGTCGAAGAGCACTATGCTCCCGAAGAACCCTTCGAGCAAACCGACATTCAGGGTGTTACACTTTATGACGCTCACTCTTGTTTTTATGAATCGTCTGATGTGTTTCTTGATTCCAGGTACGAACTGGAGCAGAGTGAAGGTTTTGGCGATGCTAGCACTGAATCAGAGGGCGCCTACTTCGATGCCTCATCCTCACTAAGTAGCGAGTCCGACTCGTCACAAGAAAGCATGCCACCTGAACATGAGCTAAACCCGGATGACGAGGAAGAAGCCGAATTCATGCGAGCTGATAAAGTGGAAGGAGCAGCGCCACCTGAGGTAGAGCTTAAACAATTACCGCCGAATCTAAGGTATGCCTTTTTGGGTAATAAATTGACTTTTTCGGTGATAGTCAATTCCCACCTTACACAAGATCAACTTGAAAAACTCCTAGACGTCCTTAGGAGCCACAAAGATGTCTTGGGATACACTATTTCCGATCTAAAAGGAATAAGCCCTAGGCTTTGCACGCATCGGATCCATTTGGAGGATACCGAAGCCACCTCCATAGAGCCTCAAAGGCGGTTGAACCCGAACATGAAGGAGGTGGTTAAAAAGGAAATCCTAAAATTGCTTGAAGCCGGTATAATTTATCCTATCTCTGACAGTAGATGGGTTAGCCCCGTCCACGTCGTCCCCAAGAAAGGAGGGATGACTGTCATAAAAAATGACAAAGGTGAACCAATATCCACGCGCACTGTCACGGGATGGCGAATGTGCATTGACTATAGGAGACTCAATAAAGCCACCCGAAAGGACCATTACCCATTGCCATTCATCGATCAAATGCTTGAACGCCTCGCGAACCATAAATACTTTTGCTATCTAGACGGGTATTCGGGTTTCTTCCAAATCCCTTTGCACGAAGATGACCAAGAAAAGACAACTTTCACTTGTCCCTATGGCACCAACGCATACCGTAGGATGCCGTTCGGCCTTTGTAATGCTCCCGCCACTTTTCAAAGATGTATGACATCCATATTTTTCGATTATATTGAAAATATTATGGAAGTTTTTATGGATGATTTCTCGGTTTACGGAAGTGAGTTTGACTCTTGCTTGGAAAATCTCACTAAAGTCTTAAAAAGGTGCCAACAAAACAATCTCACTCTCAATTGGGAGAAGTGTCACTTCATGGTCACGGAAGGTATAGTTCTCGGACATCTTGTTTCCTCAAGAGGAATCGAGGTAGATAAAGCTAAAATTGAGGTAATCGAAAAACTTCCTCCTCCTATTAATGTCAAGGGCATTAGAGGCTTCCTTGGTCACGCGGGGTTTTACCGCCGCTTCATTAAGGATTTCGCCTCGATTGCCCGACCACTTACTTCCTTACTCGCTAAAGATGTTCCTTTTGACTTTTCAGGAGAATGCTTGCAAGCTTTCAACACCTTGAAGGAAGCGCTAGTCTCAGCGCCCATCATTCAACCGCCGGATTGGAGCCTCCCTTTTGAGCTAATGTGCGATGCTAGCGACCAAGCCATTGGGGCGGTATTGGGACAAAGGAAAGATAGGAAGCTTCATGCGATATACTACGCAAGCAAGACATTGGATGACGCGCAGAAAAACTACACAACTACCGAAAAGGAGCTTCTAGCGGTCGTCTATTCCATAGAGAAGTTTCGCTCCTACCTCCTCGGTTCCAAGGTGATTGTCCACACCGACCATGCGGCATTGAAGTATCTTTTAAACAAGAAGGAGGCCAAACCCCGGTTGATTAGGTGGATACTCTTGTTGCAAGAATTCGACCTAGAGATCAGAGATAAGAAGGGTACAGACAATGTCGTGGCGGATCATTTATCTAGGCTCATTCGCGACAAGGAGGATGAGAGCTTACCTATTGACGACACATTTGTTGATGAGAGTCTATATGCGGTAAGGACCGAGGAAGTACCTTGGTACGCGGACTTCGTCAACTACTTGGCGTGCGGAATCAAACCGCATGGGATGTCCACGCAACAAAAGAGGAGATTTATGCATGAGGTCCGTAGCTATTTTTGGGAAGATCCTTACCTTTTCAAGATATGCAAAGATAGTGTCATTCGTAGGTGTGTTTCTAAAGAGGAGGCAACGTCTATCATTTTGCATTGCCACGGTCTACCATGCGGGGGACATCATGCCGCCTCTAAAACAACCGCTAAGATCTTGCAGAGCGGATTCTTCTGGCCCACAATGTTTAAAGACACCCACGCTTTTGTGAAGGGTTGCGATAGATGTCAACGGACCGGGAATATCTCCAAGCGCAATGAGATGCCGATGAGACCCATCCAGGAGATTGAGCTTTTTGATTGTTGGGGAGTAGACTTCATGGGGCCTTTTCCGTCGAGCAATGGCAACAAGTACATCCTATTGGCCGTTGACTATGTCTCCAAATGGGTGGAAGCTATTGCCACCCCTACTAATGATGCAAGGGTCGTCTCCAAATTCTTCAAGCAAAATATCTTTCCGCGCTTTGGAGTGCCGCGTACCTTGATAAGCGACGGGGGAAGCCACTTCATAGAGAACAAGTTTGAAGCCATGCTAAAGAAGTACGGGGTAAATCATAGAGTTGGAATGGCTTATCACCCCAGACAAGCGGCCAAGTAGAAGTCTCAAATAGAGAAATCAAGCAAATTCTCGAGAAAACCGTGGATCGGACTAGAAAGGATTGGTCAATGAAGTTAAACGATGCTCTATGGGCCTATCGCACGGCCTTTCGCACCCCCATCGGTACCACACCGTTCCGCCTAGTTTATGGGAAGGCTTGCCACTTGCCGGTAGAGTTGGAACACTGCGCATATTGGGCCATCAAGACCTTTAACTACGATTATAAGAGTGCGGCGGTGAGGCGACTCTTGGACATCAACGAACTTGATGAAATAAGGAGAGACGCCTATGAGAGCTCGAGAATTTACAAGGAAAGGACCAAGATTTTCCACGATGCCCGCATAACTGTCACGGACTTCAAGGTGGGAGACAAGGTCTTGCTCTACAATTCCCGACTCCGACTATTTCCCGGTAAGTTGAGGTCACGTTGGTCGGGAGCTTTCACCATCAAGCACATACAACCGGGAGGAGCTTTCGAGTTGGAAAGCAAGGATGGTACCACATTCAAAGTAAATGGTCAAAGGCTCAAGCACTATTCCGAGGGGATCCCGACGGGCGAAACCAATAGAGTATATTTGCTTAAAGAGCGGTCGGATGATCTCTCGGACCTCCTTGATGAGGTGATAGAGGAGGCGATTCCTCACTCAATTGGTGCCCTTTTTGATGAAGAATTTGATGAAGGCCCGGATTTAGGCCAAGATGAAAAGATTGAAGACGATTCCCCCGACTTCTCCGCTGATGAAGATGAAGGCGACGCTGATGTCGCGAGGATTCGAGAGCTCTGCAAGCTCTCGAAATTAAAGTCTCCAAAGAAAGCTCCGCCGGCACGGAAATCGGCATCGCCGGTTAAGCCGTTGACCGGGGCAAATGCTAGCTTGGGGGAGCCTCCCCCCAACACTATTCGAGATAGGAGACCACCGCGGGAGAACGCTACGCCGCCACGTTCGAATCCAAGCGCGCTCCCCGGCAAGTTTGACGGGTGCATCTCATATGCACCAAACATCCCGCATTGATTGAAAATTATAGGGGGTCGAGCTCACGACCTAAAACGAGCGCTTGTCGGGAGGCAACCCGACGGTTTTTGCTTTATTTTTACTTTTTCTTTATTTTCGTTTTTTTACACTTTTAGTGTTTTGAGTCATCCGACCAAAAATTTTGTGATAACGGGTCCTATTTTTCTTGACAGGAGAGAAGATAGGTAGATCATCATGAGGAGGATGAACGAGACGATGAGGAGCGCCCCAAGAAGGCGTTCGACGCTTAGGAGGAGCATGAAATCGACTGGAGGAAGAAAGACGGAGTTTAGAGCCAAAACGAAGACAAACAGCAGAACACAAGGCTCACTCGGCCGAGTATACTAGTCACTCGGCCGAGTCCAGAAGTTCGTCCGGCCGAGCCGCTCACGAACGAGGGAAGTCTGCTGTACCCAACTCTCTGTCTATTTTCCTCATTTCATTATAACTGCTACTCGGCCGAGTATATATATTCACTCGGCCGAGTAAAACGGATACCCTCCTAGGACGAGTCATGCCGAGTAGCTTGAGTCACTCGGCCGAATGGACTTACTCCGCTCGGCCGAGTCTGGCAAAGCCACTCGGCCGAAGCGATATCGGGGAGAAATTTTTATTTGCCTCGCTCGGCCGAGTGACCACGTCACTCGGCCGAGTCGTAACTTTTCTATATATAAGCTGAAGGGGGGCGCGGAATTCGAAAACGAAAACCCCCAAATTCTCGCCCGCGCCCCTTCAGCTCCCACGCCCGATTCCCCCTCGCTCGACCCTCACTCGCCCGACCGCCGCTGCCCCGCCGCCGCTCGCCCCGCCACCGCCGGCCGAGTCCGCCGACACCTCGCCCGAGTCGCCGGCGGCGGCCTTGTCTCCGATCACCTCCGGTTCGCTCGTTCTCACCATTTTCTTCTCTTTTTGCGTAGTTTTTGAGGATCCGTGTATTAATCGAACCCCTAACCCGAATCAATTCCCATATCTATCTGTTATACCCCTATTGCTCCATACATTTTGATTATTACTCGCTGATATCGCTTTTCCATGCGCAGGTTGCTTTTTGGAGCTTAGGGGAGCTCAGGGGAGCTTCTACGGGCTGTTTTGGATTTCGTGGAGGCGCGGACTTCGTACACTTCCACTGCTTAGCACTCGCGGCGTGTTTGGGTATACTCTTTCCACTCTTTGTGCACACGCCGCACTTTTCACTTTTCGGCGCGCGCTCGGGGCCGATATGCCGCCCCGGACACGGCCGCGGTCGACGAGAGCTTCCGCCAAGCGGAAGCGGTCGGACGAGCCCGGCCCCTCCCACTTGGTGGAGGACTCTCCTCCACCTTCCCCCACACACCCCGCACAGCCTGCAGGCTCCGTACACCCCGAACAGCCTGCAGCGCACCCACAGACCTCACAGCCTCTCCCTGCCGATCCACAGCCACCACCACCGGCTCCACTGGTCGGGCCGCTCGGGATTACGTTCCTAGACGATGCACACCGCGCCGTCTTCGACCGTATCTCCCAGCGCTCGATCGTACCCTCCAGGTTTGCACACCTCGCTGACCTAGGACGCCTGGGGGTACTTGAGGGGATACTCACGTTGTACGACAACGTGGGTTGGCGCGACTTCCTTCAGGTGTCGGTGGATACTTTTACCCGCCCGACACTTGAGGTTTTGAGTTCGATCGCCCGGACCGATGAGGGATGCTCATTCCGGTTCATGGATCGAGAGTGCCAGGTCACTCTCGATATGATGAGAGCATTTTTCTCATGGCCCGCCGTCCCCGGTGCCGATCGCGGTTACGGCCCTACCCACATCCCCCCACCTTCTTTCGACGCCGGTGCCTTCTGGGCCCGGATTACAGGCCACCACGCCGCCTTTGACCCTAGTAGGGCCAAGGCCTCGGCCATTGTCCACCCCTGCCTACGTATTGCCCAGCGCCTTATGGCGACCACCTTTCTGGCCAGATATGAGCCGGGCACGATGTCTACGCCAGAGCTCTACATGCTCTATGCGATGACACGTCCCAGAGCTCTATCTAGGGATGGACACGAGCTTGTCCACGCCGTCGTGATCGACATTGCGGCTTGGTTTCTAGACCGTATCATTGTGTCGGTGGGCGCTCGCTCACCGATATGCTGCGGCGGTCTGATCACCTTGCTTACCATGATGACCGGCGAGGACCTACCCGACGACCTGCGGCGAGTATCGGGCCCCACTTCTCTGTCGATAGACGTTATGGCCCGGATGAAGATGCTTCGTCCGCATGGTGAGCGTCACTGGGTCTGGTTGCACGGCCCCTATGGGGCCGATTACATGATTCTCCCGAGCCCTGCTCGGACTCTGATTGCACCAGCCCACGTTGACTGGATTCCGGCGATGGATGTCCTCATCCCCGCCGCCTACGTGCTCGAGGCCGAGGAGGCCGAGCAGGCCCACGCTGCCCACGCTGCCCCCGCAGACCCTGCTGCACACCCTGCCGAGCCTACTGCCGACCCTGTCGACCCTGTGGCCCCTCAGCCTGTTCCTGACGTTTCTGCTGCTCCTGACACTTCTGTCCCCACCTCTGCCAGTGTCGAGAGTACTTTTGCTGAGCCCACTTCCACCACTGTCACCACTTCCGAGGCTGTCACCACCACTCCCACTTCCGCCTCCGGCCCTTTGTCCGTGGAGCCTCTTTCCTCAGCACTCCCCGAGCGCCCACCGACCTTTGTCGAGAGTGGAGAGCCCTCGTTTGCCGCGGTCGTGGAGACCATGGCTAGCATGATCTCTGCTGGGATTGCGCCTTTTGGTCCACACACTTCCACCCCAGCGGGAGATTCCTCTGTCTCCACAGCCGCCGTATTCTCCGAGAGCGTCGTGGCGTCTGTCCACACTTCTGGGCCACTGACCTCTCTTGCCACCTCGTTGCCACCTTTGCACGCTTCTTTTGCTGCCGCTGCCTCCACTTCTCACCAGCCGGCGTCCCGGCCTCACACTGAGGCCAGGCCCACATTTGCTGGCGCGACACCTTTTGTCCCCTTCCCTGCTGAGCCCGTTACATACTCCACTCCCGTACGCCAGCCTCGCCCTGCGCAGCCTAGACCGGTGCGTCCCTCTGCACCACCCCCGCCCGACACTGTACTGCAGAGCATACGTGCTCTTGAGTTGGCGGTGAGTGGTCTTAGAGGAGACCTTAGGACCCTGTCCTCCACCGTCTCTACGATGGCTAGACGCTTCGAGCTGATCCCCCAGATCCACTACTGCCTTACACAGGTTCTGGAGCGTCTCCCACGCGTACCCCCGCCCACCCAGTAGGTTCCTACACACACTTCCACACACACTAGACCTGCTTCCACTTACACCCTCACCCCAGCTCAGCAGCCCACACCACCACCACCACCACCTCCGCCTCAGGACGGAGACGGCGCAGCACCACCTTCCTAGGCACCCTTGATGCCATCGATTCCTTTTGCCGTTGTGCTGCCCGTTTCTGCTGGGTCCTGATGTCTTTTTGTCCACCCCCCTCCCCTCACTTATTTTGGGTTTCTCATTTTGTCGTATATCTATATATCTTTTTTGGGAGAGAGGGAGAGCTTTTCGGTGACACATATATACTCGTATCACTCCTATCTGTGCATGCATCATATCCGCATCATATTTTCACTTCTTTATTTTTCCTTTTATTATCTTTTTTCTTTCCATCATGCATGCATCCTCACTTGCACCTCTCATTACTTGTCTCTCTGTGTGCCACACTTTGCACATTGAGGACACTGTGCCGTTTAGCTTGGGGGAGTGAGTCCTCACTTTCTTTTTCGTTTAGCCACCTTTATTTTCAGTTTTTCACACCGTTTTTTCACTTTTGCACTTATTTTTCATTATTTTTCCTTTATCTTGCCATGCATCACGTTTTTCTTATTTTCCTGTGTGCCGCATTGCATAGTTCTATTTTCCTTTTATCTTTACTTCTTTCCTTTTTCATCTCATGCTAGAGATGAATTTTCTGTGATGATGTCTACGTGGAGTTAGCTTATTCTATATGCATGCTATATTTGTCATGTCTTAGGTTTTATTTCTGATATCATATGCTATGACTTGCTTTGCATTTAGAAATAGTAACCCACACTTTTTTCCACATGAAAATGGATGAAGTTTTATTATTAGCTGAGCCTGAATATTCATATGTATGCTATCACAGAAAACACACCAAGATTCACGCATTGAATGCCTATATCTGGAGTACTGATTTCTTTTCCTATATCACTTCTATATGCATGAATTGTACACTTCACTTCAGGATGATTGAATGATGTTAGCTATGATATATCTGGATTAGTTAGCTTTTTTGTGATCGAAACTGAGTAGATTAGATTACCCTGCTGAAGTTGTCGTGCATGTCTTATAGAGTGAACTGAGAGTTACATTTATTTCTTTCTCCACAAATCTTGAACATCATTTCTCTACTTTTAAAATCATTGGTGAATTCCCCCCTTAGTGATTCTATTTTTATGGCATTTCCCCCGCTATTAATTCCTAGCTCCAAGTTTCTTATTCTAAAAAAAAAGAGAGAAGAATAAAAGAGAGAAAAACATTCTTGTATATCATTACCTCTTTCTGAGTTGGGATCATTGTGTATATATTGCTCTTTGCAAAAAAAAAAAGAGAAAAGAAATGGAGGAAAAATTCTCAATAAAATATCCCATCCCACTTTCTCTCTTCTTTCTCTTCTTTGCTTTTTGGAGCTATATGTATGAAAAATGGGGATTTAAATATTTTTTTATGCCACCACGCTTATAGATAAGCTTGGGGGAGGGGATCCATTGATGTGTGAGAGAGTGACTACTTGACATTGCACGACAACCTAGGCTAAGTAATATTCTATACTCGGTGAGATTGTTTCTAGCTTCACGAAATCCAGAAATCTAAGCCTAGCGTTCATTTCATGAAATCCAAACTTTTCCATTCTCTCTATTCTATAGTGTGATACTCTTATACTCCAGATAGAAAGCGTTCAATTGAAAAGTGTGTGGTCTGTGATTTGTATACCGCTTTAAATGATTCAGACGATGTTGATTTTAAAATCATTCCGTTTTTCATGATTATATCGTTGTTCGTGGGATTTCTATTTCTATTTGCACTATTATACTATGATATCAAAATAAGATTCTTTGACATGTATTTCTCATTCGGTGCATGCTATAAGAGTAAGTGAAACCCACGTCCTGAGAAAATGATCTAGCATCCTTCCTCTTCGCTTCTTTCTTTCTTTATTTTCATTTCGTTTTCATTCTTCTTCGTTTTTCTTTTTTTTTTCTCGTTTTTTTTCGCCGTTTTCTTTTTCCGAATCCACCGGGTTCGCCTTTTACTTATCTTCCTCGAGGACGAGTAAGAGGCAAGCTTGGGGGATTTTGATCACTCCTTATTTTACACCCTTTTCCCGCATGTTTGCATGCCATTTTGATCGCCCAAATCATGTTTTTCACGATATATCGACGATATTGCGATGCTTTTCACGATTTGTTGTTTTTGTCGCATTTCAGGTGATTTGGCGCGATTAGGAGTGATCTCGAGATGCGCGTAATCTAGACGGCCACCGACGACCTCCCCGAGGGGTATTTTGCTGTTGGAGAGGAGCGGAAGAAGAATGGACGTCGCAGGAGCGACGAGGAGGCCAAAACAATCAGATTGGGCATTTTTTGTGTCCCACTCGGCCGAGTGGAGGAGCCACTCGGCCGACCAGCGAGACACTGCTCGGCCGACCCGTTCAGACACGATTTCCATGTGTACTCGGCCGAGCGACGGAGACCACATCGGCCGAGTGACGATACCACGTCCGCCCGAGTGGCGCCCAGACGAAGCCCCTTCAAAATATCGAAGTTTCTGTTTTTCGGCCACCTGAGCTTCAGAAGACCCACTCGGCCGAGTGGTAAATCCCGTCCGCCCGAGTGAAGTGAAGCCATCGGCCGAGTGACGAAAACTCACTCGGCCGAGCCGCTCCCGAACTGAAGACCCCTGAAGCCCACGACTTACTGGAAAATGACAGGGTTTTCACTCGGCCGAGCGACTTTTGTCACTCGGCCGAGTGCGATGCGCTGCCTGTAGCGAAATTTGCGGAAAACAGGCTGTGCAGGGGCGTTTTGGTCAGGATTTTTAGACGATTTTTGGGGCTATTTAAGCTCTGTTTTTACCCTAGTTTTGGGGGCTATCTCTCAGATTTTTTGCAGATTTTTGAGTCTACTTTTTAGCTTTATTAATTGTGATTGGAGAAGAGAAAAACTTGGATTTTTGTTGGATTAATTGAAGATCTACATTGGTTTGCATTTCTCTTCCCCAAAAACTCTATTTTTATTGTTTATATCATTGTTGTGATGAATTCCATTGCCTATTTCATTGATTATTTTTGTGCTATTGCTATGATTTGTGAGTAGTCTCCACGTCTCGGGGCGTGGGGATGAACCCTACAAGCCCTATTTCCTATTTGTGTTGAATTGGTAGAAATTGAGCTAGGATTGTTATTAGGGATTAGATTGGGATCGAATTACTACGGATAGGTAGGTATTCATATCAATTGGGATTTGCAAGAGATTGGATCCCAATTTGATAGGAAGCCCTAGAAATCCGAATTGGGTTGGAGTCGGATTTTCGAAGTATCGGTTTGCAAGAGATTGGACCGATACTAGGACCTCCGGTTGCAATTCCGTGCCGATACCCGTTTGCAAGAGATTGGATGGGTAGGAACTATCCTAATTTAGATTGTGGACCGAGTTTGCAAGAGATTGGGCTCGGTGCGCAATTGGACGATGATGTTGATCCTAATGCTAGCTTCCCTAGGCTAGGGTTTGCAAGAGATTGGACCCAAACCTAGGATAGCTACAGACCGGCAACAGCGCGAGAGCGTGAGCTTGGTTCCACATTTAGTTGCAACTAGTTCATCCAAATTCTCATTCTAGCGATTTTGATACCGGCGAACCACATTTATGAAATACGGTGAGTAGTGGGGATTCCCCTTTCCCTAGACGTTCTTTATTTGATTTGATATTTCGCAAATTTGTCTGACGATTGTGACAGGATCGCCCAAGGCAATTATCTCTGTTCCTAAATAGCCAGGTTGATCAGGAGCAAGCACGGTCATTCGTCCTCCCTGTGTTCGATACCCGCTCGCCACCACACCGTGCGCTTGCGGTAAAACTACAACCGTCGCCTCGGGACGTGTATCCGGGGCGCGATCACTCTGCCGACCCATTTTGGGTATGAACATGCGGCACATGTATGTTCATTTTCAATTCCCGTTGATTGGCAGTACTCTTGAAAAGACTGGGAGGTATATTTCCCAACATTAACCAGACTTATTTACAACATTTTATTGTCTGGGAAATGTGCCCGCAATATTTTTATTTTTGTGCCAATAGCTTTGGAAAAGCTAAGTTGCGGGTCTGTAGTAGACACACGTACAAATATTCTGAGGATGCATTTATCAGTACAGTGAAGTTCTAAAATAGCCCACTAGGGGTGGTGGATTTTATCCACATCTATCTCCTTGTATTCTTTTTGAGGAAGCGTGGAGATTCTTTTTCAACTTATCATGGAGATGGCCTTGCAATTAGTTTTCCCTTATAGTAAGGGATGCGAGGGACTTTTTCCCTTTTTGAAGAATCTTCTGGTTCTTCAAGTCATACCCATAGGACAAGATGCGATGCATCATCACAAATCCAGGGTGGCCAAGTCCATCATGCCGGAGTAAAAACTCGGCTGATGTCGGGCACTTCAGGTGCTCCGTTTAATTCTGCTTCCTTTCTCCGAATCTTCGTATGGTGGAGGCCTATAAGGCTCTCAAAACGTTCAAGTGTGGATTTTACTCCTTTTTCTTGAGACGTTGCATACGGTAATTTTTTTTCATTTACATTTGCTGTTTCCAAGTGGAATCCGTTGAAACGGATGTCCTTGAAATTTAGAAAGTTTCTTTTGGAATTCGGAGAGATTAGTGCATCCTTTATTTTTGTGTCGTTTGGGGGGGCAACAGTGTTGCATTCCCTGGATCTTCAATATAGCCCTGATATTGGGCTTTGTATTGAAAGAGATCGTACGTGTTTATTGTCTACTAACTATTTATGAGAGCAGTTTCATCTAATCAAAGATGAATCGTTAGGCACATGAATATTCAGATAAACATTTTCATTTATTGTCTACTAAGCATTTTCATTCAGAACAAATTTCATAATTAAAATGCTCTCATAAATTATTTTCAAAACAAATTGCTAAGATAAAAATAAAGGCTAATCAAGCAAGTCATCATTTTCGAAGTTGTTAGCTGAAAACTTGACTAGAGCATCAGAGGTCATCAGGTTTGTTTCAGCTTTATTTTTCTTGTTCTCTTTATACAAATCCTGGAGGTGCTGCGAAGTTCGGCACATTTTGGACCATTGGCTTTTCATGCCACAATTATGGCACTGGTCTTCCCATTCCCTCTTGGGTGGGGGTGAATCATTTTTGTCATTTCTGTGCCACGTGAACTTCCGCTTACTTTCATTATTTCGCTGCTGCTGTACATTGCCCTTGGCATTTTTCTGTTGACCCACCCTTCTGTGGTCTTTTTTTTTCTTTTATTATCTCTCTTCTTTTTGAAGGAAGAGGAATGGTGAGCTTCTGGTAGGGGGGGGGGGGGCAGTGCCGGGAGGGCGCATATTGTGAGTGGAGAGAAGAAGCTCTCTGTTTTGCTCGGCCATGAGTAAACATGACAGCAGCTCGGAATACTTGGTGAACTTGCGTTCACGGTATTGCTGCATGAGTATCGCATCTTTTTCATGGAAGGACGTATACGTCTTTTCCAGCATGCGATTTTCTGAGACTTTTTCACCACACAACTTCAGGCGTGCGGTGATGCTAAAAAGTGCTGAGTTGTACTCAGCAATGGACTTTAAAGTCCTGTAGTCTCATGTTCTCCCACTCATATCGTGCTCTTGGGAGTATAACATCTTTCTGATGTTTATACCTGTCCTCAAGGGCAGTCCATAGCTCAAGTGGATCTTCGACCGTAAGGTATTCAGCCTTTAAGGTCTTGTCCACATGGCGGCGAATATAGGTGATGGCTTGCGCCTTCTCTATATCGCTAACATTTTCTTTTTCAGTCACAGCAGCGATGAGGGACTTTGCCCGCAGGTGAAACTTTACATCTAGCTGCCAGCTTAGATAGTTTCTACCTGATGCTTCCAGTACTTCGAAATTAACGCTTGCAATATTAGCCATTTATCTAGTAGAGCACAATCATGCATGAATTAATAATTAATCAGAGAAAACATTTTCATGCGGAGGCAATATTTAACGAAAAACTAAATGTGTGGATCAGCCAGTCCCACAAGAAAGAGTCCAAAAAAGTCCACAGTCCAAATTATACAAATTTGCAGCTTAAAGAAAATGAAAATACAACTTTGGAAACCCTGTGGGTCCCATATGATATCTCCATCTTCAAGTGTGGCCTCCGTCTCCATGGAAGTTGGTCTTCTTTCTTTGACATTTACATAAATTCCTCACTACAATTTCTCTCAAAAATAAAAGAAAAGTGCGGGAAATAAACTGTGGGACTAAACGACTGATCCAAAAAACCACATTTAGCAATTCATGCAGAAATATTGTGCTCATCAACATTTTCATCAGACATTTTCATCACAGGCATTTAATATTCGCAGAGATGGATAAATAATTTAAATACTTAATAATTATTGGACCACTGGGCAACGTCATACACCGTTAGGTTATGTTACTAACGGCAGAGCGGTCGCAGGATCTTCCTAATTATTAAGTTTTAAATACAATGCATAACCACACATATAATATCCAACAGAATATACCACAGATGCAAAGCATGTAAATATGATTTTTGCTGAAAAAATCATTACAATGCAAAGGTTGTAATTTGAATGGGTTTAATCAATTAAATTGATTAAGAGCCCAAAATTAACATTTTCTTTGTCAGAGGAAAAAGTTTTCCTCATCATCCCAAAAGCCCCCCCAAGAATCCCCCAAAAGTCCTCGCATGCTCGGTATTTGTCCCGTAATTTACCGTGATTTTTCACGAATATTTTGCCCTTAAATCCCCTTTTTAAATTAATTTTTAGGCTAACAAGTTGCCTTTTGAGGCGAGTTTATAGCCCTTTGCCTCCCCCATTTTTTTTTAAAGATAAACCAGCCTGCGGGCCTGAAGCCCGCAGTCGACCTATGGGCTTCAGGCCCATAGGCTTTTTTTTAAATCTGTGGGCCTGAAGCCCACAACAGGTCTGTGGGCTTTAGGCCCACAGACTCTGATTTTTTTTTGAATTCTGTGGGCCTGAAGCCCACAGATCTGCTGTGGGCTTCAGGCCCATAGATCTGGATATTTTTTTAAATTAAAATTCTAGGGTTTCATTGGGGGGGCCGGCGCCGCCGGGGCCGCCGCCCCCTGCAGGGGGCTTGGTGGGGGCCGCCCCCCCTGCAGGGGGGTGCGGCTGCGGGGGCCGCCCCCCTGCAGGGGGGAGCGGCCGGGGCTGCCCCCCTGTAGGGGGGCGCGGCCTCGGGGGCCGCCGCCCCCTGCAGGAGGGGCGGCGGGGGCCGCCCCCCTGCAGGGGGAGGCGGCCACGGGGGCCGCCGCCCCCTGCAGGGGCGACGGCGGGGGCCGCCCCCCTGCAGGGGGAGGCGGCCAGGGGGGGTTTTCCGGCGAGGGGTTTGGGGGGGTCCGGTGACGACTAGCCGCCGGAGGGTTCAAAATTAGGGTTTTTACCCTAATAATTGAGTTTTTGGGATGAAAAATCCGTCGTTTTCAAGGCGACGATGAATCCCCATGACGATATTGCGAGATCTAGGGGAGGGGCAATCATACGTATGATTAAAAATATCATTTTTAGTATTTTTACCTCTATATCCGTCCTCCGGATATAGCGACGGTTGCTCGAAGCCCTACGCGGATGACGACCCTTGATGGAGGAAGCCTTGCACCGCGCTCGTGGATCTCCCGTCTCGCCTTCGCCTTCGCCTTCGCAACGAACGGAAAAAAAATTTTGTGGAAAAAAGAAAATTTAGAGGCTCGTGCTGATAACGTGTTATGAATCAACTCCTGGGGGAGGAACCCACAGCCCTTTATTTATAGGCATGGTAGGAGAGTAGATACATCGAATACATAGATATTGGCGTATCTCTAAGATACCCGCAATCCTAACCGACTCTGGTTATTTCCATTCACAACACACTGCAAGTTATAACTGTTGCCGATTAATATTAAATTAGATAACGCTAATTTTAATCTTATGTAGATTTTCTTACACTATTCAACCTCATCTAGTGTTTATTTTTACACTTAGGCGTCCAAACATATATGTAAGTCTCTTTCTCTCTATATATCTGAGAGTGAAAAGTATGTGTGTATATACATAAATAAGTAGGTACATGCAAATGTACAAGAACTCTTCACGAGAAGCATACAACACATACAGACTTGGGATAGGCTGGGAGGCAATCACCAAGAGAATAATATGTATCATATGACAGATAGCCTTGTGGGCAAACAATAACATTTCTTTCCTTTCATATTTTATTTAATTGTTTGTTTTTTTAAAATTAGGGGAGAATGAATTTTTATACGATCACATATGTTAGTCTACTGTTATGATCACTGGTGACCCCTCTAATTTTTTCTGAACATTTTTTATTTTTAAGGCATAGTTAGAGCTCAGAGAGAGCTAAGCTTGTGATATGTATGTGGAGCCCTTAAAATAAAAGCCTCTCACCTAAAAAATACCATGCATGTACAAGCCATAAGTGGTGCTTTAAAAGAGAGAGAGAGAGAGAAAAATGATACTCCCTACGAAATCTCTGTGGGTAGTACTTTACAATCTGGGCGCATCTGTTTTAATTTTTTTTTCAAATCATTTTTTTGCATGTTCCTGTATATTTACACATTAATTTATTGTACAAGCAGAATATGTACAAGTGTGTATATCATCAATCTTTGCATTTAATTTCATTAAATCCATACAAGCACTATATCTCTATCCATGCAATAAATTAAATCATTCCATGTATTTGATTAATTTAAATCAATCCATGTAGTATAAATTATCTAAAACAAATAAATATATGACTTCGCATAAGAATAATATACATATACTCAAACAGCATTAAATTGGAAGAGAGGTTGTTTGCTGAGTATGATGGTATACTTTGCCAAGGAGGAGATGTTTAGGGCTCAGAAGTACTGGGTCGAGTGGCTGCTAAATGAGGATAGAAATATCAGATTTTTGCACACGTCCACGTTATTTCGCAGGCGGCATAATTGTATATCCATGTTGAAAGATGAAGCGGGGAATTGGGTTTTGGAGAAGCATGACTTACAATAGCATATAACAGAATTTTAAAAAGGGTTATTCCAGGAAGAAAGGGGTACTAGATTACTCATTTCTCATACACAGTGTCCGTCAATCTCTTCTTGTCAAGGTAGTTCTCTTGGGCGTCTGGTGGAGGAATCAGAAGTCCGAGACGCTCTCTTCCAAATGAAACCTTGATGTTACGACTAATTTGGACCAGCCCGAATTACAACGGCCCACGACCCAGCCTCAAAGGAGACGCCTACTAGAGAAGACGGGCCCGCCCGGAAGGGCCCACAGATGGGGCTGAAGGCCCAGCCACTCCACCCTCGGGGACACCCGACTAGCCCCCCATTCGGCCAGATTAACCGCCCATCGGAATCCGCGATCCCATAATGGCCATTAACGGACCCGTTAATGGGCCACCCCTCCACGACGCGCGAGTAGGAGGAGGCGGAGGCGGATTGTGGGGACGTGAAAGGAAGCGGGACGTGGGGCAATCGCGAGGAACCCTATAAGGGGAAGGCCAAGACGACGGAGAAAAAGATGGAGACTCAGGTAATCAACAGAGAGGTACTCCATCAACGACCTAGGCATTTGCCACCTCATTTCCTCCCTCCCCCAAACTCGAGCCGCCTGGGTTGACGTTCCGGCTTCCTTACAAGCCGGATCTCCCCCGCCGAGTATTCCTTCAGACCTTGATCTGACTTAGGCATCGGAGGGGATTTCGCCGGAACCTAGGTCCGACCTCCCTGACGAGTTTCCTCATCTGTCCAGGAAGAAGACATCCGAGGCGCCGAGGCTTCCCCTCAGCGTCGGGCGACCACCCCCATCGCAGTCGTCAGGTGGACGGCTGCTCAAACACCGACCCTCTTGCAAGGCACCGAGGCTACCCCTCGACGCGGATCCGACCGAGGCAGAGCGCGACCCAGCTGAGGCCGAGCGTGATCCACCAAGCCGAGGCTTCTCCTCAGCTCCCCGAAGGCAGAGGATCGACACAACCCGTGGACTCCCCCGTCTACGCCCGTCCCTCCTTCCACCCACACCGAGAGCACGAGGGGCTCGGCGATCCCATGGGACCCCCAAGTCGGCCCCTTGACCACGTTGACCATACAGCCGACGGTCAACGAACTGTGGTGAGAAAACACCCGTAAACATCTGGCGCCGTCTGTGGGAACGAACTAACACCCACGTCAAACCACCAAGATGGAACCCATCGGCAATGGCCTGGGGCGCATGCCACCCATCCCGGAGGAGGGCGCATACCACGCCCCCGTCAAGAACCCGAACGGTCGCGCCCCCGGAGAGACCGACGACGCTCTGCTGGCCACGTAGGGGCAACTCCGAGCCTACGCACAGGAGACCAACACCAACATCCGAACTTTAGTCGCGACGATTCAACAGCTCGTCAGCAGCACCGCCGAGGGTGGGGAGGGACATGCCTACCGCCAGGAAGAGAATTGCCGACCTCTTCGCTCCGCCGTGGTTGCTGACCAAGGAAAAGGAGTACATAACATGGAGCGGAGGTTCACCATGCCCGGTTTTTCCCCGGCACGGTCTCCCACTCCCACCGCATTCAGAGATGGAAATGGGAGGGACTCAGAGCGGACGGACGGCGTCTCGAGGACGGCCTCGTCCTCGCGCCCGGGATCGTCCAAACGTAGGCGGGATGATCACCGATCAGCAAGCGTCCGGTCTTACCAGAGTGGAGGCAGCCGACGAGTAAGGACGCACCACCAAAAGAGCCGGAAGGAGTGTTAACGCCGACCGAGTCCGGCACCCAAGATGACGAAGACCCAAGAGGAGGTCAAGCTTCCATCGCCCCCCCCCCCCGTTGCAGCCGAACGGCAAGGAAGCGGGCGAAGGGGAACGACCCGGGTGCATCAGCGGAGAACGATGCCCTCTGACTCGGAGGATAACCGAGGCGCGGATACCCTCGAACTTCAAGGTACCGACACTGGAGAAATAAAACGGCATCAGCGACCCCGCGAATCATGTGATGGACTACGAGGGGGTCATAGCGTTCCAGGGGGCCGA
Source organism: Scilla litardierei (assembly GCA_030789695.1). NCBI lineage: Eukaryota > Viridiplantae > Streptophyta > Magnoliopsida > Asparagales > Asparagaceae > Scilla > Scilla litardierei. The sequence continues at coordinate 45,457,024 of CM061134.1, forward strand.
TGACACCCTGCTCTGCCTGGGCTTCTACTCTACCCTACAGGGGGCCGCACGGACCTGGTACCTTAGCCTGCCCGGTCGGTCGATAGACAGCTTCGAGGAGCTCACCCAGCTGTTCTGCAAGCAATTTATGGCCGGACGGCAGGTAAGACCTGATTCGGAACACTTGTTCAATGTGGTACAGGGACCGGCCGAATCTCTGAGACACTTCATGCGTCGCTTTAATATGGAGCGATTTAGCGTGGATAGCTGCCCCGAGCTGGTTGTGAAGGTGGCCCTGAAGAAAGGTCTGCGACATAGGGGCTTGAAGAAATCGCTACACAGCGATCCTCCAAAGGACCTCGCCGGAATTATGGCCCGAGCAGAACGCTTCATGCTGACAGAAGAGGCCCTGGCCGTCGATGAGGGTAAGACCAGACGAGGAACCAAGTGCGACGAGAGCGAGCAGCGCGGCACGGAGGAGCATCGACAAGAGAAGAGGGCCAGAGGAAGACCACGGAGGGAAGAGCCCCGGCACGCCTCGGTGACCGCCGCCCCGGACGTGGTCCTAGCGCAAGCCCAGAAGGAGGGACATATAAACCGACCTCCCCCAAGGATGAAGAAAGGCGGGAGGTATGAAGAGAAGTACTGCAAGTACCACAAAGACAACAGCCACGATACCGACGACTGTTGGCATCTGAAGAAAGACATCGAGAAGCTGGTGAGTCGGGGGCACCTGAAAAACTTCGCCAACGACCCCGCCTCGGGAGAAGGAACGTCCAAACAGTAGGACAAGGGAAAAATGGTGAATGCGGTCCAGACGGTTACACGTATCATCGAGTGAGGGGATAGAGTAAACAGCCGCCACTTCGCCGGGGGAGGGCTACCCTGCCAGAACCTCCCCTGTCTTTTGTCGCCTTTTTCTTTTTCATTACTCCAAATGTATTGTCTCATGGAAATGAAGGCGTACACTGTCAGCGCAAATTCAATCACTTGTTTTGAGCAGACGATTCAGGACGATAGGAGGACTCAATCAAGGCAACCATGATTAACCATTAAGTAGGGAGGAAATCCATTCCCCAGAGAATATGCCAGCCGAGCCGATGGCCAGTCATAAGCCGAGGGGTACTTACCCCCGCGGACCGAGCGAAGCGCCCGATCATAAGGCTGGGGGCAACTCCCCCAACCGACGAGCACGACGACCGGTCATAAGCTGAGGGGTACTTACCCCCGCGGACCGAGCGAAGCACCCGCTCATAAGGCTGGGGGCAACTCCCCCAGCCGACGAGCATGACGGCCGGTCATAAGCCGAGGGGCACTCACCCCCGCGGACCGAGCAAACCGCCCGCTCGTAAGGCTGGGGGCAACTCCCCCAGCCGACGAGCACGACGACTGGTCCTAAGCCGAGGGGTACTTACCCCCGTGGGCCGAGCGAAGCGCCCGCTCGTAAGGCTGGAGGCAACTCCCCTAGCCGACGAGCACGACGGCCGGTCATAAGCCGAGGGGTACTTACCCCCGCGAACCGAGCGAAACACCCGCTCGTAAGGCTGGGGAAACTCCCCCAGCCGATGAGCACGACGGCCGGTCATAAGCCGAGGAGCACTCTCCCCCGCGGACCGAGCAAACCGCCCGCTCGTAAGGCTGGGGGAAACTCCCCCAGCCGACGAGCACGACGGCCGGTCCTAAGCCGAGGGGTACTTACCCCCGCGGACCGAGCGTAGCGGCCGCTCGTAAGGCGGGGGGCAACTCCCCCAGCCGAAGAGCATGAAAACCGGCCGCAAGCCGAGGGATGACCACCCTCGCGGACCGAGTGACCCACTCGCTTGCCAGGCTGAGGACAATCACCCTGACGGACAGAATCGGCAGGAAGAATGACGTCCCAAGCCAGACGAGCCCGGGACAACACCCCTAGACGAGGGCGACGTACGATGGTCGGATGGGAAAAATGGGCGATGCCCGTCCGGTCTAGGAACATGGAAGGTTATTTCAAGGGGGAGAATCCCCGAAGAAGAGACCAGTGGCGCAAGAAAAGCTGACTAGAAGAAATCGTTTTCATTAATGGTATGGGTTACATATCACTCAGCAACATCCTCTCAAGCACTGTTGTTGACAACAAAATTTGTCACCCAAGAAAAGAAAAAGAGGGACAAGATACAAGGGCTCTTCAGGGGTTTGGAGCGCGAGAGATAGCGTCATCCGGGGCCTCGCCTTGCTCCGAGCGGAGGGGATCCGCGTGTCCCGGTGGAGGGGGGATCGACTCCCGAGCGAGCTCCGCGAACAGCCGGAATGACTCCCCGACGACCTCCACTATGCGAGGGGTGAGGAGGTCCTCATAGGTCCCGAAGACCTCCCTCAGGACCGACGCAATCCTCGGCCTTATGGCTGTGTCGACGCCCTTCTCAGCCTCCTCGGTGAAACAGAGCCTCCGACGCAGCTCGGCGAGTTGGCCCCAGAGATCCGCCCTCTCCCGCCGGAACTTTTCTTCCGCCTCTCGGCCCAAGTCATGGACATCCACAAGATCTCTTTTGAGATCACATACCTGAGACTCGAGCTCATCGGTACAATGGCGTTGCTGCCGAGCTTCCATGCGGGCACCTTGAAGGGCTACCTCAGCTTCCCCAACCCGTGCGCATTCCCGATTTAAGGAATCCTCGAGGTTTCTCAATCGGGTTGCCCGGCATTGCGCCTCAACAGCCATCGCGGTGGCCTGCAAACAATATGTCGGTGGGTTATACCAAGGAAGATCGAAGGGCAGGGCAACTGTCCGAAATAGACAGGAATTTGAACCTGTTGGAGATGACAGACCAGATAGTCCGACAATATGTCCACGGGGGACATCTCCAAGAGGGAACGGTCCCCCGGAAGGACGGAATCCGCCACCGGTCGATTCGCCAAGGCCATATCAAGGGGCACCGAGTCCTCGGGGGGATCAGCGGGGCCCGCTAAGGCGCTCGGCAGGACGCAGCCAGCCCCCAAGACCGAAGGGGTAGCCGAGGGAGTGACGATGGCATGGGCGGCAGGGTCGATCGTGACGGTCAGCACAATTGCCTTGCCGGGATCCGTCGACGCGACAGAGGGAGCCGGAGAAGCGGCGCGTCCGCCATTCTTCCGTGACTTCTTCCCGTTGGGGCCAGCGGTAACTGGGGGAGAGCGCTTGCGACTCCCACCCACGGATGGCCGAGGAGCCGATCCGAAACCCTCAACAAGGAGGGGGTCGATCCCAGTGACTTCTCCTCTGGGGGACCCGGTGCGACCCGTGGGGGAGACTTGGCCTCAATCCTCCCCGAAGGAGGCTCGGACATGCACAACTCCTCGTCTACAGTGCGGCGAGGCGCCCGTCCAGAAGAACTCCCGCGGCCTCGGCGAGACCCCAGCCGAATAAGCTCATCAACATCATGGGTGAATTCACGGCCAGCCATCCCTGCGAGAGGAAGCGAAATCAGGGTGAGCCAGAGGGTGAACGGAAGGAAGGGAGACAACCTACCGGGGGACCACAGAGTGCACTTAAGAAGCAGGTCATCCAGCAAAGGCCAGACCGACCTCTCTTCAAGAGAAAGTGACGACAGGAGGCGTACCGCGGCCCGCTCGGCCTCAGATAAGGTTACCGCCCTGTCGGTTTGTTGCGAACTCCCCCAACCTGTCAAGATCACCGAGACCCGGGGAAAGACAACGAAAACAAAGCTACAGTCCCAGTTCCCCGACCAATGGGGCAGACTGAGCAGGCACACCCGCCCCGCACGGGCCCGGAGGTGCAGCCAAGATCCGAGGCCAACCGTCTGGATCCGGTAAAAGTGAAAGAGGAGAGGGAGAGACGGCTCCAGGCCATGAGCGATACAGAGCATAATGAACTCGGTCAGCACCGCGACAGAGGATGGCGTCAGCTGGCACATGGAGACTTTCAAGGAATCCGTGAATTGAATGATAAAAGGATGGAGGGGGAAGCGGAGCCCCAGATGGAACATCTCGACGTAGACGACGACCTTGTTACTCTGCGGAAAGTAGATCCGCTCATCTCCAAAGGGAATTCGGACGTCATAGGGATGGCATAAGCACCTCTCGCGTATTTCCCTAGTGACTAAGAAAGGGGCCATAGATGACGACCGGAGAATCGACGGAGGGATGCCTAATCGCTCGGAGGACGAGGCTACATCATCCCCAACGGGATCGGAAAAAAGTTTTCCTTTCCCCTTATCCGGGACCCCCGGGGGCAGCAAAGGAGCTCTGGGCCCCGAGGGATGGGCACGATCGGGACCAGGCGTCGGTCCGCCAGGGCATACATCACCTATTCTAAGCATGGCCATAGGCCGAGTTAAAGAGAGGGAGAATTACCTTAATAAGAGCTTGGAAGAAGGCAGATGACGGGAAGAAGAAGCTGGCAGAACGGAGATCAAGAAGGAATGAGCGCGAAAGAGTTGAAGCTCGAGGGATTAGGACGTATATATTGAGGACGATGGTTGGATCTGAACCGTCAAGGGAGAGCGCGTGGCGACATTAAAACGGCGGCGATGCTTCGGAAACTGCACCAACGAAAGTTCAAACGGAGCGGTAATAATGGCATTCATTTAATGGCGGAGCCTCGACTGACGCACCCATCGGATCATGTAAAAGTCACATCACCCGAGCCGAATCGACGGGATCTGAACGGCCCGGGCGATGGGGGTAATTGTTACGACTAATTTGGACCAGACCGAATTACAACGGCCCACGGCCCAGCCTCAAAGGAGACTCCTACTAGAGAAGACGGGCCCGCCCGGAAGGGCCCACAGACGGGGCTGAAGGCCCAGCCACTCCACCATCGGGGACACCCGACTAGCCCCCATTCGGCCAGATTAACCGCCCATCGGAATCCGCGATCCCATAATGGCCATTAACGGACCCGTTAATGGGCCGCCCCTCCACGACGTGCGAGTGGGAGGAGGCGGAGGCGGATCGTGGGGACGTGAAAGGAGGCGGGACGTGAGGTAATCGCGAGGAACCCTATATGGGGAAGGCCAAGACGACGGAGAAAAAGATGGAGACTCAGGTAATCAACAGAGAGGTACTCCATCAACGACCTAGGCATTCGTCACCTCATTTCCTCCCTCCCCCAAACTCGAGCCGCCTGGGTTGACGTTCCGGCTTCCTTACAAGCCGGATCTCCCCCGCCGAGTATTCCTTCAGACCTTGATCTGATTTAGGCATCGGAGGGGATTTGACCGGAACCTAGGTCCGGCCTCCCTAACGAGTTTCCTCATCTGTCCAGGAAGAAGACATCCGAGGCGCCGAGGCTTCCCCTCAGCGTCGGGCGACCACCCCCATCGCAGTCGTCAGGTGGACGGCTGCTCAAACAACGACCCTCTTGCAAGGCGCCGAGGCTACCCCTCGACGCGGATCCGACCGAGGCCGAGCGCGATCCACCGAGCCGAGGCTTCTCCTCAGCTCCCCGAAGGCAGAGGATCGACGCAACCCGGGGACTCCCCCGTCTACGCCCGACCCTCCTTCCACCCACACCGAGAGCACGAGGGGCTCAGCGATCCCAAGGGACCCCCAAGTCGGCCCCATGACCACGTTGACCATACAGCCGACGGTCAACGAACTGTGGTGAGAAAACACCCGTAAACACTTGGGAAGCGGTAGGAGTGGATGGTTTTCATGCTGGGGTGTTTCAGGAAACATGGGATTCTGTTAGGGTCTCTTTGATCACCCTGGTATCAGATGCATTAGTGAACGATGAATTTGATAAGGATCTCATCTGTAAGATTTTACTTGTTCTTATTCATAAAGTACAAAAACCAGCTAGCAACCAATAATAATATTAATTGTGCCATGCATGCAACCACAAATTAGTATCTATTATATATTTGAAGACTTTTTTGAATTGGTTTGCTGACAGGACAAGCTTCCTAGGACAAAAGGGTTGATAAAAAGACGACCGAGATTTAGTCTTGATGAATCAACGGTTGGGATGAGGGTTTGAGAAAATTTGGGGGAAAACAATTGAAATTTTGGGCGAACAATTTGTACTTGGGTGACTAGGAGAAAAGCCAACATTTACTTAAAAAATCCGCTGTGTGTGTGGCAATTTAATATAGCTGAGTGTGTGGGAACTTGCAACAACGTGGCGTTTAATTTCATGCATTTAATACAGCTGAATGTGTGAGAATTTGAATCCTATTTGATTCGCAGATGGAGGGGCTTTTGAATCTTTGAGGTCCATTCATTTCCTCACCCTCAAATATGCAGCAGATATATTTGACTAAATAAATATCCTGTTGTCCATTCATTTCCTCACCCTTAAATATGCAGCAGATATATTTGACTAAATAAATATCCCGAGGTCCATTCATTTCCACACCCTCAAATATGCAGCAGATATATTTTAAGAATTCAGGATAATTAAATTCCTCACCCTCAAACGTGCACCAACTTAACATTACTTCCATCTCTCTGACGTGGGGGCCAATTAAGTGGGATGTGCATGCGTGTGCAGCATAGAAAATGATGACTGACGTCCGTGCCGAATTTGTTATTCTGTGCCGAAGGCGACTGCGTCGAATTTGTTGTTCCGCGCCGAATGCGCCAGCGTCAAATTTGTTGTTCCGTGTTGAAGGCGCCTGCGCCGAATTTGTTGTTTCACACCGAAGGCGTCTACGCCGAATTTGTTGTGCGCCAAAAGCGCCCGTGCCGAATTTGTTGTTCCATGTCGAAGGCGTCTGCACCGAATTTGTTGTTCTGCGGCGAAGGCGTCCATGCCGCTAAATATTTTTAGCTAATTTGCTATTTTTTAAATTTTGGCCATGAAAATAAATTTTTTGGGGAACACAGATATCGCGGGGGAAAAATCTTAAATGAAGCGTTTGGTTCGGTTTATGACTAGTACTATTATATCTGTGCGAAACCATGTATAGCCAGAAGATCAATTACTCAAAATAGTTTCAATATTTTTATGTCAGATTTTTCTAAAAGAAATAGGGTGGTGCCAAAGCTCAAGCTACGTTCTTGATAGATATATAAATGTCCACGCTCGTAATGATCATGGTATTTGTTTCGGTAACTCCTTATCGATGAAACACAAAGAATGCTCTCATCAATTATAGGCTGCTTGAAAATAAAATGATAAAGCTCTTAATCACCCAATTTGTTTTAACAGAACAGTTCTACACAGGTTCACAGAGAGGGATAGCTGTGAGTGTCAGCAATATTACACATTAATTCAACGACAATTTCTGGCATAATCATGAGAGAATTGTATTTTGGACTGTGTCAGGTTCAGATAGCTAAAGTTAGTTTGAATTGCTAAAAGAAAGGGAAGAAACACCAAAAGAATCCGATTGCACCAAGATCCAAGAGTCTTGAGACATTGATTCTCAGCCTGCAGGTGTGTTGCCGTAAAATGTACAAGACGAGGGGAACCTCGGTGCATGATTCCAAACTGTGACTGTAAACAAATATATAAAATAAACAACCAGATGAATCAATCATTTGGTCTTCTTATTTCAAATGAAACTGATATTGACATTGATTGCAGGGAGCCACTGACTGGGATGCACAGCAACATTCACATCACGACATACCTCAAACTGTGCAGCTGGTGCTTTTGCCCATCCCCACCTCTGTGATTATGGAATATATTTATTAACTTTACTAGGCAAAACATGCAGCTATATGGCCTTGTTCGGTTTTGTTTTGTTTTTGTTTTTTTGGGCTTGGCTCACTAGTTCAATTATGTTATGAATGAGGGAGGCATTTGGCCTCCTCTCCTTCATTACCCATTTCATTGGTCCCCATTACTATGAGTAATGGGGACCATTGGTCTCCTTGAGGCCCTCCATCTCCTCTCTCTACATGAATATATAGAGAACCATGGCCTAGTGTCATGGTTACTCATTCTCTTGCTAAGAAAGCTTGTCTCTCTCTCTTGAGTTCTATCACTTTCCAACACGTTATCAGCACGTGTTCTTCCTTGAGCAAGAATCCAAGCCTAAAATCCCCACCAAATTGATCCCCTACGCGCAAGGAATCTTTGGTTGCTGCGGCGATTTGTTGGAGCGTTGCGGCATTCACGAAGCTTTCGGGAGCTCAGATTTTTATTTCTACGGATCTTTTATACGGTCGTCCCTAGATCATCGATTTAGAGATAAATGGCTAAATTGGCAAGCGTCGATTTCGAAGTCCTTGACTCTGCAGGGAAGAATTACCTGAGTTGGCGAGTGGACCTGAAGTTCCACTTGCGTTCGATGGCTCTCCTTGGGTCCATTTTGGCTCCTTCATCGGCCCCAGCAGCGGCCGAAGCTTCTGCTACATCTAGCAGTAGCTCTCCAACCACTGTATCTGATGTAGATAAGGCGAAAGCCATAATCTACATTAGGAAACATATAGATCGGACCTTAAAGGCCGAATACTTAACGGTTGAGGACCCAAAGGACCTGTGGACAGCGCTGGAAGCACGATATAAACATCAAATTGATGTTATATTACCGCGTGCCAGTTATGAGTGTGAAAACCTCAGACTTCAGGACTATAAGTCCGTCGCTAAGTATAATTCTGCACTTCATAACATCACCTCACACCTGAAGTTGTGCGGTGAAGAAGTGACAGAACAACGCATGTTGGAAAAGACATTTACCTCGTTTCACGAGAAAGATGCAATCCTCATGCAGCAGTATCGTGAACGCAATTTCACGAAATTCTCCTATCTAATTTCATGCCTAATTAGGGCAGAGCAGAATCGAGACTTACTGCTTGCAACTCATAACTTACGTCCAGCTGGCACTGCCCCTATCCCTGAAGCCCACCACGTTTCTCCCCAGAAGTGGAAAAACAAGAGAAAGGCTAAAAACACCAAAGAGAAAGCCGTAATGAAGCAACCAAGAGGTGCAGCTCCCCAGACAAACAAAAACAATAAGGGAAAGCGAAACTTCACTTGGAAGCGAAAGAACACCGAGTAAGTGTCACTTCCTAAGAAGAACTGGGAGGATAAATGCCATAGATGCGGCATGACTGGCCATTGGTCCAGAAACTGCCGCACTCCTCGCCACCTCCAGGATCTATACCAGGCGAGCCAGAAGTCTCAACATGAAACAAACTTGGCGGCTGTTCAGCCGCCAACAATGTTTACTGCAAAAGACTTCGAGAACGACGACCTTCTCGATTGAGCATCATCTTTTATCTATGCATTTAGAATTCAATGTATCTTCATCTTTTATTTGCTTTAGTACGAACTTTTTGAATGTTGTCTACATTTCGCTCAAATAAAATTTCGTTTTTGCTTATATAGATGAAGTATGAGTGCCTAGTGGACAGTGCCTCGACGCACACAATCCTTCGCGATCATTGCTATTTTAATAGCGTAAATAAATATGACGGTCCTGTTATCACAATTTCAGGACTGTCCCAAATAATCGAAGGATCTGGTGAAGCAATTATATTGCTCCCAAATAACACAAGACTTCAAATAAATAATGCATTATTCTCTCCTAAATCAAATAGGAATCTCGTAAGTTTTAAGGATTTCTGTTTAAACGGATATCACTTAGAGACAAGAGATGAAAATAAGGTTGAATATCTGATTGTCACTCGTCATAAAGATGACTAGAAGATCATCTGCGAGCGATTCAAGGGACTCCCGTCGGGTCTCTACCAAACATACATTCAACCAATAGAAGCCAATATGACTGAGCACCAGAGGTGCCAATCACTGCCAGAGTTCCAACTCTGGCACAATAGACTTGGTCACCCTGGAACAGCAATGATGCGACACATCATCACTGAATCCCGTGGACACAAATTGAAGAACCTGAAAATTCTTCAAAAGGGTGAATTTCCTTGTCTCCCTTGTTTCAAGGGAAAACTTATAACGAGACCATCCCTCCTGAAAGTGGGATTAGAGTCTCCTGACTTTCTTGAGAGAATTCATGGTGACATTTGCGGGCCTATTCACACCGCAAGTGGCCTATTTCGGTACTTCATGGTACTGATTGATGCATCAACCAAATGGTCTTATGTGTGCCTCTTGTCCACCCGCAACCTAGCTTTTCCAAAGCTATTGGCACAAATAATAAGGTTGCATGCTCATTTCCCCGATAACCATATCAAGAAACTATGTCTTGATAATGCGGGAGAATTTACTTCACAAGTCTTCAAAGACTATTGCCGGGCAACGGGTATTGAAGTTGAACATCCTGTAGCACATGTTCACACCCAGAACGGATTAACTGAGTCCCTTATAAAGAGACTCCAATGGATTGCACGTCCATTGCTTATGCAATCCCAGTTACGGGTGGATGCTTGGGGGCATGCTATTTTACATGCCGCATCACTTATTAGGATAAGACCCTCTGGAGGTCATACTTTATCCCCGATGCAACTAGCATATGGCGCACCTCCGGATATCTCTCATTTGAAAGTGTTTGGTTGTGCGGTATATGTCCCAATAGCACCACCTCAGAGGACAAAATGGGTCCTCAGCGTCGTCTATGTATATATATTGGGTTTTGATTCGCCCTCTATTATCAGATACCTTGAACCCCTGACGGGTGACGCATTCAAGGCACATTTTGCTAACTGTGAATTTGATGAGAAAATTTTTCCTAAACTAGGCACACAGTCTAAGAAGCCAGAAGCTACTGAGACCATTAGTTGGGACCAGAAGTCTTTGTCCCTATATGATCCGCGTACTAATCTGTGTGAAGTTGAGATACTGAAGATCCTTCACATCCAGAATACAGTACATCTTTTGCCGGATAAGTTCACGGACAACCAGAAGATTGTCCGTTCACATGTCCCTGCTGCCAATACGCCAGCTAGGATTGACATCCCCATAGATGGATGCAATCCACCGGCAGCAGAATTGGCTGTACCTCAAATGAAAAGAGGACGCCCACCAGGTTCAAAAGATAAAGTTCCTCGAAAGAGGAAGACTCCTGGAGATACTAAGAATATCCCTCCACAGGATGCTGAGCTCAGACCAGCTACTTCTCCCCTCTTGATTTCCCCGACAGAGGAAACAATAGGAGAAACATCATTAAATTTTGTACGTACTGGAGAAGTACTGGACAGAAATAGCATAGTCGTCGACGACGATTTTTCGTTCGATATTGCCGTTCACGTCACTGAATATGACGATGACGTCGAACCACGATCTCTAGCGGAATGTAAACGCAGAGATGATTGGACAAAGTGGGACGCGGCAATAAGAGTAGAGCTGGACTCACTCTTGAAACGCAAAGTCTTTGGACCAGTAGTCCAAACACCAGTAGGTGTAAAGCCTGTGGGATATAAGTGGGGTTTCATAAGAAAAAGAGATGAAAATAATGTGATCGTTCGCTACAAGGCACGCCTTGTAGCCCAGGGGTTTTCCCAAATACCGGGGATTGATTACGAAGATACGTATCCCCTGTCATGGATTCGATCACATTCCGATTTATAATAAGCCTAACTTCTCTGGAAAGCCTAGAAATGCAGCTCATGGACGTTGTGACTGCATATATATATGGCGATATAGATAAAAATATCTATATGAGACTTCCTGATGGGTTTAATCTACCCCCAGAGATGACAGAGATGCCTCGGGACGTATTCTCTGTAAGGCTACATAGATCATTATATGGTCTAAAACAATCAGGCAAGATGTGGTATACCAGACTTAGTGATTTCCTTGCACAGCAAGGATTCACGAATAATGAAGTCTGCCCATGTATCTTTATCAAAAGAACGTGAATAGGATTCGTCATCATAGCAGTATATGTAGATGACTTAAATCTCAAAGGATCTCCTTCAGAGATCAATGAGATATCTGAAAGCCTAAAGCATACTTTTGAAATGAAAGACTTAGGCAAAACAAAGTATTGTCTTGGCTTACAGATAGAACACCTAAGAGGTGGAATCCTATTACACCAATCTAATTATACAAAGAAAATTCTACGCAAGTTTCATATGGATAAATGTCATCCTTTAGGTACTCCTATGGTCGTAAGATCACTAGATGTACATAAGAACCACTTCCGGCCACTGGAAGAGGGGGAGGAGATACTGGGTCCTGAAATACACTACCTCAGTGCCATTGGAGCACTTCTAAATCTGGCTAACTGTACGCATCCCAATATAGTGTTTACAGTTGATCTCCTAGCCAGACACAGTGCAGCGCCCATAAAGCGCCACTGAAACGGAGTAAAGCATCTTCTGCGATACCTCCAGGGTTCAATTGATCTGGGACTTTACTACCAGAGAGGTGCCTCCCCCAAGTTATTTGGTTATGCTGATGCAGGTTATCTCTCAGATCCGCATACGGCAAAATCCCAGACAGGTTTTGTTTTTACATACGGAGGTACTGCTATCTCCTGGAGATCGGTAAAGCAAACCACAACAGCTACATCTTTCAACCATGTAGAGCTCATCGCGATCCATGAAGCAAGCAGAGAATGTTTTTGGTTACGCTCCGTCGTCCAACACATTCTCCAATCCACTGGCCTGAAGACCGGTGATTTGGATCCTACTGTCCTATTTGAGGACAACGTCGCGTGCATTGCTCAGCTTCAGAAGGGCTACATCAAAGGCGACAGGACAAAGCATATTTCTCCCAAATTCTTCTGGACGCACGAGCAAAAGAACGACAAGCAGATTGAAGTTTGACAGATCCAGTCCTGCAACAACTTAGCTGACCTTTTTACTAAGTCTTTGCCCAAATGTACTTTTATAAAGCTTGTAAAGAACATTGGTATGCGACAATTGAAAGACCTGCAAGCCTGAAGCTTGTACGGATCAGGGGGACTAACCTGTGGGTTGCACTCTTTTTCCTTAAGCTGTTAGGTTTTCCCACTAGGTTTTCCACAGCTAAGGTTTTAACGAGGCAAACGCACTTACTCTGGATCCAGAAGTATCCACCCCTCTTTGCCTCAGATGCTGAGACCAAAGTGATGAATGTGTAAGGGGGAGTGTTATGAAAGAGGGAGGCCTTTGGCCTCCCCTCCTTCATTACCCACTTCATTGGTCCCCATTACTATGAGTAATGGGGACCCTTGGTCTCCTTGAGGCCCTCCATCTCCCCTCTCTACATGAATATATAGAGAACCATGGCCTAGTGCCATGATTACTCATTCTTTTGCTAAGAAAGTTTGCCTCTCTCTCTCTCTCTCTCTCTCTCTCTCTCTCTTGAGTTCTATCACTTTCCAACCACGTATAATTACATTTAAAATATATATATTGGCATGCATGTATGATCGCGCAAAACAGATTGATGATTCTACAAATAGTTTAACTAGATTTATTGGCACGTGCGTGAACGCACGCGCAAACAGATTGGTGATTCTAAAATATATTCCTGGTTAAATAATTTGATTTTGTTGTGAAGGGATATGAACCAGAGTTGGTTAGCATTTTGAGTATATTAGAGATACGCCCATATCTCATGTATCTTATCTTTTAACTCTCCTATTCTGCCTATAAATAAAAGGCTGCGGGTTCCTCCCCCAGTAGTTGATTCATAACACATTATCAACACGAGCCTCTAAATTTTCCACAAAAATTTTCGGTCGTTGCGAAGGAGAAGAGTGACGGTAGATCCACGCGCGTGGTGCAAGGCTTCCTCAATCGAGCGTCGTGGAATTACGAACGTCCTGAAAATTTTACGGCATAAACTTGGGACTATTATCTCTAACTTTCATGTTGAACAATTTTTCAAATTCAGATTAGAAATTGGGATAGGAATTTCGTGAATTCAGCATGTCTGTTTTTCCTCAGCTTTTACACATGTTACGAGAACAGCGATCAGTCCCTCAATTCTTAACGAAATGGTGTGTTCTTGGTCTCGTTGGAAAGTTAACTTCAAGCCCTACAACTTTGTAACTTTCCATTTTTCCTGAATCTGTCCGAATTTAGGAGAAATCTGGTCCTCAAGACATGACATATTCTGTTTTACTTTCCAGCACAGTTTCAGCACGTATACCCTTCGCCGTAAATTCTATATTAAATTGAATACTTGGTGAAACATCATGAAAATTGATATGTGAATGCATAACACATATATCTACAACTCATAAGAGGAGTAAATCTTAAGTGTAGTTCAAAAATATTGAGTTAGTTGCCCCTGTTTGGGACTGTCCTGCAAATTCCAGGCAAATTCCAGAAATGAATGGCAAACTTTTAAATACTCAACCCTTTCTTCTTCCTTCTTCCAACTTCCTCATTTTCCCCCTTCTCCCCAAAAACGCAGGCTGGCCGAATTCCTCCAGGTTGCCGAAATTTTGAGGGGGAAATTGGAGGAGAAAAGAAGGGAAAAAGAAAGAAAAAGAAGAGGAGGAAGAGAGGAATCAAGCCCTAGCCCAACCCCTCCTTCTACCATCCATCTTCTCCATATTTTTCTCAACTCCATGACCGAAAATCACCCTTGTATGGCCGAATTCTGTTGTAGGCCGAAAATTTTCAGGCAAGGCCGAAATTTCCAAGCTAGAGGAAGGAGGAAAAGAGAAGAGGAGAAAGCTAGGGTTTGGGAATTCTTGTGAGCTTCATGGAGATGGAAGAACTCCATGAAATTGAAAGAGAATTAGGGCTTGAGCTTGAGAATGATGGAGAATTTCATCTAATTGGGAGAGGTAGGAGTCCAATCTCAACTCTCATGTTGATTTCATTTTACTTTGTTGAGTAAAGGTGGCTTTTTAGGGGTTTAATTGAAACCCCTTGACATGATGCATTCTTGATGAATTTATATAAGATGTTGAGTTATTTGGTGCTATCAATATGTTTCATGGTGCTTATAATTTCCTTGATTCACTAATTTTGGAGAAATTGCTCTCATTTTTGATGTTGGAAACTTCTACTCATTTTTCTGAAATTGCTCGCATCCTAGATTGAATTCATATGATATGTTGAACTTATATGATGCTATGTTTATGATGATGATGCATTCAAATGATTTGTTCCACTAAATCTTTGAAATTGCTCTCATTTTTAATGTTGATAGCTTGTTATTAAAAATTGGCTTGTATTCAAAATGAGTTTCATATGATAATGAATTGAGAGGTGAGAATGGTCATGAAGATGTGATAAAACTGGGGGTTGAGACCACCCATGAAGTTCGGCCTAGGGTCTTGAGAAGTCATATTTAGGGTTTTCGGCCTAGGGTCTTGAAATTTGGCATGTTTATGGTTTTTCATGAACTCCCTCGACACGGTGCAATTGAGTTCGAATATATAGGGTATGTTGCAATATATGATGCCATGATCATGTCCATGTGGTTTGAATAGCTTGCTTCAATGATTTGGTGAAATTGCCCTCATCTTGTTGGAGGTTAAATTAAGTTGTGAAATTGCTCTCTTTGTGATGTTGGAAACCTTCCTTAATTTTCCCTTCTATGAAAATGTGAAGTATGTGATGATGAGATGGAGTTGTGCAACTTGACTATGAAGAATTATTAAAATGAGTGATTAAATTTTATGATGGTGTTGAGATTATAAGATGCTATGTTATGAGTCATGTTGCATTTGTTTGCATTGTTCATTAACCTTGTGGAATGTCTCTCATTTAGCATGTTGGAAATTACTATTGCTCTCATTTTGTTTTATTGATTAAATAAAAACGTTCTCATTTTGTACATTGATTAAATGAAAGTTGCTTCCATTGTAGGTCGTTGGAAGTTATTGGTTCAATTTAATTTGTATGAAATGAGAACATGTGAAAATAAATTGAGTTGGAAAATTGGAAATGTGATGTTGGAAACTTGCGGAATATGGAATGGGTGACATGGTGACATGGTCACGTTAGGACACGAGGTGGAGTGCACGGGCATGGACAAAGTGCCGCGGTAGGAGGCGGGTGAACACGCCGTTGGCCACCTCTTGATCCATTAGGTGGCTCCACGTGGAGGTGGCTCCACGTGGAGGTGGCTCCACGTTGATATCGGAGTAGAAATCACGATACACTTGCACGCCGGTCATTCATGGGATCCCATTGCATTGCATTGCATTGTTTGTGCATCATATGCATCATGGCATCATGTAGCATTGTTGGGTGATTGTGGTTGCATTTGTGTGATGGTTGACCTTTGAGAATGCATGTTGCCATGGAAGCATTTGGTGCTTGAATGATGGAATAATGGAAAGTATGGGTTGTTGGTAGTAATATTGTTATTTTTGCTAGTAGTGATATTAATGATATTGATGTTAATATTGGGATGTTGGAAGTATTATGGAATGTAGGACATTTTAACATCCAAGTTACCATGAAGCATTCATGGTTGAATTGGGATGCTAATTTGAATCATTTGATGTAATGATCATGTCCCATGTTTGGGATGCTACGTTGAATTATTTGATGCAATGATCATGTCCCTTGTTGCTTGAATGTTTTGTCCCAATAATCATGCAAAGTGCTCTCATTTTGAAACATGGAAGCATTATTATTCTTTCATTGCATGAGAAGATGGAAATGCTCCTCTTTATGAAATTAATCTCATGTTGGTTCCTTGGGTAAATTGAATAGATCTCATTTTGTTACATGAAGTAAACAAAATTGCTCTCCTTTATTCCATTGTACCAATAAATGGCCCTCATTTGGAAGCTGGAAATGATATGTCGATGCTTATGTTGATGCTTATAGTAATATTGGTGGTGTTGGTGGAGTTGGTGTTATGGGGATGTTAAGATTATACCATATGCTCTTTGCAATACTATTTATGTTTTCTTTTGGAAATATTACTTATGTTGTACTTGGAACCCTTGATAAATACAAGAGAAACTCTGCCGAAATTTTTAAGACCATTTCCATAACATCTTAAGCACTAGAAACTTAAGCTAGGAACTCCGATTAGCGCAATAACATTAATTTGGGGTTGTTACGATATTTGCAATATCAGGTGATTCTTGGTAGACGTGGTCTTAGCTAAGAGCTTCTTAAAGTTGTATCTTTCTCAAGTAACATGTCCCTCTTGTGTTAGAAATGACATCCCTTAATTAGAACTAGTACCTTGATACTACATTTACAACGTAATCTCGAGTGTAAATTTGTAAGGTGGTACTCCCTTGTTAAAACATGATTGAGACAAAGTGTTTCTCACTAATTAAGATTGCTAGCACTTGTAGTAGAAATCGCATATTGTGTAGGATTGTTTACGCTTTCCACTTGGTGTTGAGTTAGCTTTCTTGCCATTAGCAGTGGCTTATAAATGTTGCACTTGTAGTAGAAATGCTTGATCTTACATCTAGTCGTGGTATTGTAATCAACATGCTTTTGGAGTTATGGGATACCATTCTTAAATATTGTAACTTTATGTCTCCTTGTAAGTCCATGTTTTCTTTCCATGTTGTCTTGCAACGTGCATCAAGATCCTGTTAAAGCTATTTGGGATAGATAAGGTTCATACATATTCTCTAGCTTGCTAATATTGGTGCCTGCAACATATTGAAACTGTTAGGGCTTATTGTTAAATTGTTCTTGCATAATAATCTCTAAAATTGCCAACATTCCCATATTTGTTATTAAGGTGGTTTTACTTATTAAAGAACAAATTTGAGTTGTTGTTTATTCCTCTTGCGTGGTACTCACTTTGCTTCGCAGGTTCTCCCTTGCGGCAGGTACGTGTTTTGAATGACACCATTTATATTTTCATATGAATCTGCCGTGATATGCCATGCGTTAGCCTCTCGTTGTTACTTAGTGCCTTGTATTTGTGCACCATGTGAGTTGGGTTTGGGTTTCCTACTGGGTCACGCTGTGATGTGTCCCGTTGATATTTTACAGGTGTTGGATCTTGGAGTCAGACCCACGAACCCAGTTGGTTAGATATGAGAGTTGAGGACTTTTAGAGAGAGAGTTGGGCGGTGTTATTGTACTCTAGTAATATGTGGTATCATGTTGTATATATGAGATATGAATTAATGATGTTAATTTGGATATTTGTGTGTTTATATGTATCAGTGGTTTATTTATATTTCCAGGTTGAGCTGTTGTCCCTTTGTGTTCTGTGTTTGTTATCTGGAATGCTACATGTACTATCCAAGCAGCGCGCAGTGGGCCTGCTTGTGTTTTGAAATTTTGTGCTTCTCTTCCGTAGCACCCATCTCTTCGAAAATACCTAATATGAATTCGTACTATCGGGTATCCCGGGGAACGGGGCGTTACAGCGACAGCTAACCCTAGCCGCCGCCCTTAAATCTATTGGGCCTAAAGCCCAATTCAATTCAAAAAAATGGAAAACAGCCTTACGGGCCTGAAGCCCGCAGGCAGACTGCGGGCCTCAGGCCCGCAGACAAAAAAAGATTGGACTGCGGGCTTGAAGCCCGCAGCATGGCTTCAGGCTCGCAGTTGACTTCCATTTTTCAATTTTTTTTTGGGGAACTATGATATAAGCTATGAAAATGATTTTTGGGCTAAAAATGGATTAAAATGACATTTTTGGCGACCTGAAAATTCATGTAACATCATGATATATCATGGCACTATAAGGGGATTCTTTGGGATTCTTTGGGGATGAATTTAAAAAGGAAAACTTGTTCCTTTTACGTAGAACATGTCAAATAAGGGCTCTTTTTCAATTCTTTGAATTAACCCAATTTGCACAATCCTTACATTAAATGATTTCTTCTGTAAAATCGTTAATACATGCTTTGCATCACTGTCTTATTCTGTGGATAATTTATGCGTGGTTGTGCATTATATTTAATCTTAAAAATTAGGAAGATCCTGCGACCGCTCTGCTGTTAGTCATCTAACCTAACGGTGTATGTGTTGAGTATTGGACTCTCCATCTTGATTTTGATGATGATCAAACACAAATCATTGTGACTAACTCTTGTGTTTGCAGTTAGCTACAAAGTCACCAATTAGATTCAAGAAGATCAAAAGTGACTACACGTGTTGATTCAAGTAGAAGAACTTGGTAGATCAACAAAGGTGAAGCATTTGCTTGATGAACTCAAAGGCTATCTCAAACCTCAAGCCAATGGCATCAACAAATGAATGTAGATTCAACCCAAAGAGAAGAAAGGAATGGTTGAGTCAAAATCTTCGAAGACTATGACGTTCAAGTCATTCAACTAAAAGACTCAAGTCCATGAAGATTTATGGAGATCGTTGCCAAAGTAATTTGTTCATCTCAAGCGACGTCCAAGACTTCCTCAGAATGTGTGATCGTTGTGCCTGGAGCTTCGTTGAAGCTCAAGGAGTATTCATGAAGTCAAGTGATTCGGATTCTCCATGTTGAAGCTTCGAAGACGGTTCGTCATGTTATTTATATTGTCTTCTAGCTTCGGTTTAGTAGAATGTTAAGCCTTGAGTAGTACTTGCCTAGAAATCTTCATAACTTTCATATCTTATCTCTAGGATTGCCTTAGAAGCCATTAGAAACTTTTCCGTAGCTTATCGCTTCATTACTTGGCTTCAAATGCATCTTAGTTGGTTCAAGTAGAAGAACCAACCGACTAGATGACGATCTAATCGGTTGGAACTCCTACTCAGACCGACTAGTTATCCTAATCAATTGAAGACAATTTGTTGACCAATTAGTCGGTCCAAGAAGGCTCACCGACCGACTAAATGACGATCTAGTCGGTTGGACTAGTTTTCCTTATGAAATTCGACCTTTGTTCTGTTGACCAGTTAGTTGGTTCAAGAAGGATGGTTAATGAATTAAAAGCCAATCTAGTCGGTCCAAGAAGGTTCACAGACCGACTAGTTGTCAATCTAGTCAGTTGATGATCCTTCTTAGATCGATTAGTTTCAAAACTAATCGGTTAGTGATCCTTCTTAGACCGACTAGTGCTTACCCATGATTTCACCATCTTCTCTGTCAACCATCTAGTCGGTCCAAGAAGGTTCACCGACCGACTAGTTGCAAAACTAATCGGTCAGTGATCCTTCTTAGACCGATTAAGCAGCTTCAGAATAGAGCCGTTGGAGCATTTAATGCCATGATTTTTATGACCGTTTTCTCTCTTCTCTTTATAGGTTTGAGTGCTTCTAACCAGGGATCCAAGGCTGAAATAGACACATTTTTCACACCTTTGAGAAGAGCCATTCCACTCCAATTCCAAGCTCTCTCATCTCACAAAAATCTCTCACTCACTCTTTGAGCACTATTTCCTCAAGAGAGATTCTCATTCCTTGTGAGCTTCTCAAGCTAAGAGCTTGAATCCAAGTCACCAACTCCTCCCTAGCCATCTATTGCTGGTCATCTTGGTGGAGCTATGGTTTGGTGATCTCATCTTCCTCAAAATCCATTCTTGCCCCTAAATTGGTAAGTATTTCTCAAGGCATATGATTTTGTGGTAAGAAGTTTTACATTTCATTCTTTATACTTCATATTTGTTCTATACTCACGGTGGTGAGAGGATTGGCTTGATCCCAAGTTGTGGGAGTCAAGATTTCGTTTTGCTCTCGGTTTGTGAGAGTGTGATTAGTCCTAGGTTGTGGGATTAAGGACTTTGCGTGTTCCCGGGTTGTGGGATACACGGACATCGATTGTAGGTCGATTGCACTTGTGAGGTTTCCGCAAGTGGGCTAAAGGAAATCTCTAGCGGTTTACTAGAGTATCCGGAGGGGATCCGGGTGTTGCTGGAGTAGGGCACCGGTAACAAGTCGGGGAGAGTTGGGTGGCACCGAACCTGGGTAGATTGCTTGTTTGCATTGCATTATTCATTATGTTGTTGTTCACTTATTTTATTCCGTATTTGTTAGTTAATTAGGGTTTTATTTGGCGTAAATTCATTATAATTCTATAAAACACTATTCACCCCCCTCTAGTGTTTGTTCCTCATAACACAGGGTCACTACAATTGGTATTAGAGCGAGGTTATAGCTATGGCAACCAACAACAACAACACACGATGCCCTCTTACACCATATCTCCTCGGGCCCAATTATCAAAGTTGGTGTGTAAAGATGAAGGCATATATTCAATCCATCGATAAGGATTATTGGAAGCTTGTGGAGAAGCCCCTTCGTGCACCTACCACTCCCGAACATGAATGGACAAATAAGCAAAAAGAATTGGCATGGAAACATCAAGAGGTAATGGATATCTTGCTTGATTATTTAACTTATGACATTCTTATGCATGTGTCCAAGGCAACAACGACATATCAAATATGGCACATGCTAGCGGAGCAAGAAGAGTCCACCTCGGAGTGTTCTACCACCAATGATGAAAGAGATTCATTCATGGGTTTGATGGCACGAGAGGACGACTCTAGTGACGAATCAAGCGATTCAAGTGAAAGCGATAGTGACGATGAAGAGGTAACAACGGATGATCTTAAAATTGAGTTTAAGCAATTATTTGATAAATATCAAAAGCTTATGCATAAATATTGTGATGCTAAGAATAAGATTGCTAGTCTCTCTAACACATCTTCATGTAGCACCTCTAACAATGACACCATTGTTGAGACACTCGCTATTGAGAAAGCAAGTTTGCTTACTCAAAATGGCATGTTGAGAAATGAGGTGGAGTCCCTCAAATCTCAACTTGATCGTGTTACTATTGTAGATAGTAACGATCTTGAGATTGAAAATCTTCAATCTCAAAACACTTGTTTGGGAATTGAGAATGAGGATCTCAAATCCCAAGTGCACGAGCTCACCACACATGCATCCACATAGGATGCTACTATTTCTTCAATTTCAAAGAAATATGAGCTCTTGTCCTCCATTGTTGAGAGATTCAACAAGGGAAATGACAATTTGGATGATTTGATAAAGAATCAACTACCGGCAAACCATCGTGTTGGCCTTGGTTATTCTAAGGCAAGTGCATCCAATGCATGCACCTCCTATAGTGAAGTAACTATAGATTTTGTGAGGCCATCCTCCGGTGCATCCACGAGTGGTGTCTATAACAACTTGGGTAGTTCTACTCCTAAGGAAACCACCACTCCTATCCTTCCCTCTTTTGGAAAGAAACCCACTTTGGGTGGACCTCTAAAGAAGGGTCATGCATTCATGTACACTAATACTATGCCACGTAGGAACACACATCCTACCCCACATGTTCACACGAATGATGGTTTTTATGCTACACACCCACGAGCAAATGCAAACACTCATTTGAGACACTTTTATGCTCGTACTCATGCTCATGTACCTTCACATGCTTATGATCACATATCACATCCACATGTGCATGCTTATTCTCATGGTCATCCTCATGCATACTCATCTCATGCTCATTCACGTATGTATGCTACACCATACCATGGATCAAATGCTCATCATCATGCTTTTGCACAACACAATGTTCCATACACATTTCCTCATGCTCTTGCTAGATCTCATGTTCCTAGGCCACATGCACCACGTAGAGATCAACCTTTTGTGCATGCAACCACTAGGAAGAGGATACCCAAATCGTACACTATTTGGGGTCCTAAGAACACTAGTAATCATGCTAAGGATGTGTATGTGTAATCTTATATTCATAATATTATTTTGAATGATGATTATGTTGGGAAATCACGGTCCTCTTGGACTTGGTTTCCAAAGGGTTAGTTTCCTTTGATCCTTCTTTGCTTGGTACCATAAGCTTATAGTCATTTTATGGGTACCAATGCATTTGTGTTAATATTTGATTTATTCTTTTGTTTGCATTTTGGTCTTGGATGCTCATATGTGATTAGAAACGTAAATTCATATTGAATTTGATTTCCATTGCATGATTATTTGTAAATCATTGTGTTTATGATTTTCATGTTTAGAATATTTAATTTTTCTTCTTGCAACACATGCGTTGGCTCATATTCATGTTTTGTTGCATGTGATACATGTCATGCGTTTGGATTATAATATATATATATACACTTATTTTTGGTACAATTGGTATATGCATGTATTTGGTTAAATATTTATCTTGTAACATGATTGCATGTTTCTTAAATATTGTGTATGATTACATTAGGATATGTGTTACAATAATTTGAATTTATTTTGTTAAATTTGTTGCCTAACACATAGGATCCAAAAAGGTTTTTGGATACCAAAATTATGTTTTCTAAGTACAATCCACATTGGGATACCAACCCTACCAACTCCTTGATTTGCAAAGATTCTCATTCAAATGGAGTTGTTGGTGCTTAAGTGATGCACCATAGTAGGGGGAGCTTAATGTTGTAAGTATATTCTTACATTTGATATCCATGTATGTTGAATGCATGTAGATGTCACTTTGTGTTTGAGACTATCTCATGCATATCCTATGTTTGCATTTTATATGTCTTGTATGTCATTCATGTCTATGTATTTCATTTGTGTCAAATACTTGACTCATGTGCATTGTGTATTCATAATCCTTACTCACATGTTTATTCGAGGATTATTTATAACATGCGGCTTTATAATTTTCATGTTAGAACTAATGCTCATTTGCATGTTTCACACACGGGACACGCTTATATTTATGTTCCACTTCACAAGCGTACATCCCAACTTCCTACTCATGCCTCTACAATCTCCTCTTAAGAATCCCAAATCACTATCTTTTGGATTCCTAAGATTGTTTCTAGGCATGGTATGAACACACATATAGAATCATATATTAGGAATGAAATATTCTCTTGCGACTCATATTGCGTTTCATTGCTTGGGTACCATGCTTGTATGATTACTGTTTGTACCCATATATATATGTGAGTTCGTCCTCTACTCCCAAGTTTGCTTAGTTTGTATGATTTTGAGGGAGTATGACATGTTGATTGCTATGAGAACATTACATTTGGTATCAGATTAGTTGAGTTCGTACACTACCCCTAACATCATTATATGCCATTACATTTCTCTCATATTATGTTGTGCATATTTAGTTGATTTCTTTAACCCTTGGTGATTTTCTATCTTGTTGATATGCCAAAGGAAAGAGAAATTTGGTTTTGAAAATTAATACTTTATGCTTTCATGCACACTCTTTGTGGTATTACTTTTCTTGCCTTCCTTCAATATGTGTTGTGCCGTGAATGTTTATTTTGTGCACATATGCATATTGAACGAGGAATCTTTCTTGCACACTCTATTGTATTAGATGTGTGTATTCATAATGATGATTGCTTGTATAATGCTTTGTGATTATGATAACTCCTATTAATGCATGTCATGCATTTCTATTGATGAGTGTTATTTACAATTGGTAAATGATTGGTTATTGGACTACTTGATTCTGTTCCTTAACCTATTGGATCCAAAAAGTTTTTGGATACCACCAATTGTTGAATTGTCAGATTGTTGTGCAAGATGCCTACCCTACACTCTCCTTGGTTTACAAATGATGGATCAATTCAAAGGAAAGGATGGTGCATTGGAGATGCACACATATAGGGGGAGCTAAATGGTTGTAAGTATGTGTTTTGTAAAATTGGCATGTTAATATATTGATTTTGACTACCATGTTTACAATTAGTATTTTAATATATTGAATTTGTGTAATATAGCATACATCTTCATTACCTCATTCTTGTCACACCCTCATGGAGATTGTTTGTTTATGTGACTGCCATGTTCATGTATGTCATATATGTCTTATTACGACTCATGTACCATGAAAGCTAAACATTCATATAATGAATTGGTTAGTTGTTTATTGATGTTCATATCTTTGGAACACGTTGTCATTACACATCGCTTTCCTCACATGCATGCTTCTGTGTGAAGATTGTTATATTTATGGATATGAAAACTAATGTGTATGACATGTTGCTTTGATTCTACCACTTGTGCCTAATTCACATAGATGACTATGATCATGGATTATTTAGACCATATCATGATTTGTCATACCATTCTAGTAGAATCATTCATTTCTTTATGGCATGCTATACTTCATCACGTTATACATAATTCATGCCATGTATAAGATTAATGAGTTAGGATCTTTATGCATATTTGTTCATTGTATCACCACACATCTCATACTTTTCTTATAGTTTGTATGATTATCTTTATAAGACGTATTGATATGATTTGGGGTGATCAATGTATGTTACTTGTCATTTTAATTACTTCATGACTGATGTTTAGCTGTACTTCTATTCAAGAGATCTTTCATGTCTATAGCTAAATCTTTCATGTATGATATTTTCACATGTGACATAACATTCATTCACATTAGTTAGTGATCTTCATGTTATATTTCTCACTATGTCATCTCTCATCTCATGCTCATATTTTATGCTATTTTTATGAGATGTTAGAGATAACTTGTGCTATACACGATCACATAAGCTTTATATTATGTTTGATGATATGTATATTATGTCATAAATATTCTTCATTGAATATATCTTGATGCACTATGACTTCTTTGATGCTACATCCGATTATATTGTACTTTCACAAGTCTTTTATTATATTCGCACAATTGGTATGCATGCATGCAATGTTCATGATAACTTTACTCGTTTATATCCTACCTTATGACTTTGAACGTAGACTATCTTCATGCCTTTGCTTAAAAGATGTTTTGTCACATTATGCTTCATGTTGTATCCTTTGTGATAATTGAGCTAGGATGAAATCATGTCTCTATTTGTTCACTTGGTTTCCTTCTCAAGTGATATCAAGATCTTGACATTAAATTGCCATGCTTTGCATACTTTGTTAGACTACGATTGGTATCATATCTACATATCATATTTACATTTGGTATCATATTTACTATTGTTAGACTATTGATATTGGATATCATCCTTACATGCTCATGGCATTCCATGCTTATCATTGACTCATCTTGTGAGTATCTATTTTGGAATGCATGCTAGTACTATGGTTCTTTTGAACATTGTTTCAATTAGTTTCCTAGGGTGCTAGAATTATGTATGCCATGCGTTTTATGAACTTACTATCTTTATTTTGGCATAACACTTTTGCGTGATATAGATAGTCGATATTCATTTTCATTGTATCACCTTGTCACCCCACATCGCCCACTTCACTGATAATGCTTATTTTTGGAGATGCTTTGTGGAGTTTTGATGTGATATTTTTGGACATGACTTGGTATGTCTACAATTGATATCAAATGCCATTATACTTAATTTGTGTTATTATATTATAACATAACTTTGTACATATGGTTAAGAATTTCTATGGTAACCATGTGTATGAAAACATATTGATTAAATTGAGGGTGATTACAATTGGTATTGATTATATTGATGAAATAGATTTGCTTGTATGAAAACATAGAATTGTTTTCCATGCACTAAATTATGCTTAATATATCCTGCCAAGTATACAATTGGTGTCACAGGACAGTCTATCACATTATGTTTAATGTTATACATTTTGTGATAATTGAGTTCGGTTGAGTATTTGACACTATTTGATCACTTGTTTTTCTTTCACAAGTGATGTCATGATTTTTGCATTGTCACTTTTCTAACACTGCTCACACTACTCTTTACAATTAGTATCTATTGTAATCTTTTATCTCATATGCTTATTGCTTGTATTTTTGTGATAATTGAGGGTGGTTGAGTTGTTGTTGGATATATGCTCTTGCAATTGATATCTTTATTTTGATATCCTGTTTTCAATTGGTAACTCTACATTAGAGAACTTTACAATTGATATACCTTTTTTTGTTTTCCACTCTATTGTTGCATTTGTTGTTTCTATACCCCCATGGTTTTTTTTGTTAATGACAAAGGGGGAGAGAAATAAACAAGATGTGCTTTTTAATTGTTAGGTGTTAAACAATAACTTGAATCATATAGACTTTAAGTATGATCATTCATGTATATGATTCAGGGGAGCATTGGTGATTACCTTGGTTTATATTGATTACATTATATATATATAATGGTAATCATGCTCATGTTTATGATGTGTATCACCTATGTGATTTGTATTGTGTATGCATATTATTTCTGGTCATTCATGCGATATATACACAACCTCATGTGATACACACACTATGAACTGCTGAATGATGCTATTGATTATTGATATTAACTTGATTGGCATCATTGCAGGGGGAGTAAGTATATTTAATGCACAATTATTTTTTTGTTTATATTTGGTTTGTCATCATCAAAAGGGGGAGAATGTTGAGTATTGGACTCTCCACCTTGATTTTGATGATGATCAAACACAAATCATTGTGACTAACTCTTGTGTTTGCAGTTAGCTACAAAGTCACCAATTAGATTTAAGAAGATCAAAAGTGTCTACACGTGTTGATTCAAGTAGAAGAACTTGGTAGATCAACAAAGGTGAAGCATTGGCTTGATGAACATAAAGGCTACCTCAAACCTCAAGCCAATGGCATCAACAAATGAATGGAGATTCAATCCAAAGAGAAGAAAGGAATGGTTGAGTCAAAAGCTTCGAAGACTATGACGTTCAAGTCATTCAACTAAAAGACTCAAGTCCATGAAGATTTATGGAGATCGTCGCCAAAGTAATTTGTTCATCTCAAGCGACGTCCCAAGACTTCCTCAGAACGCGTGATCGTTGTGCCTGGATCTTCGTTGAAGCTCAAGGAGTATTCATGAAGTCAAGGGATTCGGATTCTCCACATTGAAGCTTCGAAGACGGTTCGTCATGTTATTTATATTGTCTTCTAGCTTCGGTTTAGTAGAATGTTAAGCCTTGAGTAGTACTTGCCTAGAAATCTTCATAACTTTCATAAATTATCTCTAGGATTGCCTTAGAAGCCATTAGAAACTTTCCCGTAGCTTATCGCTTCATTACTTGGCTTCAAATGCATCTTAGTTGGTTCAAGTAGAAGAACCAACCGACTAGATGACGATCTAATCGGTTGGAAATCCTACTCAGACCGACTAGTTATCCTAATCAATTGAAGACAATTTGTTGACCAATTAGTCGGTCCAAGAAGGCTCACCGACCGACTAAATGACGATCTAGTCGGTTGGTGTTTCTTCTCAGACCGACTAGTTTTCCTTATGAAATTCGACCTTTGTTCTGTTGACCAGTTAGTTGGTTCAATAAGGATGGTTAATGCATTAAAAGCCAATCTAGTCGGTCCAAGAAGGTTCACAGACCGACTAGTTGTCAATCTAGTCAGTTGATGATCCTTCTTAGACCGATTAGTTTCAAAACTAATCGGTCAGTGATCCTTCTTAGACCGACTAGTGCTTATCCATGATTTCAAAATCTTCTTTGTCAACCATCTAGTCGGTCCAAGAAGGTTCACCGACCGACTAGTTGCAAAACTAAACGGTCAGTGATCTTCTTAGACCGATTAAGCAGCTTCAGAATAGAGCCGTTGGAGCATTTAATGCCACGATTTTTGTGACCGTTTTCTCTCTTCTCTATATAAGTTTGAGTGCTTCTAACCAGGGATCCAAGGATGAAATAGACACATTTTTCACACCTTTGAGAAGAGCCATTCTACTCCAATTCCAAGCTCTCTCATCTCACAAGAATCTCTCTCACTCTTTGAGCACTATTTCCTCAAGAGAGATTCTCATTCCTTGTGAGCTTCTCAAGCTAAGAGCTTGAATCCAAGTCACCAACTCCTCCCTAGCCATCTATTGCTGGTCATCTTGGTGGTGCTAGGGTTTGGTGATCTCATCTTCCTCAAAATCCATTCTTGCCCCTAAATTGGTAAGTATTTCTCAAGGCATATGATTTTGTGGTAAGAAGTTTTTGTAATGCCCTACGAAGATACTGCACAGGTACTAGAGGCGGGGGATGAACAATACTTTAAAATAATTAATAAGATATTCCTAATTATCTTGCAAACTCAACCAACATTGCGGAAATACGGAAATGTAAATATAGACAACAAAGAAAACAATTGCAAACAATCAATTTAACGGGTTCGGATCCACCCAAGTCTCCCCGACTTGTTTCCGGTGATCCTACGTCCCAACCACCCGGATCCCCTCCGGATACTTGAGTTAGAAACTTCTAACTCAAATTTGCACTATGAAATGATGGATCCTGTCAAAACAGAGTTAGGATTGATAATATGAAGTTTAGACTTACGCTTGCGTATGCGGCACGGTAGTCTACGAACTTCGCCTTCGGATTCGCCACGACGAATCGAGTCTTCTCACGAACGGAGTAAGGCTACTAAATCCACAATCTAAATCTCTACTTTAGATTAAGAACTTGGATAAAGAAAGAGAGGAAGCATTTCGGCAGAGCTTCGCTAGGATGAAAATGCATGCATGAATTCCATGCAAAAGTATATGAAATGGCTTACCCTTGGGTCTTATTTATAGCCCCCAAGGTAGTTATTTTAGGGTAAATTGTTCCTTTGGAACAATTTAACTAAGGTGTACCATGATACATGGCACATTATAGGCTTAAGTTGTACCATATGCATGGTACAATATAAGCTTAAGATATTCCCCCTTTTATTAGCCATATGTCGCATGCACTTATGCATATATAATGCGACTTTCCTACTCATCCAGAGATCCTCTCCGCAAGGGAACAGATTCCCTTTGCACACGACTTCGTGTACGCGACGTTCGAGGTCCGTATTCCCTCGTACATCCCCCACAAGGGTGTACAAACGTCTTCCATATCCAACATCTCCCACTCACACTTGAGGGGATTGTAAGAGAACGTCTTTCTCTTAGTTCTTTCATCTATCATACCGAGAAATAGACCGTGTGACCGTCATGCGCGTAGAGTCTGTTGTTGTGCACTTGTTAGAGATACACAACGACCTCGAAGGTGCAAAGTTGAGTAGTTCAACGCATGCTTTACCCTAGATTATTTCTTCACATTTCTTATACTTTATATTCAACAATTGAATCCCATCTGGATTACAATTGGCTGGCCAGCTTTGAATCATTTAAAGTCCAAATGTGAATATGAAATCAATCTTCCTCTTCTTGCGAACCTTTTGATCTTGACTTGATTCGCTTTTCTAACGTGCCCCGCCGAGCCGAATTACCATAGCCCATTAGCAACACGCTAAGATAGCGATCATCTCGTCAAATCTAAAGGAACCAATTGGAGTCCTTGAGGGTAAGAGTTAAGACCCATATGGCCTTTGAGTCTCACATAATAGCAAACACTATTGCTACTAACTCAGTGGTCGAAATGCATACGTGGTATGAACACGTATTACAACATCACTCCTTTCCCAGGGAGAGTATGTCTTAATGATGTTGTACGGATGAAAGGTCAGACACCACAGTGCCTATCTTTTGAGTCCCCTTACTACTCAGGAAATATTCCCGGACTCTCATCCTGCATAAGACAGATAGGATTAAAAAATCCAATGAGATCTTTTTATCCTTGTGATACAGATCTCAGATCTTTTGTAAGCATCCATATGATGCAGATCTTTCATTCGACTATCTTTGTTAAAGTCATGACTCTAAATCATTCGTCTAATGATTTTGACTTTAAACTAGTCTCATCTCTATCTTATCCATCTGATAAGATAAGGCGGTTGCTCATGTGAGAGAGCCAACCTTAATCTGTCCGACATACACACAATTCAGCTGAGATTTCAAAAATGTACACAAACATTTCTTTAAGAAATTCATATGCAATGTTTGAAAAAAGAACTTATTCTTTTATTAAATTTGATCTTTCTCAGACATGGGAATATATATTGGTACAACTCAGCTCTTACACAATCCTTGGGATAATAAGTGTTTATAAAACACATTTCTGGGGATCGCTTTCGTAAGCTGATCCTCTATCATCTCATGCGTAGATATGTACCTTATGTCTACCTTCTTGGTTTTATCATAGTCTTTTGCAAATTTGCAGTTCCTTTAAGATACTGCATTATCCTCTTAACCGCTTTCCAGTGTCCTTGCCCTGGGTTGGATTGGTAACGACTTACCATTCTAACGGCAAAACAGATGTCCGGTCTTGTATGCATCATAGCGTACATAAGACTATCAACTGTACTGGAATATGGAACTTTTTACATAATTTCCTTTTCCTTTTGGTTCTTTGGATATGATTTCAGATATAAATTATCGCAT
Organism: Scilla litardierei; assembly: GCA_030789695.1. NCBI lineage: Eukaryota > Viridiplantae > Streptophyta > Magnoliopsida > Asparagales > Asparagaceae > Scilla > Scilla litardierei. The sequence continues at coordinate 45,487,875 of CM061134.1, forward strand.
CTGCTTATAGGAGTATCAATTGGACTTGCCGTCCTACATATTAAACCGTTCTAGAACCTTCTTTATATAAGTCTCTTGTGAAGGAGAAAAAAGTTTCTTTGAACGATTCCTTGAAATCTTAATTCCAAGGATATATGTGGCTTCCCCAAGTCTTTCATCTCAAAACTGATGAAAGTTAAGCCTTGATATCCATCACAAAGCCCATGTCATTTCTGGTTATTAAAATGTCATCTACATATAGAGACATAATAACATGCTTGCTTTTAAATCCTCTTGATATATACGTAGTTATCTTCATCAAGCATGGAAAATCCATTTGATAAGACAACTTCTTGAAATCGTATATACCTTTGCCTCGAGGATTATTTAAGACTATATATGGACTTACGAAGTTTACAAACCTTATGTTCGTTTCCTTCTTTTACAAACCCTGTTGGTTGTTCCATATAGATCTCCTCGTCCAATTCTCCATTGAGAAAGACATTCTTTACATCCATCTGATGTAATTTGAGGTCTAAGCAAGCTACCATTGCCAGAATCAGGCGAATCGAGGTAAAACGCACAACAGGTGAGAAGGTCTCTTCGTAGTCTATCCCTTCCTGTTGCGTAAAACCTTTCGCGACAAGGCGAGCTTTATATCTATCTTATAGAGCCATTAGCCTTATGCTTGATCTTGAGAACCCATTTGTTCCCAATTGCTCTACGTCCTATGGGTAAGTTAACTAAGTCCCAGACTTGGTTAACTTTCATGGATTTCAATTCCTCCTTTATCGCTTCCATCCATTTGTCTTTTGCAGGGCATGATACGGCATATTTGAGATTCTTCAAGTCCTTGTTGACTCGAATTTAGATCAATTCTAATATTACTCCCACTTGAAATGTCGTTAGAATTGCTCCCACTTGGATCATTATTCCCGTATGAAATAGGATAATCGTCATTCGTATCATCCATTGGTGAAGGTTGAAAAGTATTTTCGTTTTCACCAAGAATTCTCCCACTCGAATGAGGTAATCCTTCTTGATCATAAATCTCAACTAGAGATAAGTCCTGACTTATCTCGCCCTGTCTTGGAAACTCGTTTTCCAAGAAAGTGACATCCCTCGACTCAAACTCAATTAGCCCACCATTGTCTTCTTGACTAACAAAAAAACATAACCTTTGGAGTTTTCTGCGTATCGTATAAAGATACATTTCCTTCCCCTTGGCCCAAGTTTGCCATACTTATGGGAGGAAATATGTGCGTTGAATGCACAAACTTAAGGTTTCAAAAATGTTTAAGTCAGGAGACCTTTGGTTCCACAACTCATAAGGAGTGGAGCTAACTGATTTCGAGGGTACGCGGTTTAAAATGAAAACGGCCGTCAATAATGCATCACCCCAAAAGGTGATTGGCAAGTTAGCTTGAGCCATTATTGAACAGACCATTTCCATTAAAAATCCTATTTCTCCTTTATGCAACACCGTTTTTTTGAGGAGTATAAGGCATAGTTACCTGATGTACTATGCCTTTGTCATCACAAAGTTCCTTAAAACTTGTTGATTGATATTCACTGCCCCTATCGGTTCGCAAGATCTTAATTTTGCGATCTAATTGATTCACCACTAAACTCATATAGTTTTTAAAGCAAGCCAAAGCTTCACTTTTGTGGGATATCAAAATAGATATGTCCGAATCGGGTGAAATCATCAATAAAAGTGATGAAATAGGACTTTTCGCGTCTTGTCTAGACATTCATCGGACCACATATGTCCGAATGGATAAGCTGTAATGGAACCTCGGCCCTTGTGCCGGTTCCAAACGGCTTGCGACAAGATTTCCCCACAAGGCAATGTTCACATGTTGACATTTCAACCTTTGAAACATTGGATAGAAGGCCACGTTTGGTAAATCTATCCATACGCGTTGGTCCAATATGACCAAGCCTTGTGTGCCAACAAATTATATTAGACTCATTAGTCAAAGAATTTGTCACAAGGAAATGAGAAATCATACATTGTACTTATTACAATGAATCCTTTAAATACATAACCCAGAACCAATAAAGGAATTATTATTACAAAATAGGTCCATATTACAATCATGAAGGAACCAGCTATAACCAAGACCCATTAAATTGACCACAGTTATAATATTCCTTTGAATATATGGAATGAAGAGAACATCATGAAGTAGGAAAGTGCGGCCGTTGTCCAAGACTAGCTTGCGAGTCCCAACGCCTTTCACTTCAACACGTGTGTTGTTTCCTACATTGATCCACTTCATTCCTTGGGGTATCCGGTGATACTCCACGAAGGACCGTCTGTCCTTTGCTATGTGGTCGGTGGTACCTGAATCAATTATCCAAAAATGGATTAGATTCCACAAGAAATAGTGGACTAGAAACACATATGTAACTAGTATTACAAGTTACCTCGTCACTTCCACTCGTACACGAACGAGCATAGTGACCGAGCTTGTTGCACTTGAAGCACTTGATCCTTTTCAAGTCTTTCTTCTTGTGCCATTTCTTGTGCCCACCCTTATGTTTGGGTTCCTTGGTAGACTCAGGTTGCTTATTACGTTCATTAGAAGACTTCGAACGATCTTTACGTTTCTTTCCCCCGTGTGAGGAACTAGCAACCATGTGCACTTCTGCACTTGGCTTGGCAGCCGCAAGCCGCTCTTCCTCTAATTCGAGGTGCTTGGAAACATCGTTGAAGGTCTTGATGCTCTCATTATGAGTGAGATGCATCTTCATCTGATCCCACCCATTTGGTAGGGAACGTATGACTGCTTGGATTTGTTGCTCATTTGTGACCACATGACCTGCATCCTTTAACTCCGAGATAAGGTTCGCCATATGTCGCAGATGTTTCCCCATGGAATGATCTGGACGTTTCTTATATGAATCAAACTTTATAGTTAAGGAGCGAAGTTTGGACACCGATGTGCCACCGAACTTCTCCTCTAGCTTGGACCATATGTCCATGGCTAGGTCATGTTCTCGGAAGATGCGCATTATGTCATCAGCCATACTGCTTAATAACGTAATGCGCGCTATCTTGTTCTTCCGAGACCAAGCATCAAAAGCTTCCTTGTCTCGTCGGTGTTGGGCCGTAGTGCCCAACTCGGGTTCAATCATAACGTTCTTTAGAGTTTCGAGCACTTCTTGCTCCTCTAGAACGTATTGTATCTTGATGGACCAAAGTTTGTAATTATCGCCGTTGAGTTTTTCACCTTTGTTTAACTCAGCGACGATATTCTTTGAAGCGGAAGACATTTTACTTTTAAAATGCTGTAAAAGACACAAAAAACGAAGGTTTTATCAAAACATTGCATAAAATTTCTTAAAATATAACTCCCACTTGAAATGATAATAGAATATCCCATTTGGATAGTTCTAAAAATTCAAATCCCACTTGGAATTATATTGTATTTGATAAGTTACTTTCGAAAAATATTGAAGATGTTGTTCTAGAATCGAAAAGGTCTCTATGATTCCAATCACCATCTAGAACAACCTTCAATATTCCCCCATCACTTATCAAACAATCGTACTCTTATAGTACTTCGCAGCGGAAAATCAATTTTGAAAAACATATCTTTCAAAATGGAATAGGTGAGAGTTTGCGCAAAGAATTTTAGCGCAACAATTGCCAAGCCACGAGACCTGTTCTACACACCCATGGGTTAGATAACCATGGCCGGATCGTGGTAGGACTTGGAATTCTAAATTGCGCTATCCCGATTAAGGACGGGACATAACCTATTTGAAAAAAACACCTTTTTCAAAAAAAAATTTGAAAGTACGTTGGCTAATCTCCGTAGAGTAGAGCACAACGTCATAAGTACATTGGCTAATCTCCGTAGAGTAGAGCACAATGACATGGCTAATCTCGCATGAAGTAGAGCACTATGGCTAATCTTCAAGGAGTAGAGCCCAAGGAAAAACTTCATTAAAAACGTTAGCCCCATATGGACTAGTTGGCACTGTGGTTAGCCCTGTATGGGCTAATCGGCACATTCGAGTTTGACCAATGCCTTTTGTCACCCCGTATGGGTCATTTGGCAAGTTTGCAATCGACCCAGACCTTCTGTCGGATTGGTCGACCAAAAACACCAAATTGGTCGACCAATTTTTGGTCTGCAACATCTTCCCGACCAGGGCCTCTGCCCTGGCCGGGGCTTGGCCAAGGGCCGGCCAGGGCCTCTGTCCTGGCCGGCCAGGGCCTCTGCCCTGGCCGAGGCCGGCCAGGGCCGGCCATGCCCTGGCCGAGGCCGGCCAGGGCCGGCCATGCCCTGGCAGTGGCCAGGGCGTCGGCCCTGGCCACTGCCAGGGCCGGCCAGGCCGGCCAGGCCTTGGCCGGCCACTGCCGGCCTGGCCATGGCCGGTCATGGCCAAGGCCATTTTGGGCATTGGCCGGCCATGGCCCCTTTGGCCATGGCCGGCCACCCCCTTGAATGGGGTTGCCGCACACATTCCTCCCCCTTGATGGGGTGGTCGCCGGTGGTTATTGGCCGTAGCCAACCCCCTCCGCAAGTGGAGGGGGGGTGCATGGCCTTCATAGCCCATTTGGCCATGTTGCACATGCACCAAATTTCATCTTACCCGATGGAAATAACTACCATCATCTTCCTCGATGAAGCACCCATTCGTCGATGAAGTTAGTTATTTCCTAATGGCAGTGTGCCAAAAATGAATAACGTACTACGTGAACGGTCGGTTCTTCCCGTCACGGAGAGTTCTACCATATCCGTAATGATAGGAGACCCTAACGTGAAAAGAACAACCGCTGCGTTCTCTCTGTCACGAAGCGTTCCTACCATATCCGTAATGGTAGGAGACCCATTCGTGAAAAAAGACAACGACTCGTTCATAGTTTCGACGGGGCGGTGGTTTGACCGGGGTGAACCCATATGGCTCTGATACCAATGATGGATCCTGTCAAAACAGAGTTAGGATTGATAATATGAAGTTTAGACTTACGCTTGCGTATGCAGCACGGTAGTCTACGAACTTCGCCTTCGGATTCGCCACGATGGATCGAGTCTTCTCACGAACGGAGTAAGGCTACTAAATCCACAATCTAAATCTCTACTTTAGATTAAGAACTTGGATAAAGAAAGAGAGGAAGCATTTCGGCAGAGCTTCGCTAGGATGAAAATGCATGCATGAATGCCATGCAAAAGTATATGAAATGGCTTACCCTTGGGTCTTATTTATAGCCCCCAAGGTAGTTATTTTAGGGTAAATTGTTCCTTTGGAACAATTTAACTAAGGTGTACCATGATACATGGCACATTATAGGCTTAAGTTGTACCATATGCATGGTACAATATAAGCTTAAGATATTCCCCCTTTTATTAGCCATATGTCGCATGCACTTATCCATATATAATGCGACTTTCCTACTCATCCAGAGATCCTCTCCGCAAGGGAACAGATTCCCTTTGCACACGACTTCGTGTACGCGACGTTCGAGGTCCGTATTCCCTCGTACATCCCCCACAAGGGTGTACAAACGTCTTCCATATCCAACATGAAATACTTATAGAAAACCTCTACAAAGTCAAATCATACACAAATGAAATTGTGACTCCCACAACCCGGGATCACAAACAAACTCTCACAACCGAGATTAAAATACTTACAATATGAAAGTAAATGAAATACGAAATTCTTACCGACAAAATTCTATGCCTTGAGTATACTTACGAATTAGGGCAAAACAGATTTTGGGGAAGATAAAGGCACCAAACCCTAGCTCCAAGATGTAGACCAGCAATGGAGTCCTAGGTGGATGTTGGTGACCTTGGATCAAGCTCTTGGCTTGGAAGGCTCACAATCAATGAATCTCTCTTTTGAAATAAGAGTGAGGGAGAGATTCAAGAATGAAATCAATGAGCTTTGAATGAGATAAATGCTTCTCTTTTGATCTCTAAATATCAGTAATAATCAGCCTTGAGTGCAATGAATGCAGCACTCCAAGTATATATAGGATAGAGGAAAGAGAGAGCAAAAATCGTGGCATTTAATGCTCCAACGGCTCTATTCTGAAGCAAACTAGTCGGTCAAAGAAGGATCACTGACCGACTAGTTCATCAACTAGTCGGTCGGTGATTCAACATGAAACGACTAAGAGGTGAACAGTGAATAGATGAAGTTCAGATTTAAAGAACTAGTCGGTCCAAGAAGACTTGCCAACCGACTAGTTTCACAACTAGTCGGTCGGTGAGTGTTCATAGACCGACTAACAGAAGAAATATACTAGTCTGAAAGAAGTTGAATTAGTCGGACTAAGAACAAATGTTGACCGACTAGTTCATCAACTAGTCGGTCGACAAATGTACTTTGACCGACTAACGATAAACAGTAGCTCAGGCTCAAAAATGGAAGTTCAACTAGTTGGTCTAAGAAGGATTCTTAACCGACTAGTTTCACAACTAGTCGGTTGGTGAACCTTCTTTGACCGACTAACTGTAAACAGTAACTGAGCTAGAAATTGAGAAGGCAAACTAGTCGGTTCAAGAAGCTTTGCTGACCGACTAGATCACCATCTAGTCAGTTGGTTCTTCTTCGTGAACCAACTAACATGCGCAAGAAGTCGCGAATCGAAGCGCGAAGCTTCGGAAAAGTTTGTATGGACTTCTACTAAGATCCTAGCTCTAAGATATGAGCGTTATGAAGATTAAAACGTAAGACCTACTCAAGGTTTAACATTCTACGAAAAGAAGCTAGAAGACAATAAATAAACTTGACGAACCGTCTTCAAAAGCTTCAATCGAATCTTCATGACTTCAATAATGGTCCTTGAGCTTCAATGAAGCTTTAGGCATACGATCACGCGCTTTGAGAAGTCTCGAGACGTTGCTTTGGATGTTCATATAAATTTGGCGACAATCTCTATAACTGCGCTCACAAAGAGTCAGTTCACGATATTTATGTGTGTTCATCATCAAAACCAAATCCGGGGAATCAATACTCAACATTCTCCCCCTTTTTGGTGATGACAAACCAACATAAATAATAATAAAAAATAATGATTCAAATGAAATTTACTTACTTCCACTGCATTGGTGACACGTTAATTCCAAAATAAATATTAATCATACGCATCAAGCAGACGAGTAAAGTATAAATTGAGTATTCAATTATTGAAATATCGGATTTGAAATCCATTTTTATATCTTAACTCCCCCTGAATCTTACATATCAAATTAGATTCTTGGAAAAATGCTTTAAATTATCATTTAGCACATGTCATTATTATATCTCTCCCCCTTTGGCATAAGCAAAAAGAGTGGGAGGAGATCAACGACAACAACAATGGCTTCAAATAAAAGCACAGGAGTCGTAGAATACGACCACGATCCAAATGACACCAAAGGAAAATACGAAGGAAATCAAAGCGTGTTAATGAGACCAAAGTCGAAAATAGATAAATAAAATCATCAAAACTCAAATTAATTTTACGAATTGAGTTATGGAATATACTCTCCAATATCAACATTCTTGGTTAATTTAGTGCATGGAAAACAATTCTATGTTACCATAGAAATAATTTCTATTTAACCAAGTTATTATCGTCGAGCGACGAATTCAAACATCAGAGGCAAAAATATAATGTGCACAAGAAAGTAAATGTCAACATCGATGTATATATATATATATATATATGAAACATGGATACATCAAAAGTATACATTGCCAACATACATAAACGATCCTCAGATTGAAGCACAAAATACAACATCATATCACAAAGGATATCGGAGTATCACATACACACAAAAATATCAAAACTCCATAAGAGATACATCAAAATATCATAACCACCCAAACTATCCTAACCCACACTCTCACTACAAGATCTATCATCCAAAGTACACTAAGAGAGTCCTCCAAAGAAGCTCAGGAGGCAATGGGAGGATCAGCAGCAGCAGCAGGCTCTGCGGAAGGAGTGGTCACTGGGTCAGCATGAGTGGAGATCTCTGGCACAACAGGAGTGGTCTCGGGAGTAGCAACAGACGAAGCATCCACCAGAGGAATGTTGGCAGCAGGTGTGCTCTCGGGATCACCGACAGAAGAAACAGCAGCACCAGAAGTACCCTCAGGGGCACGAGCAGCAGCAGATCCAATAAGCTCCTCAAGCTCAGTATCATCCATCTCCTCGTCGTCAAAAACTGACGGAGGGATCTCAATCCCCAAGTGAGATGCGATGCGAGCGAGAATATCCTCAGATCGAGCACAACGAGACTCTACACGTTTCAACGAACGTGCAAACTCAGCAAGAGTAGGAGAGGGAGCAGGAGCAGCTGAGGCAGAGGCTGAAGCTAAAGGGGTCGTCCTCTGAACGTGACGAAGAACCGTAAGAGACTTCTTGACGGCCGTCGCATTCAGAGGGGGGCCGAGGGGACGCTCATCGTCGAGAGGAAGAGGGACACGGAATTGACGGAAGACGAGAGTCAATAGGCATGGATATGGGATGTGGGCCGACTTGGTGGACTTTCGAATACATTCGAAAGAGTCCATCTTGTCGAGAATTATCAGTGCCCAATTGATCTCGATCCCCATGAAGATGGCGTAAATGAGTTTGAGGAATGGCTAGGAAGGCAAGGAAGATGAGCCGTACTTCGGAAGGAGGCACGACTTCAGAATTAGGTTAAGCACCCAAGCATTTGGCTTGAAGGACTTCGAAGGGACGCCAATCATGGCAGGAGGGATGACATGGAAAATCTCGGCGAGCATCACCTGATCAAGCTCAGACATATCATCACCAGAGATATCAGAAGGAAGAAGGCCAGAGGAGGAGACACCTATCAAATCCCCTAAGATTTCTGCCGTAAGGACAATCGGTGTCCCCAAGACAGTCGTCTCAATGGAATGGGTCTCGTCGTACTGACCGCGAACCCTATTCGCGTAGAAAAGCTTGACAAGGCGAGGGTATGGATGTGGATTCGCCTTAGGGTCATATCGAAGATAATTGATAAGACCACTAGACGAAAGAAGATCAGCTAGGTGAGGGAAATCGGAGAACTGAACGAAGTGCTCCAACAGCAGCGGACAGTGCTCGATACGGTTGTAAGCCGTGAGACACAACGGGTCGTCGCGACACAACGAAATATCGACACCGCCAACTGGCATCTGAGCCTTCCCCTTAGGCTGACGTGTGCTAGATCGGGGTGGAGGAGTAGGATCCCGAGCGGTATGCTCGGTCTCCGGAATATATTCCGTGTCGGAATCAGAGGGAGGAGTGGGAGCACGGAATGAAGCTGGAGAAACGGTCTGTTTCCTAGGGTTAGGCTGAGATCTAGGCTTGGCGGTCGCCGTCCTCTTCTTCTTAAGAGGAGGCGAAGACGACGAAGGATGGGTGGTCTTGGAACAACGTTTGGGTTGCGGGGGGTCCGTAGATGGAGATTTGACGGTCATGGGTGACGGACACGAGGGATCGATCGGGATGCGTGTCTTTGCCATAAGCGAGACAAGACACGCGCAATCGAATGAGATCGAAAACTAAAACCCTAAGAACAACCCTAGGCCGAAACCCTAGCAACAGAAATTGCTAGAAACCCTAACCCTAGAAGTCTAAACAGCTGAAAGAGATGATAGAAAAATACCCTAGGTGGAGAAAGGAAGATCGACACCGGCGGAGATGGCCGGAGATGGCCGGAAAACGGCGATCGACGGCGGAGGAGATGAAGGGTTTCGGGGGTTTTGGGGCTGAGGAAGAAAATCGCACCGACTAATGAGGGAAATAGTCGGTTAGATAGAGTTTAAGTCGATCGGAAGTCGAAAAGACCAAGCAGTCCCCGATGCATTTAGTCGGTCACAGTTCAAGCGCTGACCGACTAGATGACGATCTAGTCGGTCGGCCAATGAGCTTGAACCGACTAAGTGCAAACAGTAACTGAAGCCAAAATTTAGGGCTTGAGTTAGTCGGTCTGAGTTCATTCACTGACCGACTAGATGATGATCTAGTCGGTCGGTCAATGAACATGAACCGACTAACAGAGTTCAAAAATTTTAGAATTTGAAATTTTGAGTTCTCTCCTAATCACACTTGGACGAAACATCGAAATACTCTCACTAATCATTATACTACCCCATTAAACATCGAAAATCTTAAAATTGACGTTCATGAATAAATCGAGCATAAATTCCGAAAATTCAACAAAAAATCCAGAAAATTCCAATAAATCTAGCATGAGCAAATATAACGAAATTGAATAGCATGCAAGATTATTGAACAAAATATGAATCCTAAATCTCGGATTCACCCATAATCCCCAATTCTCGACGCAACCGCACAAAGGAGTCTTCCTTGAGTGGTTTCGTGAAAATATCGGCGATTTGCTTCTGGGTTTCAACGTACACTAATATGATGTCCTTTTTAGCAACATGATCATCTAAGAAATGGTGACGGACATCTATATGTTTAGAACGGGAATGGTGTACCGGATTCTTAGAGAGACATATTGCACTTTGGTTGTCCACCATGATAGGGCAAGTATCACAGTTTATACCAAAGTCTTTAAGAGTGTGTCTCATCCAAAGAACCTGAGCACACGCGGCACTGGCGGCAATATATTTCGCCTCGGTGGTTGAAAGTGATACAGAATTCTGCTTCTTGGAAAACCAAGAGACAAGAGAATTTCATATAAAATGGCAAGTGCCACTAGTACTTTTCCTGTCGGATTTGCATCCCGCATAATCTGTGTCACTATATGAGATTAACTCATATGTGCTAGATTTTGGATAAAGTAATCCAAAATCAAGTGTGTAACTTAAATAATGGAAAATACGTTTTACCGCTACTAAGTGAGATTCCTTAGGTTGAGACTGATAACGAGCACATACACATACGGCAAACATAATATCGGGCCTACTTGTGGTAAGATAAAGTAAACTACCTATCATACCTCGATATAGACGAATGTCTACATCTTTACCGCCCGTATCCTTATCAAGATGCGTAGTAGTGCTCATTGGAGTCTTCTTTCCGGAGGCAGTCTCCATTCCAAATCGCTTTAGCAACTCCACCGTGTACTTGGTTTGGTGGATGAAGATTGCATCGTTCATTTGGCGAATTTGGAGACCTAAGAAATACTTGATCTCACCCATGTGGCTCATCTCAAATTGATCCTTCATCACATTATAAAAATATTCGCAAAGAGTGAAGTTAGTAGCACCGAAAATGATATCATCAACATATATTTGAACTAAAATTATATCATTATTCGAATACTTAACAAATAATGTAGAATCAACTTCTCCCATTTTAAAACCTAAATCCAAAAGAAAATTCTTTAAACGGTCATACCAAGCTCGAGGAGCTTGTCTCAAACCGTAAAGTGCTTTCTTAAGTTTGAAAACATGGTTTGGGAATTTTTCATTTATAAAACCCGGAGGTTGAGAAACATAAACTTCCTCAACAACATCTCCGTTTAAAAACGAACTTTTAACATCCATTTGAAAGAGTTTAAAATCTTTATGGCATGCAAAAGATAACAATAATCTAATAGATTCTAATCTAGCTACCGGAGCAAAGGATTCTTCGAAATCAATACCTTCCTCTTGTCGATAGCCTTGAGCTACTAACCGAGCTTTGTTTCGGACGACGATTTGGTTTTCGTCGGTCTTGTTCTTGAAGATCCACTTCGTTCCTATAACGGTGTGGTTCTTCGATGGCAATGGAACAAGCTCCCAAACTTCATTCCTCTCGAATTGAATGAGTTCCTCTTCCATGGCAAGGATCCAAGCACTATCTTTGCACGCTTCGTTAATATTCTTTGGCTCAATCGAGGAGGCAAAGGGACAATGAGCGAAGTAGTTGACTTGAGATCTCGTCTTGACACTATCAAGGATATTGCCAATGACTTGCTCATGAGGATGGTCACGAACGGTATGAAGCCGTTTGGGAATTCCCTGATCACTAGGAACATTCTCAAAAGATTCATTAGTCGGGTTAGTATCAATAGAATCAATAGAATTAGAATTACCAATTGAATCACATAAGACATCCATGGAGTCATCATCATTAGTAATTCTAGTCGGGACAAATCCTTCATTAAATGAAACATGAAGTGATTCCTCGATCGTTGAGGTTCGTTTGTTGTATATCCGGTAGGCTTTGCTACGGGAGGAATATTCAACAAATATCCCCTCATCGGATCTTGGATCAAATTTGTCCAAACTACCATACGTGTTTTTAATAAAACATTTTGCACCGAAAACTCGAAAATGTTTAACTTGAGGCAATCTACCAAACAACAATTCATAACAAGTTTGTTTGGTGCCGGGCCTCAAAAGTATCCTATTAAACACATAGCAAGCGGTATGTACCGCTTCCGCCCAAAATTGATGGCCAAGTTGGCTATCATCAAGCATAGTGCGAGCACATTCCACTAGCGTCTTATTCTTTCTCTCAACAACACCATTTTGAGGAGGTGCGCGAGGGAATGAAAAGGTGCGAGTAATACCAACTTCATCACAAAACGTTGAGAAAGACTCATTCTCAAATTCACCTCCATGATCACTACGAATAGTGACAATGGTGGTTCCAATGAGATTTTGTACTTTCTTAACAAATATTGTGAAGTTTTCAAAAGCATCATTTTTATTACTTAAGGAAAATACCCAAGTAAATCTAGAAAAGTCATCAACGATGACAAGTCCATATCGTGCATTTCCTAATGAAGCAACTCTAGTTGGTCCAAATAAATCTAGATGTAATAGCTCTAGTGGCCGCTTAGAAGAAATGCTTTTCTTAGGTTTAAATGACGATTTTGGAAGCTTGCCTCGTTGACACGAGTCACAAAAGCTTTTCTTTTGAAAGACAAGCTTAGGGAAGCCTCTAATAGAATTTAACTTAGAAAGCTTAAATAGTGTTCCAAAGTTCACATGACCAAAACATCGATGCCATAAGTGTTGTTCACTTGTGTTGGCAATGAGACATTGTTCATGTGATCTTGGAAGATCTAGGATGTATATATCCGTATGGCGTATGCCGGAAAACAATAATTCATTATTATCTTTTCTTAAAATATGGCACATTCCTTTCGCAAAGCTAACTTTGTAACCTTTGTCACAAAGTTGGCTTATTGAAATAAGATTGTGGTTTAATCCTTTAACAAGTTAAACATCACTTATAAGTGGTTTAGAAGGATTACCCACTTTGCCAACACCTATGATGGTTTCTCTCTCATTACCTCCAAAGACTACCCGGTTTCCATTTGCAATGGGCACCACTCCTGAGAGCAATTGAGCGTCACCCGTCATGTGTTTTGAACACCCGCTATCGAGTATCCAATTATTCTTGGAACTAAATTTTGATTTGTTGCTCCGTTTCTTTTTCTTGAGTACCTAAAGATAGAAGATATCGTATCATGGTACCCAAGGTCATTGGGTCCTAAAGAGTAGACCTTTGGAAACCAAGTCCAATTGGACTTAGACTTCCCTACATAATTATCACTATGCACGACATTCATAAAATAATAATTCATATAAACTTGTTTTTCATTCATGCTTGTGTCTTTTGGGCTCCAAATGGTGAAAATTTTGGGTGCCCTAATCCTATTGGGAGCATACATGCGTTGTTGATTTCTACGTGATGCATGTCGTGGATAGGCATAAGGAACATGATGAAATGGTGTATTATGAGAATGGTTCATATGATGATGTGGGTGAACATATGCATGTGGGGGAACATGTGCGTAAGGGTGTCTCACATGGTGTGCACGTGCCCGTGGATGTGGTGCATAAAAATCATCATATGTGTGAGCATGTGGAGTAGGATGTGTGTTCCTGCGTGGCATGGTATTTCTGTACATATAAGCATGACCCTTCTTTGGAGGTCCACCCAAAGTGGGTTTCTTTCCAAACGAGGGTGTGTACGAGGTGGAAGCACCATTGGTAGATGAACTACCAATAGAGTGTTTGCTACCACTCGTTGAAGCATCGGAAGTTGGCCTAACAAAGGTAGTAGACGATTTGGATGAATCTCCCATCTTATACCCCAAGCCAATGTGGTGATTGGCCGAAAGTAAGTCATTTAGGATTTTATCCAAATGGTCCTTACCCTTATTGAATTTATTAATTCGGCCTAATGTGCACTCATATTTCTCGGTGAGAGAACGCATTGAAGCATCCAAAGTGGATACTTGCGATGTGAGCACATAAACACGAGATTTGAGATTCTCATGCTCAATACTCAAAGTTGAGTTTTGAGAAGTCAAATCCGCAATCTTGTGTTCCTCCGAATCCTCAATATGAACATGTTCAAGTTGAGATTTGAGATTTACAATCTCATTTCTTAACTCTTCAACAATGGTGTCGTTGTTGGTGATGATAGGTTTAGGCGAGGTTTGGATGCGAGCTAAATCATCTTTTACTTTAGTATATCTATTTACTAATTTAGTGTATTTAGACCATATTTGCTCATTAGCATTTCTAAGAACATCCATGGTTACCTTATCGTCGCCTTCATTGTCGCTATCATCGAAGGAGGAATCTTTATCTTGCTCCTCTCTAGCCATGAAGCACATGTGTGCTTGCTCCACTTGTTCATCATCCGACTCTCCACTAGAGGAATCCTCGGAGTCGGTGAATGTCCCGACAAGCCCTTTCTTGTACCCTTTCTTGTACTTCTTGGACTTGTCGAACTTGGGCGCCTTCCACTTTTCCTTGTGCTTGTTTAGAGGACAATCCGCTTTCATATGTCCTGGCTTGTTGCATTTGAAACACAAAGGAGTGGAGGCGTTAGTAGAACTAAACTTCGATTTGTTTTTGAAGTTACCTTTCCGGAAGAACCGGTTGAACTTCTTTGCCATGAGGGCAATAGATTCCAAGTCCAACTCGTCTTCCGAGTCTTCATCATTGGTAGATGTGGATGTGGATGGAGCGGCCTTGAACGCAATCGCCTTTTTCTTTGGCTCGTCTTGCTTCAAGTAGGACTTCATCTTGTCCTGCAACTTTAATTTTCTATCCTTGTGTTCCTCATAAGACATTAAGGTACCCATTAGTTGAATAACCGTATATTTACTCATGTCATTACCTTCCTCGATGGTGAAGGTACGTTTCTCCCAACAAGAAGGAAGTCCGTCAATGATCTTGGAGACTTTCTCCTTTTGGGTGTAGGTTTTCCCAAGAGCCTCCAACTCGTTTTTGATGTTGACGAAGCGATCATAATACTCCTTCATCTTCTCACCCTGTTGCATATGAAATAACTCGTAATACTTATTAACAACAACGAGTTTAGAGTCTCTTACCCTACTCGTTCCTTCATGCAAGATGAGAAGGGAGTTCCATATTTGATATGCACTCTTACATGTGCATATCTTATTGAAGTCCTCAGGCTCCAAGGTACATTGCAAGGCGTTCATTGCCTTGGCATTGCTTACCTCCGCGGCGACCTCCGCGGTAGTCCACTTCGTGAAATCTTCTTCGGCGGGCTCGACGTACTCCGTCAACGTGGCTCTCCACAATGAAGCACTCCGGAGGAAAGTTTCCATCTGACATTTCCAGTACCCGTAGTTGGTACCGTTGAAGAAAGGAGGCCTCGTCGAGGAGTGTCCTTCCATTACCGAAGACGCTCCTTCACGGTTCCTGAAGGTGCTGTAATCTGAAGGTGGACGAACGGTCTTGTTGTCGTTGGTAGACATAGCTAGGTACTTGGCTCTGATACCAAATGTAATGCCCTACGAAGCTACTGCACAAGTACTAGAGGGGGGGTGAATAGTACTTTAAAATAATTAAGAGGATAATTCCTAATTATCTTGCAAACTCTACCAACAATGCGGAAATGCGGAAATGTAAATGTAGAAATCAAAGAAATCAATCGCAAACAAGCAATTTAACGAGTTCGGATCCACCCAAGTCTCCCCGACTTGTTCCCGGTGATCCTACGTCCCAACCACCTGGATCCCCTCCGGATACTTGAGTTAGAAACTTCTAACTCAAATTTGCACTATGAAATACTTGTAGAAAACCTCTACAAAGTCAAATCTTACACAAATGAAATTGTGACTCCCACAACCCGGGATCACAAACAAACTCTCACAACCGAGAGTAAAACACTTACAATATCATAGTAAATTGAAATAGAAATGCTTACCACAAAATACCTATGCCTTGAGTAAACTTACGAATTAGCGCAAAGATGATTTTGGGGAAGATGAAGGCACCAAACCCTTGCTCCAAGATGTAGATCAGCGATGGAGACCTAGGAGGTTGTTGGTGACCTTGGATCAAGCACTTGGCTTGGAAGGCTCACAATCAATGAATCTCTCTTTTGAAATAAGAGTGAGGGAGAGATTCAAGAATGAAATCAATGAGCTTTGAATGAGATTTAATGCTTCTCTTTTGATCTCTAAATATCAGTAATAATCAGCCTTGAGTGCTATGAATGCAGCACTCCAAGTATATATAGGATTGAGGAAAGAGAGAGCAAAAATCGTGGCATTTAATGTTCCAACGGCTCTATTCTGAAGCAAACTAGTCGGTCAAAGAAGAACCACAGACCGACTAGTTCATCAACTAGTCGGTCGGTCAATCAACATGAACCGACTAAGAGGTGAACAGTGAATAGATGAAGTTCAGACTTAAAAAACTAGTCGGTCCAAGAAGACTTGCCAACCGACTAGTTTCACAACTAGTCGGTCGGTGAGTGTTCATAGACCGACTAACAGAAGAAATATACTAGTCTGAATACAAGTTGAATTAGTCGGTCCAAGAACAAATGTTGACCGACTAGTTCATCAACTAGTCGGTCGACAAATGTACATAGACCGACTAACGATTAACAGTAGCTCAGGCTCAAAAATGGAAGTTCAACTAGTAGGTCAAAGAAGGATTCTTAACCGACTAGTTTCACAACTAGTCGGTCGGTGAACCTTCTTTGACCGACTAACTGTAAACAGTAACTGAGCTAGAAATGAAGGAGGCAAACTAGTCTGTTCAAGAATCTTTGCCGACCGACTAAATCATCATCTAGTCGGTTGGTTCTTCTTCTTGAACCAACTAACATGCACAAGAAGTCGCGAATCGAAGCATGAAGCTTCGGGAAAGTTCGTTTGGACTTCTATTAAGATCCTAGCTCTAAGATATGAGTGTTATGAAGATTAAAACGTAAGACCTACTCAAGGCTTAATATTCTACAAAAATAAAGCTAGAAGACAATAAATAAACTTGACGAACCGTCTTCAAATGCTTCAATCGAATCTTCATGACTTCAATAATGGTCCGTGAGCTTCAACGAAGCTTCAAGCATACGATCACGCGCTTTGAGAAGTCTTGAGACGTCGCTTTGGATGTTCATAGAAATTTGGCGACGATCTCCATAACTGCGCTCACAAAGAGTTAGTTCACGATATTTATGTTTGTTCATCATCAAAACCAAATCCGGGGAATCAATACTCAACAGTTTTACATTTCATTCTTTATACTTCATATTTGTTGTATACTCACGGTGGTGAGAGGATTGGTTTGATCCCAAGTTGTGGGAGTCAAGATTTCGTTTTGCTCTCGGTTTGTGAGAGTGTGCTTAGTCCCAGGTTGTGGGATTAAGGACTTTGCGTGTTCCCGGGTTGTGGGATACACGGACATCGATTGTAGGTCGATTGCACTTGTGGGGTTTCTGTAAGTGGGCTAAAGGAAATCTCTAGCGGTTTGCTAGAGTATCCGGAGGGGATACGGGTGTTGATGGAGTAGGACACCGCTAACAAGTCGGGGAGACTTGGGTGGCACCGAACCAGGGTAGATTGCTTGTTTGCATTGCATTATTCCTTGTGTTGTTGTTCACTTATTGTATTCCGCATTTGTTGGTTAATTAGGGTTTTATTTGGCGTAAATTCCTTATAATTCTATAAAACACTATTCACCCCCCTCTAGTGTTTATTCCTCATAACACAGGGTCACTACAGTATGTCGTTGCCCAGTGGTCTAATATTATTAAGTGATTAAATTATTTATCCTCATGCAAATATTACTGCCTGCGATGTCTGTGAATGAAAATTTTGATGAGCATAATTTTTTTGCATGAATGGCTAAATGCGGGGTTTTTGATCGGCTGTGTAAGTCCGACATTTTATTTTCCGCACTTTTCTTTTATTTTTGAGAGAAATTGTTGTGAGGAATTTATGTAAAGATCAAAGACAGAAGACCACTTTCCATGGAGACGGAGGCCACAATTGAAGCTGGGATATTATATGGGACCCATGGGGCTTTCAAAGTTGTATTTTCCTTTTAAGCTTTAAATTGTGTAATATGGACTGTATGGACTTTGGACTCTTTTTATGTGGGACTGGCCGATCCACGCATTTAGCCTTTCTTCAAATATTGCCTCCGCATGAAAATGTTTCTTTGATTAAAATATTAATTCATGCATATTTGTGCTCAGCTAGATAAATGGCTAAAATTGCAAGCCTCGATTTCGAAGTGTTGGATGCATCAGGTAGAAACTATCTGAGCTGGCAGCTTGATGTGAAGTTTCACCTGCGGGCAAAGTCCCTCATTACCGCTGTAACAGAAAAGAAAATGTAAGCGATATAGAAAAGGTGCAAGCCATTATCTATATTCGCTGCCATGTGGCTAAGGCCTTAAAGGCTGAATACCTTACAGTCGAAGATCAACTTGAGCTGTGGACTACCCTTGAAGATAGGTATAAACATCAGAGAGATGTTATACTCCCAAGGGCACGATATGAGTGGGAGAACCTGAGACTGCTAGACTTCAAGTCCATTGCTGAGTACAACTCAGCACTTTTAAGCATCACCTCACGCCTGAAGTTGTGTGGTGAGTGTAGGATCCTGCCAAAACAGAGTTAGGATCGATAAATGAAGTTGAGACTTACGCTTGCGTATGCAGCACGGTAGTCTACGAACTTCGCCTTCGGATTCGCCACGACGGATCGAGTCTTCTCACGAACGGAGTAAGGCTACTAAATCCACAATCTAAATCTCTACTTTTAGATTAAGAACTTGGATAAAGGGAGAGGAAGTATTTTGGCAGAGCTTCGCTAGAATGAAGATGCATGCATGAATGCCATGCAAAAGTGTGTGGAAAATGGCTAACCCTTGGGTCTTATTTATAGCCCCCAAGGTAGTTATTTTAGGGTAAATTGTTCCTTTGGAACAATTTAACTAAGGTGTACCATCGTACATGGCATATTATAAGCTTAAGTTGTACCACATGCATGGTACAATATAAGCTTAAGATATTACCCCTTTATTAGCCATATGTCGCATGCACTTATGCACATATAATGCGACTTTCCCATCAATCTAGAGATCCTCTCCGAAAGGGAACATATTCCCTTTGCGCACGACTTCGTGTGCGTGACGTTTGAGGTCCGTATTCCCTCATACATCCCCCACAAGGGTGTACTAACGTCTTCCATATCCAACATCTCCCACTCACACTTGAGGGGATTGTAAGAGAACGTCTTTCTCTTAGTTCTCAGACCAATTTTTTGGTCGACCAATTTGGGTGTTTTGGTCGACCAATTTGGCAAAAGGCTTTGGTCGAATGTGAACGTGCCGACTAGCCCATACGGGGCCAAATGACAGTCGTCTGCATCAAAATTCTCTCATACGGGGGGGGGGGGGGGGGGGGGAACGCCTGGATCCATACGGGAGCCGGCGACGATAATTTGCAGAAAAATCCCCAAAAGGGGGATCCGACCTAGGCACGACTACGGCTCATTCCCGACAAATGGTCAGGAAGTGCCGAATATTTCACTAGTATCATAAGGGTACTAAGTTGAAATATATTTTCTTGAAAAATACGTTTTCATACGTTTTGAAAAATACGTTTTCAAAAACATTTTTTTTCTCTCCGCTGCGAAGTACTATAAGAGTACTAACATTTGATAAAGTGAGGGAGAAATATTGAAAGTTACTCTAGATGGTGATTGGAAACATATTGACCTTTCCGATTCTAGAGTAACATCTTCAATATTTTTCGAAAGTAACTTATCAAATTATGAATATCATTCCAAGTGGGAGTTGATTTTAGAACTATCCATATGGGATATTCTATTATCATTTCAAGTGGGAATTATATCTGAAAAATACGTTTTCAAACTCGTTTTCCGCTGCTAGTACTATAAGAGTACTATTGTTTGATAAGTGATGGGGGAATATTGAAGGTTGTTCTAGATGGTGATTGGAATCATAGAGACCTTTTCGATTCTAGAATAACATCTTCAATATTTTTCGAAAGTAACTTATCAAATATAATATAATTCCAAGTGTGATTTGAATTTTTAGAACTATCCAAATGGGATATTCTATTATCATTTCAAGTGGGAGTTATATTTTAAGAATTTTTTATGCAATGTTTTGATCAAACCTTCGGTTTTATGTCTTTTGCAGCATTTTAAAAGTAAAATGTCTTCCGCTTCAAAGAATATCGTCGCTGAGTTAAACAGAGGTGAAAAACTCAACGGCGATAATTACAAACTTTGGTCCATTAAGATACAATACGTTTTAGAGGAGCAAGAAGTGCTCGAAACTCTAAAGAACGTAATGATTGAACCCGAGTTGGGCACTACGGCCCAACACATACGAGACAAGGAAGCTTTTGATGCTTGGTCTTGGAAGAATAAGATAGCGCGCATTACATTATTAAGCAGTATGGCTGATGACATAATGCGCATCTTCCGGGAGCATGACTTAGCCATGGACATATGGTCCAAGCTAGAGGAGAAGTTCGGTGGCACATCGGTGTCCAAACTTCGCGCCTTAACTATAAGGTTTGATTCATATAAGAAATGTCCAGATCATTCCATGGGGAAACATCTGCGACATATGGTGAACCTTATCTCGCAGTTAAAGGACGCATGTCATGTGCTCACTGATGAGCAACAAATCCAAGCAGTCATACGTTCCCTACCAAATGGGTGGGATCAGATGAAGATGCATCTCACTCATAATGAGAGCATCAAGACCTTCAACGATGTTTCCAAGCACCTCGAATTAGAGGAAGAGCGGCTTGCGGCTGCCAAGCCAAGTGCAGAAGTGCACATGGCTGCTAGTTCCTCACATGGGGGAAAGAAACGTAAAGATCGTTCGAAGTCTTCTAATGAACGTAATAAGTAACCTGAGTCTACCAAGGAACCCAAACATAAGGGTGGACACAAGAAATGGCACAAGAAGAAAGACTTGAAAAGGATCAAGTGCTTCAAGTGCAACAAGCTCGGTCACTATGCTCGTTCGTGTACGAGTGGAAGTGATGAGGTGCCACCGACCACATAATAAGGGACAGACGGTCCTTCGTGGAGTATCACCGGATACCCCAAGGAATGAAGTGGATCAATGTAGGAAACAACACACGTGTTGAAGTGAAAGGCGTTGGGACTCGCAAGCTAGTCTTGGACAACGGCCGCACTCTCCTACTTCATGATGTTCTCTTCATTCCATATATTCAAAGGAATATTAAAACTGTGGTCAATTTAATGGGTCTTGGTTATAGTTGGTTCCTTCATGATTGTAATATGGACCTATTTTGTAATAATTCCTTTATTGGTACTGGGTTTGTATTTAAAGGATTTATTGTAATGAGTACAATATATGATTCCTCATGTAATGAAAATTTCCTTATTGCAAATTCTAAGACTTATGAGTCTGATGTGAATTGTTGGCACGCAAGGCTTGGTCATATTGGACCAACGCGTATGGATAGACTTGCCAAACGTGGCCTTCTATCCAATGTTTCAAAGGTTGAAATGTCGACCTGCGAACATTGCCTTGTGGGGAAATCTTGTCGCAAGCTGTTTGGAACCGGCACAAGGGCCGAGGTTCCATTACAGCTTATCCATTCGGACATATGTGGTCCGATGAATGTCAAGACAAGACGCGGAAAGTCCTATTTCATCATTTTTATTGATGATTTCACCCGATTCGGACATATCTATTTGATATCCCACAAAAGTGAAGCTTTGGCTTGCTTTAAAAACTATATGAGTTTAGTGGAGAATCAATTAGATCGCAAGATTAAGGTTTTGCGAACCGATAGGGGCGGTGAATATCAATCAATAAGTTTTAAGGAACTTTGTGATGAAAAAGTCATAGTACATCAGGTAACTATGCCTTATACTCCTCAACAAAACGGTGTTGCAGAAAGGAGAAATAGGACTTTAATGAAAATGGTCCGTTCAATGATGGCGCAAGCTAACTTGCCAATCACCTTTTGGGGTGATGCATTATTGACGGCCGCTTTCATTTTAAACCGCGTACCCTCGAAATCAGTTAGCTCCACTCCTTATGGGTTGTGGAACCAAAGGTCTCCTGACTTAAACATTTAGAAACCTTGGGGTTGTGCATTCTACCTCCAAAGGTTATGTTTTTGTTAGTCAGGAAGACTATGGTGGGCTAATTGAGTTTCAGTCGAGGGATGTCACTTTCTTGGAAAACGAGTTTCCAAGACAGGGCGAGATAAGTCAGGACTTATCTCTATTTGAGATTTATGATCAAGAAGGATTACCTCATTCGAGTGGGAGAATTCTTGGTGAAAACGAAAATACGTTTCAACCTTCACCAATGGATTATACGAATGACGATTATCCTATTCCATACGGGAATAATGATCCAAGTGGGAGCAATTCTAACGACATTCCAAGTGGGAGTGATATTAGAATTGATCTAAATTCGAGTCAACAAGGACTTGAAGAATCTCAAATACGACGTAGTAGTCGTACAAGGTTGGCTCCTCTAAGATTTGAGGATGAATTTCCGCAAACCTTTATGACTTTACTACAAGATGATGACGAGTCTGCTACTTTCAAACAGGCCGTATCATGCCCTGCAAAAGACAAATGGATGGAAGCGATAAAGGAGGAATTGAAATCCATGAAAGTTAACCAAGTCTGGGACTTAGTTAACTTACCCAGAGGACATAGAGCAATTGGGAACAAATGGGTTCTCAAGATCAAGCATAATGCTGATGGCTCTATAGATAGATATAAAGCTCGCCTTGTCGCGAAAGGTTTTACGCAACAGGAAGGGATAGACTACGAAGAGACCTTCTCACCTGTTGTGCGTTTTACCTCGATTCGCCTGATTCTGGCAATGGTAGCTTGCTTATACCTCGAATTACATCAAATGGATGTAAAGACTGCCTTTCTCAATGGAGAATTGGACGAGGAGATCTATATGGAACAACCAACAGGGTTTGTAAAAGAAGGAAACGAACATAAGGTTTGTAAACTTCGTAAGTCCATACATGATCTTAAAAAATCCTCGAGGCAATGGTATATACGATTTCATAAAGTTATCAAATGGTTTTACCATGCTTGATGAAGATAACTGAGTATATATCAAGAGGATTAAAAGCAAGTATATTATCATGTCTCTATATGTAGATGACATTTTAATAGCCGGAAATGACAAGGGCTTTGTGATGAATATCAAGGCTTGGCTTTCATCAGTTTTTGAGATGAAAGACATGGGAGAAGCCGCATATATCCTTGGAGTTAAGATTTCAAGAAATCGTTCGAAGAAACTTCTTTCTCTTTCACATGAGACTTAAATAAAGAAGGTTCCAGAACGATTTAATATGCAGGACTGCAAGTCCATTGATATTCATATAAGCATATGCGATAATTTATATCTGGAATCGTGTCCAAAGAACCAAAAGGAAAAGGAAATTATGGAAAAAGTTCCATATTCCAGTGCAGTTGATAGTCTTATGTACGCTATGGTGTGTACGAGACCGGACATCTGTTTTGTCGTTGGAAATGGTAAGCTGTTACCAATCCAATACAGGGCAAGTACACTGGAAAGCGGTTAAGAGGATAATGTGTCTTGTAAGATCAAACACATTGATATCCGATACGAATTTGCAAAAGACTATGATAAAATCAAGAAGGTAGACATAAGGTACATATCTACGCATAAGATGATAGAGGATTCGCTTACGAAAGCGATCCCCAGAAATGTGTTTTATAAACACTTATCATCCCAAGCATTGCGTAAAGAGCTGAGTTGTACCAATATATATTCCCATGTCTGAGAAAGATCAAATTTGATAAAAGAATAAGTTCTTTTTTCAAACATTGCATATGAATCTCTTAAGAAATGTTTGTGTACATTTTTTGAAATCTCAGCTGAATTCTAGTATGTCGGACAGATTGAGGTTGGCTCTCTCACATGAGCAACCGCCTTATTCTATCAGACGGATGGAATAGAGATGAGACCTGTTTGAAGTCAAAATCATCAGACGGATGATTTAAGAGTCATGACTTAAACAAAATGGTCGCATGAAAGATCTGCATCATATGGATACTTACAAAAGATCTAAGAGGATTTTTTTTAAAATCATATCTGTCTAAATGCGGGATGTGAGTCCAAAGGATTATTTGAGTAGAATAAGGGACTCAAAGTCAGACATTGTGGTGTCTGATCATCATCCTTACAACATCATTGAGACATACACTCCCTGGGAAAGGAGCGATGTTGTAATACGTGTTCATACCACGTATGCATTTCGACCACTGAGTTAGTAGCAATAGTGTTTGCTATTATGTGAGACTCAAAGGCCATATGGGCCTTAACTCTTACCCTCAAGGACTCCAATTGGTTCCTTTAGATTTGACGAGATGATCGCTATCTTAGCGTGTTACTTATGGGCTATGATAATTCGGCTCGGCGGGCACGTTAGAAAAGCGAGTCAAGTCAAGATCAGAAGGTTCGCAAGAAGAGGAAGATTGATTTCATATTCACATTTGGACTTTAATGATTCAAAGCTGGCCAGCCAATTGTGATCCAGATGGGATTCAATTGTTGAATATAAAGTATAAGAAATGTGAAGAAATAATCTAGGGTAAAGCATGCGTTGAACTACTCAACTTTGCACCTTCGAGGTCGTTGTGTATCTCTAACAAGTGCACAACAACAGACTCTACGCGCATGATGCAGACGACTGTCGTTTGGCCCCGTATGGGCTAGTCGGTACGTTCACATTCGACCAAGGCCTTTTGCCAAATTGGTCGACCAAAACACCCAAATTGGTCGACCAAAAAATTGGTCTGAATCACTCCCGGCCAGTGCCGATCAGTCCGGCCCCCGGCCAGGCCCTGACTGCTGCCAGAGACGGCCTGCGGCAGCCCTGGCCATTGCCAGGGCCGGCCTGGTCGCTGGCCTGGCCTCGGCCAGAGGCCGGCCAGGCCTCTGCCTGGCCTGGCCTAGGCCAGAGGCCCCTGGCCGGGGCCAGGGCCCCTGCCCTGGCCTCGGCCAGGGCGGCCGGGCCCTGGCCAGGGCGGCCGGGCCCTGGCCTGGGGCCAGGGCGCTGCCCTGGCCTGAGGCCAGTGCGCTGCCCTGGCCTCTGCCAGGGCGGCCGGGCCCTGGCCTGGGGCCAGGGCGCTGCCCTGGCCTGAGGCCAGTGCGCTGCCCTGGCCTCTGCCAGGGCGGCCGGGCCCTGGCCTGAGGCCAGTGCGCTGCCCTGGCCTCGGCCAGGGCGACCGGGCCCTGGCCTGAGGCCAGGGCGCTACCCTGGCCTCTGCCAGGGTGGCAAGGCCCTGGCCGGGCCAGGGCCCCTGCCCTGGCCTCGGCCAGGGCCGGCCGGCCATGGCCCGGCCATGGCATTTTTGCCTTGACCGGCCATGGCCCTTTGGCCATGGCCGGTTTCCCTTTCATGGGTGGCCGCACACCCCCGCCGGAGGGGGTTGCCGTGGTGGTTATTGGCCGTAGCCAACCCCCTCCGCATGGGGAGGGGGGTGCATGGCCTTCATAACCCATTTGGCCATGGTGCACATGCACAAAAAATTCATCTTCCCCGATGGGAATAACCACCACCTTCTTCTCCGGTGAAGCACCCGTTTGTCGAGGAAGTAGTTGTCCTCCAATGGCCGTGTGCCAAAAAAATGAACCCACTTCAAAAATTCGTAAACTATGCGCTCCACATGAAGAGAGCGCCCATTCCCTATGAATGGAGACTCAGCATCTATGAAGAGAGCGAGTTTGACGATATGAACGGTCGGTTCTTCCCGTCACGGAGAGTTCCTGCCATATCCGTAATGACAGAAGACCCTAACGTGAAAAGAACAACCGCTGCGTTCTCTCCGTCACGAAGCGTTCCTACCATATCCGTAATGGTAGAATACCCATCCGTGAAAAAGACAACGACTCGTTCATAGTTTCTCCGGGGCGAACCCGTATGGCTCTGATACCAATGTAGGATCCTGCCAAAACAGAGTTAGGATCGATAAATGAAGTTGAGACTTACGCTTGCGTATGCAGCACGGTAGTCTACGAACTTCGCCTTCAGATTCGCCACGACGGATCGAGTCTTCTCACGAACGGAGTAAGGCTACTAAATCCACAATCTAAATCTCTACTTTTAGATTAAGAACTTGGATAAAGGGAGAGGAAGTATTTCGGCAGAGCTTCGCTAGAATGAAGATGCATGCATGAATGCCATGCAAAAGTGTGTGGAAAATGGCTAACCCTTGGGTCTTATTTATAGCCCACAAGGTAGTTATTTTAGGGTAAATTGTTCCTTTGGAACAATTTAACTAAGGTGTACCATCGTACATGGCATATTATAAGCTTAAGTTGTACCACATGCATGGTACAATATAAGCTTAAGATATTACCCCTTTATTAGCCATATGTCGCATGCACTTATGCACATATAATGCGACTTTCCCATCAATCTAGAGATCCTCTCCGAAAGGGAACATATTCCCTTTGCGCACGACTTCGTGTGCGTGACGTTCGAGGTCCGTATTCCCTCGTACATCCCCACAAGGGTGTACTAACGTCTTCCATATCCAACAGTGAGAAAGTCTCAGAAGATCACATGCTGGAAAAGAAGTATTCGTTTTTCCATAAAAAATATGAGATACTTATGTAGCAATACCGTGAACACAAGTTCACCAAGTATTCTGAGCTGCTGTCATGTTTACTCATGACTGAACAAAACAGAGAGCTTCTCCTCGCCACTCATAACATGCGCCCTCTGGCACTGCCCCATGCTAGAAGCTCATCATACCTCTTCTTTCAAAAAGAAGAGAGATAACAAAAGAAAAGAAAGACCATAGAAAGGGGGACAACACAAAAGAGCCAAGGGCCAAGTACAACTGCAAAAGAATGAAGGGAAGCACAAGTTCACCTGTCGCAGAAATGACAACAAGAAAAATGATGCACCCCCACCCAAGAGGGATTGGGAAGACCAGTGTCACAGCTGTGGTATGAAAGGCCACTGGTACAGAGTGTGCCGAATCCCACTGCATCTCCAGAAGCTGTATAAACAAAGCAAGAAAAAGAATGCTGAAACAAACCTGGTGGCTGCAAATGCGGCAGTCAAGTTCACAGCAAAAGACTTCGAATCATAGGACCTGCTTGATTAGCTTACTACATTTATCTTAGCACTTTATTTTCAGAACAATTTATCTTATGGGAGCTTTTATGTAATTTGATTTCCTTTGAATAAAATTTAGTTTCCGAATGCAAATGTTTTACTCATCTTTTTAGAAGGAATGCTCTCATGACTGCTTGGTAGACAATGCTTCAACACATATGATCCTTCAGAATAAATGCTATTTTTATAGCATTATATCGTATAAGAGCCCTGTAAATACAATTTCAGGGCCATCGGATATAATTGATGGTTCTAGGAATGCAACTTTGTTGCTTCCCAAAGGAACAGAAATTAAAATTAAAGATGCATTATACTCACCGAGTTCCAAACGAAACTTACTAAGTTTCAAAGATATCTGTCTGAACGGATTCCACTTGGAAACATCAAATGTAAAAGAGAATGAATTACGGTATGTAACGTTTCAAGAAAATGGAGTAAAAACCATACTTGAAAGGTTTGAGAGCCTTTCGTCGGGCCTGTATCATACAATGATTCGGAGAGAGGAAGCTAACTTAACGGAGCACCTGAAGTGCCCGACATCAGCCAAATTTTTATTTTGGCATGATAGACTTGGCCACTCTGGATCTGTGATGATGCACCACACCTTATCACAATCTCATGGGCATAACATAAAGAACCAGAAGATTCTCCAGAAGGGAGAATTCCCTTGTGTACCATGCTTCAAGGGTAAATTAATAACAAAGCCATCACCACTTAAAGTGGTTATCGAGTCTTCATACTTTCTCGAAAGAATACACGAAGAAATATGTGGACCAATCCACCCCCTAGTGGGCCTTTTCGATACTTCATGGTACTGATTGATGCATCTTCGAAATATTTGTATGTGTGTCTACTTTCGAACCGTAACTTAGCTTTTCCAAAGCTTCTGGCATAACTTATAAAGTTGCGGACGCATTTTCTAGACAACCAAATAAAGAAAATACGTCTGGATAATGCGGGAGAATTCACCTTCCAATCATTTCAAGAATACTGCCAGGCAACGGGAATAGAAATTGAACATCCGGTGCCGCATGTTCGCACCCAGAACGGGTTAGCAGAGTCGCTGATTAAATGACTCCAATGGATTGCACGTCCATTGCTAATGAAATCCCAGTTACCGGTGGATGCATGGGGACATGCAATTCTGCATGCTGCATCATTAATAAGAATAAGACCCTCAGGAGGTCAGAGTCTCTCTCCAATGCAACTTGCATATGGAACGCCGTCGAATATTTCTCACTTGAGAATCTTCGGCTGCGCAGTTTATATCCCCATCGCACCACCCCAAAGGACCAAAATGGGCCCTCAACGTCGCCTAGGTATTTATGTAGGGTTTGACTCACCCTCCATTATAAGATACCTAGAACCTCAAACGGAGGACGCTTTTAAGGCACGTCTTGAAGACAGTGACTTTAATGCAACATATTTTCCCAAAAAGGGCCTAGACAATGAAAAGTCTAGCGCGAAGCATATGTTAACATGGGATACAAAAAGATTGACCCACTACGATCCGGTAACAAAACAATGTGATGATGAGATCCTGAAGATCTTACACATTCAGAACACCGTTCATAGATTACCGGACTCGTTTACTAACAACCAGAAGATTGTCAAATCACACATCCCTGCTGCAAATACTCTAGCTAGGATTGACATCACAAAGAATGGATGCAATCCACTAGCAGCAGAAGTGTCTGCACCTCAACAGAAAAGAGGCAGACCACCAGGTTCCAAGGATAAAAATCCAAGAAAAAGAAAAATACCCGAAGACCTTGGGACGATACCTCCACAGAGAAATGAGCTTATGTCCATACCTCATCCCTCCCAGAATCCACTGCAGAGGAACTGTCGGGAGAAACTGAAATATCATTAAATTATGTACATACAGGGGAGGTATTGGACAATAAGAGTACAGTCGTCGACGATGACTTCGCATTTCACATTGCTATTCACGTCGCCGAAAGCGACGATGATCATGATCCACATTCCGTTGCTGAATGCAAACGTAGAAATGACTGGCCAAAGTGGAATCAGGCAATAGAAGCCGAGCTGGACTCGCTTCAGAAACACAAAGTCTTTGGGCAAATAGTCCAGACACCCACTGGTGTCAAACCTGTAGGATACAATTGGGTATTCGTAAGAAAAAGAAATGAAAATAATGAGATTGCACGCTACAAAGCAAGGCTCGTAGCGCAAGGATTTTTCCAAAGACCGGGTATTGACTATGACGAAACTCCCTGGTCATGGATGCGATCACCTTCAGATTCCTGATAAGCTTAATAGTAAAGGAAGGATTAGATATACAGTTAATGGATGTTTTAACTGCATTGTAATGCCCTGAAAGCTACTGCACAAGTACTAGAGGGGGGTGAATAGTACTTTAAAATAATCAAGAGTCTAATTCCTAATTATTGTGCAATCACAAACAATTATGCGGAATAAATAAGAACAACAAGAGAATCACAACGCAAAGAAAGATGTAATGGGTTCGGATCCACCCAAGTCTCCCCGAGTTGTTCCTGGTGATCCTACGTCCCAGACACCCTGATCCCTTCCAGCTACTTGAGTTAGAATCCACTAACTCAAGTTTCCACTAAACAACTTCTTGTAGAAACTTCTACAAGATCAAATAATACAACGGTTGAATCGTGACTCCCACAAACCGGAATCACGAACTTCTCTCACAAACCGAGAGACAAACTCAAATAATAAATTTAATGAAATAGAAAACGATTACCACAAAATCCTATGCCTTGAGAAATACTTACGGATTTAGGGCAAGGAAGGAAGAATTGTGAAGAGATCACGAAACCCTAGCAACAAACAAGATGAGCAGTTGGAGATGTCTAGGTTGAAGATCTTGATCGTGATTCAATCTTTCAGAAGTATGATCGCTCAAGATCTGAAAATCTCCTTGAGAAATTAGGTCACAAAGGAGAGAGAGATTATCGTGAGAGAGAGAGAGAGCCTTGCAAAATGATAATCGATTGATGTCGAAAATAGATCTGAAATCACTCTCGAATTAGAGAAATTTCCATGTTTGAAACATATCAAACATATATGGAAAGAATCAAAACAGATCAAGAACAATCGTGGAAATAAAATCTCCAACGGCTGGAAAATTAAAGCAGCTTAATCGGTCGAACAAGGATCATTGACCGATTAGTTTTAGAACTAGTCGGTCGGTGAATCTTCTTGGACCGACTAGATGGTCGACAGAGAATTTAGTGAAATAAGAAGGGAAAACTAGTCGGTCTAAGAAGAAACACCAACCGACTAGTTTGACAACTAGTTGGTCGGTGAACCTTCTTGGACTGACTAATTGGTCAACAGTGAATATGATGAAATACACACAAGACAACTAGCCGGTTCAAGAAGAATTTTCAACCGATTAGATTGTCATCTAGTTGGTTGGTTCTTCTACTTGAACCAACTAAGATGCATAAAAAGCCATGAGAAGAAGCGATAAGCTACGGAAAACTTTCTAATGGCTTCTAAGGCAATCCTAGAGATAAGATAGGATAGATATGAAGATCACTAGGCAAGTAAAAACTCAAGGCTTAACATTCTATGAGATGAAGCTAAATACAATATAAATGAACACGACAAACCGTCTTCAAAGCTTCAACATGGAGAGTCTGAAACTCTCTACTTCATGAATAACTCCTTGAGCTTCAACGAAGCTTCAGGCACAACGATCACGCGCCCTAAAGAAGTTTTGGGACGTCGCTTGAGATCTACAAAGTAATTTGGCGACGTTCTCCATAAGTGCGCTCAAAGAGAATTAGTACACGATATTTATGTTTGTTCATCATCAAAACCAAATCAGGGGAATCAATACTCAACATTCTCCCTCTTTTTGGTGATGACAAACCAACATAAATATAAATAAAAAACAATGAGATAAATGAAATTTACTTACCCCCCTGCATTGATGACTTGTTAGCTCCATATTAAGTAATAAACATAAGCATCAAGCAGAAGAGAAAAGTATAAAACATGATCCAATAATTGAAATATAGGATCGGAATCCATAGATTTTTATATCTTCACTCCCCCTGAATCTAACATGTGGAATTAGATTCACTGCAATTGTTTGAATTATCATTTAGCACAAAGTCATTATTAATTTTGTCCACTTTGGCATTATCCAAAAAGAGCGGGAAGAAGTCAACGACAACAACTAAGGCTAAGCAAAAATCTAAACAAGAGAGTCGAAGAATAGACGACGGTCCAAATGACACCAAGGAAAATATCGAAGAAAACAAGGTGTGTCAACTAGACCATAGTCGAAAAGCGAAAAGAGAAATAATCAAAACACCATCAAAGTATATTATTGATTAGAGGAACATATCTCTCCAATATCAACATTCTAGCAAATTGAGTACATGAAAAACAATTCAGATTTTCATACAAACAAAGCTATAAAACCAACATAGTCGACGAACGACGAAGTAAATAACAAAGACAAAGTACAATATGCACAAAGATTCGAACTGCAACAGAATGTAGATACATATATAGATACAACAAAAATGATACATCCAGACAACAAAAAATATCGAACATCAGCAGATAGCAGTATAAAGTGCAAAACATACAACAACTCAACATACATCAAAATGTATCACAAAACACAAAAAACGACGCGCAAAACGAAAACTAGTCATAAGTCTAGCATAAATAGAGAATATCATAACAAATCCAACATGAGCTTATGCATATCATTATCATGCAAAAGTATAAAAGAATATGAATCCTAAATCTCGGATTCACCCATAATCCACAATTCTCGACGTAACCGCACAAAGGTATCTTCCTTGAGTGGTTTTGTGAAAATATCGGTGATTTGCTTCTGGGTTTCAACGTACACTAAAATGATGTCCTTTTTAGTTACATGATCATCTTGGAAATGGTGATGGACATCTATGTGTTTGGTACGGGAGTGGTGTACCGGATTCTTAGAGAGACATATTGCACTTAGGTTGTCCACCATGATATGGCAAGTATCATAGTTTATACCAAAGTCTTTAAGTGTGTGTCTCATCCAAAGAACCTGTGCACATGCAGCACCGGTGGTGATATATTCCGCCTCGGTGGTTGAAAGTGATACCGAATTCTGCTTCTTGGAGAACCAAGAGACAAGAGAATTTCCTATAAAAAGGCAAGTGCCACTAATACTTTTCCTGTCGGATTTGCATCCAGCATAATCTGCGTCACTATATGAGATTAACTCATATGTGCTTGACTTTGGATAGAATAATCCGTAGTCTAGTATGTGACTTAAATAACGAAAAATACGTTTAACCGCTATTAAGTGTGATTCCTTAGGTTGTGACTGATACCTAGTACAAACACATACGGCAAACATTATATCTGGCCTACTAGCAGTAAGATATAATAGACTACCTATCATACCTCGATATATACGGATGTCTACATCTTTGCCGCCCGTATCTTTATCAAGATGTGTTGTGGTGCTTATCGGGGTCTTCTTGCTAGAAGCATTCTCCATTCCAAATCGCTTTAGCAGCTCCACCGTGTACTTGGTTTGGTGGATGAAGATCCCATCGTTCATTTGGCGAATTTGGAGTCCTAAGAAATATTTGAGCTCACCCTTGTGGCTCATCTCAAACTGATCCTTCATGACATTAGAAAACTCTTCGCAAAGAGTGAAGTTAGTAGCACCGAAAATGATATCATCTACATAAATTTGAACTAGAATAATGTCATGATTAGCATACTTAACAAAAAGCGCTGTATCAACCTCACCCATTTTGAAACCGAAATCCAAAATAAAGTTCTTTAACCGGTCATACCAAGCTCTAGGAGCTTGTCTCAAACCATAAAGTACTTTCTTAAGATTGAAACGTGATTTGGAAATTTTTTATTTATAAAACCCGGAGGTTGAGAAACATAAACTTCCTCAACGACATCTCTATTTAAAAACGCACTCTTTACATCCATTTGAAAATTTTTGAAATCTTTATGGCATGCAAGTGACAATAATAGCCTAATGGATTCTAATCTAGCTACATGTGCAAAAGATTCCTCGAAATCTATAACTTCCTCTTGCCTGTAGCCTTGAGCAACTAACCGAGCTTTGTTCCGGATGACATTTTGGTTCTCGTCTGTCTTGTTCTTGAAAATCCACTTCGTTCCTATAATGCCGTGGTCCTTCAAAGGCAAGGGAACTAGCTCCCAGACCTCATTCCTCTCAAACTGAATGAGCTCCTCTTCCATGGCTAGGATCCAAGAACTATCTTCGCACGCCTCGTTGATATTCTTTGGCTCCACGGAAGAGACAAAAGCACACTGAGCAAAGAAGTTGACTTGAGATCTTGTTTTGACACCATCTTCTATGTTGCCAATAACTTGCTCATGGGGATTGTCACGAACTGTTGGGAGCTTTCTGGGAACACACTGGTCACAACTTTTCCAACACCGATGATGGTTCCACTCTCGTTGCCTCCAAAGACCACTCGGTTTCCATTTTCAATGGGTACCACTTCGGATAGCAACTGAGCTTTACCAGTCATGTGTTTTTAGCACCCGCTATAAAGTATCCAACCATTCTTAGAGCCAAATTTAGATTTGTTACTCCTTTTCTTTTTCTTGAGTACCTGAAGATAAAAATATCGTATCATGGTACCCAAGGTCATTGGGTCCTAAGAGATTAGACCTTTGGAAGCCAAGTCCAATTGGACTTAGACTTGTCACGCCCAGCTTCCCAAAATATGGAGGCGAAGCGTGAGAAGGTTCGCTCAGACTTGAAGCTACAAAGCCGCAAGTCCGATAAGCGTCAATCAACATAAAATAGCAGGTCCCTGTAATGTGACACGGAACAAAGAAAATAATAATAGAAGAGGCAATAACTAAATTATTCATCTCAAAGTCCAGATAAAGTTCAACAACCACAGAAATGCCACCAGGCAACAATAAGAGTCTAAAAGAAAAGGCCCAGCATGATAAACAAGGAAACAACTAACAAAATGGTGCTACTCACCGACAACCACAACAACTAATAAGAACTGCGAAGGAATACTAGGACTGGTCACCGGTGTCCTCGTACTCAACGTCAGCAACATAATCGGGCACGAACTCCATGAACTCGTCACCCTCAACAGCAATCTCTGGCTCAGCAACTAACATGCGTCACCCAAAGAGAAGGGACACATGTCAGCAAAGTCTACAAGACTTTGTGCAAGGAAACTAAAGGAAGTAGAAACAACCTAGAAGTTCTAAAGTATAGTATGACATGACATTTTATGCAATAAGAGCAGCAAGTAAAGTAAACAGCAGTTTTAACATGACATAAATTATAGCATGGCACGTGAGCATGGCATGGAATCGATAACATGGCATGGTACAAGTAACATTCACAAGGACAAGTACAAGTATGTAAAGCACGTCGTGCACAGAGATTTCGCCCTTTGGCTAGAGTGGCTGTATGGGCCAACTCTTACGCTCAAGTGACCGTTTATCCCTACCCCTCCACGTGTATCGGGCCATGGCTTTACCCCCGAACATGGAATGCTCGCTTCTGGATCACAAGCCAGGAAGTGTTTTAACAAGTATGGCATAGGGCTATACCCGCATAACGTGTGCCTAGTCGGAAACACGGATTTGTACAAGGATTTGTAGCGTGTGCTACGATGCAACCTGCAAACAGATGACATGTAAAATGGATGCACATGACAAATATTCGAATAGAAATTGACGTACTGTTAAAGAAATTAAACATGATAGGCAATGCATGACATGACATGACAAGGGGAATTCTAGATTCGTTATCAAGCTAGAATTTGAATTTGCGCCTAGACCGTTATCATTTCACGGTCTAGTCTCTTTCACGCTAAAACAAAGTAATGGCCTAAAACGTGGCTTAAAGCAAGGTTGGCAATTTCACTTTTCTGGTACTGAGATTGTTGATCGTCGAGTCAAGATCGCTATTCTATGGGGATTTGGGTTCGTTGTTATGGCAAAACAGAAAATCAGATTTGAGAGTTCTAATCCGGATTGCATTAGAATCCTATAACGTCTAGTAATCCATTTTAATTAGGGTTTTCTAATTTACAGTGTGGGTTTTGGGAAATTAATGGTAGCTCACTAACCGTTTACGAAGCGGAAGAACGAAGATCGAGACGCCTACGAATCTGCAGGTAGGAGAAAATCTCGCTGGATTTCGGATTGCCGTCGCCAAATCGGATCTAGCACGACAACGGAAGAAGCGATCCCGAAGAACTACGGTTGAAAAGGATTCCTCGCAGCGGCTAAACAACAGATCTGGAGATGGAAGATTGTGGGGAAAATCTGGAGAAAAAGGAGAATTTAGAGTTTTCAGGGTCGGCCGGCGGCCTACGGGGATTTGCCGGCGCAATGGAGGGGGAGAGGAAGCACAGGAGGATGAAGGAAGGCAAGAGGAAGCTTGGGTGACGATTGGGGAAGAAGGTTGGCTCAGAAAAGTGAAGAAAGAAATGAAACGTATATGGTTTAAATAGAAAGAAATAGCGGCGGCTACGACTTAACCAAGGGTTTCTGGGGCAACTAGTCGGTCATTGAAGAGTGGTCGACCGACTAGTTTGGGAACTAGTCGGTCGGTCGTCCAACTGAGACCGACTAAAAGCAAACAGTGAACATGGTTGGTACAGGGTAGACAGAGTTAGTCGGTCTGTGAAGGCTCGTCAACCGACTAGTTCGGAAACTAGTCGGTCGGTGATTGTTCATAGACCGACTAAAGGTAAAATTAGATAGATATCAAGTACTGAGAGTTAGTCGGTCAGAGAAGGAACTCTAACCGACTAGTTTGGGAACTAGTCGGTCGGTAGATGTTCTTTGACCGACTAACTACAAACAGTAACTCGGCTGTTCAGAAGAACTCAGGATTAGTCGGTCTGAGTACAAGTTCTAACCGACTAGTTTGGGAACTAGTCGGTCGAAGAATGTGCTTAGACCGACTAAACGTAAACAGTAGCTTAGCTGAAATAGACAAGATGAACTAGTCGGTTCCTGAAGTGTTACCGACCGACTAGATTGCAATCTAGTCGGTTGGCTCTCCTTCATGAACCAACTAAGATGCACCAGAAGTGCCGAATCGAAGCGCGAAGCTTCGGGAAAATTCCCATGGCCTCTAAGATCACTCTAGTTCTAAGATATGGATGCTATGAAGCTCATCGTAAGAATACTTACTCCAAGCCCCATCGAGATATGCTACGGAAGATAAAAGATCAGAAGAAACCGAACGAAAACGTCTGACGGAGAAAAGCACCCAAGGAGAGAACATCCATAATTTATATAATAGTCATTACAAAAACCAGTCGTTACATCCTCACCACCTTAAGAAAAATTCCGCCCTCGGAATTTCCTAACACTCACGTGTCAGGGAATAAAAGTGGGTAACGCTCTCTCATCTCGTCTTCTCTCTCACAAGTAGACTCTCCTGGCGAGCCGTGTCGCCATATCACCCTAACACGATCGACTGTCTTGTTCCGGAGTGACTTCTGACGCATGTCCAAAATCTGCACTGGCTGCTGGTCATACGTCAGATCGGGGCGAACGATGATCTCCGAGAAATCCACAGCATGAGATGGATCACTGATGTACCGACGAAGC
Organism: Scilla litardierei; assembly: GCA_030789695.1. Lineage (NCBI taxonomy): Eukaryota > Viridiplantae > Streptophyta > Magnoliopsida > Asparagales > Asparagaceae > Scilla > Scilla litardierei. Next base: position 45,524,823 of record CM061134.1, read on the forward strand.
TGCAACACATGGAAGACATCGTGAACTCCTTCCAAAGATGGCGGCTAGGCTAAGCGGTAGGCTACCTCGCCAACCCTCTCCAGAATGTCAAACGGTCCAATGTATCTCGGGCTCAGCTTCTCTCGTTTCCCAAAGTGAATCACTCCTCGATTCGGGGAAATCTTCAGGAACACATGGTCACCTGGCTGAAACTCCAAAGGACGCCATTTAGCATCTGCCCAATGCTTGAAATGGTCTTGAGCAATCCTCAGCCTCTCCCGTATGTTCCTCACAACATCCATGGCCTCCACGATCATCTCAGGTCCTAACAGTTCCCGATCTCCAATGTCATCCCAGCTCAGTGGCGATCGACATTTCTTCCCATATAGCGCGGCAAAAGTTGCCATGCCAATACTCGCCTAGTAGCTGTTATTGTAGGCAAATTCCACGAAGTGGAGATGATCCTCCCAAGAACCCTTGAAGTCCAATATACACGCCCTCAGCATGTCCTCCAAGATCTGGATCTTCCTCTCGGACTGGCCATCCGTCTGCGAATGGTACACCGTGCTGAAACTCAGACTCGTACCCAAACTCTTCTGCAGACTCTGCCAGAACTGAGACGTGAACCTCGTGTCTCTGTCCGACATGATACTCACAGGGACTCCGTGAAGTCGCACGATCTCCTGCACGATCCATGTTACATCACTATCTAAACTAGGAAAAGGAAATTAAAACAGAGAGTAAAAAGATTTACCTCCATATATCTCCTCGCTAGTGTCTCAGTAGACTGTCTTACTCGGAAAGGAATAAAGTGCGCGGATTTGGTTAATCGGTCGACGATCACCCAAATCGCGTCATTCTGCTTCGGACTCCGAGGCAGTCCAGTCACAAAGTCCATAGTGATGTGTTGCCACTTCCATTCCGGAATCGGAAGTGGTTGTAGCAACCCTGCCGTACGTTGATGCTCTGCCTTTACCTGCTGGCAAACCAGGCACTTGGCTACACTCTGAGCCACACTCCTCTTCATACCATGCCACCAAAAGTTCAGGCGAAGATCCTTGTACATCTTGGTGTCACCAGGATGCACAGAATATGGCGAACTATGTGCCTCCACCAACAACTCCTCTCTGATGTCCCCAGCTGGCGCACACAACCTGGCTCTAAACCTCAGCGAGCCATCCTCATGAATCAAGAAGTCAGTCTGCAGACCGGCTTCCACCAGCCCCCGAATCTTCACCAATTTCGGGTCTCCAGCCTGTCCAGCCTTGATCCTGTCCACGATCGTCGACTGTATCTGCATACACATCAAAGAAGAAGCCTCTCCAAGAAGAACAATCTCAATACCGGACTCGCAAAAATCCTGCTGCAATCTCCACTGCGAAGTCAACAACATCACCGCTGGAAGCCTACTCAGTGCATTCGGAACCACATTCACCTTGCCAGGGTGATACTGCAAATCAATCTCATAATCTGCCATGAGCTCTAACCACTGACGCTGTCGCATGTTGAGCTCCTTCTGAGTAAAAATGTACTTTAAGCTTTTTGTGATCGGTGAAGATCTTCACCTTCTCACTCAGCAGGAAGTTCCTCCAAATCTTCAGCGCAAACACGACAGCAGCCAACTCCAAATCGTGTGTCGGGTAATTCTTCTCATGAGCCTTACACTGACGAGAAGCATACGCAACCACGTGCCCATGCTTATGCAACACACATCCGAGACCTTTGCCAGAAGCATCACAAAAGATCTCGAATCCTCCACTCCGATCAGGCACAACAAGAACATGGGAAGTCGTGAACCTCTCCTTCAGAATACCAAAAGCCCTCTCACAATCATCAGTCCAAACATAAGATACATCCTTCCGCATCAGTCTGGTCATCGGCTCGACAATACGGGAGAAGTCCTTAATGAAACGCCGATAATAACCAGCCAATCCAAGGAAACTCCGGATCTTAGACGTTGACTGCAGAATAGTCCACTCCCTGATAGCCTTAATCTTCTCGGGGTCCACCGAAATACCATCTCCAGTCACCACATGCCCAAGAAAAGCAACCCTGTCGAGCCGAAACTCACACTTGGAATACTTAGCATACAACCGATGCTTCCTCAAGATCTCCAATACTGTCCTCAAGTGCGACGCATGCTCCTCCTCTGACTTTGAGTAGATCAGAATGTCGTCAATGAAAATAACGACAAACTTGTCTAAAAAGTCATAGAAGATCAGATTCATCAGATTCATAAAAACTGCGGGCTCATTGGTTACACCGAAAGGCATAACCATAAACTCGTAGTGTCCATACTTCGTCCTGAATGCTGTCTTCGGAACATCTTCCTTCCTCACCTTCAGTTGGTGATAACCACTCCTCAGATCCAACTTAGAGAATACCATCGATCCTCCAAGCTGATCAAAAATATCATCAATACGAGGCAACAGATATCGATTCTTGACGGTCACCGCATTCAACTCCTGGTAGTCCACACACATGCGACGCGAACCGTCCTTCTTCTTCACCAGCAAGACCGGTGCTTCCCACGGAGGCACACTGGGATTAATGTAACCATTCTGAAGAAGTTCGTCCAGTTGCTTCCGTAATTTCTCCAATTCTGCTGGTGCCATACGATACAGCGTCTTCGAAATGGGCTGCGCTCCCGGAATGAGATCGATCGAAAACTCGAGAGCTCGATCGGGCGGCAATCCGGACATCTCCTCGGGAAAGACGTCGTCGAAGTCACGCACTACCGCAGGTTTACACTGCTCCATCTGCATAGCAACGATCTCCACTGGTCTGGCCCGAAATCTGATCGGACCAAGCGAACTGCTACCACGGCTGAACTCGAACACCGGATGGCCATGGATCTCGAACACCACCTTCTTCCTCCGACAATCGATCGTGGCGTAGAAACTCCCAAGCCAGTCCATCCCGAGGACGGCATCATAGTTGATAATGTCATGGACGATGAAATCAGCATAAATCTCATGTCCACAGACCACCAAAGGGCAAAAATTGCAACCACGATGCACCGAGACCACGACATTTCCTGTAACGATATTCCAACTCTTTGGAAGAGGGGAAGTCGACAAGGAATGCTTCTCCACGAAGCTCCAGGAAATAATGCACATCGATGCGCCTGAGTCGAAGAGGACTTGTGCAGGAAATGTGCAAACCAAAATCACACCTAACAGACAGTATAACAATCAAATTCTATTCTAGCATACATAAAAAACAACCAAACAAATTCCAACAACAAGACTAACTAAGAAAGAAACAACTAGGCTGAGGGTTACCTGCAATAACCTCATCCTCAGTCTCAGCCTCAATTGCAGTCATCAGGAAAGCCTGCCTCCTTGGCTGAACGGCCTGCTGAAAAGACTGCCTCTGTGGAACGAGAGGCGCTCCACGTCCAGCAGGCACATGTTTCCTCTGCTGCAACGGCTGGACCACAACAGGTCCCTTCCATGGCTGCTTGGACTTCGGGCAGTCCTTCATGGTATACACAGGATCACCACAAATCAAGCACTGTCCCAACATCTTCCAGCATTGATCTTTGACATGCCCAGCCTTGCCACAGAAATGGTAAGTCTTCAGAGTAGGTGGTCCTCCGGGCCTCTTGAACTGTACCGGCTGATTGGGCCTGAACCCTGGTCTCATCACTGCCCTGGCCTGCTCCACAGGCCTCTTCCTAGCTCCAAAAGCGCATCCTGGTTCACAATCTACTCCTGCCTCTTCGCTGTAACCAGCACCTTCTGATAGGACTCCAAATCAGAAGAAGTCACAAAGCTCTGCAGATCCAAAGAAAGCCCCTGCAGGAACCTCTGGGCTCTCTCATCAGCATCCTGCACCATCTTCGGTGCGAAACGACTCAGCCTGGTGAACTCCTGGTGGTACTGGTCCACCGTCAAGCTCCCCTGCTTCAGGTCGATGAAGCGCTGCACCATCTCCCTCCTGGCAGCCTTCGAAAAGTACTCCTCTTCGAATCTGGACTTGAAGGTAGCCCAAGATATCGGCTCCTCCAGCATCTCCTCCTCGACATCCCACCAGTTCTGAGCATTATCTTTAAGCTGGCTCTTCGCCAAGTCAACCCATCCAGTCGGGTCGACCTTCGACATCTTCAGGTTGTCCTCCATGTTCCTAGTCCACTCATCCGCAGCTAGAAGTCCTTCGGTCCCATCAAAGTAAGCGGGGCCCAGCTCCCGAAACTGCTTCGCTCCTGGCTCGAAGCGAGGGAAATTCTGGACAGGCTACGCTGCTTGAGCAGGCGGAACATTCCGGGCATTCTGCAGCATCCCCTGCTGCACCTGCATCATCTGATGCATCATCCGCATAATCTCCCCATTGGTGGGCTCCCGATCCGGCTCCTCGACGCGAGGGGCTACACCACCACCAGCACGGGTATTCCGTCTTCCAGCCATCTAATGACACAGAAAAACGAAATAAAAACAGACTCTCAGCCTATGACTCGGTGTCGAAATTGTTTATCGGACATTCTATAATTCCTATCATTGTTCCGATTAAGTCACAGTTACAGAGTTGTGACCTGCATGGGCCACCAACAAAACCTATCATGCCCCGCTTCCCAAAAATATGGAGGCGAAGCGTAAGAAGGTCCGCTCAGACTTGAAGCTACAAAGCCGCAAGTCCGATAAGCGTCAATCAACATAAAATAGCAGGTCCCTGTAATGTGACACGGAACAAAGACAAGAATAATAGAAGAGGCAATAACTAAATTATTCATTTCAAAGTCCAGATAAAGTTGAACAACCACAGAAATGCCACTAGGCAACAACAAGAGTCTAAAAGAAAATGCCCAGCATGGCAAACAAGGAAACAACTAACAAAATGGTGCTACTCACTGACAACCACAACAACTAATAAGAACTGCGAAGGAATACTAGGACTGGTCACCGGTGTCCTCGTACTCAACGTCAGCAACAGAATCGGGCACGAACTCCACGAACTCGTCGCCCTCAACAGCAATCTCTGGCTCAGCAACTAACATGCGTCACCCAAAGAGAAGGGGCATATGTCAGCAAAGTCTACAAGACTTTGTGTAAGGAAACTAAAGGAAGTAGAAACAGCCTAGCAGTTCTAGAGTATAGTATGACATGACATTTTATGCAATAAGAGCAGCAAGTAAAGTAAACAGCAGTTTTAACATGACATGAATTATAGCATGGCAGGTGAGCATGGCATGGAATCGATAACATGGCATGGTACAAGTAACATTCATAAGGACAAGTACAAGTATGTAAAGCACGTCGTGCACATAGATTCCGCCCTTTGGCTAGAGTGGCTGTACGAGCCAACTCTTACGCTCAAGTGACCGTTTATCCCTACCCCTCCACGTGTATCGAGCCAGGGCTTTACCCCCGAACATGGAATGCTCGCTTCTGGATCACAAGCCAGGAAGTTTTTAACAAGTATGGCGTAAGGTTATACCTGCATAACGGGTGCTTAGCCGAAAACACGGATTTGTACAAGGATTTGTAGCGTGTGCTACAATGCAACATGCAAACAGATGACATGTAAAATGGATGCACATGACAAATATTCGAATAGAAATTTGCGTACCGTTAAAGAAATTAAACATGATAGGCAATGCATGACATGACATGACAAGGGGAATTCTAGATTCGTTGTCAAGCTAGAATTTGAATTTGCGCCTAGACCGCTATCATTTCACGGTTTAGTCTCTTTCACGCTAAAACAAAGTAATGGCCTAAAACGTGGCCTAAAGCAAAGTTGGCAAGTTTCACTTGCCTGGTACCGAGGTTGTTGATCTTCGAGTCAAGATCGCTATTCTACGGGGATTTGGGTTCGCTGTTATGGAAAAACAGAAAATCAGATTTGAGAGTTTTAATCCGGATTGCATTGGAATCCTATAACTTCTAGTAATCCATTTTAATTAGGGTTTTCTAATTTACAGTGTGGGTTTTGGGAAATTAATGGTAGCTCACTAACCGTTTACGAAGCGGAAGAACGAAGATCGAGACGCCTACGAATCTGCAGGTAGGAGAAGATCTCGCTGGATTTCGGATTGCCGTCGCCAAATCGGATTTAGCACGGCAACGGAAGAAGCGATCCCGAAGAACTACGGTTGAAAAGAATTCCTCGCAGCGGCTAAACAACAGATCTGGAGATGGGAGATTGTGGGGAAACTCTGGAGAAAAAGGAGAATTTAGAGTTTTTGGGGTCGGCCGACGGCCTACGGGGATTTGCCGGCGCAATGGAGGGGGAGAGGAAGCACGGGAGGATGAAGGAAGGCAAGAGGAAGCTTGGGTGATGATTGGGGAAGAAGGTTGGCTCAGAAAAGTGAAGAAAGAAATGAAACGTATATGGTTTAAATAGAATGAAATAGCGGCGGCTACGACTTAACCTAGGGTTTCTGGGGCAACTAGTCGGTCAGTGAAGAGTGGTCGACCGACTAGTTTGGGAACTAGTCGGTCGGTCGTCCAACTGAGACCGACTAAAAGCAAACAGTGAACATGGTTGGTACAGGGTAGACAGAGTTAGTCGGTCTGTGAAGGATTGTCAACCGACTAGTTTGGAAACTAGTCGATCGGTGATTGTTCATAGACCGACTAAGGGTAAAATTAGATAGATATCAAGTACTGAGAGTTAGTCGGTCAGAGAAGGAACTCTAACCGACTAGTTTGGGAACTAGTCGGTCGGTAGATGTTCTTTGACCGACTAAATACAAACAGTAACTCGGCTGTTCAGAAGAACTCAGGATTAGTCGGTCTGAGTACAAGTTCTAACCGACTAGTTTGGGAACTAGTCGGTCGAAGAATGTGCTTAGACCGACTAAACGTAAATAGTAACTTAGCTGAAATAGACAAGATGAACTAGTCGGTTCCTGAAGTGTTGCCGACCGACTAGATTGCAATCTAGTCGGTTGGCTCTCCTTCATGAACCAACTAAGATGCACCAGAAGTGCCGAATCGAAGCGCGAAGCTTCGGGAAAATTCCCATGGCCTCTAGGATCACTCTAGTTCTAAGATATGGACGCTATGAAGCTCATCGTAAGAATACTTACTCCAAGCCCCATCGAGATATGCTACGGAAGATAAAAGATCAGAAGAAACCGAACGAAAACGTCTGATGGAGAAAAGCACACAAGGAGAGAACATCCATAATTTATATAATAGTCATTACAAAACCCAGTCGTTACAAGACTTCCCAACATAGTCATCATTGTGCACAACATTCATAAAATAAGAATTAATAAATGCTTGTTTCTCATGCATGCTAGTGTCCTTTAGGCCCCAAATCGTCAATGTCTTGGGAGCCCTATTCCTATTGGGAACATGCACGTTTGGTTGATTTCTACGTGGTGCATGTGTTCTATGAGAAAGTGGCCTAGTGTATGCATGTTGTGGATGAGTATGCAGCAAATGATGAAATGGTGGTGGCAACATATGATACGGTGCATGATGATAATCATTCATGTAATAATGATGTGGGTGAACATATGCATGTGGAGGGACACGTGAGTGAGTGTGTCTCAATTGGTGTGCACGTGCTTGTGGTCGTGGAGCATAGAAATCATTATAAGTGTGAACATGTGGAGTAGGAGGTGTGTTCCTACGTGGCATAGTATTTGTGTACATAAATGCATGACCCTTCTTTGGAGGTCCACCCAAAGTGGGTTTCTTTCCAAAAGGGGATGTGTACTTAGTGGAAGTACCATTGGTAGATGAACTACCCATGGGGTGTTTACTCCCACTAGTTGAGGCATCATAGGATGGCCTTACAAAGGTGGTAGAAGATTTGGATGAATTTTCCTTCGTATACACCAAGCCAATACAATGATTGGCCGGAAGTAAGTCATTCAGATATTATCCAAACGATCCTTGCGTTTGTTGAATTTCTCAATTCGGCCTAATGTGGACTCATATTTCTCGTTGAGAGAAAGTATTTTAGCATCCAAAGTGGACACTTGCGTTGTGAGTTCACAAACACGTGACTTGAGAATCTCATTATCAATACTCAAAGTTGAGTTTCGAGAAATCAAATCCACTATGTCGTGTTCATCCGAATCCTCAATGTTAACATGCTCAAGTTGAGATTTGAGATTTACAATCTCAGTTCTCAAGGTTTTAACAACAGTGTCGTTGTTGGTGATGACATGCTTAGGTGTGGTTTGAAGACTAGTTAGCTCATCTTTAATTTTAGTATATCTATTTACCAACTTAGAATACTTAGACCAAATTTGTTCATTAGCTAATCTTAGGTCATCCATAGTTACCTCTTCACGTTCATCCTCGCTTTCATCTGAAGCGGTCTCTTGATCATGTTGATCTCTTGCCATGAAGCACATGTGTGCTTTCTCTACTTGTTCTTCGTCTGAATCTCCACTTGAAGAGTCCTTTTCCGAGTCGGTGAAAGTACCGACAAGCCCTTTCTTGTACTCCTTCTTGTACTTTCTTGACTTTTCGAACTTGGGTGCCTTCCACTTCTCCTTTTGTTTGTTGAGAGGACAATCGACCTTGATGTGTCCTGACTTATTGCATTTGAAACACAAAGGAGTAGAGGCATTAGTAGAACTAACTTTAGATTTGTTCTTGAAATTACCTTTTTGGAAGAATCGGTTGAACTTCTTTGCCATGAGGGCCAAAGATTCCATTTCCAACTCAGTTTTCGATTCTTCACAATCGGTAGATGTGGTAGGGGCGGCCTTGAAAGCAATTGCCTTTTTCTTCGGCTATTCTTGCTTCAAGAATGCCTTCATCTTGTCCTGCATCTTGATCTTGATGTCCTTTCGTACCTCATAAGACATTAAGGTACCCATTAGTTGAACAACAGTATATTTGGACATATCATTACCTTCCTCGATAGCATAAGTTCGGTTTTCCTAACTCGAAGGAAGTTCGTCAATGATCTTTGCGACCTTCTCTTCTTGGGTATAGGTCTTCCCAAGGGCTTCCAACTCGTTGGTTATATCCACGAAGCAAGCATAGTACTCCTTAGTTCTTTCACACTGTTCCATGTGAAATAACTCGAATTCTTTGTTAGCAACAGTAAGTTTGGAGTGTTTTACCCTGCTCGTTCCCTCGTGTAAGATGAGGAGTTGATTCCAAATCTGATATGCACACTTATAGGTGCATATCTTGTTGAAGTCTTTAGGCTCCAGTGCACATTGTAAGGCATTCATTGCCTTGGCATTGCTCACCTCCGCGGCAACCTCCGCGGCAGTCCACTTTGTGAAGTCTTCTTCAGTGGGCTCAACATACTCCGTTAGCGTGGCTGTCCAAAGTGATGCGCTCCGGAGGAAGGTTTCCATCCGGCATTTCCAGTACCCATAGTTGGTATCGTTGAAGTGAGGAGGCCTGGTTGAGGAGTGTCCTTCGAACACTGAAGAGGCTACTTCACGATTCTTGTAGGTGCTGTAGTCGGAAGGTGGTCGAACGGCCTTGTTGTCGTTATTTGTCATAGCTATGAACTTGGCTCTGATACCAAATGTGATGCCCTGGAAACTACTGCACAAGTACTAGAGGGGGGGTGAATAGTACTTTAAAATAATCAAGAATCTAATTCCTAATTATTGTGCAATCACAAACAATTATGCGGAATAAATAAGAACAACAAGAGAATCACAATGCAAACAAAGATGTAATGGGATCGGATCCACCCAAGTCTCCCCGACTTGTTCCTGGTGATCCTATGTCCCAGACACCCGGATCCCTTCCGGCTACTTGAGTTAGAATCCACTAACTCAAGTTTCCACTAAACAACTTCTTGTAGAAACTTCTACAAGATCAAACAATATAACAGTTGAATCGTGACTCCCACAAATCGGAATCACAAACTTCTCTCACAAACCGAGAGATAAACTCAAATAATAAATTTAATGAAATAGAAAACGCTTACCACAAAATCCTATGCCTTGAGAAATACTTACGGATTTAGGGCAAGGAAGGAAGAATTGTGAAGAGATCACGAAACCCTAGCAACAAACGAGATGAGCAGTTGGAGATGGCTAGGTTGAAGATCTTGATCGTGATTCAATCTTTCAGAAGTATGATCGCTCAAAATCTGAAAATCTCCTTGAGAAATTAGGTCACAAAGGGGAGAGAGAGATTTTCGTGAGAGAGAGAGAGCCTTGCAAAATGATAATCGATTGATGTCGAAAATAAATCTGAAATCACTCTCAAATTAGAGAAATTTACATGTTTGAAACGTATCAAACATATATGGAAAGAATCAAAACAGATCAAGAAAAATCGTGGAAATAAAATCTCCAATGGCTGAAAAATTAAAGCAGCTTAATCGGTCCAAGAAGGATCACTGACCGATTAGTTTGAGAACTAGTCAGTCGGTGAATCTTCTTGGACCACCTATATGGTCGACAGAGAATTTAGTGAAATAAGAAAGAAAAACTAGTCGGTCTAAGAAGAAACACCAACCGACTAGTTTGACAACTAGTCGGTCGGTGAACCTTCTTGGACCGACTAATTGGTCAACAGTGAATAGGCTGAAATACACAAAGACAACTAGTCAGTTCAAGAAGAATTTCCAACCGTTTAGATTGTCATCTAGTCGGTTGGTTCTTCTACTTGAACCAACTAAGATGCACAAAAAGCCATGAGAAGAAGCGATAAGCTACGGAAAACTTTCTAATGGCTTCTAAGGCAATCCCAGAGATAAGATAGGATAGATATGAAGATCACTAGGCAAGTAAAACTCAAGGCTTAACATTCTATGAGATGAAGCTAGAATACAATATAAATGAACACGACAAACCGTCTTCAAAGCTTCAACATGGAGAGTCTGAAACCCTTGACTTCATTAATAACTCCTTGAGCTTCAACGAAGCTTAAGGCACAATGATCACGTGCTCTAAAGAAGTCTTGGGACGTCGCTTGAGATCTACAAAGTAATTTGGCAATGTTCTCCATAACTGCGATCAAAGAGAATTAGTACACGATATTTATGTTTGTTCATCATCAAAACCAAATCAGGGGAATCAATACTCAACATGTATATCTATACGGTAATCTCGACAAGGAGATATACATGAAACTTCCTGTTGGCTTTTCAATGCCTGCTGAACTAAAAGATAGACCTCGAGACGTCTACTCTGCTAAGCTGCAAATATCATTGTATGGTCTCAAACAATTAGGAAGGATGTGATATAACGGACTCAGTGAATTCCTTGTTAAACAAGGATTCAATAACAATGAAGTCTGCCATTGTATCTTCTTAAGAACAAAGGGAAAAGGATTCGTAATAATCGCTGTCTACGTAGACGATTTGAATCTCATTGGATCTCCTGAAGAGATCGCTACGATATCTATAAGCCTAACAAAAGAATTCGAAATGAAAGACCTAGGCAAAACAAAAGCCTTGGCTTATAGATTGAACATCTAAAAGATGGAATTCTATTACATCAAAGCACATACACAAAGAAAATGTTGCAAAGATTCCATATGGACCAATGTCATCCACTTAGTACACCTATGGTGGTACGATCTTTGGATGCACATAAAGACACCTTCCAGCCGCTGGAAGAGGGGGATGATATACTTGGTCCAGAAGTCCCTTATCTAAGTGCCATCAGAGCACTCCTCTATCTAGTAAACTGCACGCGTCCCAACATAGCATTCGCAGTAAATTTGCTAGCCAGATACAGTGCAGCGTCCACACAGCGCCATTGGACCGGGGTTAAGCACCTTCTGTGCTACCTCTAAGGGTATACAGATTTGGGCCTCTTCTACAAAAATGGAATATCCTCTACACTTACTGGTTATGCTGATGCAGGTTACTTGTCTGATCTCCACAATGTGAAGTCACAGACATGGTATGTGTTTACTTATGGGGGGACAGCCATTTCCTAGAGATCCATCAAGAAAACCTTGACGGCGACCTCATCCAATCATTCAGAGATCATTGCCATCCATGAAGCAAGCAAGAATGCGTATGGTTACGCTCAGTTGTTCACCACATCCTGTTGACTACCAGATTGAAGACTGGAGACCTCGAAGCTACTACAATGTTCGAGGACAATGCTGCTTGCATAGCTCAGCTACGAGGTGGCTTCATCAAAGGCGACAGAACAAAACACATTTCACCAAAGTTCTTCTGGACACACGAGCTACAGAGAGATGGCAAGATCGACATCAGACAAGTGCAATCATGTGATAATTTGGCAGACTTGTTCACTAAAGCCCTTCCTACTGCTACTTTTAGGAAGCTTGTACAGAAGATTGGAATGAGGCGCCTAAGAGATCTGAAAACTTGTGTAACGACCGGTTTTTATCGATACATTTATCTGTATTTCTCTCGCGTATTTTTTCTTCCGTATCCATAATTAGGCGTTTCTGTACCCGTACCCGTACCCGTTTCCACTTCAAACTTCTACATATTGTTATTATCATCATTATTTTAAACTAACTTACATAAACCCTTTATTATAAGCGTTTTCTAAATATCTCTTCTTAAAATTTATTTAAATTTTCAAATTCAAAATTTGAATTTCAAATCTTTTAAAAGTCAAATGTAACTTACTGTTTTTGGACCCATTTAAACATATTGATTAGCCATTATTCCCTTGATTACACCTATTAAATCCTATTAATCATTTACAAATTACTTCCTAATTTAAATTCTAGCCATTTGTTTGAACCCAGCCGAAATCAATACACAATCACGCACACAGCACTTTCGCAAACAAAAAAAGAAGAAGGAGAAAACACAGACTACCATAAGCCTAGGACCCAAAACCCCTCACACAACTATTAAAATAGAAACCTTAGAGAACCTAAGACCTCTCACGTGCTGGCTGTTGGATATGGACGACATGAATACACCCATGAGGGGATGTATGAGGGTATACGGACCTCAGATGTCGCGTGCACGAAAGCGTGCACGAAGGGAACCTTTTCTCGTGTGAAAAGGACCACTCGATAAGTGGAAAAAGTCACTTTATAAGTGCATAAAGGCACTTGATAAGTGAATGAAGAAGATGATAAGTAAATGTGCTAATATAGGCTAATAAGCTTATATTTAGTTATTTCCTACAATAACTACCCCTAAAGCCTATAAATAGGACCCAAGGGTAAGGCATTTACACTAATCTTACCATGCCATAAGTTTGCATAAGGCAACTTGTGTTCTTCTTCTTCCTTCCATTAAAATCCTCTTCTAAATAGAGATTTAGGCGGTGAAACGCTGCTTCGATCCTCCGTGACGAAGTATTGACCGTTGTGGCGAATCCGAGGGCTAAGTTCAGAGATTACGGTGCCGCGTACGCAAGCGTAAGTCTCTACTTTATTATTCGATCCTAACGCCCTTGTTTTGTCAGGATCCAACATTGGTATCAGAGCCATACGGGTTCGCCCCGGTCTAACCGTCGCCCCGGTCTCACCGATGAACAAGGCGTTGTCTCTTTCACGAATGAGTCTCCTTCCATTATGGATATGGTAGGAACGCATCGTGACGGAGAGAATCGAAATATTTGTTCTTTTCACGTTAGGGTCTTCTGCCATTACGGATATGGCAGGAACTCTCCGTGACGGGAAGAACTTACCGTTCATATCGCCAAACTCGCGCTCCTCATGGATGCTGAGTCTCCATTCAATTGAGAATGTGAACTCTCTTCATGTAGAGCGTGAAGTTTGCGGCCTTGAAAACGTGTTCTCTTCATTTTTTGGCACACGGCCATTAAAGCAAAACCGTTTTCTCGACGAACGGGTGCTTCATCGGAGAAGACGATGGTGGTTATTCTCAACGAAGAAGATGACATTTTTTGGTGCATGATCACCATGGCCATATGGGCTATGGAGGCAATGCATCCCCCCTCCCCATGCGGAGGGGGTTGGCTACGGCCAATGACAACCACGGCCACCCCTCCGGTGGGGGTGTGTGGCCAACGCCATGCAAGGGGGTGGCCGGCCATGGCAAAAAGGCCATGGCCGGCCATGGCCATGTCCAGCCCCGGCCGGCCCGGGCCAGGGGACCCTGGCCAGGCCGGCCTCGGCCAGGTCCAGGGGGGCCTGGCCGTGGCCAGGCCAGGGCCAGGGGCCCTGGCCGGGAGCCAGGGCCAGGCCAGGGCCCTGCCGGCCCTGGCAGAGGCTAGGGACGGCACCCTGGCCTCAGGCCAGGGCCTGGACGACCCTGGCAGGGGGCCAGGGCCCTGCCAGCCTTGGCAGAGGCCATGGACGGCGCCCTGGCCTCAGGCCAGGGCCTGGCCGGCCCTGGCAGAGGCCAGTGCCAGTGCCCTGGCCTCAGGCCAGGGCTTGGCCGACCCTGGCCTCTGCCAGGGCCATGGCCGGCCCTGGCAGTGGCCAGGGCCAGGCCGAGGCCAGTGCTCGGCCACTGCTGGCCTCGGCCTCGGCCAGTGCCGAGCCCCGGTTGACCCTGTATTTAGGGGGGAGGCTTGCATGAATGAGACATGCATGGCCAGCCCAAACAGGGCCGACTGTAGTTCTCTGCGGCAAATTTGCCTGCAGAAGGGGAGCATATGGATCCATACGGGAGCCGGCGACGGTGGCTTGCAGAAAAATCCCCTCAGGGGGGATCCGGCCTTGGCACGGCTACGGCTCAATCCTGGCAATGGCCAGGGATTGCCGTATATTTCGCTAGTATCATAAGGGTACTAGGTTGAAATATCGCATTTGATTTTGAAAAATACGTTTTCAAAAACGCTTTTCCGCTGCGAAGTACTATAAGAGTACTATCGTTTGATAAGTGAGGGGGAAATATTGAAAGTTGTTCTAGATGGTGATTGGAATCGTAGAGACCTTTCCGATTCTAGAGCAACATCTTCAATATTTTTCGAAAGTAACTTATCAAATATAATAATATCATTCCAAGTGGGATTTTTTCAAGTGGGAGTGATATTAAACTAGTCTGAAATTTCACATTCGATTGATTCAGTATCTCAATGGATCATGATTCGACCAGTGGTCTTTTGGATTAGTTTGTGGGACACCTCAGCTCAGTCTGGGGGTAGTGAACCATGGACTAACCATTTCCCTGGTCGGTCCGCTGGCCGAGACTAATGAATGATGAAAAATGTAACAATATGATGACTATGTATATGAATTAATGCAATGTTTTTGATTGAACCTTCTTTTCATGGCTTTTGCAGCATTTTAAAGCTAAAATGTCTTCTGCCGCTAAAAACATTGTCGCTGAGTTAAACAAAGGTGAAAAACTCAACGGCGATAATTACAAATTATGGTCCATTAAGATACAATATGTTCTAGAGGAGCAAGACGTGCTCGAAACTCTAAAGAACAAAATGATTGAACCAGAGTTGGGCACTACGGCCCAACACAGACGAGACAAGGAAGCTTTTGATGCTTGGTCTCGGAAGAACAAGATAGCTCGCATTACGTTATTGTCCAGTATGGCCGATGACATAATGCGCATCTTCCGAGAGCATGACCTAGCCATGGACATATGGTCCAAGCTTGAGGAGAAGTTTGGTGGCACATCGGTGTCCAAACTTCGTCCTTTAACTATAAGATTTGATTCATACAAGAAATGTCCAGATCATTCCATGGGGAAACATCTGCGACATATGGCGAATCTAATCTCAGAGTTAAAGGATGCAGGTCATGTGCTCACTGATGAGCAACAAATCCAAGCAGTCATACGTTCCCTACCAAATGGGTGGGACCAAATGAAGATGCATCTCACTCATAATGAGAGCATCAAGAACTTCAGCGATGTTTCTAAGCACCTCGAGTTAGAGGAAGAGCGGCTTGCGGCTGCCAAGCCAAGTGCAGAAGTGCACATGGTTGCTAGTTCCTCACACGGGGGAAAGAAACGGAAAAATCGTTCGAAGTTTACTAATGAATGTAATAAGCAACCTGAGTCTACCAAGAAACCCAAACATAAGGGTGGGAACAAGAAATGGCATAAGAAGAAAGACTTGAAGATGATCAAGTGCTTCAAGTGCAACAAGTTAGGTCATTATGCCCGTTCTTGTATGGATGGATGTGACAAGGTAACTTGTAATACTAGTTACATATGTATTTCTAGTTCAATATTTCTTGTAGAATCTAATCCATTTTGGATAATTGATTCAGGTGCCACCGACCACATAGTAAGGGACAGACTGTCCTTCGTGGAGTATCACCGGATACCCCAAGGAACAAAGTGGATATATGTAGGAAACAACACACGTGTTGAAGTGAAAGGCATTGGGACTTGCAAGCTCGTCTTGGACAACGGCCGCACTATCTTACTACATGATGTCCTCTTCGCTCCGGATATTCGAAGGAATATTATATCAGTGGTCGTGTTAATGGGTCTTGGTTATATCTGGTTTTTTCATAATTGTAAAGTGGACTTGTCTTGTAATAATACTCTAAAGTGTTCTGGGTATGTATTTAAAGGATTTATTGTATTAAATACAATGTATGACTCCTCATTTTGTAATTAAAATTTCCTTGTTGCAAATTCTTCAACTTATGAGTCAGATATAATTTGTTGGCACGCAAGGCTTGGTCACATTGGACCAACGCGTATGGATAGACTTGCAAAACGTGGCCTTCTATCCAATGTTTCAAAGGTCGATATGTCGACCTGCGAACATTGCCTTGTAGGGAAATCTTGTCGCAAGCCGTTTGGAACCGGCACAAGGGCCGAGGTTCCATTACAGCTCATCCATTCGGACATATGTGGTCCGATGAATGTCAAGACAAGATGCGGAAAGTCCTATTTACTTTTATTGATGACTTCACCGATTCAGACATATCTATTTGATATCTCACAAAAGTGAAGCATTAAACTGCTTTAAAAACTATATGAGTTTAGTGGAAAATCAATTAGATCGCAAGATTAAGGTCTTGCGAACCGATAGGGGCGGTGAATATCAATCAACAAGTTTTAAAGAACTTTGTGATGAAAAGGGCATAGTTCATCAGGTAACTATGCCTTATACTCCGCAACAAAATGGTGTTGCAGAAAGGAGGAATATGACTTTAATGGAAATGGTCCGTTCAATGATGGCGCAAGCTAACTTACCAATCACCTTTTGGGGTGATGCATTATTGACGGCCGCTTTCATCTTGAACCGCGTACCCTCGAAATCAGTTAGCTCCACTCCTTATGAGTTGTGGAACCAAAGGTCTCCTGACTTAAACATTTTGAAACCTTGGGGGTGTGCATCCTATGCACATATTTCCTCCCATAAGTATGGCAAACTTGGGCCACGGGGAAGGAAATGTATCTTTATACGATACGCAGAAAACTCCAAAGGTTATGTTTTCATTGGTCAGGAAGACAATGTAGGTCTAATTGAATTTGAGTCTAGGGATGTCACTTTCTTGGAAACTGAGTTTCCAAGACAGGGCGAGATAAGTCAGGACTTATCTCTATTCGAGATTAATGATCAAGAAGGATTACCTCATTCGAGTGGGAGAATTCTTGGTGAAGACGAAAATATGTTTCAACCTTCACCAATGGATGATACAAATGATGCTAATTCTATTCCATACGGGAATGATGATCCAAGTGGGAGTATTTCTAACGACATTCTAAGTGGGAGTGATATTAGAATTGATTTAAATTCGAGTCAACAAGGACTTGAAGAGTCTCAAATACGACGTAGTAGTCGTACAAGGTTGGCTCCTCTAAGACTTGAGGATGAATTTCCGCAAACCTTTATGACTTTACTACAAGATGATGACGAGCCTGCTACTTTCAAACAGGTCGTATCATGCCCTGCAAAAGACAAATGGATGGAAGCGATGGAGGAGGAGTTGGAATCCATGAAAGTTAACCAAGTCTGGGACTTAGTTGACTTACCCAGAGGACGTAGAGCTATTGAGAACAAATGGGTTCTCAAGATCAAGCATAAGGCTGATGGCTCTATAGACAGATATAAAGCTCGCCTTGTCACGAAAGGTTTTACGCAACAGGAAGGGATAGACTACGAAGAGACCTTCTCACCTGTTGTTCGTTTTACCTCGATTCGCCTGATTCTGGCTATGGTAGCTTGCTTAGACCTCGAATTGCATCAGATGGATGTAAAGACTGCCTTTCTCAATGGAGAATTGGATGAGGAGATCTATATGGAACAACCAACAGGGTTTGTAAAAGAAGGAAACGAACATAAGGTTTGTAAACTTCGTAAGTCCATATATGCTCTTAAACAATCCTCGAGACAATGGTATATACGATTTCAAGAAGTTGTCTTATCAAATGGGTTTTCCATGCTTGATGAAGATAACTGTGTATATATCAAGAGGATTAAGAGCAAGTACGTTATTATGTCTCTATATGTAGATGACATTTTAATAGCCGGAAATGACAAGGGCTTTGTGATGGATATCAAGGCTTGGCTTTCATCAGTTTTTGAGATGAAAGACATGTGAGAAGCCGCATATATCCTTGGAGTTAAGATTTCAAGGAATCGTTCAAAGAAACTTCTTTCTCTTTCACAAGAGACTTATATAAAGAAGGTTTTAGAACGTTTTAATATGCAAGACTGCAAGTCCATTGATACTCCTATAAGCAAATGCGATAATTTATGTCTGAAATCGTGTCCAAAGAACCAAAAGGAAAAGGAAATTATGGAAAAAGTTCCATATTCCAGTGCAGTTGGTAGTCTTATGTACGTTATGATGTGTACAAGACCGGACATCTGTTTTGCCGTTGGAATGGTAAGTCGTTACCAATCCAACCCAGGGCAAGTACACTGGAAAGCGGTTAAGAGGATAATGCTGTATCTTAAAGGAACTGTGGACTATGCTTTATGCTATCAAGGAGATGCCTTGAGGCTCGAAGGCTACACTGATGCTGATTGGGCGGGTGATCTCGATGAGCGACGATCGACCTCAGGATATGTTTTTCTACTCGGATCTGGTGCAATATCCTGGAGTAGCAAGAAACAATCCTGCATCGCACTTTAAACTATGGAAGCCGAGTTTGTAGCATTTAGCATGGCAGTCCAAGAGGCTGTTTGGCTTAGGAAATTCTTAGACAGGCTAATTGATGCAAGTGACTCAGGTGTTGTACCAATATACAGTGACAGTCAAGCATCTATAGCCTATGTCAAAGATCCAAAATTCCATTGTAAGACCAAACACATTGATATCCGCTACAAATTTGCAAAAGACTATGATAAGACCAAGAAGGTAGACATAAGGTACATGTCTACGCATGAGATGATAGCGGATCCGCTAACGAAGGCGATCCCCAGAGATGTGTTTTACAAACACTTATCATCTCAAGGATTGCGTAAGAGCTGAGTTGTACCAATGTAAATTCTCATGTCTGTAAAAGATCAAAATTTAATAAAAGAATAATTTTTTTTTCAACATTGCCTATGAATTTCTTGAAAATGTTTGTGTACATTTTTTTAAATCTCAGCTGGTTTTCTAGTATGTCAGACAGATTGAGGTTGGCTCTCTCACATGAGCAACCGCCTTTATTATATCAGACGGATAAAATAAAGATGAGACCTGTTTAAAGTCAAAATCGTCAGACGGATGATTTAGAGTCATGACTTAAACAAAATGGTCGTATGAAAGATCTGCATCATATGGATGCTTACAAAAGATCTAATAGGATTCTTAAATCCTATCTGTCTTATGCGGGATGTGGGTCCAAAAGATTATTTGAGTAGTAAAAGGGACTCAAAATCAGACATTGTGGTGTCTGATCATCATCCTTACAACATCATTAAGACATACGCTCCCTGGGAAAGTAGTGATGTTGTAATACGTATTCATACTACGTATGCATTTGACCATTGGGTTAGAATAGTAATTGTGTTTACTATTATGTGAGACCCAAAGACCACATGGGTCTTAACTCGTTACCCTTATGGACTCTAATTGGTTCCTTTAGATTTGACTGGGTGATTGCTATCTTAGCATGTTGCTTATGGAGTATGGTCAATTCGGTCCGGCGGGGCATGTTAGAAAAGCGAGTCAAGTCAAGATCGAAAGGATCGCAAGAAGAGGAAGATTAATTTCATATTCACATTTGGACTTTAAAGATTCAAAGCTGGCCAGCCAATTGTAATCCAGATGGGATTCAATTGTTGAATATAAAGTATAAGAAATGTGAAGAAATAATCTAGGGTAAAGCATGCGTTAATCTACTCAACTTTGCACCTCGAGGAGTGTTGTGTATCTGTAATAAGTGCACAAACAGCGGACTCTATGTGCATGACGATCACACGGCCTATTTCTCGGTATGACAAACAGAAGAGTTAAAGGAAAAGATGTTTCCTTACAATCCCCTCAAGTGTGAGTGGGAGATGTTGGATATGGACGACATGAATACACCCATGAGGGGATGTATAAGGGTATATGGACCTCAGATGTCATGTGCACGAAAGCGTGCACGAAGGAAACCTTTTCTCGTGTGAAAAGGACCACTCGATAAGTGGAAAAAGTCACTTTATAAGTGCATAAAGGCACTTAATAAGTGAATGAAGAAGATGATAAGTAAATGTGCTAATATAGGCTAATAAGCTTATATTTAGTTATTTCCTACAATAACTACCCCTAAAGCCTATAAATAGGACCCAAGGGTAAGGCATTTACACTAATCTTACCATGCCATAAGTTTGCATAAGGCAACTTGTGTTTTTCTTCTCCCTTCCATTAAAATCCTCTTCTAAATAGAGATTTAGGCGGTGAAACGCTGCTTCGATCCTCCGTGACGAAGTACTGACCGTTGTGGCGAATCCGAGGGCTAAGTTCAGAGATTATGGTGCCGCGTACGCAAGCGTAAGTCTCTACTTTATTATTCGATCCTAACGCCCTTGTTTTGACAGGATCCAACACTGGCAACTCACCATATACTATTTCTATTTATATAAACTCTAGGACAGAACTTTCACGTGCTCTCTTTTTGTTTCTCCCTACTAAAACTGCAACCGCCCCGACTTCTTCTTCCCCATGTGAAACCCCATCGCCCAGCTCCTCCAAGCACCGGCCACCACACGGATCACCTCCCCTGACCACCTAGCATCCTTAACTTCACCAGCGGCCAAGAACTTCCGTTCATCCACCACGCGCAGCCCAGCTCAGGCGAACCCCCCGGGTGCAGCGCCCCTCTCATCCACGCTAGATCTCCTCTCCCTTGCTCCTCCGTGCGAAGCCACCACAGACCCACCATGCAAACCCCCTCCGACCTGCCATCACCCTCCGACCACCTACAACACACGCCTAAGCCGTCGGCGACTCCCACGGCATACAACAGAACCGCCCGGCCTCCCCTATTGTCGACAGCCACGCGCAAGCCGCAGGCAGCCCCCTCTCTCCCCCGGGGTGTCGACAACCGCCTGCAGAGTCTCCGACAGCCGCTGCCACCTTCCCGCACATCGACGGTATATCCTCGAGACTTAACGTCGCTATTTCAAACCGTATGCATCACCGCTATCCATCGCTACGTCCTGATCCCTTTCTGCACTACTGGTTAGTAGATCTATCCCGTAACACACTATAACACACACCGTAATTTAGAGAACCTAATAAAACGGATCGCTAGACGTTGTAGGAATCAGGTTAACATTCGTTATGATCAAAAACAGCTTAATCCAAATTTGTGCTTTATCAAACTAGCAAAGCATTGTCACCGTGGCGTAGTACCCGTTGAGACGTTTCTGACGACACCAAGAACGCCAAAAACAGGCAAGTATGCAAATTGATATAAAATTTTGAAGTCTGAGGGTTTTTGTGTCACTTTTACTTATTGCTGTATAACTTGAAAACCATACGTGAAATGACGCATGAAAACAATGCCATGACATTCTGGACTAAATTTGTGATCAACGGCATTTTACACGATATACTTCAATTTTAAACAACAACAAAGAAAATTGGTTTCTGTAACATGTTCAGTAAGACCCAAGTTCAACGTTATTTTAAAATTGAAGTAAATATTGTTCAACCTACTTCTGCTTACTGAAAATGTCATAATAATAAAGTAATAGTGATAACGTTAAATAATTACATGTCTTGGAATGTTTAACAAATTGAGACATCGTGAAGATCGTGCGCCTCGAATCCAGAATCGTGAATTTGTGATGGCGTGTGAGTCGACTAGGCTGGCTCGTGTTCTAGCACAAAATTGGGGTGGGGTTAGGGCTGAGCAGCCACTAGGCGTATGAAGGGGTCCTCTCTTCAAGAGCACCAACCGCATGCGGTGGGATAGCGTCAATCACAGTAAACCCCCGTGAGAAGAACGATCCACTCATCACGACCTAAAGGCGAGAACCCTACGATGGAAGTGAATTATTGACATGAAACTTGCAACGCTAACATGATCTCAGTAAATTGACTTGCTAAACGAAACCAAGAAAACTTTACTTATTTCTTGAAACTGCTTAGAACTGCATGTTAGGACGTCTCGTTTTATTTCCTCATAATTGGCACGTTTAATTTATTGCAGTCATCTCTTTTAAATATTCAATGTCTCTTAAATTCATATCGTTTGTATATCTTATCTTGGGTCGCTAATATTTTCTTGCAGACCCCTTGCTGACATACATTCATGTTTTCGGATGTATGTCAGACTCTGAGCTTGAGTACCCCGAGTATCCATACGAGACGCCTGACTTGGAGAGCCAGGAGTTCGCCCCTGACGTCGAGCTTCTCCCTGCGGAGGATTAGTGGGCTCGTACCGTTGCTGCTTGTTTTAGTTGCTTTCAGTTACTTTGTTGTTGTTACTGTACGTTTATTTCCTATTGCTACTTTAGCCTAGCTGTGGCTTTGTTATTTAATTTCGTGTACGAACTTTTATCTCTGGATGTGGCATTTATCTTTTGAATGTTTTCTGATTGTTCTGAAACGTAAATGCAAGGACCTCCCCTGTGTTTTTATCACAGACGCTTATTGGACTCGAGCTTCACCGCTCCAGTTTTAGCGGACCGCATAACGTTCTTGCTTCTGGTGTCTTTTGGAAAGCGGGGTGTTACATGTTTTAGTGGCGGCCCATGCAGGTCCTGCAACTGCGAAATTCAGAACAATAAGGACACTTTTTCATTAGCCAAACATCTAGAGTAATCGTATACACGAGATTACCTCGGGCTTTTCTTTTCTCAGAATGGCTGGGAGATGCAACACCTTACAAGGACCCGGAGCTGCTGGAGACGGAGAGGACGTCATCTTCCAGATTAGTTAGTGTTCTCGTTTGATCTAGTTGCATGTTACCCTTAGGTGTCATCTTAGTTTCCTCTCACCCGGCCTTAACCCTGTTCGACTCTGGAGCTTCTATGTGCATCCTATCTCGGAAGTTCGTAGTCGAACACTCTATACCTACCTACACACTTCCCAAGTGTTGGAACATTACAACTGGGAATGGTGTAGTGAAGGTTGCACTGGATGTAGACCATGCTCGCTGGTAGTTAGTGGACACGAATTGTATGCTGATTTCATTGTCCACGACCTACCCAACTTCGATGCAATTCTCAGAATTGACTAGTTAGGAGCTTTTTATGCCATGATCAACTGTCGCTGAAAGAAAGTAGTGTTTGAAATTCCTGACCATCCAGTGTTCGAGTTCGTCTGCAGAAGATGTTTGCTTGGACCTGTCAAGTTTCGGGCCCAGCCGTACAGATTGACTGTTGTATCCATGATAGCAGAACCGGAGAAACCAATGGTAGTGAGAGATTTCGAAGACGTCTTCCCTGAAGACTTCTCTGGATTGTCGCCCGATCGAGCGTTAGAGTTCGGTATTGATTTTATGCCAGGAGCTCAACTGATTTCGAAGGCACCATACTGTATGGCCCCTGCTGAGCTAGATGAGCTGAGGAAGCAGTTGGTTGAGCTACTGTAGAAGGATTTTATTCATCCCAGCGTATCTCACTGGGGTGAACGCGTCTTGCTGGTGAAGAAGAATGATGGATCGAGGAGGATGTGCATCGACTATCGGGAGCTGAATCAGATCACTGTGAAGAACAAGTACCCGCTGCCTTGTATTGATGATATCTTCGATCAACTTGGTGGATCGAAGGTGTTTTCGAAGTTGGACCTTCGGAGCGGATACCATCAAGTCAGAGTCAAGAAGGATGATGTGCCCAAGACAGCTTTTCGGACCAAGTACGGGCATTATGAGTTCATTGTCATACCGTTTGGTGTGACCAACGCTTCTGCTGTGTTCATGAATCTCATGAACATCATCTTTTACGACTTCCTTGACAAGTTCGTAGTGATCTTCATAGATGACATCCTGGTGTACTCGAGGAGCGATGAAGAGCATGCAGAACACTTGAGATTGGTATTAGAGACGCTTTGCCATCATAAACTATATGCCAAGTACATCAAATGCAAATTCTGGTTGGACAGAGATGCATTTCTTGGAAATGTAGTATCAGGAGCTAGCATCTCAGTGGATCTGGAGAAGGTCAGAACAGTCAGTGAATGGCCTACACCCCGATGAGCTTCGGACATCAGGAGTTTCCTCGGATTGGCTGGATACTACCGCAGATTTATCAAGGATTTATCAAGGATAGCTGAGCCGATGACGAGATTGACGAGGAAGGATGTCAGGTTCAGTTGGTCAGACTCTTGTGAGCAGGCTTTCAGCACTTTGAAGGAGAGACTGACTACTGCACCAGTCTTAGCTATTCCGAACAGAAGCGGAGGCTTTGAGATTTTCTGCCACACATCTGGCAAGGGAATTAGATGTGTTCTACACCAACACAACCATGTGGTCGCGTATGCTTCGCGACAGTTGAAGGTCCATGAGAAGAACTATCCGACCCACGACTTGGAGCTCGCCATTGTCGTCTTTGCATTGAAGATCTGGCGACATTTCTTACTGAGTAAGAAAGTGAAAATTTTCAC
The DNA here is from genome assembly GCA_030789695.1 of Scilla litardierei. Lineage (NCBI taxonomy): Eukaryota > Viridiplantae > Streptophyta > Magnoliopsida > Asparagales > Asparagaceae > Scilla > Scilla litardierei. The sequence goes on from CM061134.1 coordinate 45,549,557, forward strand.
CGATCACAAAAGTTTGAAATATATATTCACTCAGAAGGAGCTGAATATGAGACATCGCAGATGGTTGGAATTGATGGCAGACTATGACATCGACCTTCAGTATCATCCATGGAAGGTGAATGTCGTGTCAGATGCCTTGAGTCGACTGCCGAAGGTGATGCTTCTCATAGCTCAGTGGAGATTACATCAGGATCTGTGAGAGATAGATGTTGAAGTTGTTCTACCGGGAGTCACTTCGTCGTTGATGAACATGCAGATTCAGTCGACGATTATGGATCGGACCAAGACTGCTCAAGCTGGAGATGCTAAGCTGAAGAAGATCAGAGAGCAAGTCGAAGCCGGTCTCCGGACAGATTTTCTGATCCACGAGGATGGATCTTTGAGATATGGCAGTCAGATCTGCATACCTGCAGGTGATATCAGAGAGAAATTGATGAATGAGGCTCACATTTCGCCTTATTCTATTCATCCTGGAGGTACGAAGATATACAAGGATCTTCGTCAGAACTTCTGGTGGCATGGTATGAAGAGAAGTGTGGTACGGAGCATTGCCAAGTGTCCAGTGTGTCAGTAAGTGAAGGCTGAGCATCATCGCACCGCCGGACTACTACAATATCTGCCAATTCTGGAGTGGAAATGGCAGTACATCACGATGGACTTCGTGACTGGCTTACCTCGGAGCACCAAATAGAATGACGAAATTTGGGTCATCGTTGATCGATTGACCAAATCTGCGTACTTCATACCATTTCGAGTAGGACAATCCACGTAGATACTGACAAGAAAGTATATGGAGGTATGATCCAACTCATCCCTTCGCAATTTTCTTTCTAGTACCAATAGTGATGTGAAATATGTTGTGTAGGAGATCATGCGCTTACATGGAGTCCCTATGAGCATTGTATCCGATCGTGATACGAGGTTCACGTCTCAGTTCTGGAAGAGTCTGCAGACCAATCTGGGTACCAGTCTGAAGTTCAGCACTGCGTATCACCCGTAGACGGATGGCCAGTCAGAGCGGACCATTCAGATTTTGGAGGATATGCTGAGAGCTTGCATGCTAGACTTCAAGGGTTTGTGGGAGGATTATCTACACCTGGTAGAGTTCTCCTACAACAACAGCTATCAGGCGAGCATTGGCATGAGGCCATTTGCTGCTCTCTACGGGAGGAAATGTCGTTCGCCGCTGAGCTGGAACGACATTGGAGATAGAGAGTTATTGGGACCAGAGATGATTGTCGAAGCAGTGGACGTTGTTCGAGATATCAGAGATATGCTTTGGATTGCTCAGGACCGTTATAAGCATTGGGCTGATGCTAAACGGCATCCTCTGGAGTTTCATCCAGGAGACCACGTTTTCCTGAAGATTTCCCCAAATCGAGGAGTGGTTCGCTTTGGGAAACGCGGCAAGCTCAGCCCGAGATACATCGGACCCTTCGATGTTCTGGAGAGAGTTGGCGAGGTAGCGCTTAGCCTTGCCACCATCTTTGGAGGGAGTTCACGATGTCTTTCATGTGTCTCAGTTACATCGGTATATCAGCGACCCATCTCACGCTATGGACTACTCTGAGATTACCATCCATCCAGATCTGACGTATGACCAGCAGTCAGTACAGATTCTTGACAGACGTTAGAAGACACTTCGAAACAAGACTGTCGATCTTGTTAGAGTAATGTGGCAACACGGCTCGCCAGGAGATTCCACTTGGAAGAGAGAAGATGAGATGAGAGAGTGTTACCCACATCTGTTTCCAGACCTGTGATTGTTAGAAATTCCGAGGGCGGAATTTTCTTTAAGGTAGGTAGGATGTAATGACCGGTTTTTATCAATACATTTATCTGTATTTCTCTCGTGTATTTTTTCTTCCGTATCCGTAATTAGGCGTTTCTGTCCACGTACCCGTACCCGTACCCGTACCCGTTTCCACTTCAAACTTCTACATATTGTTATTATCATCATTATTTTAAACTAACTTAGATAAACCCTTTATTATAAGCTTTTTCTAAATATCTCTTCTTAAAATTTATTTAAATTCTCAAATTCAAAATTTGAATTTCAAATCTTTTAAAAGTCAAATGTAACTTACCGTTTTTGGACCCATTTAAACATATTGATTAGCCATTATTCCCTTGATTACACCTATTAAATCCTATTAATCATTTACAAATTACTTCCTAATTTAAATTCTAGCCATTTGTTTGAACCCAGCCGAAATCAATACACACTCACGCACACAACACTTTAGCAAACGAAAAAAGAATGAGAAAACACGGACTACCGTAAGCCTAGGACCCAAACCCCGTCACACAACTATTAAAATAGAAACCTAAGAGAAACTAAGACCCCTCACGTGCTAGCAACTCACCCTACAATATTTCTATTTATATAAACCCTAGGACAGAGCTTTCACGTGCTCTCTTTTTGTTTCTCCCTACTAAAACCGCAGCCACCCCCGACTTCTTCTTCCCCACGCGAAACCCCATCGCCCAGCCCCTCCAAGCGCCAGCCACCGCACAGATCACCTCCCCTGACCACCTAGTCTCCCTAACTTCACCGGCAGCCAAGAACTTCCGTTCATCCACCACGCGCAGCCCAGCTCAGGCGAACCCCCCGGGTGTAGCGCCCCTCTCATCCATGCCAGATCTCCCCTCCCTTGCTCCTCCGTACGGAGCCACCACAGACCCACTGTGCAAACCCCCTCTGACCTGCCATCACCCTCCGACCACCTACAACCCATGCCCAAGCCGTCGGTGACTCCCACGGCATACAACAGAACCGCCCTGCCTCCCCTATTGCTGGCAGCCACATGCAAACCGCAGGCAGCCCCCTCTTTCCCCCCGGGGGGTCGACAACCACCTGCAGAGTCTCCGACAGCCGCTACCACCTTCCCGCACATCGACAGTATATCCTCGAGGCTCAAAGTTGCTATTTTGGAACCGTACGGGTCGCCGCTGTCCATCACTATGGACCGATCCTTTTTTGCACTACCAGTTAGTAGATCTATCCCGTAACACACTATAACCCACACCGTAATTTAGAGAACATAATAAAATGGATTGCTAGACGTCGTAGGAATCTGTTTAACATTTGTTATGATCAAAAACACCTTAATCTGAATTTGTGCTTTATCAAACCAGCGAACCGTTATCACCATGCCATAGTACCCGTTGAGACGTTTGCGACGACACCAAGAACGCCACATGCAAGTATGCAAATTGATTTGAATTTTTGAAGTCTGAGGGTTTTGTGTCACTTTTACTTAATACTATATAACTAGAAAACCATACGTGAAATGACGCATGAAAATGATGCCATGACATTCTGGACTAAATTTGTGACATTACGGCATATTACACGTATACTTCAATTTTAAATAACAACTAAGAAAATTGGATTCTGTAGCATGTTCAGTAAGACCCATGTTCAACGTTATTTTAAAATTGATGTAAATATTGTTCAACCTACTTCTGCTTATTGAAAATGTCATAATAATAAAGTAATATTGATAACGTTAAATAATTACATGTCTTGGAATGTTTAATAATTTGAGACATCGTGAAGATCGTGCGCCTCGAAGGCGGAATCGTGAATTCATGATGTCGTGTGAGTCGACTAGGCTGGCTCGTGTTTCAGCACAAAATTGGGGTGGGGTTAGGGTTGAGCAGCCACTAGGCGTATGAAGGGGTCCTCTCTTCAAGAGCACCACCCGCATGCGGTGGGGTAGCGTCAATCATGGTAAACCCCCATGAGAAGAACGATCCACTCATCATGACCTAAAGGGGAGAACCCTATGATAGAAGTGAATTATTGACATGAAACTTGCAACGCTAACATGGTCTCAGTAAATTGATTTGCTAAAAGAACCCAAGAAAAACTTTACTTATTTCTTGAAACTGCTTAGAACTGCATGTTAGGACGTCTCGTTTTATTTCCTCATAATTGGCATGTTTAATTTATTGCAGTCATCTCTTTTAAATATTCAATGTCTCTTAAATTCATATCGTTTGTATATCTTGTCTTGGGTCGCTAATCTTTTCTTACAGACCCCGTGCTGACATACATTCATGTTTTCGGATATATGTCAGATTCTGAGCTTGAGTACCCGGGGATCCATACGAGACGCCTGACTTGGAGAGCCAGGAGTTTGCCCCTAACACCGAGCCTCTCCCTGCGAAGGATTAGTGGGCTCGTACCGTTCCTGCTTGTTTTAGTTGCTTTCAGTTACTTTGTTGTTGTTAGTGTACGTTTATTTCCTTTTGCTACTTTAGCCCAGCTGTGGCTTTGTTGTTTAATTTCGTGTACGAACTTTTATCTCTGGATGTGGCATTTATCTTTTGAATGTTTTCTGATTGTTCTGAAACGCAAATGCAAGTACCTCCCCTGTGTTTTTATCACAGACGCTTATTGGACTCGAGCTTCACCGCTCTAGTTCAAGCGGACCGCGTAAAGTTCTCGCTTCCGATGTCTTTTGTGAAGCGGGGCACTACAGCTTGAGAGCTTGTACAGATCAGGGGGGAGTTAGAGAGAGTTTGTACTCTTTTCCCTTAACTATGGTTTTCCCACAGTGTTTTTCATAGCTACGAGGCAAATCTCACCAACTCAGGATCCTGAAGTATCCATCCCATGTGCGACTCTTCTATGCTATGAATCCCGATGAATTCACGAGCAGAGTCCACACATATGGCTAGATAAAGGCAGTGTTGTGAAAGGATATGAACCAGAGTTGGTTAGGATTCTGGGTATCTTAGAGATACGCCCATGTCTCATGTATCTTATGTTTTAACTCTCCTATTCTGCCTATAAATAAAGGGTTGTGGTTCCTCCCCCAGTAGTTGATTCATAACAGATTTGCAATTGGATTAAGTTGCACTGGAAATAGAGACATTTTGAGATTAGTGATTTACCCAATAATATATATATATATATATGTGTGTGTGTGTGTGTGTGTGTGTGTGTGTGTGTGTGTGTGTGTGTGTGTGTGTGTGTGTGTGTATGTATGTATATATATATTGGAGAATATGCTTTATCTTTATTGATACTGAGAAAAAGTACAAGGATCTAGGGAGGGCGGCAGAATGTTAGTAGTGCAAGGCACAGGCACAGGCGCCTTCACTCGCCCCTACATGACATCTACCCCCTACCCGAGCTCCCAATATATCATATAAGGAGTACAAAAGTGCACAAGTGCTCTAAGCTAACAACCCCCAGTTAAGCAGGGGATCATGCTCATCCTCTCGGTCCCACTCAGTGTGCCTCAAGGCAATCCTGACATCATCGGCAATATCCTCAAACAGTCGAGTCTAAATTTGATTAACACCTTCGAAAATCCTCATGTTCCTCTCTCTCCATATATGCCAGGTCATCACAGCAAGAACAATCTTGACTAATCTTCCTATATTGGCCTTCCTATGAAAGTGAGAGAGTATCAGATCGCCAAACCTGCTAGAGAGGACAACATGGTAGAAGTAAACCCCATTTTGAGAAAGCTCATGCAGAGGAGGTACTTAGTATAGCTGCATTCAAAGAATATATGATCTGTATTTTCATGAGCATTATCAGAGTATAGAACACAAAGAGGTGAAGTAGGCACTCCCCATTGCACGAGCTTATCACGTGTTAGCAACTTCCCATGAAAAGCCCGCAATAACTATATATATATATATATATATATATATATATATATATATATATATATATATATATATATATATAATTATAATGATTTATCTAATATTATGTGGAGTGGACAGTTCATTAGATTTCCAATCATTATCCATGGCTAAAAACTTCAACACTAATTTTTAAAAACACGTGTAGAAAATATATCCATACTTATAAATTTTTCACTTTAAACAAATATAAGTCCCCTCCGAAGGCACCCGTTTTAACGCTAATTTGTTGTTCCGTGCCGAATGCACCCGCGTCGAATTTGTTCTTCCGTGTCGAAGGCGACTGCGCCGAATTTGTTGTTCCGCGCCGAAGCGCCTGCATCGAATTTGTTGTTCCGTACCGAAGGCGCCCACGTCGAAGGTGCCCGTACCGCTAAATATTTTTACGCTAAATTTATCTATTCAAACAAAACATAAATTCTATATATATATTAAAAACATCATTTAACAAATCAATAATATTTACATAAAATAGTATTATGACACTATTTACATAAAATAGGCAAGTGGGATAGTAATGATAATAACTATTTAGCAAACTAAAATTAACAATATAATTATTAACGTTAACATAATTACAAATTTTAACATTTAACTCATGTATATATTTACTATATGAACCCATATGCCATATGGTGACGGAAAAAATATAAAACAATGAATCTGCAGGAATCTTGTTGGATAATGGCCAATTAGCCCGCTTAATTTTGTTTTGGTGATGATCACATCGTTATGTAGTTGTGTTAAATCCTTGGACCGACACTCGAAGAGAGTGCATATTATCATCGAAAAGCCTATTGAAGTAGCATCAGAGCCAACTAAGCCCACAAGGCCCACGAGGGATGCCAATACACCGTCAAAGCCCACATGCCAGTTGCCCATCGAGTTTCCATTTCCTAAGGAGGCGGCCGATAATAGGCTCATAAATGTTCGGAGGTGTGGACAACGGTTATCCCCTATTGATGATGGAAGATCGTGCCACCATAATTGGTGACTGTTATTTCTCCAACGTTATTTAAGAGACATTCAAGTCTATAAATACAGAAAAGACAAACAGAAGAAGGCACAAAATCCAGTGGTATGAATCGTCGGAAGATCGAGGCTCGACTCAGCATGTCGTTCCAACGATCATCCCAATTGATCGTTGTTCGAGGCCCGACCCTATAGAAAGGACGAACGATCATCAAGTTTGACCACAAGATCGATCGAGCTTCGTCAACAATCTTAGCTCAATTTTCATCGATCTCGGTTCTACCAACTGTGAGTTCCACTTCATGCAGCTGACAAGGCTCCATCTCGACAAGGGAGTCCACGTCAGCCCAAATCACTGTTGATACTAATTTGGTCTATAATAGTCGGTGCCGTCTGTGAAAAAACATCAGTCAACATCCCAAAGCAACCAAAGCCTCATGTCGATTGGACCCAACAACACTAAACTGATCTCCGGTCCAAATGAGAATACATTAAACGAGAATGCTCCAAATGAAGATGCCGAAGATTTCGGATCTTTGTCGATCGTACTTAACGTTTGATTAGTGACTCAGGAATAATTCGACAAGTTCAATGAGCAGATCGAAAAAAGTCTCACCATATTGGCTGCGGCTGTGCAATAATACTTTGAGTGTCCATAGCATGTAGCAGAGGAGCAGCTGCCCCCTAATCTGACGCAAGCATAGGGTGGGGAGCAGGCTACTCCCAGAAACTAGAGGCCTGAAGAGAAAGGACCGGAGCGACAGGTCAATCTGTAGCACAATACCACTCCTACATCTCAACAGAGAGAAGAGCTGACAAACAACAAGCACACTTCTGGATGTCTCATGGGTCTGGGGCCCTCCAACAACGGGTGGGCCACCTGCAGCCTTGTTGATCAAGTGAGGGATCATCTTACATGGGACCGCAACCTTGGTCCCCTTGGACCCATAACTGGTGAGGAAAGAAAGTAGAGGGAGGCAAGCCATATCCACTCCTCCATCGCTTCACCTCAACCACGCTAGGAGGAACGAGTTCCACTTGTTCTTCTTGCAAACCAGTGTATGCCTCTGAAGGAGAACTTCACATCCGCCCCACAGCTCTCCAAATTCAAGATTCCACCCTTGAAAATGTATGTCGGCAAGGTAACCCATTTGAGCACGTTCGCAAATATCAAAACCTGATGGAACTACATGGAGCCGATGCGCCATATCTCTGCCAAGCATTTCACACCATGGTGACAAAGGCAGCAGATGGATGGTACAACAAATTACCCGATGACAGCATTAGGTCTTTTGATGAATTGTCTGAGATCTTTTGCAGGCAGTTCATTACTGGGAGGCACCCAAAGCGAAAGTCTTTACACCTCTTCACTTTGAAGCAAAGGGAGAAGGAGTCGATCTGGGACTTCCTTCAACGTTTCAACAAAGAGCGACTGGAAGTTAAGGACGTTCCGGATGCTACTATCATCGAAGCCCTCACCCAAGCAGTCAGAAATGAAGATTTGATGAAGTCCCTACATCAATTCCTGCCGAGCAATCTCATGGAGGAGTTTAGCGCGACAGACCGATTCATGGCCTCTGAGGAAGCACTAGCCGCTGCGAAGAAAGACATCCCTAAGCGCTATGAAGAAACACGGAGAGATACATGAACTCAAGGAAACCACTGTCAGGAGCCACAAGATTGACATCAAATAACAAGAGTCCCTAGAGCAAGGAATGCCCTGCTAAGGATGCTTATGTCGGATCAAACACCCCCAAGGGAGAAGTCCTGGCATATGCTCAGCGAGAAGGACTCGTCAATGAACCTGTCAAGAAGAACAAGTATGAAAAAAGAGACGATCTCAAGTTCTAGAAGTACCACAACGACCATGGACATGACACAAAGGATTGCTGAACTCTGAAGAAGGAGATTGATTGCGTCTCTTCATCTATTTATTGCCATTTCTATTTTATGCAATTACTAACCCTTGAATATTACTGTTGGGTTGTTAAATTTCAGGTCCCAAGCTGCCAAGATCATATGATAAGTCTCGATGCCCAGCAATATCCCACTTAAATATCAAGGGTTTCTTCCACCATTACCCTCCTCCATTAATGTTCATGCCTGCAATGCAACAATCATGTAATTACACATTTCACGCTGCTAATATTTCAGACTCGTATTCTACGGCTTCAGCAGCATCATTAATTGGATTAGGAGTACTCTCAGCTATCGAGCCATCGCCATCACTTGTTGAACGGATTGATAGGGATGACAGCAGCCATGGTGAAGCCAGAATGGCACCTCATTTCATAGATTTTCTTGGAGTGGGAGCTACTTGAAGGTATAAACTTTACACAGTTGAGAGAACATTGAGGACATCTCAAGTACAGTATGAGTTTAGGTAGCAGAAGCAGCGCCAGAAAATAATCATCCTTAATTTGTTCCTTTCAGTGCAACTCTAACCAGTTAGCAAATTAAGCTGCCCATCCTCGTATACCTATAAAAAAACTCACTAGTTTAGTCTTTCAGATACACTTGCTTACACATCCATTAGGGTTAACTAGCTAGCTAGTAAGTGTTAAGCTAATGATCGATGCATGTCTCTTGTTTCTTAATGATCTTTTTCCTTTGTAAGTACTAATTAGCTATAGTATAAAGCGCAACCTTTTGTAATGAATTCCTTTACCCCGCGTGTCGATCGTCTCAAACATTCATATTTCGATCGGAGTTAATTTGATGTGCGTAACTGAAAGAAGGGAACATGAGAGGAAGTAACGATCGATGTGTACGTGGGAGCTATCCAAAGTTCTAGAAATACCACATGTCAAGACCCTCTTGTCTAGTCCCAGACTAAACAAGTCCCAAAAGAATACAAAAGTGGTAAAGGTTCCCCTAGCAGAGATCGCTACACAAATAACACAGATGTAAAGTATAGAGTTTAGCTCAGATCATGTCTGTGTGGTCGTCTCTGCCAATAAGCACGTGCCAGCTCTCGTCTGGCAAGATGAAGATGTCTTGTCTCGTCTGCAACTCAATTTTCCGCTCTCGCTTGACTCCTCTTTGATTTTTGCGGCCTTATCTTGATGGTGTAGCGGTAATGCGTGGACTAAACCCAATAGTGTGTGGACAGAACCCTGCAGTGCGTGGACAGAACCCTGCAATGCGTGCACAGCCCCCGCGGTGCATGGACAGCCCTCTGTGTGCTCTAGCAGTCCACGTGCAAACCCTTTCTTGATGTTTTAGCAACCTCCTCTTGGTGATTGGGTGCTGCAACTTGCGGCTATGGTCTCTCCTCTTCAATGGCAACTTGCGGCAATGGTTCTCCTTAGAGCTTTGTGTTCTTAAATGATCCTTGTAAACAAAGACAAGTGAGCGATAGTTAGCTTAATCTGTAATGAACAGACACAAAGTTGTGAAGGCAATATTGGAGTAAAAAGTTGCGGTCTTTCCTTGATGATTGCTTCCTTGATGATGCTACTTGGCTCTTGGAGAGGAGGAGTTTTGGCCTTGTGAGAAGTTGCAGCAATGCCTTCTTTGGTGTCTTGAGCAAGGTGATGTTCTATGCAGCTTGGGCTCTTTTGGCTTGGAGAAGATGATGGAGTGGGATGCACGTTGACCTTGGTAGAAGCTTGCGGCAATGGGATATTGGTAGAGATGAAGAACTTTGGCCTAGGAGACGATGAAATATACGAAGTTATTCAGAATAAAACCCATGCTAAAATAAATACCACTGATTTAATACAGAGATTAAAATCTGAAAAATATCACCATGTTGTAGAGCACTGAGTTGTGATCGTTCTGGCGCAAACGGTTCGTCAATCCGAGCTCTGTGGAGAAAGTTATGCACTTTTTTGCAAGGTTTTCTCTAGGGCTGTGGTCGAATTTCTTTGGTTTTCTCTCTCTCAAAATATCTCTCTTTGAATATGGGTTTATATAGGAGAGGATGGGATATGATAGAATAAATTAAAATCCCATATTTGATGAAGATTGGAAGGAATCCTATTTTAATTAGGATTTGAATAAATCTCTTTGGATATGGAGTTTGAATATGAATGGCTATGGAATTCAATTTGTATAGCTATAGGATTTGAATTAGATCTCATTGCAATACTAATTGAATTAGGATTTTGGATTCAAATGGGATAGAAGATTTGATAGGATCTTTAATTGATTTGAATCAATCAAAGGAGATGTGAAAAAGATACTCCATAGCTCTCCATATTGGAATATGATTAGAATGGCAATGATGATTTGAATCAATCTTAAATTGATTTGAATAAGGTCCTCTTCAATTTGACTTGGTCCAATATTTGTAGCTATAGTCACCATCTCTTTGACCATGTCCAAGTTGCTATATGAATAGCAATTTCTCTACTACGTTGACTAAGTCATCAAATGTTGATTTACTACTTTGCCATTCCTGAAACACACTTAACGCACACGTTAAATTGCTCTTGCACGTTTGTTATCATCAAACTAGAGATCCTAGATCGTTGTATCCAACAATCTCCCCCTTTTGATGATGACAAACGAATAAAAGATTTGACCAGTGAGTAATGTGTGTGTGAAGTGTGATGAATGATGTAATGCATATGATGTATACAATGAGATGTTCAAGCATTACTAGCATGCACAACAATATAGCAATAGTGTTAAGTATGCTCCCCATATTTTCAAGCTCCCCGTTGAACATATTTCTAATGCTCACCCTTCAACCAATAATACCAAATATTTTTCCAACTTTTCTCCCCCTTTGTTATCATCAAAAGCGTATTAATGAAGTTAATCAAATATCACATGCTAAAATAAAGTATTATAAATTATAACTATCAGTTGCATGTCATTTTTCATTAAGTAGTTAATTCAAGTTTAATGAAAATTGCAATTTAGACGTCAACACCATTGTGTAAGTATGATAATTAAACATTGAAGTAGAAAAGGAGATTCAATCAAGAACATCAACCAAAACCAGTCCATATTTTCCATTTAGCATGAATATCACATAGGATTGATTTTTCCCACCTCATTGAAATGAGTTAAAAGTACCAAATCCCAAAACATAGCCTATAGGGGCTCTTAGATGTGGGGGTGGCATTGCTTGACGAGTAAAGGAAACCAACGCTAAAGTTTACCCATAAAGCTTATGTTGGATACTCGTGGGTAGTGTACTTGCCATGAATTGTATCCATTTTACATACGGAGCAATATTCATATCTTTTCATTTTTGTAGCATCAACACCAATTTTTTTCGCTCAATTTTTATTCATGGCAATACACATCATATCCCTTAGATTATTCAGTTTTATCAACCTACGTTCACTTTAAAAATATTCATAAAAAAATATCTCCAAACGTACATGAAGTTTAATAGTAGTGGAAGTAAGCATGTAGGTGTAGAAATCAAATTATTCATTTCATGAAACATGTTATGGCTACTAAATAAAGTCTAACATATGCATGCAGCTATAACGATAATACACTAATTTCTACAATGATATGAATGAACATTCAATAATACCACTTATAAAGATTCATAAGGAGGTATTCTTTAAGCACCATTTTTTTATTTTTTATTTTTCCATTTTTTTCTTTTCATAATGAACTAAAACAAAAACTAGAATCAAACACGAAAGCACACAAACAAGAAATAAATCAAGCACACACAAAAATCTATGAAGGTATGCAATGAATGCAGAGAGGGAAATAAATATACATTCACGTCGACATTTGACTAAGGAGCTAAAAATGAGACTTTCAATTCATTGCTCCTCGTCAAATCTCCATCTTACCTAACGGTAGATGTTATGTGTGACCTTGGAATCCAACAAGGTCCACTAGTGTTAGTCATCAAAGTTTTAGGCACCCATACTTGTTTGAACTTTATGTTTGTTGTTCCTAAAATTACATTAATAGGATGTGTGACCAACACTATCACAAGTAAAGCACTATGAATGCATATTTTTGACAATTGAAGGCACATTGTGAATTTTCTTAAATTTAGGCTTTTCAACATTTTTCAAACCAAATCCAAGGCCACGTTTATTATTGCCACATAATTGATTACCAAGAATAATATCTAATGATTTTTTCCTATGGAAAACTTCTTAATGAACAATTCAAGACTAGAGACTTTGGATTTAGACAATGCATTCTCATTCACAAGCAACGTACATTTACTTATAAAAGCTTTCTTGTTTTCATCTTCCTTCTTTTTAAATTCATCCATTTTCTTTTTAAGCTCGTTATTTAACATGCACAATTTTTCATTAAGCTCATTAATTATATAATCCTTTTCAGTTTCAAGCTTAATTAAGTCTTGCTTAAGCATACTAATATTATTCAATAAGGAAGGACAAGAACCACAAGCAGCTTTTTCAGATGAGCTAGATTTTTCTCTTTTTTAGCTTGGCAATTGTTGATTTGCATTCTTCAAGTTCTTCTTTTAAGTTTTTAGATTCTTCAATCATATCACAGTTTTCTTTTTGCAATTCAAAACAAGAATTTCTATAGCATTCAACAGTATTATCTAGCTCATCAATTTCTTCTTGCATTATCTTAAAGAGTGCAGCTTTGGTGCAAGATTTTACCTCATTCTGTTTTGCCATTAAGCAGAGGGACGTGTGCACAGTTTTCTCAGTCTCATCCTCGTTATCCATATCCCACGTTCACGGGAGAGATTTTCCTTTTGTTTCAGCGACATCATTCTTTTCTTGTGGGTAATTGACGTCCCCCGCTTATGCGTGCTAGATGTGTGCAATAATACGATTGGGGGCGTGAGATTTAAATATTTGTAACCGCAAGTGTACGGTATTTTAGTGTGGCTTGGGGGTCGAACTCAGGGAGGCGTGGATGTGCTTGTGTCAAAGAGGATCAAATTCACCCCATGGACGAGCTAGCCCGGATCGAATGATGGGTTGTCACGGTAAACGGAATGCAAGGTATAGACAATATAAAGGAAAAACCCGGGACTCTGGATTCCACCCCATCGTGTGATTCTCGCCGATACGGCCTATGTGAAGGATAGTGATCGGAATTATGGTCTATTGGTGAGACGGTGCCTCTAAAAGTGGTACCGGCGTCCCATGGGCCCAATATTCCGGTCGGTGCCCAAGATGATACGCCGAACTTCCCGGGTTCGATCAGTGGGCACTCCAGTGTCCATTAACACTGATCGACTCCGGAAGCACTAAGCTTGCAACGATAACTCCCAACGTCTCATCCTTCCGCTCCCGCGCGCTAGGATTCGACGTTTACGCTAAGGGCGCGAGCTATGGCTAGGGAGTCAACCGCCAAGTTTATTCCCCCTTGGCCCAACGGTCAAAGGCGTTCTTTTTTCCGCCGATGACAATAAAACACCCCGCGTAACCGGTAGATTCCTAATCCCTATCGATTTCCTAGCCCTATGGATGCATCGGGGAGAACCCACGAAGGGGTTTTCGCCAAAATCCCAGATTTGGGAACTACTCACGTATATTTAGTAAAAACCGATCGAAACAGAAATCGACCATAAAAATCATGATCAGACGATAGAAATGCAATGGTAGTAAAGCAATTAAGATAATACTAAAGTTTGACAAAGATCTGAAAACTTACAAAAACTGGGAAATTACAGCCGTCACACAATGAAGAAAACAGTAAAAAATAACCAACTCCCGTTTCTGGAAACCTATGGGTCTTATATATAGAAAAAGATATCACCCGATCGGTTGACAAGTCAACCTGTTACGACCTAAAGATCGTGGGAGCCCGGCTCCTGCCCGGCTCCTGCCCGGATCCGCTAACATATCCCATTAACTCGCCCTGTCACAAAGGGGCCACCGCCCCGAAAATCCGGGGCATCATGGAGAGAGGCGCGCTTGGCAGCGTTCCCCGAACCGGTCGAGGCGAACAGCCGCAGCCGGCCGAGGCGAACGACCGCATTCGGCCGGGGCGAACGACCGCAGCCGCCCGACCCGCCGAGATAGCGCGCTTGGTGACGTTGGGGCAGCTAGGCCAGGCCTGCTGATCGGCGTGGACGTATCCCTCCGCACCAGCGGGCCGTGCCCCTAGGCCAATCGGGACGGCCCGCCTGACTCCCGCGAACCACGACGCCTAGGGTGACACCGCCCGGCCTTTAGCACGTCGCTAGCGACAAACGGCCAAGGATAAGGACACGACTGACACATACGTCACCCGACCGTCTGACAAAGCACCCCCTGGCGGCTGAGCCGCCTGACAGCTGATGCTTTCGGCCCTGACACCCCGACAAAAGCTCCCTTTGGCCGTTGCGCCGCCTGACAAAAGCAGATCAGGACCTCCAGTCCCCGAGGCCCCTATCCAAAGTTTCCGCCGTCACACGCGCCAGCTCAGCACGCCTAGTCATCACCCGTCAGGTATAAATACCCCCATTCCTCTTACGGAAGGGGGGTTGGAAAATTCTCTCATCTTCTATTATTCACACACGAGAGCGAAGGTCTTCCATATCTTTGCTCTCCCACCTAAAGCTCGTCACGGGCGGCGGACACACAGAGAGTCCGACCGGCGTGTCTAGCCCCACTTTTTAAGCCCTATCACTGACTTAGGCATCGGAGGGGCTAAGGGTTGAACCCCAACCCAGCCCTTCTGACGAGTTGCTCGTGCTGCAGGAGAGCTCGCCCCTGGACCGGAGTCAGCTTCAGCCCCCTGCCGTCCAACCTTCCCAAGCTACTTCTGGCGAGATTTGACCCCGTGGGCATCACCGGCGACGGACCCGACTTCTTCACCTCACTGATCACTTGTAAAACAGCCTACCTAACCCCTCATTTCCATATAACCACCGTGCCCTTGGTTCCCCATAATACAAATTCATTGTACGCGAGTTCCACCTCGTAACAATTGGCGCCGTCTGTGGGAAAGAAGGGTCACACCCATGTTAGACTCCATGCCAATTTCGCGGAACCCTGACCACGGCAAGGATCCCGTGGATCAGGAGCCGCTCTCTCTACAAATCACCCCGGCGTCCGACGCCCTTCCGGGCGTGCACACCGAAACGGAACCTACTTCATCCCGCGTCGTCCTGAAAAGCTTCGAGGCCGTCACTCAGGCCGGGGGAGGCTATCAGACAACCGGAACGGGGCCACCGCCCAGCCCCTTGGAGCCCCAGAACGTGAGGCGGAACCTCCGCCTTCAGTTCGAGGAGGAGGGAGAAAACGGGGGGCTCGCCGAGGAATTGCGGCCCAGCAAAGGCTCCTGGAAGAGGAGATGGAAGTTGCGCAGCGGTGGAAGCGCCTGGTGGAGGCGGCCGCGGCACAAAGGCGTTTGGACGAGGCGGCCGAGACCGCCCGGAGGGCCTACCAGGAAGAGGAGGCCGCCCGCCGCCAACTCCGCTTCATTGTCGCGGAACGCGAGAAGCTGAGGAGAGAAAACAGGAGTAACCAAGAGGTTCTTGAAGAGACAGCGACGGGCCGGCGGCCCGGGGGCGGACGGGACCCGTTGCTGAACAGGTCCCCGCATGGAGGAGGCGACCCGCATCACCAGCACCCCCCCCCCCTCCGATACCCTGCACGAGGAAGCCGTTTGTCGACAGCTACGCTTCCTCACCGCCGAGCACGAAAGGCTCCTCCACGAGAATCAGGAACGGATGGAGGCCCGAGGAGAGTTGGCCGGGAGGCGCTGGCGCTGGGAGAGCCGTAGCCCACAACCCGTCGAGTCCTCGGCCCAGGAAAGGAGCCCCGCCAGACGACCGTCGGGCTACTCCCCGGGGGCGGAGGACCGTCGTCGGCCGTGGCGCGATCGAAGCCGGACCCCCGAATGGCGGAGAGGGGAGGCCCCGGATCGCCCTACCTATCCGGAGGAGGCCACGCCGCTCGTACGATGGATCACGACCGCCCCAAGGCCCAAAAGGTTCAAACCCCCTCTCTTGGCCACATACAACGGGAGAGGCAACCCCCTCACGCACGTGCAACAATACCGAGGGGCGATGGAGGCGCAGGATGTGGACGAGGCGTTCCTATGCCGGCATTTTTCCCAAAGCCTGAGGGACACCGCGCTGGACTGGTACTTCGGCTTGCCCGCGAGATCCGTCGGGAGCTTTGGCGAGCTGTCACACAAGTTCTGCCAAGAGTTCCGGGCCGGGCGGACGAAGAAGAAGCCTTTGGACTATCTCTGCACGATAGTCCAAGGAGAAGGGGAGAGAACGGGAAGATACCTCCGCCGCTTTCAGGAGGAAAGGCGGGTGGTGGTGACATGCGGCGATGAGGTGCTAATGCTGGCCTTCAAGGCGGGGTTGCGGACTCGGAGCCTCCACAAATCCCTGCTCCGGGACCCGCCGGCCAACTACGAAGCGCTGGTGGCAATGGCGGAAAGGCACGCATTGGCCGAAGAGACCCTCGGTGCAAAGGTCGTATACCCCCCGGCGAAACCATCCCAGGACGGACCCCGGCTGCACCCTCGGTCGAGGCAGGAAGAGAGGGGCCGAGGCCGCGATCAGATGGTCCTACCGCGGTAGGAGCCGCCCGAGCCTCGCCCACGAGATCGGCTTGGCCCGGCGCGTGAGTTCGCCCCGGCGCGGAAGCCCCCCGGAGTCTTCCCAAGACAAGAGGACCCCCCACCGGCGCAATACACACGACTCAATGCCCCCATGATGGAGGTGCTGGCCGCGGTGACAAGGGCCGGGTTACTGCCGGAGCCTCCCCGGGAGATGAGGACGGACCCGGCGAGGAGGGACCCCCCGGAGATACTGCCGTTATCACCGGGACCACGGTCACGACACCGACCATTGTTACTCCCTTAAAAGAGAGATCGAACGACTAATCCAGGCGGGTCACCTGGGGAACTTTGTCGCGGGAAGGCAGGTGGCGACAGGAGAGAGGGACCCCCGGAGGAGGGGGGACGGGGTCCGCTGGTGGACCGCGATAAAGAGGAGCCCCGCCCCCCGAAGGCAGTCATGCGAATCGAGATGTTAACCGGGGGCCCAACCACGGTGGGACGGGCGCCCGCAATCCTGGAGGCCGAGGCCCGACCGGTGATGATGGCAGGTGCCGGCCGCCGACCGAAGCGAAGGAAGATACCCCGACCCCCGATCACCTTTACCGGGGAGGACGGTCAGAAGGCATGGAGCCAGAGCAGTGACGCCCTCGTCATCGAGGCTCGGATTGGGGCGATTGACGTCGGCCGGCTTCTGATTGACACCGGTAGCTCCTGTGACATCGTGTTCCTGACGATGGTCGAGAATATGGGGTGGGGCCACGCAGACTTGGAGCCCTGTATGGGCCCCGTCGCTGGCTTCACCGGCCACGCGATCCCCACCGAGGGAACGATCACCTTACCCATGACCCTGGGGGAGGAACCGATGGTCGTCACCAGGGAGGCGCAATTTGTCGTCGTCAACGTCGCCTCGGCGTATAACAGAATCATAGGGCATCCATATATGACGGCCATCGAGGCGCTCCCCAGCCTGCAACACCAGACGATGAAGTTCCGGACTCCGTGGGGGGTGGGACAGGTGCGGGGAGGACGGGAGGTGCCCGGTAACCACAGCCGGACGCCACCCCTGCCCAGGAGCCCGAGGCGGCTCCTGACGGCTCTTGTCCCTGACGAGAGGGAGGACTTCTGCGACCAGCGGCCGACCCCAGCAGAGGAAGTGGAGGAGGTCCCAGTGGCCTCGGACGAGGAAAAAACCGTCTCCGTCGGGACGAAACTCCCGTCCGCATTGAAGACGGCCCTCGTTGCCTTGCTCCGGGAAAATGCGGACATATTCACGTGGTCACCCGCAGACATGCCCGGGGTGGACCCGAGAGTAATCTTCCACAGGTTGAATGCGGACCCGGAAGCCCGACCTGTTCGACAGAAGAAGAGAAGTGCAGGGGGCGAAAAGAAGAAGGCGGCCGGGGAAGAAGTAGAGCGACTCCTCGAGGCCAAATTTGTTCGGCCGGTGGACTACCCCGACTGGCTCGCCAATGTCGTTCTGGTGAAGAAGCCCAGTGGGAAGTGGTGCATGTGCGTTGACTTCACCGACCTCAACAAGGTATGCCCGAAGGACAGCTTCCCCCTACCCAGAATCGACCACTTGGTGGACCAGGCGTCCGGCTATGAGTTGTTGAGCTTCATGGACGCCTTCTCGGGATACAACCAGATACCGATGGCGGAGGAAGATGAGGAGAAGACCTCGTTTGTCACTGAGAAAGGCACCTTCTGTTACACCAAGATGCCCTTCGGACTGAAGAACGCCGGGGCGACCTATCAACGAATGGTTGACCGAATATTCGGCCCTCAGGTGGGGCGAAACCTGGAGGTCTACATCGACGACATGCTGTTAAAGAGCGGAAGGGCTCCCGACCACCTCACAGACCTGCAGGAAACCTTCCAGAGGGTCCGCCGGTACAACCTGAGGCTAAACCCCGCGAAGTGTATCTTTGGCGTGCAATCGGGAAAATTCCTGTGCTTCATGATAACGAAGCGGGGAATTGAGGTGAACCCCGACAAGGTGGCGGCCCTCATCGATATGATGGAGCCCCGGACGATCCGGGACTTGCAGCGACTGAACGGCCGGATCGCAGCTTTGGGGCGATTCCTGTCGAAATCGGCGGAGAAATCGCTCCCTTTCTTCAGGGTCTTGCGCACAGCCTTGGGCGAAGCTAAAGATCAAAGGAAGGTGATCCCGTGGGATGACGACTGTGCCCGGGCGTTCGTGGAACTGAGAGCATACCTACAGAGCCCGCCACTCCTCGCGCGGCCGGAGGAGGGCGAACCCCTGGGATTGTACCTGGCGACTACCGAGGGGGCCATTAGCTCCGTCCTGATCAAGGAGGAAGGAGGAGTACAACGCCCCGTTTACTATGCCAGCCGGATCCTCCGGGAGGCGGAGACTCGTTACAGCCCTATCGAGAAAGCCGCCTACTACCTAGTCACCACGGCCCGGAAGCTCCGACCCTACTTCCAGGCCCACCCCGTAATCGTCCACACCAACATGCCCCTCGAAAAGAACCTGAAAAGGCTGGAGCGGTCGGGGAGGATGCTCAATTGGAGTGTCGAGCTCAGCGAGTTCGACATAACGTACAAAACCCGGACGGCAATCAAGGCCCAAGCGCTGGCCGACTTCGTGGTGGAATGCACAACGGAGATCCCGCCGGGGGACCGGACGGAGCTCCCATCGGTGACCACGTCCTCGCGGAGGGTCGAGGTGGGTGAACCCTCAGCACCCTCCCCAACGACAGCGGGCGAATTATGGACCATCCACGTCGACGGCTCCGCAACAGGCTCTGGGACAGGAGCAGGTATAGTCATTCAAACCCCGGATGGATTCTCGCTGGAGTACGCCCTGCGCTTCAGCTTCCCGGCCACCAACAATGTCGCGGAATACGAAGCACCGGTTAACGGGTTAAAGCTCGCTAGGGCGGTGGGGGCGACGAACGTGTTGCTCCTGAGTGACTCCCGCCTCGTCATCCAACAGATCCTGGGGGGCTTCGAAGCCCGAGAGGAAACAATGAAGCGATACCTAAATTGCATCCAGATCGAACTCCGAAAGTTCAAGAAAACGGACGTCCAACATCTACCCCGCTCCAGCAACCTCCGCGCGGATGCCCTGTCTAAGCTGGCTTCCTCCTCGGCGGCCGAGATCGGGAAGGCAATCTACGTAGAAAGCCTGGCGACGCCAACCATCGACGAGGGAGAACTGATGTGCACGGGCACGAGGACGTCGTGGATGACCCCCATAATGAAGTATCTAGAGACGTGCGAGCTACCCGAGGAACGGATGCTGGCAAAACAGGTGGAAAGGCGGGCCCTTTCGTTCGTACTTCTCGACGGAGTGCTGTACCGCCGCCGTCGAGCCAATTTCGATGTCCTGCCCTACCTGAAATGCTTGGGCCCGGAGCGGGCTGAGCAAGTCATCCGTGAGGTGCATCAGGGCTTTTGCGGAAACCACCATGGCGGGCGCACCATCGCCCACAAAGTAATGCGCCAAGGATACTACTGGCCGACGATGATCCGGGATGCGGTACAATACATCAAGAAGTGCGAGGCATGCCAGAAGTTCTGTCGGCGGACGACTGCACCCCCGGCCAACCTGATGCCCATCTTGAGCCCGATCCCCTTCGCCAAGTGGGGGCTCGACATCCTGGGGCCATTCCCAAAGGCCTCCGGAGGAAGGAAGTATCTAGTCGTCGCCGTGGACTACTTCACAAAATGGGTGGAGGCAGAGCCGCTGGCGCGAATCGCGTGGACAGACATGAAGGGCTTCATTTGGCAGTCCGTCATATGCCGCTTCGGGATTCCCCGCTCCATTGTCACGGATAATGGAAGGCAGTTAGATTGCGAAGGCTTCCGCGACTTCTGCTCGGGCTGGGGGATCAAACTCCAATTCGCGTCAGTTGCCCACCCACAGTGCAACGGAATGGCGGAGGCCGCGAATAAATGCATCCTGAACCCGATGAAGAAGAAGGTGGACGCGGCTCTTGGGGCTTGGGTCAACGAGCTGCCGGGGATCCTGTGGTCTTATCGTACCACCCACAAGGCCTCGACAGGGGAAAGCCCCTTCATGCTAGCATACGGATCGGAGGCGGTCGTTCCCGTGGAAATCGGCGAGGAGACACTCCGGCTAAAGCTCTTCGACGAAGAAACCAACGGAGAAGGACTCGGTCTCAGTTTGGAGTTGATCGACGAGGTGCGGGACCGAGCCTTGACTAGCCTCGTCAAGCACGGTCAGAGGATGGCGCGGTATTACGACTCCCGGGTGATACCGCGGACCTTCAGGATCGATGACCTGGCCCTCCGAGATGCCACCTTCCGCCCCGAGACTGCAAAGCAGGGAAAGCTAGCCGCTAAATGGGAAGGACCCTACACGGTCATCGACATTGTCGGGCCGGCCACGTACATCCTGGCTACCCCTGAAGGGAGCGAACTGGCCCACCCATGGAACGCAAAACATCTGCTAAAATTCTACCAATAGTTGTGAGTTTTTCTTTTCTTATACGCAGAATACATATCCATCCGTTCTTCCCAATATGGTTATTTCTACACAAGTTTTGCAGTTCGATAAAACTCCGAACCTCTGGGGCAGGGCCAACCCTAGCCACCCAAACCAGAGAAGGGCACGGGCCGGGCTACGCGCCCGCTCCCCACCTTCAGACCTCTGGGGCAGGGCCAACCCTAGCCACCCAAACCAGAGAAGGGCACGGGCCGGGCTACGCGCCCGCTCCCCCCCTCCAGACCTCTGGGGCAGGGCCAACCCTAGCCACCCAAACCAGAGCAGGGCACGGGCCGGGCTACGCACCCGCTCCCCCCTGAAGACCTCTGGGGCAGGGCCAACCCTAGCCACCCAAACTAGAGGTGGGCACGGGCCGGGCTACGCGCCCGCTCCCCCCCCCTCCAGACCTCTGGGGCAGGGCCAACCCTAGCCACCCAAACCAGAGAAGGGCACGGGCCGGGCTACGCGCCCGCTCCCCCCCTCCAGACCTCTGGGGCAGGGCCAACCCTAGCCACCCAAACCAGAGAAGGGCACGGGCCGGGCTGCGCGCCCGTTCCCCCCTCCAGACCTCTGGGGCAGGGCCAACCCTAGCCACCCAAACCAGAGCAGGGCACGGGCCGGGCTACGCACCCGCTCCCCCCCTCAAGACCTCTGGGGCAGGGCCAACCCTAGCCACCCAAACCAGAGAAGGGCACGGGCCGGGCTACGCGCCCGCTCCCCCCCTCCAGACCTCTGGGGCAGGGCCAACCCTAGCCACCCAAACCAGAGAAGGGCACGGGCCAGGCTGCGCGCCCGCTCCCCCCCCTCCAGACCTCTGGGGCAGGGCCAACCCTAGCCACCCAAACCAGAGCAGGGCACGGGCCGGGCTACGCACCCGCTCCCCCCCTCAAGACCTCTGGGGCAGGGCCAACCCTAGCCACCCAAACCAGAGGTGGGCACGGGCCGGGCTACGCGCCCGCTCCCCCCCTCCAGACCTCTGGGGCAGGGCCAACCCTAGCCACCCAAACCAGAGAAGGGCACGGGCCGGGCTACGCGCCCGCTCCCCCCCTCCAGACCTCTGGGGCAGGGCCGACCCAAGCCACCCAAACCAGAGAAGGGCACGGGCCGGGCTACGCGCCCGCTCCCCCCCTCCAGACCTCTGGGGTAGGGCCAACCCTAGCCACCCAAACCAGAGAAGGGCACGGGCCGGGCTACGCGCCCGCTCCCCCCCTCCAGACCTCTGGGGCAGGGCCAACCCTAGCCACCCAAACCAGAGAAGGGCACGGGCCGGGCTACGCGCCCGCTCCCCCCCTCCAGACCTCTGGGGCAGGGCCAACCCTAGCCACCCAAACCAGAGAAGGGCACGGGCCGGGCTACGCGCCCGCTCCCCCCCTCCAGACCTCTGGGGCAGGGCCAACCCTATCCACCCAAACCAGAGCAGGGCACGGGCCGGGCTACGCACCCGCTCCCCCCCTCAAGACCTCTGGGGCAGGGCCAACCCTAGCCACCCAAACCAGAGGTGGGCACGGGCCGGGCTACGCGCCCGCTCCCCCCCTCCAGACCTCTGGGGCAGGGCCAACCCTAGCCTCCCAAACCAGAGAAGGGCACGGGCCGGGCTACGCGCCCGCTCCCCCCCTCCAGACCTCTGGGGCAGGGCCGACCCTAGCCACCCAAACCAGAGAAGGGCACGGGCCGGGCTACGCGCCCGCTCCCCCCCCCTCCAGACCTCTGGGGCAGGGCCAACCCTATCCACCCAAACCAGAGAAGGGCACGGGCCGGGCTACGCGCCCGCTCCCCCCCTCCAGACCTCTGGGGCAGGGCCAACCCTAGCCACCCAAACCAGAGAAGGGCACGGGCCGGGCTACGCGACCGCTCCCCCCCTCCAGACCTCTGGGGCAGGGCCAACCCTAGCCACCCAAACCAGAGCAGGGCACGGGCCGGGCTACGCACCCGCTCCCCCCCTCAAGACCTCTGGGGCAGGGCCAACCCTAGCCACCCAAATCAGAGGTGGGCACGGGCCGGGCTACGCGCCCGCTCCCCCCCTCCAGACCTCTGGGGCAGGGCCAACCCTAGCCACCCAAACCAGAGGTGGGCACGGGGCCGGGCTACGCGCCCGCTCCCCCCCCTCCAGACCTCTGGGGCAGGGCCAACCCTAGTCACCCAAACCCGAAAATGGCACGGGCCGGGCAACGCGCCCGCCCAAGAGGGGCCCGGGCCCGTGGACCTCGAAAAATTAAAAACAGGGGCACGCACACCGGGACGAAACGACGCCTGTTCCCGAGTAGGCGGCCCCGATATGACTAGACAAAACGAAAGGCCGCTCGAGAAACACGCCACCATTAATAATTCGCTCCAAAAGAGGACCCGTGAAAGCCACCTGGCAAAGACGGTTTCCTACGGGCATGAATTCGAGGAGCCCATTAATGGTGCCAACTCATCGCAATAACTAGAGGAGAAACCGTCAGCGAGATCTCCCTATAAAGACGCCACTCCTCCTCCAGAAAATAAGAGAACCGGCAGACATGAGAAACCGCCACTTGATCCCCCCACCCACCGGGAAACGGGTCGAGATACAACGCCCTAACAAAAGAGAGGTCACTGGCCATCAATGGCTCCCGCCGCCCAGGGCAGCGATGCCTGCGTCCCCAGCACTGTCAACAGGATATTCCACTTACAAACGGATCGTCAGCAGGATATTCCACTTACACAAGGGAAATCCACCTTTCACGCCTCCGTCCCCCGAGCAAGGATGAGTCGGAGAAAGAATGGCATCTGTTCAAAGCCGACTGGGCGGGCGAAAGCCCCCAGCGCCAGCCGGCCGGACACCTCCCCGCCCTCGACCTCCGACCGAGGACCTCGGAAAGGCTGCATCCCCGACGAGCCCAAACGGCGAGTCCTGGCATGACAGCCCGCCCATGCACCATCGGGCGTCGAACCCCACTCTCAAACCGAAGCAGCGAGGCCCAGGGCGGCGGGGGACGGCCCTATGCTCAGGAACCTCCCCAAGGAGCAAGCCGCAGCAAGACGGCCTCCCCCCTCGACGCCTCTTCCGGGCCGAGGAAAACCCTTTCCACGGAAAGAGATGACGAAGCGACGGAGGGAAGGTGGCACGATCGCCAAAGAGACCTTGCAACACTTCAACACGGAAGGCGGCCATTCTCCTCCACGCCGAGCTCAATTCAAGTTACAAAGGGCCCACCCGGCCCACAGCGACAACCCGATCCGGAGGTCACTAAACCGCGGGCGAGGACAGCTCTATGGCTCCCCCCAGCCGGTTCAGACCCCGCAACGGGCGATAAACTAAGAACTCCTGTACAAGCTGTAGATCAGCCTTTACAAACCTAAATAAAAATGTTCTTCTTTATACGCTCATATTTTTCGGAGAACACCATAGCGAATAGCTATCCCCCACCAAGCTCTGGGTTAACACCGCACTACCCCTCCTAACTGGCATAGGACCTCCGGGAAATCTACGCCGGCAGCGTGACCCCCACTCACCAAAAGTCACCGACACCTTTCCCTCCAGGGGGAAAGAGAGGCACTGGAACCCGCCCCGCGTAACAGGGTCGACCCGAGATTGAATAACGATAGGATAGCGAAAATCGCCCCTAGCCACTCCGCCGACCCCCCACCCCACAAAAAAGCAACACAAGCCAACAACATCCCCTTCCCCCAGACCTCGCAATCTCGGACACGGGAATGTTGGGGGCATGATGGGTAATTACGTAACTTTCGCGGCCGCGAAGTAGGCGCCCAGTCCTGAAAAGGCAGTGCCCTGTCTCGTCAGAACAGTGTCGCGATGCGACTCAACATAACGAGAGGCCGCTCGGTCGACACGCCGTCAGCAGTAACACGATCCCCGAGAGGCCAGAGTGCCGGATACCGCCGGGGAAAAGCGATTCCCAAAGCACGTGACTCCCATGATAGGTAATTGCGTAACTTCCGCAGCCGCGAAGTAGGCGCCCAGTCCTGAAAAGGCAGTGCCCTGTCTCGTCAGAATAGTGCCGCGATGCGACTCAACATAACGAGAGGCCGCTCGGTCGACACGCCGTCAGCAGTAACACGATCCCCGAGAGGCTAGAGTGCCGGATACCGCCGGGGAAAAGCGATTCCCAAAGCACGTGACTCTGCGGAGCCCCTTTGAAACGCTAATCCTCCGCATTACTCAAGAGAAACCCTTCCGCAGAACCACGCTATAAATACCCCCCCTCCATAGGCCAGGGGAGGAGGAGGAAAAAAGAGAAATGCAAGGGATTCCCATACCCTCACTCCGGGCACCAAACGGCCCCATATGCCCCACCGATAACCGCCGACGGGCCTCACTTCCCCCGACGGTGACCGCAATAGCCCCACCATCTCCAGCAGGATATTCCCCTTACACATGGGAGGCACCGCCCGCCAGCTTTCCTCCTGCATGTTACTATATCAAAAGGCGGGCCCAGATAGCCGGCCGCGGGCCGCAACACCCTAATTAACGCCGCCACCTTCGGCGATCCCCACAGGGTGCCGGGGAGGGGAAAACCCCTCAACGGCTCGCCCAGCGGCGCCACCACCGCTACCTCGTCCTCAGCCACCCGGGGGTTCCCCCTCAGTGTGCGGGGTTCCCGGCGAGGCCGCGCAACCCCCCAGCACGGCGACAGCGAGGCAAAACACGGGGAAGCAAAGAAGGGGATCCCCTCCTGTGACCGTGGGTCGGCTCCTCGGCTCACCCCTGGACAGTGGCGGTAGGAATTCGGTAATCGACATACGGGAAGACCGCCCTGACGCAGGGATCTGCTCCTCCCGGCAAAGCGAACAACAAATGTGGACCACACTCCGTCCCACACATCTTCTCCTAAGTGTTGTAAATATCGCCTAGATTTCCGATAAAGATTGGTGCATAATACTCCCCCTTTTTTTTCTGTTTTTTCGAACAACGCCCCGCTTAGCTCAGAGTCAGGGAGAGACCTCGTGATCCCGCTATGGCGGGACACACCCCGCGGGGCCGGCGTCACCCCCCGGAGCCGAGATCCAGGTCCGAGTCACAAGTAAAAGGTAGTATCACGGTAACGTTATGCCATCCGAGCTGAACCGGGCTTCCGCTTCGCACTCGAATGCCGGGGGCAATTGTTACGACCTAAAGATCGTGGGAGCCCGGCTCCTGCCCGGATCCGCTAACATATCCCATTAACTCGCCCTGTCACAAAGGGGCCACCGCCCCAAAAATCCGGGGCATCATGGAGAGAGGCGCGCCTGGCAGCGTTCCCCGAACCGGTCGAGGCGAACAGCCGCAGCCGGCCGAGGCGAACGACCGCATTCGGCCGGGGCGAACGACCGCAGCCGCCCGACCCGCCAAGATAGCGCGCTTGGTGACGTTGGGACAGCTAGGCCAGGCCTACTGACCGGCGTGGACGTATCCCTCTGCACCAGCGGGCCATGCCCCTAGGCCAATCGGGACAGCCCGCCCGACTCCCGCGAACCACGACGCCTAGGGTGACACCGCCCGGCCTTTAGCACGTCGCTAGCGACAAACGGCCAAGGATAAGGACACGACTGACACATACGTCACCCGACCGTCTGACAAAGCACCCCCTGGCGGCTGAGCCGCCTGACAGCTGATGCTTTCGGCCCTGACACCCTGACAAAAGCGCCCTTTGGCCATTGCACCGCCTGACAAAAGCAGATCAGGACCTCCAGTCCCCGAGGCCCCTATCCAAAGTTTCCGCCGTCACACGCGCCAGCTCAGCACACCTAGTCATCACCCGTCAGGTATAAATACCCCCATTCCTCTTACAGAAGGGGGGTTGGAAAATTCTCTCATCTTCTATTATTCACACACGAGAGCGAATGTCTTCTATATCTTTGCTCTCCCACCTAAAGCTCGTCACGGGCGGCGGACACACAGAGAGTCCGACCGGCGTGTCTAGCCCCCCCTTTTAAGCCCTATCACTGACTTAGGCATCGGAGGGGCTAAGGGTTGAACCCCAACCCAGCCCTTCTGACGAGTTGCTCGTGCTGCAGGATAGCTCGCCCCTGGACCGGAGTCAGCTTCAGCCCCCTGCCGTCCAACCTTCCCAAGCTACTTCCGGCGAGATTCGACCCCGTGGGCATCACCGGTGACGGACCCGACTTCTTCACCTCACTAATCACTTGTAAAACAGCCTACCTAATCCCTCATTTCCATATAACCACCGTGCCCTTGGTTCCCCATAATACAAATTCATTGTACGCGAGTTCCACCTCGTAACACAACCGATAGGGTGATCAGCTTCAAACGTTGGCAGCGAGATGCGGGACTTCACCCGGTCAGGATGAACCGTTCGGTTGAAGCATGGATGTGACCGGTTGTATCTTGGTGCCGACCGGTTGAGGAGACCGGTTGGATCTTCGTGTCTTGGCTTTGGATATTCAGCTAAAGATGAACCGATCGGGTGAAAGTCACCCGATCGGTTGGCAATCAGCTTCGAATTCCAGAGAGCTTTGGGCTTTTGAACCGGCCTACGAACCGACCGGGTGACTTCTTGTGAGCTCCAAGCTGCATCCGGGTGGTGCACGCGTGCATCACCCGATCGGTTGAAGATGACCAACCGATCGGGTGAGGGGCTGAAAGATGATATCATCGTCGTTTGATCCCCTGGATCACGCGTGACTCCTCCCGTTGCTCCGGGGACTAGCGATATCATCGTTTATGTCCCCTATGCCAGTAAACTCCTGCAAAATACGGAAAACACGGAAAAGTGAAAGAAAACAAGGAAACGCAAGAAAACGACTATAAGACAGGTGTCAAATGTGATGCTGTACCCGGTCGTTTAAATCAGACCTCCATTTCAGTACAACGAGAAGGAGTTGACTATGGTCAGTGCAGTGAGATTCGTGGAACTAATCATGCCTTTACGCGTGCGCCCGGATAAATAGGCCGACTGCTGAGCCCACTCTGGCTCAGCCGCACCACCCCACCCGGTAAAAAGGTGCGAGCCAACCAAGAAGCAAGCTATTACAGCGAGCGGCTGGAGCAGTTGGGAGCCGTAGATCCGGACCAATTTTTTTTTGATCCTTCGATAAAAAGATTCATTCTCCTCATAAAAAAGAGGAGGTAGAACCAATAAAGATTTCTTTTTCGATTCATCTCTGGAGTTGAATACCTCATTCAAGAATTTTTTTTGATCCAACCCGTAGGAATCAATAGAAAAGGCAAATCCCCTATGATACACCAGATCCGGCTCGGTTATTGATAGAGTGAATAGATCTGCCATTTCTTGAAATTTCTCTTCTGATTCAAAATCGTGGTGTAACGTGTATCCCCCTTTGTTCCAGTCATGGAATAGATGAAATAAATCCAAAAATGGATTTTTGTTCCAGAATGAAATCTTATTGGAACTGTCCATATCTGGTTCATCCTTCGGAACCATATCACATCCCGGATCTGATGAAATAGGATGAATTGAGACGGTATTTTGTAAATACGTAATTATCTTGAATATATCAACCATTTCTTTATTTTCCGACCGCCTGGAAGGGACAAAAGAAACATCTTGTTTTTTCTTCAAAAATTTCTGATCTCTAATGGACCTCTCAGTAGGATTCGAACCCAGATGAAGTTCTGACCATCTGTCAGAGAAAAAAGAACGAATTGATCTTGTAGGATTCCCAAGAAATTCTTCGATTTCTTTCGGAAGCAGATGATTATTCATCTGCTTCTCACGTTTCGTGAATAGCCTAGACATTGAGGAAGATCCAAAAAGTCATTTCAGGAATCGATCTGATTCTATCTCTGTTCGTTCCGTTTGAAGAAAGGAAGGATCCCAAAGAATCGATCTTTCTTTTAGTTGCTGAATCTCTGTTTGATCGATTAATGTGTGATATTCTGAATCCTCATTTCTAATGGAATCGAAAGGATCTCTGGATTGATCAGAAGATCCTTTCGATTGGCTAGAATCCGTTACTTGAACGAAAATAGATCTTGTGGAATCATATTGAATATTTGACAATACATTTCGTACCCAGCTAAAAAATCGATCCTTGTTTACCAACCACACATGTGATGATGGAAGATATTATATCCATTTCATTTGAGCAGAAACAATAGATGAATCAAAAAGGTTCTGCACCATGAGATTTGTACCACGTATGCCACTTAGACAGACTCTTAAAAGTAGCGTAAGCAAGAGTGAAGAAATAGAATAAATATGAAAGAAAATACGATACGAAATGAAAAAAGAGCGGATTTTATTTGTACTGTGTATGAAATGTATTCTGTCTTTTCCTATCCTTCAATTCTATATAATAAACTTGGAAGTTTTTTAGACAACTTTATATATATATATATATATATTTATATTCGGTAAAATACGGAATAACACGGAAGAAAACGTGCACAAATATATGAAATATAAATGCACGTCAGTAATGTCTCGCGAAATTTCACTGCTTCCTGCACATGACACAAATAACTTTTCTCTTAGTTTTGTCATAAATAGAAGCATCATGTTCTTTCAAAAGAGCGTTTCTTCCCTTCGGCTTCTTTTAAGTGCTTCTAAGGGATTGCTCGCTTCCATATGTAGTTTCCAAAGTCCTACATATATCCTGCGCAGAAGAGCAGTGTGAGATATGATCAAATATTTTTCTATTCAAACCTTACAATAAGATATTCATTGCTCTAGCATTTATAGTACACGCCTTTCTATCATTTAAATGCAAATTACTTTCAGGCATAGACTATCTTTTTTCGATAATGTACCAGGTATCAACATCAATAGATTGTAAATAAGTTTTCATCCTAACCTTCTAGCATATAAAATCATGGCCACTAAATAGAGGAGGGCGATCAATATAGCATGCCATGAGGAAAACTAACTTTGGGGTTTTCATGATAACTAGACTAGATCCTAATAAACTGACTCTGATACCACTTGTTGGATCTGGATCTAAGCCTAGAGGGGGGTGAATAGGCTTATAAAAAATTCCCGTGCAACCCACGAGAAATCACACGCAGTTTATAATCACAGGCAGTGCAAAAAGTTTGTAATCACAGAGTATGCATAGATATACCCTGGTTCGGTCGTCCCAAGACCCACTCCAGCCCCCAAGCAGATACTACCATTAATATGTTCTTTTTGTACAACTACAATGGGTCCTAAGCTACCTGCCCCCCACCTAGAACATACCACACTTCCCGAGTGCAGAACACTATCAATCTAGTAAATGCTCTATCTTGACAAGTCCCACCTGTCAAGACCCTCTTGTCTTGTCCCAGACTAAACAAGTCCGAAAAGAATACAAAAGTGGTAAAGTTTTCCCGAGCAGAGATCGCTACACAAATAACACAGATATAAAGTATAGAGTTTAGGGATGCTCCAATCGTGTCTGTGTGGTCGTCTTTGCCAATAAGCACGGGCCATCTCTCATCTGGCAAGATGTCGATGTCTCGTCTCTTCTGCAACTCAAGTTGCCGCTCTCACTAGACTCCTCTTTGATTATTGTGGCCTTATCTTGATGGTGCAGCGGCAGTGCGTGGACTGAACCCTGTAGTGCGTGGATAGAACCTGCAGTGCGTGGACAGAACCCTACATTGCGTGTGCACCCCCTGTAGTGCATGGACATCCCCTTGTTTGCTCTAGCAGTCCACCTGTTGACCCTTCCTTGATGTTTTAGAAACCTCCTCTTGGTGATTGGGTGCTGTAACTTGCGGCTATGGTCTCCCCTCTTCAATGGAAACTTGTGGCAATGCTTCTTCTTAGTGCTTTGTGTTTTTCAATTGAATCTTACAAACAAAGACAAGAAAGAGATAGTTAGCTTAATCTTTAATTAACAAACACAAAGTTGTGAAGGCAATATTGGAGTAAAAAGTTGCGGCCTTCCCTTGATGATTGCTTGCTTGAAGATGCTACTTGGCTCTTGTAGAGGAGGAGTTTTGGCCTTGTGAAAAGTTGCAGCAATGGCTTCTTTGGTGTCTTGACCAAGATGATGTTCTATGAAGCTTGGGCTCTTTTGGCTTGGAGAAGATGATGGAGTGGGATGCACTTTGGCCTTGGTAGAAGCTTGCGACAATGGGATATTGGAAGAGATGAAGAACTTTGGCCTAGGAGACGATGAAATATATGAAGTTCTTCAGAATAAAACTCATGCTAAATTAAATACCACTGATTTAATACAGAGATTAAAATTTGAAAAATATCACCATGTTGTAGAGCACTGAGTTGTGATCGTCCTGGCGCAAACGGTTCGTCAATCCGAACTCTGTGGAGAAAGTTATGCACTTTTTAGCATCGTCCGTCGAGCTCCTTGTAAAGTTGCGGCCATGAAGGTTTTCTCTAGGGTTGTGGCCAAATTTCTTTGGTTTGCTCTCTCTCAAAATCTCTCTCTTTGAATATGGGTTTATATAGGAGAGGATGAGATATGATAGAATCAATTAGAATCCCATATTTGATGAAGATTAGAAGGAATCAAAGTTTGATTGGGATTTGAATACATCTCTTATGATATGGAGTTTGAATATGAATGGCTATGGAATTCAATTTGTGTAGCTATAAGATTTGAATTAGATCTCATTGCAATACTAATTGGATTCGGATTTTGGATTCAAATGGGATAGGAGATTTGATAGGATCTTTAATTGATTTGAATCAATCAAAGGAGATTTGAAAACGATACTCCATATCTCTCCATAGTGGAATAGGATTAGAATGGAAATGTGTATTTGAATCAATCTTAAATTGATTTGAATAAGATCCTCTCCAATTTGTCTTGGTCCAGTATTTGTAGAAAAGATAGAGAAAAAATGTCGGGTTTACTCAATCAATAGAGATAGAATAAGCAAAGTTCGTCCTTTGTTTGTTTGTTGGTGGATTTCCACAACAAAAAAGTAAAAAATAAGTATGAATAGAACAAGAAAAGAGAAAATTGTGGGTAAATAATTAAAATAGATACTAGTTACCTTTATTATTATTATTATTATTATTATTATTTCTTTACGAAGCTTCTTCTTTAAATAATGGTGCCTTCCTTAAAATATCATGAACAGTTCCTGTAGGTTGAGCACCTTTTTCAAGGAAATAACGAATAGCAGGAATGTTTAAATAAGTTTGATTCTGTATCGGATCGTAAAACCCCACTTTTCGAAGATCTTTTCCTTCTCTTCGGGATCGAACATCAAGACCAAGTATAAGTTGCTATATGAATAGCAATTTCTCCATCGCGTTGACTAAGTCATTAAATGTAGATTTACTACTTTGCCATTCCTGAAACAAACTTAACACACACGTTAAATAGTTCTTACACGTTTGTTATCATCAAACTAGAGATCCTAGATCGGTGTATCCAACAGTAGGGTCAGGCTGTAGGGTCTCACATCGAGTAGGATATGCGTCTTAGTAATGGGAAGGATTCGAGAGGAGTGCACTCAGGTGCACGAGAATAATTAAAGTCATAAAGAGTTTGTAACAATAAGTCTAAATTAAATGGGATTTAATAGTTTCGTAAAAGGTTTGTGATATGAGCATTTGAATAATGCTATGAGGGATTATTGCATATGATGCAAAAGGGTTGAAAATATATTGTAAAATATTTAAGAGAATGTTTTGCATAATAAAAGCATAGAAAAGGTTACATGGCTTCTTGGGATAGTCACATTCGAACCCTGCTTTTAAAAGGATCCTAAATAGGCACAAACAGAGCTCAAAAGATCAAGAAATAGCTCAAAAGGCCAGAACTGGGATTTTGCCCAGTTTTGGTCTAGCCTGACACAGCTAGGCTGGGCTAACCTAGCCCATATAGGCTGGGCTACCCTGTCCAGTTGGGCGCAGGTCAAGCCCGCCCGTGCGGGCTCTAAGTCGAGCCCGCCCTTTCTTGCGGGCGGGTCGAGTCAGCCAGGGCGGGCTCGAGTCAGAGTCTGCTTGGCAGGCTCTGTCTAGAGCCCATCCACCCAGCGGGTGGGTCAGACCTGCCAGCACGGGCAGGTGCACCCAGCAGACCAGTGGGCCCCACTTGTGGGACCCACTGCTAGGGTTTTCTGAAACCCGTAACGACGGCTGCGCTTTTCAGCGTTTTGTGATTTTTTGGGCTACTTTGATCCAACATTTGAGGGGTCAAACGAAGTCGGATTGGAGCATCGTTTGTTTCTATATGATCAGCGTTCAGTGCTCTTCGATTTGATAGGTAGTGTCACTTACGAAGCTCAATGGTGAGTGAGAAAAATTTAATTGAAGTGTGGCCTTAGTGAAAGGCAAACTAATTTAATTTTTCTATCTAAATCTCTTTAGTTCCACATTGCTCGTGAGACGATGAAGGGGTCCAGCTTCCTATATAAATAGGGGCCAACCCCCCTTGCAAAATTAGCACCAAGTCTCCGATTCGAGTAACTCCGAAAAGTTTTGAGCACACTCGATCCGAGACAAAAAATATTCTTCCCTCCTTTAATTCTTTCGTTCCTCCGTTCGAGTCCTAGCAAGACGAGGAGGAGGGTTTGATTAGATCCAAGGTCTTTAACGCGGATCATAACCAAGTGAAACTTTCTTCGATGAGTGATTAGCTCGGAGGCGCGGTGTCGGATCGCTTCGGGTGGTCTAGTCTTGGAGGTGCGGAGGCGGCTTGCTTCGGGGAGCGAAAGATAGTTGCTAAAAATGACACTTCGTTTTCTGCGGAAGCGAAGTTTCGGGTATGTTTTTTATGATTTCATCTATTATTGCAGTAAGTTTAGATCTATCTTTGGGCATGGTCAAACCCACCCCAAGATAATAGATTTCCTGGCTAGGGTTTATGATATCCTTAGGGCTCTTTAAATAGTTTAATGTTTTATTCAGCTGCCTTCTTTTCTGCCTCTATCTTCTGTCTAACATAGGATGGGCATAGAATTTATGCACTAAGGGTCCCTTAATCCCTTCAGTTTGAGGGGTCAAATTGACTCGGAAGGACGCATCGTTTTTTTCCTACGTGTTCACCATTCAACCCTCTTCGCACCGATATATGACATCGCTCTCGGGGATCAATGGTTGGAGGGATTTAATTGACCAAATATTGCCTTTATGAAATGCATGTAGTGTGTTGAGAAAATTCTCCCAAAACATTTAGTCCCACATCGGAAATGGAGAGAATAGGAGGGGTCAGCCGCCTATATAAATAGGGGCCTACCCCCTCCTTGAAACTCGCACCTTGCTCAAGATCTGAGTAGCTCCATTAAATGTGAACAAGCTCAGATCTAAGCTTAAATTAATATTCTCACTACTCCCTAAATTCTTCATTGCTCCCGATTGGGCTTTAGAAAAGCTACGAAGGAGTTCGAATTGGATCCGAAGTCTTGACGGAGGATCCACTCAAGGTGAAACTTTCTTCGGTGTGTGGTTGGCTCGGCAATAGGTGTGTTGCTCGCCTTGGGATGCGGTGCGGTTTGGGACGCGGTTCGGCTCGGGACACGGTTCGTCTTAGGACGCGGTTCGGCTTGGGACGCGTGGTTCATCTTGGGATAAGCGGATCGGGGCATCGCTTTGGAGTCAAAGAAATGTTGCTGTAAACGACCCCTTTGTATTCTACGGAAACGAAGTGATATGTATGTAGTTTTTTAACATGCGTTTATAATTGCTATAGGTTGATAGATATATCCTTAAGGGTTGGTCGGACCCAGCCCCGAGATAGTAGAGATTCTGGATTGGTTTTAACTCTTTAGGACTAGACTTAAAATAGTTTTAAGTTGTTTTTCCGCTTCTTAATTTGATCTAGCCGTTCGTCTGACTTAGCCTGGATGTCGATTTTATAGCCCTAAGAACCCACGAAACCCTTCATTTGTATCAGAGCCAGGTCTACTTGATTTATGTTATTTGCAATTATAAAATGTATATGACGCAACATATTTCTCCATGAGATGAAGGTTTTTAAGTTATAGTCGTTCCCATATGACGTTTTATTTTCGAAAAACTGTTCTGAAAATTAGATCTAGTTTAAAATCATTTGATAATTTTTAAATTAGATCTTAATTATAATATAATGATAATTAATTTTGTATAACTTAAACTTATGAGATAAATTTTAAGTTGCATGTTTAACTATATTTTATGTAATAATTTTTAGTTAATCTGTTATTATGCTAAATTGTTTAGTTGATACTTTTTAATGGTGCTTATTATGTGTATACGAGTTAGTATGCATGTTTTATAGGTGTTGACATCATTGATTAAATACTCTGCAGCATGTTTTATATGTTTTGAATTCATTCAAATTATAAGCATGCATGCAGTTAATATTGATGACTCAGTGGAGTAGAGACATGATATTACCCAAAGTTTTGTTTCACATAATATATTATGTTGTGTATGAATGTAGTAATATGGAATCTCAATTGAGAGACGCATTGGAGGTTGATGTGTGAGAGATTGTGCTAAAGTATGGTGGATGGTGGATGGTGGATGGTGGAAATGTATTCCTAGAACTAAAAGGAAGAAGTATGAAGGGGGTAAGCAAAAAACAATGAGGGTGGAAAGGAATGTTAAGCAAGAAAAACTTTTAGGATAGCCATTAAAAGCTTTAAGAAAATTATATGATATTTTTTGAAGGACATGTTATGATTTAAAAATTGTTGCAACATATTAAACTCCAAATACTTGATTAGGATAGCCCTATTATACAATTATTATTTTAATTGTTCTAATAATAATTTTGAAAAAAGCCTATGATTTAAATTGTTGCAACTTGAACTTTAAATACCTAATACATGATTAAGATAGCACTCTAATAATCCTTATAGTTGATAAGGACTTTAATAAAAGTTATTAACCAATCCTAATAATTTAAAATATTAGGATTCAACTAGTTGATAGGATTAACTAGTTTTAATGAAGCCATTTCAAGTCGATGTCACACATATGAATAATTAGTATCCTTCAATGGATCATGATCCGATCTAACGTTTTTTGACTATTGTTGTAGATCACCCTAGCTCGACTGGGGATAGGATCCTGGCCTAGCCAAATCCCTGTCCTTATTCCGCTGGACCGCAAGGATGCAAATTATGATTATGTGAAACCATTGATTACAACTAGTCAAATACGTTAAAAATTTTCTTCAAGATTATCTGTAGCCCTTCTTGTTTTTGGATTAGGGGACTAAAAGACGCCTGTCATGGTTGTTGAGTCTCCTCAAGCTATGACATGGTCTATTTTAGAAACCGACTCCATCATACAGGTGATGTAGTCTGGTCTTAACCCAAACCGCTGCATCGTGTCTCCTCGAGTATCGGTGTAAGTTAATATTAGACATGAAAATAAGGGTTCGACTAGACGAGTCATTATGGTTTGTTGAGTCTCCTCAAGATCATAAGTGACTAGGGGTATAAACTAATAGTGAGTCACATGTGATGTGATTGATAATGAATTTATCTACCACCTACAGAGTCGATCAGCTTATCGAGTCTCCTTAAGGTTGTGAAACTCAGGGTGGTTGGGTCCCTCTCCCATTAAATGTTTTAATTCGTTCATTTATATGGCTTAAGATGATCGCTAAAATAATGAGAGGATATAGTTGAATAAAAACTATTTTAACTATATTTAAAAATGATGAACATATGCTAAACTAGGGTAATTCTATGTTTTACGGAAGTGAAATCCAAAATCGTAATATCCTTAAAAGTAATAAGTCAACTGGACAAAATGATTAGTTAAGGAATATATGATAAACCGAACTATGTTATCACTGATATTAAAGTGCCTTTCCTAGCACTGAGTTAAGGACAATGATTTCCTTAAGCTCTAAAGTCTAACACAATAAAAGCACGCTACTTAACATTTGCCTCTATGAGCAAGGGCAGCTTGAACATACTGATGTTTAAAGCACGTTTCTCCGTACAACTTGTTAAATCCACTCAATGTTGTATGGAAAACAGTTTCAATCCGCGAGGTTCGAAACTTCGATCAAACTGTTTGACTCGAAAATGAGTGTAAGAGCGATGCAAGACCATATATCTAAATTAGATCTTGAAACGAACAACTTATTGAGTCTCCTCAAGGTTGTAAAGCTCAAGTGTTTGGATGCATGTGATGCTTGTACAGCTAATATTTGTGTTAGGATGATTAATGTCTAAATGTGATTTAGAAAGGAGAAGGCATTAAGGAAAATTCATTGTGAAAGAATATTTGGTCTATCATAAGACAAGGCATAGTAGGAGGAACTGAAAATGGGACATGTTTCATGTCTAAAATTTCAGAATGATTGATATACATAGGAAAATAGTCTCACATAATGGCTAATGAACAAAAGTTGTCTTTAGGCCATATGAGACGTATATCACACTTGGCAAATGTCGTTACATTACTTTAGAAGAAATGTTTTGATGTGATTATTTTGTATAACGATGTTGTATTAAGAGTTAATACATGAATGCAAAAGTTAGTAACAAAACTTTTCTATGGAAAAATAGACTAGTCCGTACCAAAGAGACTAGGCTTGACAAGTCACATAAAGAGGGTTCTCACAGTGGGAGAATGGGTTGGAGACCTAATGGTCGCATACATATAGATGTATCCGGACCTAAGTCTTAATTAGCCAGGATATAGTGTTATTATTTAATTTAGACATGTGTTCTTGATGAAACACAAGTCTTATGAAATAGAGAACAAAATGACAGAAGTATTTGAATCACTTTGATTGGATCGAAGAGGCGAATACTTTGCTATGTAATTCTTGCATAATTAAAAGAGAATGAGATTTTCTCTCAGGTCAAGTCTTACAACACACCGGTGTGTTGGAGAGTATGAATTGCACTCTGTTAGACTTGGTGCGATACATGGCTAGTGACTCTGAGTTACAATCCTCTTTCCAGGTGAAGCCCCAGATAATAATGCCTAGCTTCTTGATAAGGTTATGGTAGAACCTTATAATTATAATATTCCTCAAATTAATCGTTAGGAAGTCACATGGTTACTCGAGCCTCGTGAGACAAATGAGTCGAGTAAAACATCATAATTGATGATGACCTAGTCAACTTCCATGAATCCATTCGGAGTAGGGACTCTGATAAATAGTTTGATGCGATCCGAAAAGGGTCCTTGCACGTAAAAAAGGTTTGGACCTTAGAAGACGTGCACAAAGGAAGTGTTCCTTTTGGTTGCAAGTGAATTTTCAAGACAGAAGATTGATGCAGAGGGAAAATAGTGAAGAACTAGTTATGCTGGTTGAGAACGGTTATCATCAGAACTCCTATAAACGGATTATAATGAAACTTTCTCTCCAACAGATGTGTACAGATCTGTTTGGATCAGACTCAATGTCAATACGCAAGATGACCATTAATACTGGAATATTTTGTTTTCTAAATATGATTAAGAAGAACAAACGTTTTGATTTCCCAAGGTCAGTGGGAGCGAATAAAAGTCATGCGACGCATCAAGGAGCCGGAACATATGGTTTGACAAAGTGGTCAAAGAGTTGGACACTTTATTAGAAATGACTATGAACCGTGCAGACAACAAGTGACTATTTTGGATTATCCTCGTATAAGACGATAAGCTGGATGAGATCCTGGCAAGACAAATTTTATGGATTGCAAGGGACCAAGGAAATGATTTGGATGAGATTCAAATATTTGATCTAGTAAAAACATAGAACCCTTAAGTCTATACTGAAGACGGTTTAGCAGATCCACTCATGAAGGCTCTACCGCATGAAGTCTAGAGAGACTTATGTGTAAATGCGGTATGAGATACTGTGATAAATGGGCCTGAGTGCAAGTGGGAGATGTTTACAAACATCTTGTTCGAAATAACAGTAAGATGTTTGGTACCAATTTACCTAAGTTAATAAAGGTGGCCATTGAGCCTGAAAGCCCGCCGGCCCGAACCTGTCATCCGGGGCAAGCATTTAGCCCCCCTCCCCTAGCCTGCCGAGCCGGGCCGGACCGGCAACGGGCACGGCCTGTGCGCACAGCTGCAAAACAGCTTCCTGGGGGTTTGTTTGGTCAAAAATGACCAAATTCCCCCCAACAGCTACAAACGGTCAAATGGGGGTATTTTGGTCATTTTAGGTCCAAAAGAACAAAAAACCTCCCCAACAGCCATAAAATGGTCATATTGGAGGGTAATTTTGGTCTTTTGGCCTAAATAATACATATAAATACCCCACCAATTTCTCTCAATTTTTTCACACCTCTAAACATCTATACTCTCAAGTTATTCTCAAATCTGAAGCGCTTTCTCTCAACTCATTGTGCTCTCAAGATCCGGCTACTACCTCGCCGCATCTCAACTTTCAAGCTCCATCTACTACCTCCCTGAGTATCGAATAATCTGCAACCTTACTGTGGCTGAAGCTGATATTTGCTCTAGTCTGCAATCACATTCCTTTTATTGTTAACTTAGCAAAATGGTCGGATCAAACCCACGTAGATCTATTAACCTTAATTTTAATAGCATGGAGGAAATGTGATATTTTCAATATATGCTGAAAAATACTTTCTATACACTGGAATTTCCAGAAATGACATAAAATGAGGCACAAGAATGGAATGATAGTAATCACCCTAGCCCCCTAGTGGGTACACAAGGGTTTTCTGTTTCTGCACAAACTTCTACCCCTGCACAAACTGATACCGCTGTTGGTCCCACTTCTACACAAGCAACTCAGACCAGAAAACAGAGATCTAAGGTTTGGGAAAAATATACCCTTGAAACAATCCTTGGGAAAGAAGGAATTAGGGTGGTTTGCAAAATCTGTAGAGCAGATTTAGTTGGCACAGCTAACGAAGGCACAACACACCTGAAGAGCACTTAGATTCTTACAAAAAAGGCTAGAAAGACCACTTTAAACTTATCAGCTTCTTCTAGCTCTATATATACTTTCTAATATTCTTCTGATACAATGCGAAAGGTGATGGCTAGATTAGTTCTATGCCAAGAATTACCCTTTAGTTATGGGAAAAGCCCCGCATTAGAACGGTTTAACCAATTAGCACTGAACCGTACCTTTAAAAGAGTGCCTAGAAACACTCTTAGAAGAGATGTTATGTCAGCTTTTCAAGTTGGAAAACCAAAAATTATACAAACTTTTGTGGACTTAAAATCTAGAATAGCTTTAACATCCAACATATGGACAACAAAATGGGGGTTTTCCTACTTATGTGTTACGTCCCATTACGTAGACCACGAATAAACTGTTAACAAGACGATTATCGGATTTAAAATGTTAGAACATGCTCATACTGGTGCTGTCATTTCTAATGTGATTATGTCTATTATTCTTGAGTATGATATTGCTGAAAAAATATTTTCCTTTACATTTGATAATGCATCTAACAATACAAGTGCAATACCATTTTTAAAAAGACAACTGAACCCTGATCCTGATGGTTTATTATTTTATCACCGATGTGATTGTCACGTCTTGAATTTGGTAGTATAGGATGGTCTTAAATTTGCTTCTGGTTGGTTAGAAAAAAGTTATGCATACAGTCTTCTACCAATAAGAGAAATTTGTACAAAGAAGGATGTAAAACTAGCCAAATTCCTTGCCGAAAGTTTAAATATGGTGTTCCATATAGGTGGAATTTAACGTATCTAATGATGCATTGCATGATTAAAAACAAGATTCAGCTTAGTGATTTTATTAGTACGCGCATTCCATATGACACGGATTACAATATTAGTGAGTTTGAGTGGAAAACTATTGAGCAGCTTTGTGATTTTTTGAGATTTTTGTTCCTACAAACAAACTCTCGAGTGTGTATTATTCAACATCCATTTTAGGCCTTGATCAATTAGTTATCATTTCAGACACTTTATCGAAGTATAGAGACATTACGAACACTAACCTTGTTTTTCTTCCTATGATAGAAGAAATGGATAGTAAACTAGCGAAATATTGGAATCATGTTCCTTTGTTTTACTCATTATCTAAGGTTTTTGATCTACGGTTTAAAGAGGAAGTAGTAGTTGGGTTATTAGAAACCTTTTATGAAAACATGGGATTTGATAATAATGATCATATAATGAATTTTAAAACTAGCTTAAGAGTCCTTTTGTGACGTATGAGGCTAGATATAGTAGTTCTTCACACACTTCTTCGGTTCCTGTTAGTGCTCATACTACAAGTAAACTCCGATAGATTTTGGGGAAGAAAAAGCAAAAAACCGTATTTACAGATAGTTCATCTAGTGAGTTGACTAAGTATTTAGAAATTGCTTTTCCTTTTAATGAGTCAGAATTAGATGATGAGAATTTTAATACTTTGGCTTGGTGGAAAATGTATGAACATAGGTTTCTAATTCTTGCAATTATGGCTCATGAATTGTTAGCAGTCCTTATTCCTACTGTTGCTTCTGAGTCTACTGTTAGTGCAAGTGGTCGGGTTCTGAGTGACAAGAGGTCAAGGCTAAAGGAAGATATAGTTAAAGCGGCGGTATGTTGAAAGGATTGGTTTCATACTGAAAACCGCTCGCAAGATAAACAGGCCATTTCGAAAGATTCGGATGAAGAAGATACAGAAGCTGAATGATTTTTTTATTGTATTGGTATTTTCTTACTTGTATTAGCATTTAGAAGTCTTTTGTTTTGGCCATTGTATGAGGAGTAAGGCTGGCCAATGTAAGTCTCACATCCCCCCTCAAAAAAATTTAATAAATGAAATTTAAAGGTTCACCCTGGGACCTTCGTGAAATTTGGGATTAAATATTTTTTTTCAGAAACATAGATTTAATTAGAAAAAAAGAAGTTAACTATTCATCGTTTTTTAAATATTGTACACGTATAAAATTTTTTCCTTCTTCAAAACTATTTTTAAATAATTTTATATAGTGCTTATAAATTTTTTTAAATTTTATATAATTTTTAATTTTTTTAAATTTTATATACTTCTTAAAATTTTTCGTCTTTAAAACAGTTTTTTATTAATTTTAAGTATTTATAAAAAATTTCGAGATTTTTTACTAATTTTTAATTTTTTAATATTAATTTTTGGGCCGGGCCGCGGGCCGGGGTTCTGGTGGGTTCCTCCCCCGGGCCGGGTCGGCCCGGAGTCTGGCTGAAGCCCGGTGGGCAACGGGCCGGACCGGGCCGTTGGCCACCTTGAATTAGAACTTAGGTATAGTCCTGAGACTTAATTCGAGGTCAAACATGCATCAAGATGGAGATGTCGATCATGGAGAATTGTTTGACCGATTGTAGCATAGGTCTAAAAACGTTCGTAGTTGTAGATGTTTCGAAAAAGGGATATCGATACATCGGATAGACTAATGTGTCTTAGTCTTCACCATGGAGTGGTGACGATTATCTCATGGTCGTTCGAATTGGCAAAGTCGAAGATGAGACACATGTGCTCATTGGAGAATGAGTTCACTGAACGACTAATCGAAATTTATCATATGGTTAACATTGACTAATCTGTCAATGGTAACTCTCGGTGATGATTGGCAAGTTGGTCCTCAAACTTGAGGTCCTTGTACGAACCTGTACGTGAATGGTGTCACTTAGATCTCTGATCTAGCCACGGGGCAAGCCCCATTGGAAGGTCTTTGCACTACTAAAAAAAGGACTTATGCCAGCGTTTTTTTTAACATTTCCCATCGTTTTTGAAGCGCTGACAAATGTTTTCCCAGCATTTTACGAAACGCTGCAAAAACGTTGGGAAAAAGGGGCGTTGCTAAATGTTTTCGCAACGTTTTGGTGAAATGTTGGGAAATGTGCACTTATGCCAGTGTTTTCTTGAAACGTTGGGAAATGCCCAAGACATTTCCCAGCGTTTTCTTCAAACGTTGGTAAATGTCCAAGACATTCCCCGGCATTTTCTTGAAACGTTGAGAAATGACCAACCCATTCCCCAACGTTTTCTTGAAACGTTGGAAATGATCACATTCTCCGTCATTTTCTTGAATCATTGAGAAATACCTATGATAGAAATTAAATACAAATGTAATTTATTACAAATAGATGAAATACCAATAGAACAAAATAAATGTAATTTCTCATTCTCCTCACCAACACATAATTTGCCAATTTGAAAAAAGGAACCCAGAAAAATACTAGATCAACTGTTTTGTACAAATACTTGGCATTATAGTTAAAAAGTTTAAATGTTTCTAAAAACATCAAC
This sequence comes from Scilla litardierei, assembly GCA_030789695.1. Taxonomy (NCBI): domain Eukaryota; kingdom Viridiplantae; phylum Streptophyta; class Magnoliopsida; order Asparagales; family Asparagaceae; genus Scilla; species Scilla litardierei. The sequence continues at coordinate 45,593,121 of CM061134.1, forward strand.
AATTACAGGACAATTATATTGAGCAGACCACATTTGTTGAACAATCCTAGTTACAATGCAAAGCCGAAGTTTTCGAAAAGAAAGCAAAGATCGCAACATCTGTCTTCGCTCCAAGTATTTGGCTCAAAGTCTTTACTTGTGCACTTCATTGCAGTCACATATGGTCTCGAAGTTACATAGATTTTTGTCGTACTTAAAATGGTAGACTTGTATATCCACCTAGTAACCCTGCCTCAGGTTCTCATCGTGCCTCATCGTGCATGATCTTCTCTTCCTGCAATCCAAACATTGAATATCCGAGTAATCTTCAGTTGCGAATGGCATTTGCACGAAAACATATGATACACACCTGCAATTAGAACCCGTATGATACATACCTGCAATTAGAACCCATTATAGAAAAGCATTAGAAGACAGTGCGAACAACTTCTAATTTTTTTTCGTGCGAATGAAGGTTACGTTTTTAGCACATATGTCCACTTCACTTTCTTTCGGCATATTTTTCCTGTTATACTTCTGTTAAGCATGAACCCTATCAAGGGGCATAAGTTTTTTCAGTGCTCTCCACATATATCTTCGATGATCATTGGTTGTTGATGCTGCTGCGGCATTTGTTCATGCTTCTGCTGCTTCTACTGCTTTTTTGATGGAATGCTTGTTGTTATGCATCCAGCCTATTTTTTTAATGTCTGATATCATTCCAGGCTAAAATGTGCTCAACTCCAAAAAAATTCTCAAAAAAAAAATAAAGACAACAGCCCAAATCTCAGAATTCAACAGGCAGCCTCTCTAGAAGCTGAAAAAATGTCATACTGGTCAAACTCAACCTCTCTCTATCAAAGATCAGTAGCATATAATAACTTCTAGATACATGAACATTGCCGTATCTCTCAATATTAATAAGTAAATAACATGTAAATTATCTTTTTAAATGCTTTCAGATTTAATCTATGCTACAAAAACAAAAGTGATTATTTCAGTTAAGTGAAAATTTATGCCCCAAGAGTACACTAGTGTACATCTGCAAAAACATAAGTTTCATTCAAGAATTTTATTAGGAAATCCATAAAGTGATAATTCATGGGCCAAGAGAACACTAGTGTACATTAGCAGAAACAAAAGTTTCATTCAATTATTTTATTATGAAAAAACACTTTTCATACGGCATGGAACTCGTTCCCCTATACATTCTCAAAATGTTTTATATAGTTCACTTGTCCAAAAGGAGTGTGATTAACTGATATCAAAAGTTTAAAATAAAATTCAATATCTAAAGCCACTACCTCCAACCAGCATATCATGTAAACACAAATAGCTTTGCAAATAAAGGGGAAAAAATTAAATGCAAAAATGTTTATTACTTCTGCTAAACACTTGAATACAGTATGCAATTAGGGGGGCATAGGAGAATTGCAAGACAGTTTACCTCGGACCTTTAGGTAAATTGTAAGGCTTATGGCTGGATAGTCATAAGTGAAGCTCAGTAATATGTAATTCCAAAGTTCGATTAGAGTATTCTTCTTTGCAAAAAAAGTGGGACCTGGAAATTGTAATTATGGGATTGAAAGCGATAAATTTTTAAGTTGCAGATATAGATATACAATATGATATGATACAACATAATGATGCTGCAATCAAGAAAAATTAGGATATGGCATGATATGGATACACCATCATATAATATATAATGTTATCGTATGCGTGCTTTTGCATATACAACTACATGACCTAAGATATGTATAGAACAAAATAAATTATTAAATGTTGACAAGTACAAAACAAATCCATTAATCCATTAATCAAGAATATGAGGAATGTTGAACCCAAAAAAACAAAAACAAGGAGTTGCATTTTCTCAGCATTTGCATTCAGATCCTGTTGAAAGGACATGGATTACAGTTCTGTCATGATGATTTCAAACAATTTGGCACAGATGCATGAATTCATAAAATGTTAGAGAAGGAATAATAAAATTTCTTTTCATTTGCCACCAGAAAAAAATTATCGAAAGTTTTGAAAGCATTCAATTGGCAGATTTTGCAAATACAATTAATCCTTAGCTCAACTAGCATTTAATTAGATGTGTTGCATCCAAAGTATAAACCAAAAGACAATTTGGACATTGTATTTTTGACCTGGATAATAAGTATCATAGAAAAATTTTGTGCTTATTTAACAAAGACACAGCTTCCATTAGAGATCTAATTTATTTCTCTTCTCTACAAATTATGTGTTCCCCCTGGATGATTAACGATGAACTTGGGTTTTTCTCAGATGAACTTACATTATGGAGACACCAAAGGCCCATTCAGAAATAACTTGGTTGTATGCGATGCTTTGTAAACAAATTTTCAGATTGAGTAATATAAACAGATTGAGGTTAATTACTTGAGCATGGTCAGTGATGCCAGCCCCATGTTTCACCCACTCGTGAGAAGAGATATTCTTCCAATTATCCAAGAGTCCAAGACTGCAAGCATCAAACTGTGTTATGGTAAAAATAAGCATATCTTTAAAAAAAGAGAATATACACACAACAGAAAGAAATTATTACCAGAAGAGAAGCATCTGGAGATGGATAAGAATGCATTGTTCTTTTTCCAAAAACTAAATTAATCATCTAAATAAGCATGTTATACTTCATAATATGTATCAAGTGATGGAGCATATGACACTTGAAAAATGAGAGAGGCTTAATTACCTCAGTTCATAATCCAAACCAATCATTTTCACCAAGTCCTTCATCAACATCCTAACTGTCATCCTATCATCTCTGTAAAAATCAACAAAATAATAATAATAAGATGTAAAGGTCATAATTTTTCACACAGTGACATGCATCACAACAAATATCAAGTCCAAAAACATCCAAAAAGATAACTTTTAAAAATTGAAAGCTCAAGTTAGTGATACCTGTCTTAATTCTAAAAGTCAGTGAAAATTGCAGCTTAAAGAAAAACAGAGAAAAACATTTATCTGCCATAATAATTCAGAATAGTCCCTGATCAATATTCTCTAAGCACTTCTTAAAAGCATAACTAACCACGATAATAGCATCTTGTGATTCCCATAAAAAAGCAACATATGAATCATATCATTAATCCTGTTTAGGGTTCATAATGATGCTCATTGCTGATCCATAACTAATTTTCTTCTTGTGTCTCATGATAACAAAATTAAGAGGAAAACAAGCACATCACCATTTCTATAATTGATAACTGATCCGAAATTTTTTTAATAGCTGCCCTTCTAAAGATAATCCGAGGATAAAACAACAAAATAAAGATTAAAACAACATCTGCGATTAAATGATTGAATGCAGTGTGAAACAGCTGCAGTGCTCAAGAAATTTAATGTTTGTAAATGCCTAACCAAAACAAAAAACTTTTGTATCAAATCATAACAACAAAAAAGATTAAGCTCCAACTAATAATTGGAACCGAATAATATCTTGAGTCATGCACATATTTTCATCAGCAATGAGAATATTGTGGCATTATAATATCTTGTGTCTTGCGTATTGCGTCTTGCACTTTAGCAAAATTATGGAGAATAATATCTTGCATCTTGCACTTATTATTATGACAGAAGAACTGTGAATGAGTGTGCCTATTAGCAGCAATGAGAGCAGCAACAATTTTGACCATTAGCATATGTATTAGATGCAACGGATAAGTTTTACACATAGAACCAACCAAAATGATCTTTTTTTTACTTTTGGTCATATTGCTGGGTGATTTATACACTAGAACATATTTGTCCAGCATATCGTTTATAAATACGCAAGAGAAAAATGAAATTGTCGATTTAGTCTGAAATATATTTGGATAGTAAGAAAAAAGAATATAGAAAAAATAAAACCCAAATGAACTTACAATGAGATAAGGTAGAAAGACCAATAATAGACACGAAGTGAATGTCATGTCTGCTTTTATTAAGAATATTTTAGCTCACCAAGTTACAAAAGCAGCTCGATGGAGGGATCCTCCATGTTCTTTCTTCCATAATTGATGGTTGCTCATTCATGACTCAAACTCCACAAGGACATCTTTAAATGGGATAGCTGTATCATGCCATACTCTGTATCCATAATCACCAAATAAGTAGAGCATATGGCACAAGAAAGTATAAACAGTGATAAAACCTTCAAGAACATAACAAAGATTATTTCAGCTTAAAAGGTCAATGAAGTATAAAAGCAGTCATCTCTTACCACATGTAGTGATTCCAAAGTTGTTACGGTATTGATAAATATCATGAAAAATAATATTCTAGATCACATGATATATCAAGATTGTCTGGTTCACTTTTGACATAGAACAGATGTACAAGTACATAAAACCCATATATCTTCATTTATGAAAACTAGAGGGAGTCATAAGTTTAGGATTTTTTATGAACAAAAATTGCAACAAATTTGGGAAATGAAAATGAAAATTACATATACAAGGCTTTTCTTGCTGAGGCATGAAGACCCCTCTCATTTACTTTATAAAAAAGAAAAACTCCACTAACACATTCTACACTGTAGCAAATGTAGCACTAACAGACATGGAGCCATTTGATGAACCAAGCTCGTTAATTGCATCCATACCCAAAAAAACAACATGTCTATGGATCCTATCAATAAATAAACAAAACATAGTTTAACAAAAATAAATTTTGATTGTTATTTGACAATACCAAGTATCATGGAAGACATTAGACTATATACCTAGCCATGTGATTAATGTTTCATCTCCATGACTTGCAATGACTGTGCTGGGATGGTGTGTGCTTATGCTTCACTTCCTCCTATAGATACCTCCTACAAAGAAAATATGTAAAATGTTAGAAAAATCATGCTTATAATGACTAGTTTCAGATAGCCTTGCTAAAGTGGCATAAAAGTGACCTCAGAACTACTATATGATTCAGGTTTGATGTAAAGATTTTATGAGAGCTTTTATTCACCATGGTCCGAGCTGAAAAACTCTGCAGTAGCTATTGGAAAATCTATGCACCGTGGCATGTTTTTCGACTCTTGGGATCTCCAACCCTTTTCAGCAGATATCCTGATCATCAAACGATGCAACAAAAAAGAGCTATAAACATGTAGTTGATATCATTACAAAAATATATGGCAGTGCAAGAAAAGTCTGTTATAATAACAAAGCAGGAGCAAACCCAGAAACAAATGTATTTCATCGATCAGTTGTTATTGCTAATAGTCTTGCTCTCTTGGGCATTTCATCGATCAGTTGGCATGCATCGTTAAAAGAAGTAAGCGTCGAACAGGAGGTAGGAGGCAAAAATGGGCTAGATTACACTAAACATGAGCTAGTTGAAGAAGTAATCATTGAAGAGAAAAGAAATTGCAATCATGGGAGATAAAAATTGCACTAGCTGTCAAACCATCCCCAAACTAATTGCAATTAGTTTTCTCCAAACTAATTTTCATACATACCTCTATTATCCCGAAATCTCTAACACATGATCATAATTATCAAGCGTTCAAAATATCTAGCAAATCACACCAAGCAAAGCTGGAGATTGGTAGGTTACCATCCCATGAGATAGCCGAATCCAGCGAAGAAGGTGAAGAACCCACAGTGCTTTCGGAAGAGGAACATGGAGGAGTAACCGAGCGCCATGGGGATCAAGAAGTGGAAGTTGGAGGAGAGTCCGAAGGAGACTTAAGAAATGACGACGCCGGAGATCGCCACGTAAAGGTGCTTTGCTAGGGCTTCTGTCACGAACCTCTAGAATCTCTCTGGGATCATGGCGACAAAGCATATAAGGAATCGGAATCGGAGCACCGGGATCGAGACACCAATCACCGACACCAGGGTTTCCATCTCAAGCTCCATGGCTGCGGCCATGAGAGAGAGACCTAATTTTTTTATGAGCTTCCTATTTTGGGGGACGGTGGAAATTTTTTTTGTTGTGGGGATTTCATTTGGGCGCCAAGGGAAATCCTTTGCGCCTACGTTTTGCTCTAGGAACACAATGAACTTTCTTTGTGCGCCCAAGGGAAAATTTCTGAGCTTTTGTTTTAGCAATCAATAAAATTTCTAAGCCTAAACTCTTGTTATTAAAATTTTATCAATTATGGAAATTTACATGAATGCTACCAAAACTTTTTCTTCTTTACTATAAACATTGGGCACTAGATTTCCCCCCGTTTTTAATGAAGCGCCAGGAAAAGTCCAACATGTACCAACATTTTTAGTAAAACGTTGGAAAAGGTCCAGCATTTGCCAGCGTTTTGTAGTAAAACTCCAGGAAAAGCCTAACATTTGACTGCGTTCTTATAAACGCCGGGAAAAGTCCAATATATGCCAGTGTTTATATAAACGCTGGTAAATGTCGAAACACCAATAGACATTTACCAGCGTTTCTTTAAAACGCTGGTATAAAAACGTTGGCAAAAGCCAATTTTTTAGTAGTGTTGGTTGGGTAACACTTGAAGCATGCGAGGAGAGTAATGACCAAGATATGATTCGTCTCTCCCGATCAAGGGGAGTTAGTGTCGCACGTGTTAGTTCGATCTTTAGTAGAAACTCTGGCTAGAGTATATATGTTGGAAGAGGTCCAACATTTTTTTGACCAAAATCGATACAGACTAACCGGTTTTGAGCTATTGGAGTTGACAGTTGACCATACCCTAGGCTTGACTCATCGGCATAGTTTTGACGAAGGGACTAAAACTGCGGTATTCATCACGAACATAGTCAGGTGGTCCCGAGAATACTCGTGTCGATAAGTTAAGTACATTATTATAATACCGAAACAAGGACAACACCTGCTGCTCATGGTCACTATCGTCTGGTGTTTTGAGCCCCACATGTAGTAGGGTCAGGCTGTATGGTCTCACACAGAGTGAGTCCTTTGTTAAGTTATAGGTAGGATAAGGGAGAAAATGCATTTGATGCAAGACTGCAAAGAGGTTGCAGTTAGCTTTTGGATTCAGGATAAATGATCCTGAGTACAAGTGGGAGATGTTGAGGGATGTATGTCCTCAGTTCATTTGTATTTGATGCAATTGGATTTTAATATTAAATAGGAATTTAATGCATCGCAAATAGTTTGTGATATAAGTTTTAGAAAATTAAGAATGTCGAAAATTGCATATGATGCAAAAGGTTTTGAATATGTCGTAAAATGTTTACGAGCATATTTTATATAGAATAAACACATGAGATGTGTATCTAGATGACGGGAACGTCTCGGTCTAAACCCAGGTTCGAACGGCATCCAAAACGGACTCCAAACGCGAAAGTTAGAGCCAAAGCTGGGCAAAAGGCCCATTTAAAGCATTGCGGGTTGGGGCACGTGCCCGCATGCACCTGACCCGCGAGCGGCCCGACCCGTCCACCAGCAGGAGCCAACGCCCGCTGGGAGGGTCAAGCCCGCCATAGTGGGCTGGGGCCAGCCCGCACTTGCGGGCGGGCACCCAGCCCGCGTCGTGCAAATGGTGGGCCCCCTGTGGGGCCCACATATTTTAAAACCCTAGGGGTTTTATTATGGTGGCTGGGTTGACGCGTGAAGCAATTTTTTAGCTGACTTTGGGGGCTCGTTTGAGGGGACCAACGGATTAGGAATGGAGCGCCGTTTTTCCTACGCGTTCACCATTCAGCCTTCTTCGCAACGATGTATGACATCGCTCTTGGAGATCAATTGTTGGAGGGATTTAATTGACCAAACATTGCCTTTGTAACATGCGTTTATAATTGCAATATGTTGATAGATCTATCCTTAGAGTTTGGTCGGACCCAACCCTGTGATAGTACAGATTTTGGCCAGGGTTTAACTCTTTAGTGCTATACTTAAAATAGTTTTAAGTTGTTTTTCTACTGCTTAATTTGATCTCGTCGTCCATCCTACTTAGACTGGGTGTTGATTTTATAGCCCTAAGGACCCACGAAACCATTTATATATGACATATGAGGAGTTTGTATATGCTATGTATTTTCAAAATCCATTTTGAAGCATATCTTTACTTATTTGATGAGTTTGGGATTTTTCCAATAAATATTGTTGGATATTGCTCAAATCTCTTCATTTGACTTTGATTCTTTGTGTGATTATTTTTAAAATATCAATGTCAATTATCAATGCATAAGCTTAATTTCAATGATTTTGCATTGATATGTCCCATGACTCCATAATTTGTATTTAGTTTATTGAGTCAAATTTTGACCTATTCAGTGATCTAGGGGAGCATGGTAGAGTGAATGATACACATTCTTATAGTATACATTTGATATCAAATACTTTATTTTCCTTTATGTCAATTTTCATCTTTGGAGGTAATTGAGTTTCATGTCAAGGGGGAATAATATTTCCATGTCCACCTTTTTGATAATGACAAGGGTGAGAGCTATTTGGATTATGTGAAATGTATGCTTGCGTGAATAATTTCATTTCATTTTAGCATCACTTTTACATAATATCACTTACATGCATTGTATTTTTCCATTCATATTGAATTTCAATTGATATGCATATATGTAGGGGGAGCCATTAGCTTGTGCCTAATGATAATTTTTTTTATTTTCACATAATGGGTTTCATCATAAAAAAGGAGCAGATTGTTGGATATTGGCCAATTGGCCCACTTTTGTTTTGATGATGATCACCTCATTATGTAGTTACTAATGACTCTATTTGTTTGTCTCAAATTTAACATTTGATTATCTTAATGAGGAGACAAACAATAGGTGATAGGATGATAGATCAATGTTATGGAGCAAAGCATTGCATGAAGCTTGAAGATTTCAAGAGTATTATTAGTTTATTCTTCATGTACTTTTGCTTTTGTTACATAGATTATTTGTAGCATTGAATAGATGCACACAAACTCACATTCTGCATCATTTCCATCGTAGGGTACCTGAGAATTCATATTGAACCCATCGCACTTGATCATATACTCAAAACACTATTTATAGTGTTTTCATGAGCAGGACAAGAGCCTGGTAAGTGTTCACCAGACGTTTGGCCCAAAACACTTCTTATAGTGTCTTTGGTGCAGGATCTGACATCTGGTATGACTTTACCAGACGTCTGGCGTGTCAGCTTTTACAGTTGCTTGACATGGCCATTTGGCAGTCGTCTAAGAACGAATACGAGATTATCTGAATGCAAGTCAGAAAGCTCGCTCTCTCCTCTTGATTTCTATCTTATACGAATAGTTGCATCCCCGTCCGAAGGGACACGAGTGTGAACATCTTGAGGCATTGACTTTTCGAATTCTATGTTTTTTGAGGAGCAAAACCTAGGGCATGGAGCTCTGGCGGCAAACATTACATGCATTGTGTCAACTGCTGCGCATGCCCAATCTCTACATATCACATCACCAAACCTCAACAACCACATCAAATAAAGCTCGGGAGATGGGGGCCTTTGAAACGACCCTTGGCCGGCCTAGAAGGCCGCTCAGTTAATTATTTCTAGCGGACAAGCCCAATAGGGCCCACAACTTCTGCCCATCAATCCAAAAGCCCCCACGTGCGGCATATCACCTCCTCATTTATGGCGACTCGACTGACTCTTAGCCTCATGTGGTTACTGTCTATTAACCGAAAGATCAACGATCGATCGTTATAATCGTCATCAATACCGATAACACAGGTCAAAGACAATAAAGCACCATTAGTGCTCGGGGGTTACCCGATATAAGCATTCTCGGAACCATAATAGAATCTCTGAACCATGGAGAGGGAAACGAATCTCTGAGATCCTACACTTAGATATTTCTATACTCATAATATGCTCCACCAAATACTATACTTCCCCATAGCTCGACCATAGAACTAGCAGACGACCTCCCAATAGGTCGGACATAGTTTCACCGAGCCTTTCTTAGTCATCTACTGACTTAAGTACCTAAGGGAATTTGGTCGGAACCCAAATCTGACCCCCTGACGGCTGACGGGCTTCTTGTGTTACAGAGATCGCTAGGCCACAACTCGGTTTGACATCCACAGCTCGGCCAGGAGTCCCTAAAGCCCGAAGTTAGCTCGTCCAGCACCTCGAAGGCTGCCCATGTCATCCACGTCAGCGGCATCCCTTGGGTCATCTTTCAACAACATTTGTGGTGAGAAAACGCCCCGAAATAGTTGGTACGTGCTTTTTATGCACTGACAGGTTCAAATAATCAAGACTATAGTGGATTCAGAATATCAAAATGGTTTTATTGTTAGTTGATACATTCTTGAGTTCATCCCTTCATAAAAGGAGGACATCCACGATGGCTAACTACTTGAATCTGACTTCAAAATGCTTACATGACTGTTGATTGGGACTGCCCCATCGAGCAAAATACCTTTGAAAGTGAAGGATCAAGTCTCATCTGCCTTTCTATTAAGAACGATATCCGCATATATACGAGAGACAACCTTATTGAGAGAGGGTAGTTTGAACCTTAACACCTATCCATAGTGTCTTAGGGTATATAAACCATTCATCTTTCATTGTAAATCCATCCATTAATGCTTTTTGGGTGCATGTTTTGCTGCTTTTTTTGTCTTAATCCATCCCAGTTACGGAGAGATGTTTGGAGCAGGCACTGTGTACATCAAGCACTTAATTATGCCCAAGGGGTAGGATATTTTGGTTGCTCATTTCTGCAGCCATTGAAAGTGGAAGACACCAGACAAAAAAAAAGTGAGGCGGGCCTTCTCCAATCAGTAGTTGGTAGGGAGAATCGAAACCATCCATGTGTGATCATCCTGAGATCAACAGCAGAGAATCCTATGTTAATGTATGGCATTTGAAGAGAGAGAGAGAGAGAGAGAGAGAGAGAGATGGAGACTAGCTAGTAACATTGACAGTTCATCGTACCAACTTTTTACTGTATAGATCACTACTCCACTCTATCCATAGTCACTCTGATCTCACGCTCCTTCCAAACATTTTCTAAGGAGAAAAATATTCATGATCCTGCCCCATATTATTATTATTATTATTATCAGCTCAATAGGTTTCAGATTGCTTCACGCTGTTAGTTTGGGGGGCGTCACTGTTGAAGAAGATCGTCGCTGCGACGGTTGAGGTGGCGGGTGATATGTTGCGATTTCGACCCTTCAACCGACGGAAGAGCACCAAACATGATAGCTTCCCGATGATGTCTTAAATTTTTTTCCACAAAAAAAAATTAAAAGTATCGTCACCTGCTTTAGTTAAAAAATGCTAATGAAATAATAGTATGATATTAGTTTTGCATCAAAATTCTTCAATTGATATATATGTTCCATCTTAAATCTTCAGTTTGTAATTGAACTTTTTTCTGAGCAAAAGCCATGGAAAGAAAGAAACTTAAAATATATGGAGTATAAACAACAACAAAGAGGAGGATGAGATGTCAGAATCGATTCTCGCCAATTTCTGGGCAGAAATTACTCCATCCCTTGCTTCTTCCTTTATCTATATCATTAATTAATATATCTTAAAAACCCTGCTAAGTTTTGCATAATCATCTATAAAGTTAGTTATTTAAAGGGTCTCAAGGTATAAAATTTCTGTTGATTTTTTGATAGTATACATCACATCCAACACAATAGCTTTCCCTTCCCACATAGGCTCATGAGGATGAAGAGCGAATCTGGTTGTTGCTCACGTTACAACATGGACCTAGCTAGCAAGGAAATCAGCAAGTTACCAACGACAAGTGTCGCAGACAGACACTTTGTCATCGCCTACTTCGTGTCTGTTGGGCTCATGCGATGTCATTGTCTAGGAGATTCTTAAGATATTTGTGTGCATAGCTTGTTCATTCTTGGATGTTTTTGTATTCTTAAGTTTTAGACATTTCTAAGTGTCCACTGTAGATTATTGGAGGGACGGAAATAAAAATGAAGGATAAATACTGAAAGTTGGTATCTAACTCTATTTGGTCTTTCTTCAAGAGGTAGAATGTGGACAGTTTCATGAAAAGTTAAAACTTCTAACATTGAGAATTCATGTCTGTCATCTTGAAGCCCCTCGAAGGGGAGGGTGGGAATTATGTGGCGAAGATGAACGATCTCGCCGAGCACATGCATTAGCCGTCAATGTTGGCGATGAGCATTGATGTTGACGACAGCATGAACGGATGTGCATTCAGGGCCCGAAGAGAGGGCCATCTACAGGTGGTGGTGGAGCTGCTTGGAAATTAAGATGTATACAGTACTCCACCACTTCGTAGAGATGTGTGGCTCTGAGAGTGGACAGGATAAAATTGGTTTCTGGACAGTGGTTTGTGTTGCAAAAATCCTTATAAATTCTAGATTAATCTTATGGTATCATATTTTTCAACACCATCCGGCCGCACAACCTAGAGGAAAGGCTGATGATATCATGTTCAAGCAAATGCAAGGATCGGCCGACGATAACCGATCTGGATTGTCGCTCGGGCATAGTAAACCTTCACTAGCATCTCGGAGTCCACATCCAACACGAAGTAACATGTTGACCGTCGCCCACAATGTCGGCGGTAGATCCGAGACTGCCGCTTGAGGAAGCAAGTCAAGATCAGAGGCGTTGACTTTGCGATGACTAATTAAGAGGCCCATGGGAGTAGTCATGCATGCATTGAGGAATGCCCAGTGATTTGGTTTAGAGCAAATAGTAAGGATTGGAGGGAAATAATGGGGAGACGAGTGTCGGCGTCCACCGCCGGCTAAGTGGATGCGCTGTGGTCCCGCCAAGGGCCGCGGGGCTCCGGATGGAAAGAAGTGGCCGTCGGAGAGAAGGGGAAGGATGGCTGGGGCCCCACTGGGCGTTTACGAGGTGGCAAATCAAACGGCATCCAGCTGCCGGGCCCCACACCCCCAACCCGCCCTTGTCCTTTTCCCCGTAGCTTTCCCCACTGAAAGGCGACGGTATCTCTGACGCCGTCATGAGCCTCCACCTAACCACCGTTAAAATATGAATTAAAAGCAAATAATGATGATTAATAGTTGTAAAGTTTAGTCGTGCGCCAGTTGGCTGTCGGCGTCGTTCCCGACACGTGGCTCAATCGTCGTCACACGAAAGGGAGGTCCCCGCGCTTCCCCGCCCCGTCGGGAAAATGCCTCACGTGACAGTTTCTCCAACCCTCACGTGCCACAACCTTCACCAAGCCCAACCCGTTACCTACACGGCTACACCATCAACGTGTACTTAATTTGTTTTTTTTAACAGATTTATTAAATTACGCATGACGAGTGAAGGGGCGACGTTTAAACACTTATGTGGAGTGAAGGGGTTTAGGGATTGCGTGTTAAGGAATCATATAAATATTGGTGAAGGTCACGCTTACTACCAACTAGACACATTTGGTATGTATTGTTTAATCAAAATCTGCAACAAAAACTAAAAATTAAAAGCATTGATTACGAAGGATTACCTTAGTTTATCTATACACTAATCAATCATTTCATATTTGATTACAGATTAAGGTATATGTAGATTTGGGATCCCATCAACATTATTCTCTGTGATATCCAATTCCATCTAAAATTATTTAATATATGTATAGCGTAGCCAAGGTTGCCCGTTCCAATGTCACTGACTCACTCATATATCAGGGCATGTTCTTTTTGGTTGAAAGTTGAAAAGTAAGTGGGATATTAGCACTGTTGATACATTATTTGGGTGGAATCTCTCCCAACTTTCTCAAAGCCTGTTTTTTTGGTTGAAAGTTGCATTGGAAAAGTGGTCCTCCGTGGAAGTGGTTTTGAGAATCCTGATGGCCTTTCGTTCCACCCCCCCAAAAAAAAAAAAAATTGCAGGGAAAGTTGTGTAATCCTTGCATTTGGTGGGGCCCACTATCTCCTCTCTCTCTCTCTCTCTCTCTCTCTCTCTCTCTCTCTCTCTCTCTCTCTCTCCCCACAATCACTCCACAATCACTCCACAATCCCACTTTATCCTATCAACTTTCTTCAATCAAAAGAACACAAGAAAGTGTGGTGGACCCCACTTTACTTTTCCAACCGCACTTTTCATACAACTTTCCACCCAAAAGAACACAAAACTCCATTTTCTCTCTCCTCAGATTCTACAACTCTCCAACTTTTCCAACTACAACTTTCAAGTAAAAGAACGTGCCCTTAAATGACACACAGGTCCAACAATTCCGGACATGGAAATTATGTACCGAAACCACAGCTCTGCATCATTGATTATGATTTATTATAGCTAGGCGCGCACACATGCACACAGACACAGACGGTACTAGCTAGCTTGCTATATATTTTTACAACGTACACACTTGCAATTTATATTAGTTTTGTTCACTCACCCTTAGTTTACCCGATTGACCCCTGATATTTCTCAAACAATTCATATTAGCCTACATGTGAAGAGTTAGTTATATGTAACTGTTAAGGCCAAAAATGACCGAAACAATTGAGATGCTGACGTGGATCCTTTCCTGCGAAGTCGGAGCCTCGTCAGCCGGTTGAGTGGGACCCTAGGTTGGAAGAACCAGGGTCGTTGATGGATGATAGTTGACTTGCGGTGCTCAATCGACACTCGGACGGATCGTGAGTCGGTCGATCGAGGTTGAGAAGCTCAGAAGCGACCCTCGCGTAGGATCGAGACTTGATGCTTTGCACCACAAGTGAGCGTCAGGGGGGGGGGGGGGGGGGGGGGGGTCGGATTTGGGTTCCGACCCAAATCTCATCCGATGCTTAAGTTAGAATGGAACTGTTACGGCCAAAAATGACTGAACCAATTGTGTTGCTGACGTGGATCCTTCGTGCTGAGTCGGTGCCTCGTCGGCCAGTTGAGTGGGACCCTAGGTTGGAAGAACAAGGGTTGTCGATGTATGATTGTAACGATCTATATTTTTTCAACACTTCAATTTACGTACTTACCGTATTTTTAACATTTCAAAATTTTCTTTATAAATGTTAGTCAAGAGTTTTATAACAAAACTGATTTCAACAATTTTTATAAAAATATTTTCAAGCACTAGACAAATTATAATATATTTCAGTAAGTTCAGATTTCCTCAAATACTCAAAACAATTCTAATAAAAATTCATTTTCAGTTATTACTGTTTTGGCTTAATGAATTAATTTTTTATTCAAACATCTTTAAAAAGTTTTCAAACTTCTGCAATAGCATCTTATGATCATTCAGGGTTTCCCACATTAATTTCGTAATTTTTTGATATCGTTTCAACCTAGAACCCGCAAACCCGCTTACGAAACGTTTTGGCCTAAAACTAGTATCCATGTAGCCCAACCCCTGAAACGGACTTCGTATTCGCGATCATCATGACGATACAAACCCGTGGGTATGTTTTCGTAATTTTTTGGACACGATTACTAGTAGGGGCAAAATCGTAATTTCACGAACTCGATTAGCTCTAATCTCTCCTCTTAATCCCTCCCAGCTAATCCCATTACCGAACCTAATTACCTATCCCACCCACATCCCCTCCGCTAACAAATCCCAACTACCTTCTTTTATTTTGCTAACCCTATAAATAACCCAACCCTCAGGCAAACAAACCCTCCATCTCTCAAACTCTCCCCTTCAATTTCGAAACAACCCACAGCTTCAACACTCTCCCTCTCCTCCCTCACTTTCGTTCTCACCAAACCCATCACCCTTCGTTTTAAAACACCCGAACCAAACCCAGGCCATTCTTTCCCCATTTCCCTCGTTCACAGGGGAACACAACCCTCTTCCCTTCGAAACACCCCTTTCCATCATTTTCTCTCTAACGCACACACCCACAGTAAACACACATGTAACAAACGCACACACAGATCTCTCTCCCCATCTCCCTCACCCGAACTCATCTAAACCCATCACCCACTCTCTCCATCTATGTTCTCTTTTGCAAAGAACCCAACCCACGGGCCACTCAGCCCACAGACTACACTATATCCTCTCTCACTCTCTCGTGTTCTCTCTTTCCCGCTCTCTCCGACGAGACCTCCCCCACGAGTCGCCGCCCCTCTCTGACGCAGTCGTCGCCTTCGGAGCCTCGCCGCGACGCCGGAGCAGCAGCAGCTGCTGCTTCCTTAGCCCCCGCCGCCGTCCGTGCAGAGGAGCTCGTCCCCGCCGTCGCCGTCACTCCTCGCCCCCGTCGTCTCCGTCACTCCTCGCCGCCACTCCCCGTCGCCCCGCCGCCTCGACAGTCGTCGCCGCCATCGCTTTGAGCACCGAAACCCCCCACCTCCGACGTTCGTAAACGGAGGGCAACGGTAACAATCTCGATGTCATTTTTGTAATAAGAAAGTAATTTTGTATTTTCGTTTTTATATTAATTAATAATAGGGTTTTATGGTTTTAAATCCATAACTTAAAATATAGGCCTCAGAAAAATGTGAGACTAGCTCTAGAAAATCAGAAATAATATTCTGGACCCAA
This sequence comes from Scilla litardierei, assembly GCA_030789695.1. NCBI lineage: Eukaryota > Viridiplantae > Streptophyta > Magnoliopsida > Asparagales > Asparagaceae > Scilla > Scilla litardierei. The sequence goes on from CM061134.1 coordinate 45,609,454, forward strand.
ATGGAGCTAGTTTTATTTCGATCAGATACTTACTTTTTCCAAAAACATTTTTTAGCCTAAAAATTAAATACGTATAATTCATTCTAAAATCTATAGCTCTCTTGTTTTCACGTACACTGATACATGATAAAAATATATGTAATAGTAATCTTTGAGACGGTCGTTTTGACTGCTCATTCAAGTATTTCTGACTTGTATTGCACCCAGAAGAAATTATTGAATAAATATGATTACTAATTAAAATTAGTTTTAAATTGTTTTTCAGCCTTTTAAAAAATTATAAAAATTAACTGAAGTTTCTGAAAAATATTTCCTCCTACAGAAAAATTATTTTCGTCATATGTAGCCTAAAGAAAAATTTAGAACTTTTTTCAGCATCGTTTCAATCAGTTTAAAAATCAAAACGATCAAGTTTAATAAATAGAAAATAGTGTGTGCTTTAACCGATTGTTCTTGTGTTTGCAGGTACCAATCCTCGTACACCAGCTTCTCTAGCTCCAACCTCGTCTTGCCACGACGAGCTCGATAATGTAAGTCACGACAAATTCTAAACTTAGAAAACTAGTTATATGTACTCGTATGAACTAGTAGAACACCACTTATAGCCTCCGAACGGCTATTGACTTGTAACGAACTAGAGACCTAACCTAATAGGAGAGTAATCAACCAAATATTACTTTGCCAACTTTCAACTTTGGTTGTTGTAGCACACAACTACCAACTTCGGTAAATTGTGTGCAAAACCACACTACCACGGGATCAAAGCACGGAAGTAACATCTTTTGTGTTGAACTTGTCTTTATCCTACTTTCTGGTTTTCAATGAGAAAGTCAACCAGTAGACTTGGGTTGACTAGCAACATGTGGAACATCATGGTGAACATCCTATGGAACATCCTGTGGAACATCATGTAAAGAACTTGCACTTGACACATCACTGGGGTATTGGGGTAACTCATAGTTAGAGAGAGTACGGGAGTGACTAGAGTTCGATCTTCATGTCGTGTCGCCTGAGTTTCGGCATCCCGTCATGCACCCTGAGTTTTGGCAAAATTCATGTACTGCTGCCTGGGTTTCGGCATTCGTCTGGGTAAGCACACCCGGGCAAGAGATGAACTGAACGGTCACATATTGTACTCTCTGACTTGAGTCACGTAGTGTAGTTACTTTTGCATAGTCACTTTTACTTTACGCATTACAGTCACCTTTACTTTACACGGTCCATGCACGTTACTTACCACACTTGTGCAGTCACATTACTTTACTTGTCGTACTTTTAGCTACAGCAGTAGCATGTTTCACTTGCTTAGCCTGCTTTACACTTGTACTACCACAGTACAGTTGTTCTCTCCTTTCATTTCTGTTTACTTTTACTACTCAGCTGTGTACAGTTGTTGCGCAGTACTTTACTTTCCACTCTGGACTGCTTGTACATAGTTACATTTGTCATACTTGTATAGTACTTCTTTTCTATATTTAGAATTGTTGTGACTTACCTACGGTTCCATCTCCGTGGCATCGCAGACAACGTACATATGGAGGTAGATGCTCTTGAGTTGATAGCGCCAGAGTTCGACCCTGAGACCACAGCTTTCAGTTTTATTTTCGCTATGTACTTTCTTTCTTTCATCATTGTTGGAACATTTGTATAGTATGGATTGTAATAATTGGACAATATTTGGGTATTTTTGTACATCTCTGTATCGTGGCTATTTTGGTTTCACTGGTTAACTACATGACCTGCGCAAATATCAAAAAAGTAACTGGCCCCCGAGAGCGGGTCGTTACAAGTTTGGTGGCCCATGCAGGACCGTGCTAACTACCTCGTGAACAATATAGCAAGATCAGGATGTACATATAAAATACTCAAATTAACCTCGAGTACAGGATGTCTCGAGTGTTCACCTGTATTGGATATACTCGTGAAGCGTCCTTATTACCATCTTTATTAGGCCTTCCTTGATTCTCATCATCTTCTTTGAACTCTTAACCCTTGCTTAGGAACTCGTGTTCCATTCTTGGTTATACCCTCCCTAGTAATCTCTTTTGCTGGCAGTTATAGTGATTTTTCATAGGTTAAACTACCTACTCACTTCATCATCATCCTCATCCCTTTAGTTGATGATGGCACGTATATAAATGATAAGCTTCCTTCAATGGACCATGATCCAGTCAATTTGCTTGGGTAAGTTTGTTGGATCACCCTAGCTAAAATGGGGGTAAGTGATCATGGCTTAGTCACTTCACTGGCCGTGTCTGCTGGACCGCAAGGACGTAAATCATGATTATGTAACGCCATCAATCTTCATACTATCACCCTTCTTTAGCTAATGATGGTCTTCTGATCATTCTACTAATTCTTCCTAATCGTGTTTAGTTCACCTGAACTCTAGCTATGTTTATTTTAAGGAGGGTGGCGTTCGACTTTTCGATCACCAGAAGTCCGAGTTCGACAACGGAAGCGAATCGAAGGATGCTCAGAAGTATTCGAGGATGGTGCTGGAGATTTTGAGACGAGCCAAACCTAACATGCAAGTGTAGGCTGTTTGCGTGTTTTTGATCTCGTGTTTCTCTTCTAGCCCCTACATTCACCTTGTGCCCGATTCCACCTTCCCCCCCTCTTTATTTCCTTTGTCCGCTTCCCCTCATCGAGCCCCGTTCCCGCCTAACCATACCCTTCCCTAACATCGACTTTCGGTGCCACCCCTTTTTTAAGACCCCCTCTTCTTCCTCACCAAGCCACCCTGTGGTTCCCTATACGCCTCGGCATCACCCACTCCTCCTCCCGGCCTCTCCCCCAAGCGAGCCAAACCCATCTCGCTTCGAGTTCCTCCGGCCTCACCCGAAGCTCCGCCAGCTCCACCCCATCCCGGTGACCCTTGCCATGTCGAGCAGTCGCAGCCCTCGTCGCCATGGATTGACAGCCGCCGATGGCCCATCGACGACCTTGGGGATTGTTGGGCTTAGCGACAACCCTCGCCTCCACCCTCGATGTTGCCGTGTGGTTGAGATCTTGGAAAGTCGCTGTTCTTGGTGTTCTTTTGAGCTTTTTGTCCTGGATCTTACCCCTTGAGGTGTCCCGCTTCGTTTCCTTCTTGGGTCCACTCCTCCATGTTTGTTGGATCGTGAGTTATTGGTCGTTGAATTGTTTGGGATTGATGGTGATGACTGTGGATGTCAAACAATGGAGTTGGCAAGGAGTATCGTTGGGGATGAGTATTGGCTTGCTTTTGGCATTAGGTGTTGAAGTTGGATGCCAGTCTTGTGCTCGGATTTGGGAGACGGCTAAGACGTTGACTTCTTGTTGGATGTTATGGAGATTGCTGGAAGAAGTGGTAGCGATGATCTTGACCCTTGAAAATTGGCCTTATATTTGAGTGTCGATCTGGATATTGGCTTGTAATTTGGTAGCATGGCAGATGAGGTCCTTTGTGTTCGGCTGGTTGAGTTGTAACAGTGCAAATGCATATGAATTAGCCCTTACATTTATGTATGTTATGGCGATGATTTACTTGGTTAAGACCCAGTAGTCATCCTTGGCAGGAGTTGAAAATTTTAAACGTTATATTCTTATTTTTGGTGTGGTTTAAATAGCTTATTACTGACTTATCACCTCAAGTTCAAGTTCGAACAGATGTCGTCATCATAATAACTATCATTTCATGTAACGCCATATTAACTTTTGGCTACTTGGAAAGTCAAGATAAGTATTATGATGATACTAGGTCTCAGGAATAGTTACGGAAGCTATGGTGATGTCAATAGTATATTCATATATAACATCTCTTGTTTTCTTGATGCTATAATATTATAATTCATGTTATTCACAACCTGATTTACTAGATTACTATCTTTTCTATCATTTATTTGTTGAGCTTCTTCATAACATCAATTATTTTAAAGCTTCTTCATAACATCAATTATTTTTAAATTCCGAGGACGGAATTATTTTTAAGGAGGGTAGAATGTAACGACATGTATTTCTTCAACACTTCAATTTACGTACTTACCGTATTTTTAACATTTGAAAATTTCCTTTATAAATGTTAGTCAAGAGTTTTATAACAAAACTGATTTCAAAAATTCTTATAAAAATATTTTCAAGCACTAGACAAATTATAATATATTTTAGTAAGTTCAGATTTCCTCAAATACTCAAAATAATTCTAATAAAAATTCATTTTCAGTTATTACCGTTTTGGATTAATGAATTAATTTTCTATTCAAACATCTTTAAAACGTTTTCAAACTTCCACAGTAGTATCCTATGATCATTCAGGGTTCCCCACATTAATTTCATAATTTTCTGATATCGTTTCGACCTAGAACCCGCAAACCCGCTTATTAAATGTTTTGGCCTAAAACTAGTATCCCTGTAGCCCAAATCCTGAAATGGACTTCGTATTCGCGATCCTTGTGACGATATAAACCCGTGGGTAAGTTTTCGTAATTTTTCGGACACGTTTACTAGTAGGGACCAAATTGTAATCTCACGAACTCGATTAGCTCTAATCTCTCTTCTTAATCCCTTCCAGCTAATCCCATTACCTAACCTAATTACCTACCCCACCCACATCCCCTAAGCTAACAAATCCCAACTATCTTCTTTTATTTTGCTAACCCTATAAATAACCCAACCCTCAGGTGACATGCGTTTATATTTCATATATTCACGCACGTTTTCTTTTGTGTTTTTCCGTTATTTTCCGCCGTCTCGTATCTGTTTTCTCGTATTTTATTGTTTTCTTTCACTTCTCCGTGTTTTTACGTGTTTGCAGGAGTTTGCCAGCGTAGGGGATGTTTAACGACGATATCATAAGTCCCCGGAGCAACGGGAGGAGTCACGCGTGATCCAGGGGGCCAAACGACGAAGATCTCTATCTTTCAGCCCCCACCCGATCGGTTGGACACAGCCAACCGATGGGTGGTGCACGCGTGCACGACCCAGACAGCCGCTGAAGCGACGAGGATGTCAATCGATCGGGTCAGAGACCGGTTCAACCCGGCTATTCCCTTGGGAAATTGGAGCTGAAATCCAACCGATCGGATGATCTTCACCCGATCGGTTCATCTGTAGCCGTTTTCTCGAAGTGATGACCCAAAGAGCTCACCTGGCCACCAGCAGACCATGCCAAAACATCTGAAGTCTCTGTCTTTTTGGGCAACAATTCCAACCGATCGGTTGATTTATCAACCGATCGGTTCACCCGACGACGCTCAAGATCCAAACGACGAGCAGCTTCCGCCAACCGACCGTGTCACCTGACCGGGTAAAATTTTGAAGATTGCTGCCGAAGTTTACAGCAGGTCACCTGATCGGCTGATTCTTCACCCGATCGGGTGATGTCGTTTTCTATATATATAAGCCCTAGGTTTCCAGAAAACGGGGAGAGTTGTTATTTTTGCTGTTTTTCTCTCTCTTGACGACTGTAATTTTCTAGATATTTGTAAGTTGTCTGATCTTTACCAAACTTTAATATAGTGTTATTTGCATTTCTCTTACTACTTTTCAATCGCCTGATCATGCTTTTAACGGTCGATTTTCATTTAGATTGCTTTTTACCTAATATGTGTGAGTAGTTCCCTAATCTGGAATTTTGGTGGAAACCCCTTTGTGGGTTCTCCCTAATGCGTCCATAGGACTAGGAAATCGATAGGGATTAGGAATCTATCGGTTACGCGGGGTGTTTCATTGTCATCGGCGGGAAAAAGACCGCCTTTGACCGTTGGGCCAAGGGGGAATAAACTTGGCGGTTGACTCCCTAGCCATAGCTCACGCCCTTAGCGTAGACGTCGAATCCTAGCACGCGGGAGCGGCCAGACGAGACGTTGGGAGTTATCGTTGAGAGCTTAGTGCTCCCGGGGGTCGGTCAGTGTTAATGGACATGGGAATGCCCACTGACCGAACCCAGGAAGTCCGACGTATCATCCTGGGCACCGACCGGAATATCGGGCCCATGGGACTCCGGTATCAGTCTCAGAGGCAACGTCTCACCATTAGACCCTAATTCCGATCATTATCCCATCCGTCGGCCGTGTTAGCGAGAATCACATGATAGGATGGAAACCGAAGTCCCGGGTTCCCTTTATTATTGTTTAAACCCTTACCTACGATTCATGACAACCAATCTACCGAATCGGGCTAGCTCACCCATGGGGTGAATCCGGTCCTTTCTGACACAAGCACAACCACGCCTTCCTGAGTTCGACCCCCAAGCCACACTACAACACCGTGCACTTGCGGTTATAAATATTTAAATCTCACGCCCCCAATCATATATTGTTATTTTTGGATCTCATGAACCCTTGAGTCTAGCTCTCATCTCAATCTCGCGATAATTTTCGCATTCTTCTTTTTTCGTTTTTATTTTCTTATTTTTGTTTTATATTTTATCTGTTTCTTTCCCACTTTTTGCTTCACGAGTGTTTGTTGCTTTTCATGCGCAGGAGTTCAAGGAGTCAAGACGACTTGATTCCTATTGATCCGGAGATAAACGCCACCCTAAGGCGTTTAGCGGCAGAGAAGCGAAGAAGAGAAGAGCCCGAAGACATGGGGGAGAACACCCCACCTCACTAGTCCCTGCTGGAGTACTCGATGCCATCCATCGAGTCCACCTCCGCCATCCGTCCTCCTGCTATCACGGTGCAAAGCTTCGAGCGTACGCCGTCTATGGTGACGTGGATCCAGCAGGATCAATTCTCGGGGGCACCCATGGAGAGCCCCATCGAACATTTGGACTCCTTCTTGGAGAAATATGACACCTTCCGGATAAATGGTGTCACAACAGAGGCGATCCGTCTGAAGCTATTCCACTTCTCTCTGCGAGATAAGGCCAAGGTGTGGCTTAGGGGGAAGGACCCAAATACGTTCAACACTTGGGAGAAGCTTTCAAACGCTTTTCTGATGAAGTTTTTTCCTCCAGGGAAGACCATGAAGTTGAGGAGTGAAATCTCCTCCTTCTCCCAGGCCAGCCACGAGTCCCTGCATGAAGCTTGGACAAGATTTAAAGAGATGCAGTGAAGATGCCCTCATCACGAGCTTTCCAAGTGGCAGATAATTAATCTGTTCTACAAACGGATTGAGGGACGATTTAAAATTTTCGATGGATGTCGCGGCTGGGGGGTCCTTCATGTCCAGAAGTGAAGAAGATGCCGGGAACATATTAGAAAATATGGCATCAAACAATGAGCGGTGGTGTGACGAGAGAGCCGCACCTAGATCTGGGGGCATCCACAGGGTCGAGGACGTCGACAAATTATCCAGCAAGTTCAAATTGATGTCGACCCAGATCTCCGCGCTAATGGTAGGAGCCGGTGGTGCCGGTACACAACATATTGCGGCGGTGGAATCCGAAGTCATGGGAGACTTCGAGGGTGGTGACATCTCACCACCGTTGGACCAAGCGAGCGTACTATTCTACAATCCTACGGGAAATGCGTCGTATCCACCACGGACTAGCTCCAATCCGGCCTACTCTCCAAATAAATGGAACCACCCCAACCTTAGCTACCGGGCACCATATCAGCAGCCGCCCCCTCAGCAACAACAGCAGCTAATATATCAGCCGGCTAGGCCTCAGCAGCAGCAGTTTCAGCAGTAGCAGCCTTCACAATAGTATCAACAATATGCTCCCAGGAATCAGCAGCCCATTCAGCAGCAGTAGTAATATGGCCAGCAGAGGGCCGTCTCTCCGGTTGAGTCCCTCTTGACTCAATACATCACCAACCAGGAGAAGATAAATTTGAAGCTGGAGATGGGGCAGAGGGCTCTCACTGATCAAGTAACCCAGCTGGGGTTGCAAGTGGCGAACCTTCAAAGGTCGCAGAATCTATTGCCGCCACAACCTGAAGTGAACCCGAGGGGAGCAAATTAGAATTTGGCACTCACGCACGAGAATGCGAATGTGTCCGCTATCGTATTGAGAAGCGGGACACAAGTCTCCACAAGAGTACCCCCAAGGAACCGGAAGCACCATTGGTCGTAGTACGACCAATTGAAAAATTGAATGACGACGGTGCTTCGTCGCCAAAGCAAACGACTCGGAGGGAGTCCCTGAAGAGGGGAAGAAGAAAACCGAGGAAGGGAGCCTCAGGGTATTCAGGCCCGTTGTGCCTTTTCCACAACGGCTAGCCCAGGCCAAGATAGACGAGAAGTATGGCAAATTCTTTGCCATGGTCAAGGATCTAAGCTTGCAAATCCCCTTCCTCGAAGCTATCGAGACGATTCCCTCCTACGCAAAATTTCTAAAGGATTTGGTGACAAGAGGGTCCAGAAAAGAGAAGATTGTTTTGACGGCGGAATGCATCGCTCTCATTCAGAGAGCAAATCCGCCCAAGCTTAAAGACCCGGGGAGCTTCTCTATCCCTTGTGCGATCGGGGAGGTAAAGATCCATCGCGCTCTCGTCGATCTTGGAGCGAGCTCAGTTTAATGCCCTTGTCGCTATATAAGAGGATATGGATGGGCGATTTAGAGCCCACCTGTATGACCCTACAGCTTGCAGACCGTTTGGTCAAATATCCGGTGGGGGTTGTAGATGACCTCCCGGTCAACGTAAGTGGGGTGCATGTGCCGATGGACTTTGTCGTCATGGACATGCCTGAAGATGCGCACACCTCCATCATCCTTGGACGGCCTTTCATGGCCACTGCCGGCATTTTAATAGATGTGAAGAATGGAAAGCTTTCCCTTAACGTCGGCAACGAAAAAGTCGAGTTTGACTTAGGGTTGTCAATGAAGCACCCCAATCCCCCGGATGATCCAAGATGCAATATGCTGAAGTTAGAAGAAGAGAGAGTTGTGGAAGCAAGCTCCTGGGAAATTCTTTCAAGAAATCCCCCCGATAGCTTGGGGGACTTAGAAGAACCAGTCGGCCTAAAGAATTATGACGTTGCTGGGAAAGCGGATGCGGCACACACGGTCCCTCCCGGATTTCTAAATGCTCCTCTGGCGAGGAGGAAAGGGAAAGAGCCCATGGGGCTCACCGGAGAAGAGATTCGGATCCTGAAACGAGTGGCGATAGACGCCAATATAAGGGAGAAGCCCCCGGATCCCGTCAACAAAGGGAGGGTCGTCGAGCAAGTTTTCTCGTCGTCGACGACGACACCGAAGGCCGCCAACTCTGAATCCGAAACGATGCCGACTTTAGGGCATCACCCCCGTCCACCTTGAATATCATCTACGGGCGTCAAGTAAACGACGTTAAACAAAAGCGCGTTATGGGAGGCAACCCATGCTCTAAACTCTTATCTTCGCTTTTAGGAATTTTATTTTCTTTATTTTTTCTACTTTAATAATTAAATTCAGCCGCGGTATCATCCGTCGAGAGACTTAGGCCATTCGTAAATTTTTGCAGGAAACAAGCCATCACCCGATCGGGTGATTACTAACCGATCGGGTGAGACGTATCAGACAATGGCCGTATCTGAGCTCCAACGAACCAGTCGGGTGAAGCAAGCTTAGATCGGGTGGCAGACCGTGTGATCTGTGCAGAAGTCTCGGGAATTTTGGGGAATTGATCAACCTGTCAGTTGATACAAAGCGTGATCGGGTGACTGACCGGGTGAGCTGTACTAAACTTTCGGGAGATAAGTGTGAAGCGGCCACCCGATCAGTTGAATCCTCAACCGATCGGGTCGCCTGTAACCAATTTTCAGCAAATTTTTCGACCTAAAAGTCAACCGATCGGGTGACATTTCACCCGATCGGTTCGACTTAAACCCTATAAATAACCCAACTCCACCCGTTCATTTCCCCCTCGCCCGATCTCGATTCTCTCTCGCCGTTTCGAATCCTCCGAGCTCCAACTGACGTCGTTTCTCCCTCAACCGACCACACAACTCCCTCCGTCGATCTCCCAACCCTCTATCTCCACCTCTCCATCGATCCAGCCCCCTCCCTCTTTGATTTCACACGCATCAAAGCCCTAAATTCCGCCCAACCCCCCCCCCCCCCTTTCAAAAATTTGCTGAAAAGAGAAGCGCTGCGGCTCCACACTTCTCCCCATTGCGTATCGTTGGGACATCTGCGAGCAAGGTTATTCAACTTGATTGGGTAACTTCGCTCCTTAGCTCAATTTCATATTTTCCCCTAGAAATTTTTTCTTGCTCGATCGCTTGTGTGTGTACATTCATCATATTTTTGCATTCACTCGCGCACACACACACCCTCATGGCTCGGGATCAAGATAGGGGTAAGGCTATCATGCGAGAGGAGGGGTCGTCTCGCAAGAGACGCAAGACCACACGTCCACCACACACACGCCCTCCTCCCGCATAGCCTGCACAGACCCAACCCAACCCCAACCTGTGATCCCAGTTGAGGACCCACTGATGGGCCCGCGTGGCTACCGCTTTAGGAACCAGAAGTATAAGGATTTCTATCATAGACTTGATGCTCGGGGGCATCTATCGACCAAATTCACCCACACCCAAACGCTTATCGATCTTGGCATATTCACCGAGGTCGAGATTCTCTTTGCCAATTTAGGTTGGTTAGCTTTCCTAAACGCCACCGCGGTGTCCTACCCCTCCCTCACACTCGAATTTCTAGCCACAATTGTCTGTGAGTCGGGGTCGATCGTCATCTTCCGCGTCCGTAATAGAACCATTCGTACTCACCTAAATGAAATTAATAACATCTTTGGTTTCCCCATCCTTGGGGACGGCGCTATCCGCCCCTCCGGGTATCCCCCGAATTTGACGTCAATCAGTTTTGGTTCCGCCTCACCCTGCACCCTGACTATCCCCGAGGTAAGGCCAAGGCCTCCTCCATCATTCACCCCATCTTCCGTCTGGCCCACCGAATCATTTCCTCCACGTTTTTCCCCAGGGATGAGTCAGGTATCGTGACCATCCCTGATCTCTTCATTCTTTGGGCCATGACCTTTCCCTTCGTGCGGGGGTGATGACGGGATTTCTTTTAGGGCCCCCACCGTTCCCGTCCATGCCGAGGCTTGGCTTGTTTCCAAGCTTCTGGAGATTAGCCGTGCCGGCAAGGGCAAGCTTTATTGCGGGGGCCTTATCTAGATCATAGCTTTGGCTCCCCAGTTCAACATTATCATCCCCCGTGACACACCCACTGCCGCAGGACCCTCACGTCTAGATCTAGATGTCCTGCGGCATATTCACATGATTAAACCCCGCCACGATGGCCGCTTCACCTTCCATTACGGACACCCTCAGGCTCCCTATACCATTCTGCCAAACCCCGCTCGTATGACTATTTCTTTGGCGACAGATTGGACATTTCCTCCCGATCCCGAGTTTATAGAGGGGATCCGCCTTCCATTCCTTCCCCACGGCGCACCCAGACCACTTTCCCCTGTCGCCCACTTGGGCGAGCAGGACATCCATGTGCACCGTGATGACCCTGGGGCTGGTCCTAGTCATGCCATCCCGGCTTCTATCCCGATCACCACCGTCACTGCATCTCCGATCCGTACGACCACCACCTCCACCTTCCGTTGAGCCGCTTCTACTCGCCTCCATCTCGAGGCTGAGATAGCTTCATTGCGTGATGCCGCTTCTTCTTCGACCTCCTCGGTCCCATCCTCTTCCATCTTCACTCACCCACGTTTCCTCGCACTTGAGAGGAACATGGCCGCCATCCTCTGCCTTCTCACACACGTCCACGAACCTCCTCCACCCACACCACCACCTTCATCCCCTCGACGATTTTCACCTCCCCCATCACATTCCTCACCTCCACCATCACCCCCTAGGCGACCATCCCCTCCTATCACCACTTCCATCACTACTTCCATCCCCACTACCTCATCTACTCCCACCATCTCCATTCCCTCCACTGTCGTCCCCACAGCTCCACTACCCTCCACTTCCGTCACCCCATACGTGCGCCGCAAGAAATTGCAGGTGCGATCGCGTTCACTTCCACCACCATCCACTTCTATCCCTGTACCCTGTAGGATCCTGTCCAAAACAGAGTTAGGATCGATAATATGAAGTTTAGACTTACGCTTGCGTACGCGGCACGGTAGTCTACGAACTTCGCCTTCGGATTCGCCACGACGGATCGAGTCTTCTCACGAACGGAGTAAGGCTACTAATCCACAATCTAAATCTCTACTTTAGATTAAGAACTTGGATAAGAGGGAGAGAAAGGATTTCTGCAGAGCTTCGCTAGGATGAAGATGCATGCATGAATTTCATGCAAAAGGTGTAAGGAAATGGCTAACCCTTGGGTCTTATTTATAGCCCCCAAGGTAGTTATTTTAGGATCAATTGTTCCTTTGGAACAATTTAACTAAGGTGTACCATCGTACATGGCATATTATAAGCTTAAGTTGTACCATATGCATGGTACAATATAAGCTTAAGATATTACCCCTTTATTAGCCATATGTCGCATGCACTTATGCACATATAATGCGACTTTCCCATCAATCTAGAGATCCTCTCCGCAAGGGAACATATTCCCTTTGTGTACGACTTCGTGTACGCGACGTTCGAGGTCCGTATTCCCTCATACATCCCCTACAAGGGTGTACTAACGTCTTCCATATCCAACATCTCCCACTCACACTTGAGGGGATTGTAAGAGAACGTCTTTCTCTTAGTTCTTTCATCTATCATACCGAGAAATAGACCGTGCGACCGTCATGCGCGTAGAGTCTGTTGTTGTGCACTTGTTAGAGATACACAACGACCTCGAAGGTGCAAAGTTGAGTAGATCAACGCATGCTTTACCCTAGATTATTTCTTCATATTTCTTATACTTTATATTCAACAATTGAATCCCATCTGGATCACAATTGGCTGGCCAGCTTTGAATCATTAAAGTCCAAATGTGAATATGAAATCAATCTTCCTCTTCTTGCGAACCTTCTGATCTTGACTTGACTCGCTTTTCTAACGTGCCCCGCCGAGCCGAATTATCATAGCCCATAAGTAACACGCTAAGATAGCGATCATCTCGTCAAATCTAAAGGAACCAATTGGAGTCCTTGAGGGTAAGAGTTAAGACCCGTATGGCCTTTGAGTCTCACATAATAGCAAACACTATTGCTACTAACTCAGTGGTCGAAATGCATACGTGGTATGAACACGTATTACAACATCACTCCTTTCCCAGGGAGAGTATGTCTTAATGATGTTGTACGGATGAAAAGATCAGACACCACAGTGCCTATCTTTTTTTGAGTCCCTTTACTACTCGTGAAATATTCACGGACTCTCATCCTGCATAAGACAGATAGGATTTAAAAAATCCTACGAGATCTCTTTCAAATATCCTTATGATACAGATCTCAGATCTTTTGTAAGCATCCATATGATGCAGATCTTTCATTCGACTATCTTGTTTAAGTCATGACTCTAAATCATTCGTCTAATGATTTTGACTTTAAACTAGTCTCATCTCTATCTTATCCATCTGATAAGATAAGGCGGTTGCTCATGTGAGAGAGCCAACCTTTATCTGTCCGACATACACACAATTCAGCTGAGATTTCAAAAATGTACACAAACATTTCTTAAGAAATTCATATGCAATGTTTGAAAAAGAACTTATTCTTTTATTAAATTTGATCTTTCTTAGACATGGGAATATATATTGGTACAACTCAGCTCATACGCAATCCTTGGGATGATAAGTGTTTATAAAACACATTTCTGGGGATCGCTTTCGTAAGCCGATCCTCTATCATCTCATGCGTAGATATGTACCTTATGTCTACCTTCTTGGTTTTATCATAGTCTTTTGCAAATCTGCAGTTCCTTTAAGATACTGCATTATCCTCTTAACCGCTTTCCAGTGTACTTGCCCTGTATTGGATTGGTAACAGCTTACCATTTCTAATGGCAAAACAGATGTCCGGTCTCGTACACACCATAGCGTACATAAGACTATCAACTGCACTGGAATATGGAACTTTTTCCATAATTTCCTTTTCCTTTTGGTTCTTTGGACACAATTCCAGATATAAATTATCGCATATGCTTATATGAATATCAATGGACTTGCAGTCCTGTATATTAAATCGTTCTGGAACCTTCTTTATATAAGTCTCCTGTGAAAGAGAAAGAAGTTTCTTCGAATGATTCCTTGAAATCTTAACTCCAAGGATATATGCGGATTCTCCCATGTCTTTCATCTCAAAAACTGATGAAAGCCAAGCCTTGATATCCATCACAAAGCCCTTGTCATTTCCGGCTATTAAAATGTCATCTACATATAGACACATGATAATATACTTGCTTTTAATCCTCTTGATATATACTCAGTTATCTTCATCAAGCATGGTAAAACCATTTGATAACTTTATGAAATCGTATATACCATTGCCTCGAGGATTGTTTAAGATCATATATGGACTTATGAAGTTTACAAACCTTATGTTCGTTTCCTTCTTTTACAAACCCTGTTGGTTGTTCCATATAGATCTCCTCGTCCAATTCTCCATTGAGAAAGACAGTCTTTACATCCATTTGATGTAATTCGAGGTCTAAGCAAGCTACCATTTGCCAGAATCAGTCGAATCGAGGTAAAACACACAACAGGTGAGAAGGTCTCTTTATAGTCTATCCCTTCCTGTTGCGTAAAACCTTTCGCGACAAGGCGAGCTTTATATCTATTTATAGAGCCATCAGCCTTATGCTTGATCTTGAGAACCCATTTGTTCCCAATTGCTCTATGTCCTCTGGGTAAGTTAACTAAGTCCCAGACTTGGTTAACTGTCATGGATTTCAATTCCTCCTTTATCGCTTCTATCCATTTGTCTTTTGCAGGGCATGATACGGCCTGTTTGAAAGTAGCAGGCTCGTCATCATCTTGTAGTAAAGTCATAAAGGTTTGCGGAAATTCATCCTCAAATCTTAGAGGAGCCAACCTTGTACGACTACTACGTCGTATTTGAGATTCTTCAAGTCCTTGTTGACTTGAATTTAGATCAATTCTAATATCACTCCCACTTGGAATGTCGTTAGAATTGCTCCCACTTGGATCATTATTCCCGTATGGAATAGGATAATCGTCATTCGTATAATCCATTGGTGAAGGTTGAAACGTATTTGTATTTTCATTTTCACCAAGAATTCTCCCACTCGAATAAGGTAATCCTTCTTGATCATAAATCTCAAATAGAGATAAGTCCTAACTTATCTCGCCCTGTCTTGGAAACTCGTTTTCCAAGAAAGTGACATCCCTCGACTCAAACTCAATTAGCCCACCATTGTCTTCCTGACTAACAAAAACATAACCTTTGGAGTTTTCTGCGTATCGTATAAAGATACATTTCCTTCCCCTTGGCCCAAGTTTGCCATACTTATGGGAGGAAATATGTGCGTAGGATGCACAACCCCAAGGTTTCAAAATGTTTAAGTCAGGAGACCTTTGGTTCCACAACTCATAAGGAGTGGAGCTAACTGATTTCGAGGGTACACGGTTTAAAATGAAAGTGGCCGTCAATAATGCATCTCCCCAAAAGGTGATTGGCAAGTTAGCTTGCGCCATCATTGAACGGACCATTTCCATTAAAGTCATATTTCTCCTTTCTGCAACACCGTTTTGTTGAGGAGTATAAGGCATAGTTACCTGATGTACTATGCCTTTTTCATCACAAAGTTCCTTAAAACTTATTGATTGATATTCACCGCCCCTATCGGTTCGCAAGACCTTAATCTTGCGATCTAATTGATTCTCCACTAAACTCATATAGTTTTTAAAGCAAGCCAAAGCTTCACTTTTGTGGGATATCAAATAGATATGTCCGAATCGGGTGAAATCATCAATAAAAGTGATGAAATAGGACTTTCCGCGTCTTGTCTTGACATTCATCGGACCACATATGTCCGAATGGATAAGCTGTAATGGAACCTCGGCCCTTGTGCCGATTCCAAACGGCTTGCGACAAGATTTCCCCACAAGGCAATGTTCGCAGGTCGACATTTCAACCTTTGAAACATTGGATAGAAGGCCACGTTTGGCAAGTCTATCCATACGCGTTGGTCCAATATGACCAAGCCTTGCGTGCCAACAATTCACATCAGATTCATAAGTCTTAGAATTTGCAATAAGGAAATTTTCATTACATGAGGAATCATACATTGTATTCATTACAATAAATCCTTTAAATACAAACCCAGTTCCAATAAGAGTATTATTACAACTTAAGTCCACATTACAATCATGAAAAAAACCAGTTATAGCCAAGACCCATTAATACAACCACAGAAATTATATTCCTTCGAATATCTGGAGCGAAGAGGACATCATGAAGTAGGAGAGTGCGGCCGTTGTCCAAGACTAGCTTGCAAGTCCCAACGCCTTTCACTTCAACACGTGTGTTGTTTCCTACATAGATCCACTTCGTTCCTTGGGGTATCCGGTGATACTCCACGAAGGACCGTCTGTCCCTTGCTATGTGGTCGGTGGCACCTGAATCAATTATCCAAAATGGATTAGATTCCACAAGAAATATTGAACTAGAAACACATATGTAACTAGTATATTTATAAGTTACCTCGTCGCCTACACTCGTACACGAACGAGCATAGTGACCGAGCTTGTTGCACTTGAAGCACTTGATCCTCTTCAAGTCTTTCTTCTTGTGCCATTTCTTGTGCCCACCCTTATGTTTGGGTTTCTTGGTAGACTCAGGTTTCTTATTACGTTCATTAGTGAACTTCGAACGATTTTTCCGTTTCTTTCCCCCGTGTGAGGAACTAGCAACCATGTGCACTTCTGCACTTGGCTTGGCAGCCGCAAGCCGCTCTTCCTCTAATTCGAGGTGCTTGGAAACATCGCTGAAGGTCTTGATGCTCTCATTGTGAGTGAGATGCATCTTCATTTGGTCCCACCCATTTGGTAGGGAACGTATGACTGCTTGGATTTGTTGCTCATCCGTGAGCACATGACCTGCGTCCTTTAACTCTGAGATAAGGTTCGCCATATGTCGCAGATGTTTCCCCATGGAATGATCTGGACGTTTCTTATATGTATCGAACTTTATAGTTAAGGCGCGAAGTTTGGACACCGATGTGCCACCGAACTTCTCCTCTAGCTTAGACCATATGTCCATGGCTAGGTCATGTTCTCGGAAGATGCGCATTATGTCATCAGCCATACTGCTTAATAACGTAATGCGCGCTATCTTGTTCTTCCAAGACCAAGCATCAAAAGCTTCCTTGTCTCATCGGTGTTAGGCTGTAGTGCCCAACTCAGGTTCAATCATAACGTTCTTTAGAGTTTCGAGCACTTCTTGCTCCTCTAGAACGTATTGTATCTTGATGGACCAAAGTTTGTAATTATCGCCGTTGAGTTTTTCACCTTTGTTTAACTCAGCGACGATATTCTTTGAAGCGGAAGACATTTTACTTTTAAAATGCTGCAAAAAGACATAAAAACCAAAGGTTCGATCAAAAATCATTGCATAAATTTCTTATATACATAGTCATCATACATTTTCATGATTCATTAGTCTCGGCCAGCGGACCGACCAGGGAAATGGCTAAGTCATGGTTCACTACCCCCAGACTAACTGAGGTGTCCCACAAACTAGTCCAAAAGACCACTGGTCGAATCATGATCCATTGAGATACTGAATCAATCGAATGTGAAATTTCAGACTAGTTTAATATCACTCCCACTTGAAAAAAAATCCCACTTGGAATGATATTATTACATTTAATAAGTTACTTTCGAAAAATACTGAAGATGTTACTCTAGAATCGGAAAGGTCACTATGTTTCCAATCACCATCTAGAGTAACTTTCAATATTTCTCCCTCACTTTATCAAATGTTAGTACTCTTATAGTACTTTGCAGCGGAAAAAGCGTTTTTGAAAACATATTTTTCAAAACGTATGAAAACGTATTTTTCAAAAAAAATATATTTCAACTTAGTACCCTTATGATACTAGTGAAATGTTCGGCACTTCCTGACCATTTGTCGGGAATGAGCCGTAGCCGTGCCTAGGTCGGATCCCCCTTTTGGGAATTTTTCTGCAAACTATCGTCGCGGGCTCCCATATGGATCCAGGCGTTTCTCCCCGTATGAGAGAATTTTGATACAGATGACTGTCGTTTGGCCCCGTATGGGCTAGTCGGCACGTTCATGTTCAACCAAGGCCTTTTGCCGAAATTGGTCTGTATCACTCCCGGCCAGGGCCCCTGCACTGGCCGGCCAGGGATGGCCTGCGGCAGCCCTGGCCACTGCCAGGGCCGGCCTGGCCACTGGCCTGGCCTCGGCCAGAGGCCGGCCAGGCCTCTGCCTGGCCTCGGCCAGAGGCCGGCCAGGCCTCTGCCTGGCCTGGCCTAGGCCAGAGGCCCCTGGCCGGGGCCAGGGCCCCTGCCCTGGCCTCGGCCAGGGCGGCCAGGCCCTGGCCGGGGCCAGGGCCCCTGCCCTGGCCTCTGCCAGGGCGGCCGGGCCCTGGCCTGAGGCCAGGGCGCTGCCCTGGCCTCTGCCAGGGCGGCAAAAGCCCTGGCCGCGGCCAGGGCCTTCTGGCCCAGGCCGTGGCCGGCCAGAGCCGGCCGGCCATGGCCCGGCCATGGCATTTTTGCCTTGACCGGCCATGGCCCTTTGGCCATGGCCGGTTTCCCCTTTCATGGGTGGCCGCACACCCCCGCCGGAGGGGGTTGCCGCGGTGGTTATTGGCCGTAGCCAACCCCCTCCGCATGGGGAGGGGGGTGCATGGCCTTCATAACCCATTTGGCCATGGTGCACATGCACAAAAAAACATCTTCCCCGATGGGAATAACCACCACCTTCTTCTCCGGTGAAGCACCCGTTCGTCGAGGAAGTAGTTGTCCTCCAATGGCCGTGTGCCAAAAAATGAACCCACTTCAAAAACTCGTAAACTACACGCTCCACATGAAGAGAGCGCCCATTCCCTATGAATGGAGACTCAGCATCCATGAAGAGAGCGAGTTTGACGATATGAACGGTCGATTCTTCCCGTCACGGAGAGTTCCTGCCATATCCGTAATGACAGAAGACCCTAACGTGAAAAGAACAACCGCTGCGTTCTCTCCGTAACGAAGCGTTCCTACCATATCCGTAATGGTAGGATACCCATCCGTGAAAAAGACAACGACTCGTTCATAGTTTCTCCGGGGCGAACTCGTATGGCTCTGATACCAATGTAGGATCCTGTCCAAAACAGAGTTAGGATCGATAATATGAAGTTTAGACTTACGCTTGCGTACGCGGCACGGTAGTCTACGAACTTCGCCTTCGGATTCGCCACGACGGATCGAGTCTTCTCACGAACGGAGTAAGGCTACTAATCCACAATCTAAATCTCTACTTTAGATTAAGAACTTGGATAAGAGGGAGAGAAAGGATTGCTGCAGAGCTTCGCTAGGATGAAGATGCATGCATGAATTTCATGCAAAAGGTGTAAGGAAATGGCTAACCCTTGGGTCTTATTTATAGCCCCCAAGGTAGTTATTTTAGGATCAATTGTTCCTTTGGAACAATTTAACTAAGGTGTACCATCGTACATGGCATATTATAAGCTTAAGTTGTACCATATGCATGGTACAATATAAGCTTAAGATATTACCCCTTTATTAGCCATATGTCGCATACACTTATGCACATATAATGCGACTTTCCCATCAATCTAGAGATCCTCTCCGCAAGGGAACATATTCCCTTTGCGTACGACTTCGTGTACGCAACGTTCGAGGTCCGTATTCCCTCATACATCCCCTACAAGGGTGTACTAACGTCTTCCATATCCAACATACCCACCCCATTTGTCGCAGTATCCACCCCATTCACCACCGTTTCCACCCCATCTACCTCCGCGTTGGTCGCCCTTTCACTCCCACTCACCATCACCACCACGACTCCACCCATCATCCACACATCCACACCCATCGATCTATCACCCCGTCCACTTTCTCCACTACTCCGCACACCAGTCACCTCTCCCGCCCACTC
Source organism: Scilla litardierei (assembly GCA_030789695.1). Lineage (NCBI taxonomy): Eukaryota > Viridiplantae > Streptophyta > Magnoliopsida > Asparagales > Asparagaceae > Scilla > Scilla litardierei. The sequence continues at coordinate 45,629,358 of CM061134.1, forward strand.
CATCGCATCACCCACATCTTCCACCGAGGAGGACGAGGATGATTCCTCTCCTACTTTTTGATTTTCCTTTTGTTTTCAGACCTCCCACTTGCATATCTCTGTATTTTCATAATCACATCTTATCGCTAGCACTGTTATGTCTAGCTTGGGGGAAGTCTATTTTTCTGTGTGCTGTCGTGTGATGTTCTCTGTGTGTGCTTGTTATATATATGTCGTGTCATGTGATTTTCTATTTTTTATTTTCCCATTTGTATGTCGTGTGGTGTCATCTTTATCTTTATTTTTATTTTTTTCAGTTTCGTATGTGTGTTTTTCTTTTTTTTCATATCTTTTTGTGTCGGTGCGTATTTCCCCCCATTTTCATTGCCCTCCCGTATTTAGTTCTATTGCATTGAGGGCAATGCAAGTTTCAGCTTGGGGGAATTGCACTTAGTGCGTCATTTGTGCCGTTCTTCCCTGTGCGTTTTTCATCGTGTCTTTATTTTTTTCTTTTCTTCTTTTTATCTCTTTCTCCTAGAGATGAACCCTATGATGAATCGCCACAAAAATCACACACACATCTAGCATGGCTTCGATAATCACATTCACTAACCCTAGGAAGTTGAGTCCTCTTGCATTTCATGCATCGTGGGTCCACTTAGCCTTATTATGAGTCGTGTGTCGTGACTAGCGTTTGGTGTGCTTCTACTTTGTGATTGTATTTTATATACCTGTCCAGGAATGACCCCTAGATTATCATGCTTCGATTTGAAAATGCGGTATTTGCCTCTCTTATCTGCTTCTGTATACGTGAATATACATATATCGTATGCTTCATTTCGCATGTGTCGGGATTCCACAGTTAGGACCAGGATAGCCCATTTTAGCATATGCTCTGATTAGCGAGACATTTTCCTTGCCCAAGTGTTTAGAATATGATTTTTTTTATTTTACTTGGTGCAAATCCCCTCGTCATGTACCGTTCTCCCACTTGGGAGAGTACACACGTGTATATATCCCAAAGTCCAAAAAAATACATATATCCAAAACCCAAAAAAAATGTGTGTGTGAATATTTTCCTACCTATTGAGAATAAAGGGAAGGCGAGAATTCGCACCGAGTGTTCTACTCCACATCATCTCAACCCCAATCGCTTTCGAAAACACTTGGAATAGGGAATTTCTAGCTATTACCTAGGCGACAGTGTGGTGATGCCCGAGTCCCTACCTGTGGAGTCCCTGACACATGATGCGTTTCTATTCTCATACTCTTCCCATGCATGCTTGAGCTATATATTCACCGCTTATTTCGAATCGAATCGATATGTGGGTCATTTCTTGGATTTGTGTATATGGAGCTGATTGCACGATGTAGATAGTGACACCGACTGCTAGCGTACGACCACACTCACTCGCGCTTCACCGCGTGGGCCCACGGCACTTATCTGGACTCGTATTCCTTGGTTTAGTGATGTGATTTGGCATTTGCTTGCTCGGTGTGTCGTTTTTGATTTTGTTGGCCCGGACGGGCGATTTAGGATTTAGAGTTCTCTCTCTCTCTCTCTCTCTCTCTCTCTCTCTCTCTCTCTCTCTCTCTCTCTCTCTCTCTCTCTCTCTCTCTCTCTATTTTTTCTCTCCGAGCTCCTACTCTCACTCATCTTCCTCGAGGACGATGAAGGGTTCAGCTTGGGGGATTTTGACGTGCGTTTATATTTCATATATTTACGCATGTTTTCTTTTGTGTATTTCCGTTATTTTCCGCCGTCTCGTATCCGTTTTCTCGTATTTTCTTGTTTTCTTTCACTTCTCCGTGTTTTTACGTGTTTGCAGGAGTTTGCCAGCGTAGGAGACGTTTAACGACGATATCATAAGTCCCCAGAGCAACGGAAGGAGTCACGCGTGATCTAGGGGGCCAAACGACGAAGATCTCTATCTTTCAGCCCCCACTCGATCGGTTGGACACAGCCAACCGATCGGGTGGTGCACGCGTGCACGACCCGGACAGCCGCTGAAGCGACGAGGATGTCAACCGATCGGGTCGGAGACCGGTTCAACCCGTCTATTCCCTCGGGAAATTGGAGCTGAAATCCAACCGATCGGGTGATCTTCACCCGATCGGTTCATCTGTAGCCGTTTTCTCGAAGTGATGACCCGGAGAGCTCACCCGGCTGCCAGCAGACCGTGCCAAAACTTCCGAAGTCTCTGTCTTTTTGGGCAACAGTTCCAACCAATCTGTTGATTTATCAACCGATCGGTTCACCCGACGACGCTCAAGATTCAAACGATGAGCAGTTTCCGCCAACCGACCGTGTCACCTGACCGGGTGAAATTTTGAAGATTGCTGCCGAAGTTCAGAGCAGGTCACCTGATTTGGTGATTCTTCACCCGATCGGGTGATGTCGTTTTCTATATATATAAGCCCTAGGTTTCCAGAAAACATGGAGAGTTGTTATTTTTGCTGTTTTTCTCTCTCTTGACGGCTGTAATTTTCTAGATATTTGTAAGTTGTCTGATCTTTACCAAACTTTAATATAGTGTTATTTGCATTGCTCTTACTACTTTTCAATCGCCTGATCATGCTTTTAACGGTCGATTTTCATTTAGATTTCTTTTTACCTAATATGTGTGAGTAGTCCCTAATCTGGGATTTTGGTGGAAACCCCTTCGTGGTTCTCCCTAATGCGTCCATAGGACTAGGAAATCGATAGGGATTATGAATCTATCGGTTACGCGGGGTGTTTCATTGTCATCGGCGGGAAAAAGACCGTCTTTGACCGTTGGGCCAAGGGGAATAAACTTGGCGGTTGACTCCCTAGCCATAGCTCACGCCCTTAGCGTAGACGTCGAATCCTAGCGCGCGGGAGCGGCCGGATGAGACGTTGGGAGTTATCGTTGTGAGCTTAGTGCTCCCGGGGTCGGTCAGTGTTAATGGACATAAGAATGCTCACTGACCGAACCTGGGAAGTCCGGCGTATCATCCTGGGCACTGACCAGAATATCGGGCACATGGGACGCCGGTATCAGTCTCAGAGGCAACGTCTCACCATTAGACCCTAATTCCGATCGTTATCCCATCCGCCGGCCGTGTTAGCGAGAATCACATGATAGGGTGGAAACTGAAGTCCCGGGTTCCCTTTATTATTGTTTAAACCCTTACCTACGATTCATGACAACCAATCTATCGAATCGGGCTAGCTCACCCATGGGGTGAATCTGGTCCTTTCTGACACAAGCACAACCACGCCTCCCTGAGTTCGACCCCCAAGCCACACTACAACACCGTGCGCTTGCGGTTATAAATATTTAAATCTCACACCCCTAATCATATATTGCACACATCTGACACGCACAACGCGGGGACGTCATCAGTCAAACAAACCCTCCATCTCTCAAACTCTCCCCTTCAATTTCGAAACAACCCACAGCTTCACCACTCTCACTCTCCTCCCTCACTTTCATTCTCATCAAACCCATCACCCTTCGTTTTAAAACACCCGAACCAAACCCAGGCTCTTCTTCCCCCCATTTCCCTCGTTCACAAGGGAACACAACCTTCTTCCCTTCGAAACACCTCTTCCCATCATTTTCTCTCTAACGCATACACACGCAGCAAACACACACGCAGCTCTCTCTCCCCCTCTCCCGCACCCGAGCTCATCTTCTCTCTCTCTCTCTCTCTCTCTCTCTCTCTCTCTCTCTCTCTCTCTCTCTGTTCTCTTTTGCAAAGAACCCAACCCATGGGCCACTCAACCCACAGACTACACTATATCCTCTCTCCCTCTCTCATGTTCTCTCTTTCCCGCTCTCTCCGACGAGACCTCCCCCATGAGTCGCCGCCCCTCTCTGACGCAGTCGCCGCCTCCGGAGCCTCGTCGCGACAGCAGAGCAGCAGTAGCAGCTGCTGCCTCAGCCCCGCCGCCGTCTGTGCAGAGGAGTTCATCCCCGCTGTCCCCGTCACTCCCCGCCGTCACTCCCCCACCTCTGACGTTCGTAAACGGAGAGCAACGGTAACAATCTCAATGGCATTTTCGTAATAAGAAAATAATTTCGTATTTTCGTTTTTATATTAATTAATAATAGGGTTTTATGGTTTTAAATCCATAACATAAAATATAGAGACTAGCTCTAGAAAATCAGAAATAATATTCTGGACCCACCGGCGCTACTTTTATCTCGATCAGATGCTTATTTTTCCAAAATAACATTTTTAGCCTAAAAATTAAATACGTACAATTCATTCTAAAATACGTATCTTCTTATTTTCACATAAACTGATTCGTGATAAAAATATATGTAATGGTAATCTTCGAGACGGTCATTTTAACTGCCTATTCAAGTTTTTCCGTCTAGTATTGCATCCGAAAGAAATTACGGAAGTTTTACGTTACTCAAGAAAATTGGGGTTTTAAAGTGATTTTCAAGCTTCTGAAAATTATAAAAATTAACAGAGACTTCTAAAAAATATTTCCTCTTGCAGTAAAATTATATTCTTCATTTTTCAGCATATATAAAAATTTAGAACGTTTTTCCGCACCGTTTCAACCAGTTTTAAAAATCAAAACGATCGAAATATTTAAATAGAAATGTCGCGTTCTTTAACTGAGTATTTTTGTGATTGCACGTACCAATCCTCATGCACCAGCTCCTCTAGCTCCAACCGCGTCTTGCCACGACAAGCTCAATAATGTAAGTCACGACAAATTCTAAACTTAGAAAACTAGTTAAATGTACTCGTATGAACTAGTAGAACACCATTTATAGCCTCCGAACGGCTATTGACGTGTACCGAACTAGAGACCTAACCTAATAAGAAAGTAATTTAGCAAATATTACTTTGCCAACTTTCAACTTTGGTGGTTGTAGCACGCAACTACCAACTTGGGTAAATTGTGTGCTAGGCCACACTACCACATGCTCAAAGCACGAAGTAACAACTTTTTTGTGTTGAACTTGTCTTTATCCTACTTCCTGGTTTTCAATAAGGAAGTCAACCAATTGACTTGGTTTGACTAGAAACATGTGGAACGTCATGTGGAACATCATGTGGTGTGGAACATCCTGTAAAGAACTTGCACTTGACACATCACTGGGGTATTGGGGTAACTCATAGTTAGAGAGAGTACGGGATTGACTAGAGTTTGATCTTCATGTCCCGTCGCCTGAGTTTTGGCATCCCGTCATGCACCCTGAGTTTTGGCAAAATACATGTACTGCTGCCTGGGTTTCGGCATTCGTCTGGGTAAGCACACCCGGGCAAGAGATGAATTAAACGGTCACATATTGTACTCTCTGACTTGAGTCACGTAGTGTAGTTACTTTTGCACAGTCATTTTCACCTTACGCACCACAGTCACCTTTACTTTACACGTCACATGCACGTTGCTTATGACACCTGTGCAGTCACAGTACTTTACTTGTCGTACTTTTAGCTGCAGCAGTAGCATATTTCACTTGCTTAGCCTGCTTTACACTTGCACTACCACAGTGCAGTTGTTCTCTCCTTTCAGTTCCGTTTACTTTTACTACTCAGATGGTACAGTTGTTGCTCAGTACTTTACTTTTCACTCTGGTCTGCTTGTACGTAGTTACCTTTGTCATACTTGTACAGTATTTCTTTTCTTTATTTAGAATTATTGTGACTTACCTACGGGTCCATCTCCGTGGCACTACAAACGACGTACATATGGATGTAGATGCTCTTGAATTGATAGCACCAGAGTTCGACCCTGAGACCGCAGCTTTCAGTTTTATTTTCGATATGTACTTTCTTTCTTTCATGTATCATTGTTGGAATATTTGTACAGTATGGACTGTAATAATTGGACACTATTTGGGTATTTTTGTACATCTCTGCATCGTGGCTATTTTGGTTTCATTAGTTAACTGCAGGACTTGCGTAAATATCAAATAAGTAACTGGCCCCCGAGAGCGGGTCGTTACATTGATGGTTGACTTGTGATGCTCGATCGACCCTCGAGCGGTTCATGTATCGATCGATCGAGGCTGAGAAGCTCTGGAACGACCCTCGCGTAGGGTATAGATTGGAAGATCTGCACCACTGGGGTCAGATCTGGGTTCCGACACAAATCCCCTCCGATGCTTAAGTTAGAATGGGAACTTAAGGAAGAGATGGAGCTTGGAGCAGCTGAGATTGATCTATGGATTCGTCTCAGATCTGACGTTGCAAGCTCTTTTGTGGAAGAAATGTAAGATGTAAAATGTAGAGTCTATGTATCAGATCTTATACATTGGAAGTTGGAACCTCCTCTATTTATTGACCTCCTGGGTCCTTTTAGTGACGTTGGGAGATAATGGTCACCATTTATGGTGCCATGATCTCCCCCCTTTAGCAAGAGTAATCTTAGCCCATGTTCCCGCTATTTATGAGCCCGCCTTTTATCCCACGTTCGATTGGTGGGAGTGTAACGGGCGACTGGCAGTTGGGCTTTGACTGAGTCGATGCCAGGCTTCTCTTGTGGGCTTTGTGGGCCTTAGTCATTCGCTGGACGAGAGATCTCGAGTACCGGCCCGATGATTCAACAATGGCCCTCTTCGTACGACCTCAGAGAGGCTGCTTATTGGGGTCAAGCGGCGTTACATCGTATTAATAGGGCATGATAGTCGAGGAATTAATACTCAAGTTCTAGGCGCCAAAATGCCCGCTTCGCTGATTTGGATGATTCGCCGGTTCGAAATCCAAGACACTTAGAGCCTTGGATATTCGACACGTGATTCATCATGCCGCCGTCGTCTTGCCGATATAAGATGGTTCGAGCGTGGGAATTTGAAGATATTGTCTTCGTCATTCCTGATTAGATTTCATCTCTAAAATGGCTTCATCCTCCGTTCCTGCTTCTGAGAGGAGTTTGGTTACTGTCATACAGAAGAACAAAGAAAGGCCTATGGAGCCTGGTCTGATTAACAATCTGAGATCAAAAGTTGGAGCCGATCAAATCCCCGAATTCAGAGAAATTACATCCGGCTTGACTATCAGATCCGGGTGCTACGGAGGGACGAAAGGGTTCATCGTCCAGGCGACCGAGAAGTTTGGGTTTACGTCAAAGCCTTTCAACGAGGGCTTCGATTCCCCATGCATTCTTTCATGCGTTACTTGCTGAGCACCCTGAACCTTTCCCTCTGACAGTTGATGTCGAATGCCATAGGTGCATTGGTGGGCTAAATTGCTGTGTGCGTGATGAGGAGAATTGAACCGTCGCTAGGATGGTTCAATTAATACTTCTCGATTCCTCCTCTCAAGACTCCGGGCTGGTACATGATAACGGCCCGTCGAGGCATGAAGCTATTTGATGATCTCCCTTCCTCTAATTCCAAATGGAAAGAGGAGTTCGTGTTTGTGGTCTTTCAAGGAGAGGCGAGCTTTTGCACCAGATGGGGTGTCCCTGACTTAGGACCCGCTGAGGATAAGCCCTTGTCCAGAGCAGAGAAAGAGGCCGCCGACTTATTGATGAGTCTGCTGGAGAATGTGAGAAAGAAGAAGTGGCTGTGGTCCGACTTGGTGCTGCGCCAGACCGTATGGACGAAAGGTCGATTTGTTCGTGCCCATCAACTGATCGATCTTTGTTCTCTAACTTAACATATTTTTCTTCTGCAGGCATGGTCGGTCTGGAGTACCAGGTGGACACTGTACTGAGGGAAGGAGTCGAGGCTTCTATCAGAGAAGCTAAGGAGTGCATGTTACCTCCTCAGGTGCCTTCTATGGGAGAAGAGACTGCTTGATCGTCGAAGGAATGACCCATTGTCGCTGATGGGGCAACTCAGCTGGCCCGCCTCCAGCAGAAGAAAAGGAGAAGGCCCCCACTGAATTTGACGTGGTTGCGATTGAGGGAGGTAAGAGAAGGCGGCGGCTTTGCCTTAGTGACTTGAAGAAATCTAGGTCGACTGAAGCTGTGGAGCAGATTCCTCAGCAGGAGTGGAAAACTCTTCTAGAGGTGGACTCGAGGGAGACCCGGGTCCTTTCGGAGCTTCTTATGCATGAGGATTACTGGCCTTGGGGAGGTATGTTGCCTCTAGTGCCTCTGTCTGAAGACATTCCTGATTAATTCAGACCAATTTTGCTAGAGAGTCAATCTCCTCAAGCTCCATTTGATTGTCTCGCGGAGGAACTCGTTCAAATTGAGTTTCCAACGAGGAGAGATGATTCTGCTCTTCTGGAGTGTGGGACCACCTCTCGGATTACCGAAAAAGTGACCCTACTATGGGATAGGGCCATTGTGGAGAGGGTCAATTATGAGAGGCTTGCATCGATGGCCGTCCATGCTAATGTCCAGGTAACTACTACATCAGCCTCCATTGTAGGTGATGCGAACATGGATGTTGACTATCGTGCCATGTTTGCAGGCTCTCGTGGCCACTGATGCACTGCATTGACACGCACTGGTGGTGGCTAACCATGATGTCACCCTGGGGGCCGTTAAGAGGGCCGTGGAAAAGTCTCAGGCTGAGCTGGATGGAATAGGGCTTCTGTGCAAACTGAGACTAAACCACATTCAGCAGCTCGAGCATAAGTTACGCGAGTCTCGTAAGAGAGAAGCCGATCAATCTGCCTCGAGAGAGCGGGCAGAGAAAGCTCTGCTGGAGGAGAAGTCCAGCACCGAGGCCATAGCGGAAAGGACGGTCTAGTAATTCAATGATTCATTTTTCGATTTCGTCGAGTTATACACGCAAGGCTATGAACGATGTCGATCGAAAGTGAAGGACCGATTCCATGACCTCTCCGCTGAGATCGACCAGATCCCGGTGTTGTTCCCGGATATTGATGAAGATGATCAGAGTAAGGGCACAAGGGATGCCGATCATACTGGTGAGGTTGTCATCGAGTGACGACGCAGGTGCTGGTGCTTCGGGAGATCAAGGGCATGTGGCCGTGCTTGAGGGAGGCCAAGGGCCTAGCGACTTGTTGCAGAATTTTAATGCTCATCTTACCCTGCCATACTTTTCAAATGTATAAAGGGGGTAAATGAGATATAGACGAAAATAATTTTGTAGTAAAAGTGCCAGAAGAATTGGCTTGTCTCTCTTTGTTTGTCTTTGTATCTCTTTGTTTGTCGTTGCTCATACCGTGTGGCCGTAATACCCAATGGACCCTTTTGACGGGTTAGACCATTGCTCAAGATGGTCAGGGTTAAGTCGTCGAACCATGTTAGAAATAGGTCACTTCATTCGATGGAGAGAGAGTGGTTCACTCGACTCACGGTTGGCAACACAAGAGGGTCGTTCAGTGGCAAAGGGGGCCCCTTCAACTTACGGCTCTTACGGCCGACGACACGGGACAGTCGTTCAGTGGCAAAGGGGTGGCCCTTTCGACTTATGATTGATGATACAGTAGATTCGTTCAGTGGAGAAGGGGTGGCCCTTTAACTTACGGCTGACCACACGAGATAGTCGTTCAGGGGCAAAGGGGTACCCTTTCAACTTACGGCTAACGACATGAGAGGATCGTTCAGTGTCGAAGGTGTGGCCCCTTCGACTTACGGCTGACGGCTCGGTTAGGTCGTTCAGTGGCGAAGGGGTGGCCCTTTGACTTACGTCTGATGGCTCGGTAGGGTCGTTCAGTGGCGAAGGGGTGGCCCCTTCGACTTACGGCTGACGACTCGATAGGGTCCTTCAGTAGTAAAGTGGTGGCTACTTCGACTTACGGCTCACGACTCTGTAGGGTCATTCAGTGGCAAAGGGGTGGCCCCTTCAACTTACGGCTGACGACACAGTAGGGTCGTTTAGTAGTGAAGGGGTGACACCTGTGACTTACGGCTGACGACGCGGTAGGGTCGTTCAGTGGCAAAGGGATGCCCCTTCGACTTACGACTGACGACACGAGAGGGTCATTCAATGGCAAAGGGGTGGTCCCTTCGACTTAAGGCTGACGACTCGGTAGGGTTGTTTAGTGGCGAAGAGGTGCCCCTTCGACTTACAGCTGACGACACAAGAGGGTCGTTCAATGGCGAAGGTGTGGCCCCTTCGACTTACAACTGACGATTCGGGAGGGTCGTTTAGTGGAGAAGGGGTGGCCCTTCGACTTACGGCTGACGATTCGGGAGGGTCATTTAGTGGCGAAGGGGTGGCCCTTCGAATTACGTCTGATGACTCGATAGGTTCATTTAGTGGCGAAGGGGTGGCCCCTTCGACTTACGACTGACGACTTGGTAGCGTCGTTAGTGGGGAAGGGGTGCTCCTTCGACTTATGGCTGATGACACGAGAGGGTCGTTCAGTGGCAAAGGGGTGCCCCTTCGACTTATGGCTGACGACTCAGGAGGGTTGTTCAGTGGCGAAGGTGTGGCCCTTCGAATTACGGCTGACGACTCGGTAGGGTCGTTCAGTGGCGAAGGGGTGGCCCTTCGACGTACGTCTGATGACTCGGTAAGGTCGTTCAGTGGCGAAGGGGTGGCCCCTTCAATCTACGACTGACGACTCGGTAGGATCATTCAGTGGCGAAGGGGTGGCCCCTTCGACTTACGGCTGACGACTTGGGAGGGTCGTTCAGTGGCGAATGGGTGGCCCTTCGACTTACGGCTGACGACTTGAAAGGGTCGTTCAGTGGAGAAGAGGTGGTCCTTCGACTTAAGGCTGACGACACGGGAGGGTTGTTCTGTGGCGAAGGAGTGGCCCTTCGACTTACGGCTGACAACACGTTAGGATCTACATGGGTTTCATCAATATGGATTCGGCTTATCTAGATTTTCACAAGGATATGATCCTTATGGTGGGGAGTTTTGATGGGACTCTTTTCATAGAATTCATAAATGCTATATCGAAGAAAGTTGTTTCGAAAAGGAAATAGAATTAATTTGATGAAAAACATGCTTTATTGAAGAATGTAAAATGCGTACATGAATTTCCGAATTTCGTCGGGGGTTGCTTTCGTATCTCGATTTCTATTTGACCTTTAGCTTAGAAGCTTGTTAATCGACCACCTTAGTGATGGGCGACCCCGTCATCTTGCCCTTTTACTTCGAGGGCCCATCCTTACTGGGTTAATCGATGACCGGGCTTTAGGATGCCCACGCTTGACCAGTGCATCGATCTCCTTCTTTGGCATTCAGCAGTCGTTGGTATCATGCACTTAGTCGTTGTGGTACTTGCAGAACTTGAGGTCGTCCATTTTCTCATATTTTCCTTTCTTGGTGGATTCTTGGACCAGTTCTTCTCGTGGGGCATAAGCGAGGACCTCCGTCTTGGGTGCGCTTGGCCTCGCTTAAGTTGGGCACTCCTTGCTCCGAGGGCTCCTCTCTCGGTCTCTTGTCCCAAGATTCCTGGAGAGGGGTTCCCTGAGTTGGTTTTTCCCGCCTTGTGTCTCCACGGCGTGTCTTGTCTTGTTTTGAACTATACGTGCATTCTACTACATATGTGTAGTATGTGTACATATAAGGAGTATGCATTAGATGTGTGTGTACGTGTATGTGTGTGCTTGGGTGTGTGGGTGTGTGTAGGATGGCAGTGTGAAATGGGGTTAGTGTCTTGGATGAGGGCTTAGTGTGAAAAGGGGTTATGGGTTAATGGCATCCTTGTAAATTTTCAGAAATGTGAGGGGCAAAATGGTAATTTGGACTTAATGAGGGGTGTGTGTTTAGTAAAGAAGTGTGTGTATAAAGTAATGGCAAACTTGTAAGTGATGCATGCTTACCTTATGGATAAGGGTAAGAGAGGATATTTTCATGGGAATCTACTCCTTTCTCCACATTTCTTCCCTTCTCTCCTAAGTTTCTCTCCACTTCCCCTCCTACCATGGCCGGCCACCTCCCTCCCCCTTTCCTCATCCTCCTTCACAAGAAAACCCTAATTTCCATTCCCAATTAGAAGGAATCCAAGCTTGCTTCAAGAGAGAAGAAAGTAGAGAACAAAAAAAGAGGGTGTATGTAAAATATGTATCATTGATTAATAAAATGAATGTAGTTTTGTTTAGTGCTCTGTGTTATTTCTGTAATGGAGCTTTATTTGTACTTTCCAGCATGTGTGCAGTGGCCTGCAGAGTTTTCTGTTCCGATCAGTACTTCTCTTCTCTCTCGTTTTTCTTCACACCCGTAGTTTCGGGAATACCCAATACGGATTCGTACTTATCGGGTATCCTGGGAAGCGGGTCGTGACATTACAAAATCCTTAGTTCATACATGTACACTTACGTAGCTTCTAAGATTAGAACACTTACGTAGCTTCTAAGACTAGAATTAGAGTGACTTACATTATCGAGATCGTCGTAGTAAGACGATGTTGGAGCTATAGCTTCCAAGGGAGTTGGTGCACAAAAATTGGTACCTGCAAACACAAGAAACAGCCGGTTAAAAAGCACACTATTTTCTATCCTTTTAACTTGATCGTTTTGATTTTATAACTCACTGAAACGGTGCCGAAAAACGTTCTAAATTTTATATAAGCTAGATATGAGGAATATAATTTTACTGCAGGAGGAACTATTTTTTAGAAGCTTCTGGTAATTTTATAATTTTTAAAAGCTTAAAATCATTTTTAAAACTAATTTTAATTAGGTAACGTGTTTATTCAACAATTTATTCTGGATGCAATACATGTCAGAAAGGTTCGAGAGAGCTGTCAAAACGACCGTCTCTAAGAGTACTACAACATATAATTTTCTCACGTATTAGTGTATATGAAAATAACAAGTTACGGATTTTTAAGTAAAAAAGACGTATTTAAGTTTTTGGGTTAAAAAAGTTTTTCTGGAAGAACTAAGCATCTGATTAAGATGAAACCAGCGCCATTGGATCCAAAATGACATTTCTGATTTTTTGGAGCTGGTCTTGTATTTTTTCGACCCTTATATGATTTACTACCAATTTAAAACCAATAAATCCATTTATAAATATATATTTACGCGTATTTATACGCGTATATACGTATCCGTATACCTCACCGTGTTGAGTATTGGACTTCTTCCTACTTGGTGTTAATGATGATCAAACATAAATACTTGTGACTAATCCCCTATTTTGTAGTTAATCCATTGCCTAAGCTATTTATGAAGATCTACTAGCAATGGATGACTCTCAAAGTTCATTGAAGGCAAATGAAAATGGAATGGGTGATTGTAGATGTTGATTGAAGCTCCATGAAGACTTCAAGCTCATGCGATGGATAGAAGAGAGATTTCGTGAATGTAAAATTCTTTTATCTCTTCTAGTATGTAGCTTAGAAGTAGAACTTTGATGGAGCACTCATACATATCTTCATTTCTGTCTTAGGACATTATTAGATCAATTGTCCTTTGATCCCAGTTCATTTCTTAGTGAATGTGCTTGGATTATTTATAACAGTCGACCGCTGAACCTTTTACAGTAGTCTGTCTCAAAAACAGTCGACTGTGTTTTGTTCTACAGTCGCCTGTTATGCACAAACTTTTGCAATCTAGTTTTGGGCCTATCTGTTTATTTCGCACAGGCAACTGATGAACGATTCACAGGCGCATGTCCTAGTGACAGTCGACTGTGTTTTGTAAATCAGTCGCTTCTCTATCCTTCTGCCCAAACTTTTGTAATGACCCTACTTTTCATATACGCGTATTTGTACGTATTTTTTGACATAGATACGTCCGTATATTTTTGGGAAGTATGCCCATATTTTTCTTTTAATTATTTGATGTAGGAATTTATTTTAAAAGATTTTAAACTCATTACTTGAATTTAGTAAATGAGAGTATTTGGAGAAATGCATGTATTTGGAGTGTATGAAGTATTTATTCAAGTATTTTTAATTTCTTAAAATACAAAAATCCACACTTTTATTACCATGACAACACATCCTATTAGGTGTCATGTTTTTAGTTAATTAGAGACACATGGCTTATTAGGTGTAAGAAGGAGAGGGTTTTGGGGATTCCTAAAACCTATGAATGAAGAACAAAACCAAGAAAAAGAAAAAAAAATCTCATTTCACTCTCTCCCTCACTCCCCATTTCTGGCCAAAAATTAGCATGCCCCCTTTCTTTCATTTTTCTTCATCCTCTTCCTTAGAACATACTTCCAATTAGCTCCCCTCTTCAACCTCTAAAAAGCCCCAAAATTCCTTTTCATTCCAACACCAAAAACTAGCCAAAATAGCCAAAAATCAACCATATGGAGACAAGATTGGAGCTTGAAGAAGGAGACTAGGAGCTCAAGTTGGATGACTTGTTAAGGTAGAAATTCCTTTCACTTATAGTAGGATTTAGTTTTAGGATTAGGAATTCCATTTATGTTAATATGTTATGTGGAATTAGCTAGATGAACAAAATTCTGGAATTTGCACAGAATTGGCTGAAACTTTGTTAGCTTGCTGCACTTAATTGGCTACATAGAAATGCATGAAAAATATATATGTTACTCATATTGTAGTCCTTAATAACTTTCACGTTTACAAGTTTTGCAAATTCGGACTGAAAACTAGGGTAAAAATTCAGTTTCTAAAACTGGTCTGTTTTTAGACAGTTTTGACACCTTTCAGTAAAACGAGTAAAACTCCATGCACACTTAATGAAATGAGATGTTCTTAGTGCCGTTGGAAAGCTGACTTCAAGATCTTCAACCCATAATTTTTTTAGATTTTAATTCTGTCTGTAACTTGTAGAAAAATGGACTTGATCTGAACTCAGTTTCTGGTTCAGAATGCTGTAATTATATCTGTTAGGAGAAAATCCACCATAAATCACATATGTCAACTGAGCTTATGAAAATTGGTCAGTGAAAGGAAAACACCCATATCTACAAATTTCGTGAAGGGACCAGACACCAATTCTGACTGTAGATAGGCTAAAAGTGATATTCTTTCTGCTGTAACAGTTTTGACAGATTCATATGCTAATTTTGCTTAGTACTTATCATGGTGTAGTTTTGTTTGAAGTTAAGTTTGTTTGTGCTAATCATGTTCTCAATGACATGCTCTTGATACATGTAATTATGCAGATGGTTCATGAAATATTCGTTATGTCAATAATGTTTAAGTTCAATTTGTTTATGCTTTTGTGCTCACATTAGTATGTTCATAATGATGAGTTTGTGATGATATTCCATGCAATTATTTAATTGAGATGATGATGATGATGATGATGATGATATTTGTTAAAAGTTGGTTAAAAGCGGTATTCAAGACCGCTAGATGATTCGTTGAGAAATGAAGTAACATCTTAAATACTGAGAGTGAGAATGAGGAATGTATCAGTCCTCCTAAAGGAGGGTGACACGGGTTTGGGGGAAAACGGGTAAACTTTAGGAGTTAAGGAGCGGACATATGATATGAATTCTCACCCGCTGTATCACTCCCAGAAGGGTGAGTTGAAAGGGTTGGAGAGGCCGCTGGTGTACTCGTGATGCATCATGACGGTAATTGATGGTTTGCTCCGTTTGTCCCACAGAAAAACCGAGTTTGTCTCACTCCCATACCTTGTTCCGTTCGGGTACGGAGAGTTGCGAGAGGCCCCCTCCGGTGCTCGTGTTGCTGGTTGGGGTACCACTTTTTCACCCACCCTGGGTGAAGTCCACCTCCTTAGCGTCCTACGGTTTACACGGGTTCCAAATATGTGAATCAACAACTTATTGCAATTGTCTTTAATTTATGAATGTTATCTCATGTCTCCTTATTTTGTTTACTTTAATGCTATTGTCTCATGGTAACATGTTCTTATGATTCTTTTCAATATCTGCATTTCATAATATGGTTTCATATGCATGTTTTGCAAGTTCTTATAACTAAGTTTGCATGTTGGAATGTGATCACTTTTATGCACCATAAACCTTACTTGTTAGACCACCCTCCCCTAGATAGGTAGACCAGTTCTAAAACTGGGTTCTGCTAGAGTGTTAGGAGTTTCTACTGGGTCACGCGTTGACGTGTCCCCGTTGACTTTCAGGTCATGTGAGTTGGAGGTTGGAGATAGCGGCTGGAGCTTTGGAGTTGGTGATCTGTTGTAGTATTGGGTGGTGAGGGGTATGATGAGAGACTTGTACTTTTTGGTGTTTCTTTTCGGGTGGACCTTTGTACTTAGAGTTGTGAAAATGAAGATGTTGGTGTATGTATAAGATGTATCAATGTATCAATAAAATGGAATATTGTTCTTTTGTTATTTTCTCAGTGTTTTTATCTGTGATGGAGTTTTACTTGTACTTCCCAGCACGTGCGTAGTACCTGCAGCATTCTTTTGTTCTCTTCCTTTCTCTCTTTCTACGTAACACTCGTTGATCTAGGAATACTTGGGACGGATTCGTACTTCCCGGGTATCCTGGAGAGCGGGTCGTTTCAACTTTGTTGATCTGACTTGTACGGCCAGTCGACTAATGTTGAATATACAGTCGACTGTCCCTTGGATCAGTCAACTGTGTATGCTGCAACAGTTGTCTATCTGTGAGCCAATTTATTGACTCAGCTCTCTGGAAATTCTCAGGGTATTTGACAGTCATCTGTATAAGGATTTACAATCGCCTGTTCTGATTAACAGTCGACTGTATTATCCTCATCAGTCGTCTGTCCTGTTATCTTAAAGGATTTTCAGATTTCTTCAACTTACCATTCTTTCGGCCAGTCGCCTGTAGAAGGATTTACAGTCGTCTGTTGGTTTAACAGTCGACTGTCTTTGCTTCATCAGTCGACTGTCCACGTGGTAAGTTACCGTTATGAATTCTTACCTACCTATGCTGACTGTGCAACAGTCGACTGTGGTTTCTTCAACAGTCGACTGTCGCGAGTTCAATTTCTATCTGTTGAGAATTTTCTCACGGATTCTAAAACGGTTTTTGCCTAAACTGTTTTGTGGATTTGAGAAACCTATATAATGGGCTGCTACTGTTCCATTGAGAGGTTACCAAGTGACCTAAGCTATTGCAAAATCTCTTAAGCTTTCATTTCTAAAGTTTAAAGCTCTCAAATCCAAAGCCCTGAGAATTCATATCTTTGATCTCTTGCTCTCCAACCTAGAACCAAAGAGTGATCCTCTAGGTATTTGGTGCAGTCAAGAGAAAGGGCTTTCTCCTCTCTTCCAAGAGAGTCTACAACACACATCACACTTCTCCTTCAAGTTCTACTTCAAGGCATAGGTGATTGTAAGTGTTGCTTTCATATTTCATTACTTTCATAAATTGAATTTGCTCTCAGGTTGTGAGAGCGGTTTGCTTGCTCCCAAGTTGTGGGAGTCAAGGACATTGATTGTATTCGATTTCACTTGTAGGGTTGCTACAAGTGGGTTTTAAGGAAACTTCAAGTTATGGTTCTAACTTGAGTATCCGGAGGTATTCGGGTGGAAGGGACGTAGGATTACCGGGAACAAGTCGGGAAGTGACTTGGGTAATCCGAATCCTAGTAACATAATTGTGTTTGCATTTTTTTCTTATTTGGGTTTAATTCTAATTCATCGCGATATTGTTGATTAGCATTTTAATTTGGTGTAACTATCGTTTTAAATTGCTTAAACACTATTTAACCCCCTTCTAGTGTTTTCTCCATAGACAGGATCCTTACACACTGCTTCGTCCTCTTGTGTGCATGCAACGGCAGGGGGCGTTTCTCGTCGGTGGCGGCGAAACGTCAGCGTGGGCGGCGAAGCGGCAGCGGGGCGGCGACGCAGGGTGGTCGGAGGCGGCGGTCGACGGCGGAGGCGGAGCGGGCGGCGGGGTCTGCGGCGTCGAAGCTCGTAGTGAGCTGGAGAGTGATCACGGCGGGTGGTCGGGCTGCATGTGGACGACGGCAGTGGGGCTGGGGCTCGGTGACGTCGGTCGATGGTGGCGACGACGAGGGGAGGCGGTGGCTCGAAGAAAGCAGCGACGCCTGAGGGAGGAGGGTGGCGAGTAGAGGAGGCTCGGAGAGGGGGAGGAGCAGCATGTTGAGTATTGGAGTTTCATATCAATGTTACTTTGATGATGATCAAACATTATATTGTTGCTAATGACTCTCTTGTTTTAGTCTCTTAGTTATAATTCAAGAATATCATTTTTGGTGATAAACACTTGGTGTAAGGATGGACATCAAGTGGAGAAGGGCCAAAGCTTGGACTCAATGGGTGCCAAAGCTTGGAGATGATGGAGAGCATCAAGGCATCAAGACTGAAGCCATAGACTCTAAGGAAAACAATGTAATCCATGTAATATTTCATTTATTTCTTTTCTCGTTTTTGAGTCTAGGTTTAATGTAATGCCTTGATAGATGGTCTACTCATTCATGCATATGCATTTAACCATCTTAGTGAGCCTTAGAATTATCATAGAATCCAACCCAATATGCTCATCGTGTCCAAAGACTCATTTGGAGTCTCTGGCTCTCCTACAGTCGTCTGCTAAAGGTTTTACAGTCGACTGGGTGATTTCCAGTCACCTGTCGAGCCTTCTACAGTCGACTGTAGTGCACTACTTAAGTCAACCTTTTATTGACTCTACTTGAGCTTTTCGCATCAGTCGACTGATGTTCATATTACAGTAGTCTGTATATTTACAGTCGCCTGTGAAATGGTCAACAGTCGTCTGAAAGGCGTAAGTGCGAATATTGCATCTCTAAGTTTTTCTCCATCTCCTGCAGCAGTCGACTGATGAAGGATAAACAGTTGAATGTCTATTTTACAGTCGACTGTCATCTGTTCATCAGTCACATGTATGCATACTGGGAGAAAGAGTGCAGCTCCCTGTTTTATTCTATCCCCTGCAGCAGTCACCTGATGAAGGATATACAGTCAATTGTCTGTTTTACAGTCTTCTGTGTAGTATTCTACAGTCGACTGGACTGGCTCAGATTATAGCCGTTGGGATTTTTCTAGCCGTTGAACAGTCGACTGTCATTTGTTCATCAGTCGACTGTCTGTGACGTTTCAGCCCAAAATCTAGCCATTGCAACTTTTTGTTTTTGGCTGTTTTCTTGGCTTTTGAGAGTTCATATATGGTTCCTATATATATGAGAGGGCTGAGTTCTTTATAACTTCTTGATACTATTGCAAATCATTAGAGATTGAATAAGCCACTCTCAAACTCTCCCATTTTCCTCTTAGAGCTCATTCTCTCCTTCATGCATTGAAGTCAAGCTCAAGGAAAATCATCCAAGTGCTTTCAATCTAATCTCATCACTTGGAGATCCTCTTCCATGCCTTGCATTCATTAATGAGTAAGTTCATTTCATGGCATATGTAAGAGTATTTGTTTTACTTTGTTATTTCAATGAAACCCTAGCTTTCTGTGTGAGAGCTAGTTACTCTCTGTGTGAGAGTATAACCTTCTGTGTGAGGGTTGGTTGAGATCTCTCTGTGTGAGAGTTTAAGTTTCTCTGTGTGAGAGCATAAGTCTTTCTGTGTGAAAGTATGGATACCTCTTTGTGGAAATCCTAAATCCTCTATGTGAGGTCTCTCTGTGTGAGAGTAAGGATTTTTCTGTGTGAGAATCCAAATCCTCTGTATGAGGTATCTCTGTGTGAGATTGTATTCACTTCTCTGTGTGAGAATTATAGTGGATATTGGTGTGGCTGGACGTATCCAAGTTTGGGGAACCAAGGTAATTCTTTTGTTTCCGTTTGGATTGATTGTGTTGATTAATTCCCCTTGCACTTATTATTCCGCATTTGCAAGTTTAATTTTAATTGCACAATTTATTGCCATTACTCTATTCACCCCCTCTAGAGTGTTTATTATTAGTATTGCAAGGTAGACGATCCTTACAATTGGTATCAAAGTGAGGTTATAGCATTCTGCAACGATGTCATTCAACGCTTCATCTACGTCTCATGAAGAAGGTCACTCTACCGTTCGACCTCCGCTCTTCAACGGAACCAACTGCCCAAGTTGGAAGATCAGGATGATGATCTACATGAATGGTCAAGACAGGGACATCACGAAGTTGCCATTTGAGGAGCCAACTTCACCCGCGGCTTCTAGAACTAAGGCAGAGAAGGACTCGATCAAAGTCAATGCGAGGGCTATGAATGCATTCCATTGCACCCTCACTTCAAATGAGTTCAACTGTATCTCCATGTGCAAATCGGCCAACGAAATTTGGCATACATTGGAGATTTCTCATGAAGCGACTTCGAAGGTAAAAAAATCTAAACAATGCTTATTTAGATCTAAATATGAGTTGTTTAAGATGCAGGAAGATGAAAACATCTCGGAGATGCTCACAAGATTCACTGAAATTGTGAACGCTTTGGAAGGACTTGGGAAGGTGATTTCCCAAGAGGATCGTGTAGAGAAGATCCTTGACTCACTTATATCTCAATGTGAGTCAAAGGCCAACGGGATTTTGGAGTCAACTGACTTGTCCAAATACACCGTTGAAGAGTGCATTGGGAATCTCATGGCGTATGAAGTGAAACTTCAACATAAGAAAGAGATTCAACCAACCAAGCCCGAGAAGCAAAAGGGGGTTGCATTCCATGCCGAGAAGGAGCCAATCAAGTGGAGAAAGAAGTTCCATCGAAAAGCTCCGAGTGAAGATGTAGAAGAAGAAGATATTAGCAATGATGATTACATCGAGCTTGCCAAGCAATTCAAGCAATTCAAGGCATTCCTCAAGGACAAGCAAGGTAAATCTTTGTCAAAGTTTGCCTTCAAGTCTAACAATTCTATTTGTTTTAATTGTAGCGGAAAATGTCATCTTTCTACTGAATGCCCTTCCAAGCCCGACAAAGAAAATTACAAAGGGAAAGGGAAGAAGCCTGGGAAAGGCAAGTCCAAATTCAAGAATAAAAAAAGGGACTTATTGACACATTTTATGATTCTGATGAGGACACATCAAGTGATGAAGAAGAGGATGACAAGGAGCAGGCTCACATTTGCTTCGCGGATTTTGATGATTCTTCATCAATCTCCTCTAGCTCAAGCGATGAAGAGATAGAGGCGTGGCTCAACTCCAACGAAGAAATGTGCTTTTTGGCTAATGGGGAAGAGTCTTCGTCAAGCTATAGCGAGGAGGAAAACGATGAGGAAGTTGAGGAGGAAAAGCTATCCTACGAGGAGCTCGAATACCGCTTCAATGTGGCCTCCAACTTAGCAAGTAAGTGTGTCGACTCATATGATAAATTGAAAGCTAAATTTAAGAATGCTATGAGTAGGGTGCATACTTTAGAATCTTCTAGTGTAAATAATCATGATGTTTTGCATGTTTGTGACACTCGTGAGAGAGACACACTTCTCTCTCAAGTTAAGGAAAGCTTAACCAATGAAAAATTAGTAGCTCAAAACCTTAGCTTAGAAACTCACATTCAACAACTTACGTTGAAATGCGAAGAGGAATCCCAAAAGCTTAAAGCTTTGTTTATTCTAGGGATTCACTCCACGGTTTGCTTGAAAAACAACATCCGATAAACCATAGAGGAGGTTTGGGATACACTCCAAAGGTGTTTACCAAACCCACCTCCAATTCTTCTTTTGGTGCAAATTCAAGAAATATTGCTAAAGCACATAAGAAGAATCACCATGCTTTCTTGTATAACATTAACACCAACAAGAAGCATGTAAATAACAAGGTGGTGAGGAAAAATGAAAACTCTTCATTTTTTGCTAAGAAGCAAAATTCTCATTTCATGCATGCTAAGAAAATATTTTCTACACCTAAGTATGGCGCATCCACCCCTCTTGCTAAGGCAAAACACTTGCCTAGGAAATCCTTGAGATTATGGATTCCCACTAAGTGTAGTGTGCAAGAGATGGATAACTACATCAACTCTTTGGTTAGCGATGTGATCACCTCATGTGATTACATTAGGAAATCAAACTCCTCTTCGGTTTGGTTCTCTAATGTTTAGGTTCCTCACACATATGAATTTTGCATGGGTATTGTGCTTAAATGTTTATTTTAGCATACCCATTGTTTGTTTGTGTTTCATGATTTTGAAAATGTTTTCAAATTTATTTTTCATGAAAATGGAGACCTTGGAGAATACATTGACATATATGAATTTGTTAATTCATATGTATGTCAATGGTGGAGTTAATATGTTGTATGTTTAAACTATTTTAAAAACGTATTTTAACTCTCATTTAGGGTTGGTCTTGGGATCATTGTTTCAATTGGTGTCATTTTCTAATTGGTTATGATGGTTTAAACCTCGACCCATTGATATTGCCAATGTGTGTCATGTTATATCTTCTTTTGGCAATATCATTGTGTATCAATGAAGCTTGATTTTTCCATATCTATTGCTTTGATACACTTTAGGCCCATGGCTCCAATATATGTTTATCAATTGGTAAGAGGATTATCTTTCAAGATTCTTTTTCTACAATTGATATTACCTCAATTGTTAGAGATTTTTTATCTCCTACTTTACAATTGGTATAAGATCCTAAAAGTCAAAATTTGACCATTTCTATGATCTAGGGGGAGCATGGGATAGTGATTGATACCCACTAAATTTTTACAATTTGCAATCATACATTTCTTTACTCTTGCATATTGTCACATCTTTGATTAAGATGACAAAGGGGACTATTTATGTTGTCCACCTTTTTGACGATGTCAAGGAGGAGAGATATATGCATTATGTAAGTGTAATTCTTGTATTTCACACATATGCATTTGGGAGAGATATATCTCTGGGGAGAGATATGTGGGATTATATAAACCATTCATGTGTGCATGATTATTTTCTATTGCAATTGGTTTATGTAATCCATACCTATTATATGTCACCATGATGTCTCATTATTTCATTTGGTATAATGAGTATTTACAATTGTGTATCTCATTTTACAATTGGTGCATATAAGTAGGGGGTGTTGAATATTGGACTCCCCGGATTTGGTTTTGATGATGAGCAAACATAAATAATTCATGAACTAACAATTTGTGAGCGCAGTATTGGAGATCATCGCCAAATTCACGAGAACAATCAAAGCGACATCTCAAGACTTCTCAAAGCTCGTATTCATGCCTAAAGCTTCGTTGAAGCTCTTGGACCGTTTTGGAAGTCATGAAGAATTGATCGAAGCTCTCGAAGACCGTTCATTAAGGTTTTATTTATAGTCTTTTCGATTCGATCTATAGAATGTTAAGCCTTGAGTATATCTTACGATTCTATCTTCATAACGCTCATATCGTAGCTCTAGGATCTTAGTACAAGTCCATCCTAACTTCCTCGAAGCATCGCGCTTCGATTCGGACTTATTCGTGCATGTTAGTTGGTACAAGAAGAAGTACTGACTGACTAGATGGTGATCTAGTCTGTCAGCAAAGCTTCTTGGACCGACTAGTTTGAGTTAATCTTTTCTTGTTCAGTACTGTTTACAGTTAGTCGGTCTACGTTGACTCTCCGACCGACTAGTTTGTGAACTAGTCAGTCAGTGATGCTTCTTTGACCGACTAGTTGTGATTTACTGTACATGTCAAATTTCTCCTAAGCTACTATTTATCGTTAGTCGGTCTAAGAACGTTTGGTGACCGACTAGTTGATCATCTAGTCGGTCAACATTTGTTTTTGGACCGACTAAATCAATTTGTATTCAGCCTATTTGTTTTTGCCTCTTAGTCGGTCTACGTTCACTGACTGACCGACTAGTTGTGAAACTAGTCGGTCAGAATGTCTTCTTGGACCGACTAGATTTCTAGGTCTGAATTTCTATCTCTTCTCAGTTCTTCACTTAGTCGGTCCATGTTGTTTGACTGACCGACTAGTTAATGAACTAGTCGGTCAGTGGTTGTTCTTTGACCGACTAGTTGCCTCAGATTTCTATCCGTTGGGACTTGACCTAACTTGTTTTTATGGGACCCTATAAATACGAACCTAGGTCATTTCTCTCTAGGTTAGAGCTGCCATTAAGAGATTCATTGAGATTGAAAGATATAGCCATTCTCACTCATTTCCAAAGCTCTCTTCCTCACAAGAAATCCATTCTCTCACTTTCTAGATCTAGAATCCATCTTGAGAGAAGTTTGTTCTTGGTGAGCCCTTCAAGCTCTAGCTTGATTCAAGTCTCCAAATCACTCCTAGGCACCCATTGCTGGTCATTTCTTTTGTGCTAGGTCTTGGTGACTTCATCTTCCACAAATCACTCCTTGCACCTATTTGGTAAGAAAACTCAAGGTATAGGATTTTGTGGTAAGATTGTTTATTTCATTATAAACTTGTTTATAGTGCTTGTTGATTCTCTCGATTGTGAGAGAAGGTTGTGATCCCGGGTTGTGGGATTCATTATTGCCATTGCATGTATGATTTGATCTTGTGAAGGTTTTTCACAAGATATTCATAGTGGAAATCTTGGGTTAGGGTTTCTAACCTAAGTATCCGGAGGGGATCCGGGTGGTTGGGACGTAGGATCACCGGGAACAAGTCGGAGAGACTTGGGTGGATCCGAACCCAGTAACATCTTTTGTTAGCATTGTTAATTTTGTTGTTGTCATTCAATTTAAGCTTCCGCAAATTGATTTGGTAGTTGTTTGCACTATAATTAGGAATTATACTCCTTGTTATTTTTAATGTACTATTCACCCCCCTCTAGTACTTGTGCAGTAGCTTGTAGGGCATTTCATTTGGTATCAGAGCCAGATACTTAGCTATGTCTGCCAACGACAACAAGACCGTGCGTCCACCTTCCGACTATGGCACCTTCAAGAACCGTGAAGGAGCTTCTTCGGTGATGGAAGGACATTCCTCTACGAGGCCTCCATTCTTCAACGGTACCAACTACATGTACTGGAAATGCCTGATGGAAACCTTCCTCCGGAGTGCATCTCTATGGAGGACCACAATGAAGGAATACATCGAGCCCGAAGAAGAAGACTTTGAGAAATGGACAACCGCAGAGGTCGCCACGGATGTAAGCAATGCCAAGGCAATGAACGCCTTGCAATGCGCATTGGAGCCCGAGGACTTCAATAAGATATGCACATGTAAGAGTGCATATCAAATTTGGAACTCCCTCCTCATACTACATGAAGGGACGAGTAGGGTAAGAGACTCTAAACTCGTAGTTGTAAACAAAGATTACGAAATGTTTCATATGCAACAGGGCGAGAAGATGAAGGAATATTACGCTCGTTTCGTTGACATAATAAACGAGTTAGAGGCCCTCGGCAAATCCTACACCCAAAAGGAGAAGTGCTCGAAGCTTATCGAAGGACTTCCTTCTTCTTGGGAGAAACGTACCTTCGCCATCGAGGAAGGTAATGACATGAATACGTATATTGTAGTTCAATTGATGGGTACTTTGATGTCATACAAGGTACGCAAAGATAGCAAGGTGAAGTTACAAGAAAAGATGAAGTCCTATTTGAACCAAGACATGCCTAAGAAAATGGCGATTGCATTCAAGGCGGCTTCATCCACCTCTACCGATGATGAGGACTCGGAAGAAGAAATGGACATGGAATCCATTGCACTCATGGCAAAGAAGTTCAATCGCTTCTTCCGAAAGGGTAACTTCAAAAAAAAATCTAAATTTACTTCTACTAACGCCTCTCCACCTTTGTGCTTTAAATGCAATAAGCCAGGACACATCAAAGCGGATTGTCCTCAAAACAAGCAAAAGGAGAAGTGGAAGGCGCCGAAGTTCGACAAGTCCAAGAAGTACAAAAAGGGGGTACAAAAAGGGACTTGTCGGAGCAACATTCACCGACTTCGAGGATTCCTCAAGCGGAGAGTCGGACGATGAGAAAGTGGAGCAAGCGCACATGTGCTTCATGGCAAGAGAGGAGCATGATCAAGGATCTTCCTCCTCCGATGATAGCGACGACGAAGGCGATGAGGTAACTATGGATGATCTTAGGGATGCTAACTCTCATTTATGGTCTAAATACACTAAATTAGTAAATAGATATACTGAAGTAAAAGATGACCTAGCTAGCATTCAAACCTCGCCTAAGACTATCATCACCAACAACGACACTGTTGTTGAAGAGTTAAGAAATGAGATTGTTAATCTCAAATCTAAACTTGAACATGTTAGCATTGAAGATCCGGAAGAACATAGGATAGCGGATTTGACTTCTCAAAACTCGACTTTGAGTATTGAGAATGAGAATCTTAAATCTCGTGTTTATGTGCTCACATCACAAGTATCAAACTTGGATACTTCTATGCGTTCTCTCAAAGAGAAATATGAGAACACATTAGGCCGAATTAATAAATTCAATAAGGGTAAGGACCATTTGGATAAAATCCTAAGTGACTTACTTCCGGCCAATCACCACATTGGTTTGGGGTATACGATGGGATGTCCATCCAAAGCGGCCACTACTTTTGTTAGGCCAACTTCCGGTGACTCTACGAGTGGTAGCAAACACTCTATTGGTAGTTCATCTACCAATGGTGCTTCCACCTCGTCCACACTCTCTTTCGGAAAGAAACCCACTTTGGGTGGACCTCCAAAGAAGGGGCATGCTTATATGTACACCAATACCATGCCACGTAGGAACCCACGTCCTACTCCACCGTCTCACACATATGATGATTTTTATGCAACACATTCTCGGGCACGTGCACACCATGTGAGACACCCTCACGCACGTGTTCCCACACATGCATATGTTCACCCACCTCATCATATGAATAATTCTCGTCGTGCACCATTTCATCATGTTCCGTATGCCTATCCACAACATGCATCACGTAGAAATCAACGTCGCATGCATGCACCCAATAGGATGAGGGCTCCCAAGATTTTCACTATTTGGAGCCCAAAGGACACAAGCATGGATGAAAAACAAGTGTATATGAATGCTTATTTTTCGAATGTTGTGCATAGTAGAAATTATGTGGGGAAGTCTAAGTCCAATTGGACTTGGCTTCCAAAGGTCTAACCTTTGAGGACCCAATGACCTTGGGTACCATGATATGAAATTTTCTATCTTTAGGTACTCAAGGAAAAGAAAAAGAAAAGGAGCAACAAATTTAAATTTAGCTCCAAAGGGAATTGGATACTCGATAGCGGGTGTTCAAAACACATGACGGGTGACGCTCAATTGCTCTCCGGAGTAGTTCCCATTGCAAATGGAAACCGCGTCGTATTTGGAGGCAACGAGGGCGGAACCATCGTCGGTGTTGGTAAAGTGGGTAACCCATCTAAACCCTTAATTAGTGATGTTTATCTAGTTAATGGTTTAAATCATAATCTTATTTCAATAAGCCAACTTTGTGACAAAGGTTACAAAGTTAGATTTGCGAAAGGATTATGTCATATTTCAAATGATAATAATAAGTTTTCCGGCACACACCATAAAGATATTTATATTTTGGATCTTCCTAAGTCATATGAACAATGTCTCGTTGCCAACACAAGTGAACAACACTTATGGCATCGACGCTTTGGACATGTGAACTTTGGACCACTTTATAAGCTTTCAAAATTAAATTCCATTAAAGGTTTTCCGAAACTCGTTTTTGAAAAGAAAAGTTTTTGTGATTCTTGTCAACGTGGCAAGCTTCCTAAATCTTCATTTAAACCTAAGAAAAGCATTTCTACTAAACGGCCACTAGAGCTATTACATCTAGATTTATTTGGGCCAACTAGAGTTGCTTCCTTAGGAAATGCAAGATATGGACTTGTCATCGTCGATGATTATTCTAGATTTACATGGGTATTTTTCTTATGTAATAAAAATGAAGCTTTTGAAAACTTCACAATATTTGTGAAGAAAGTACAAAATCTCATCGGAACCACCATTGTCACTATTCGTAGTGATCATGGGGGTGAATTTGAGAATGAGTCTTTCTCAAATTTTTGTGATGATCTTGGAATTACTCACACGTTTTCTTTCCCTCGCGCACCTCCTCAAAATGGTGTTGTTGAGAGGAAGAATAGAACGCTTGTGGAGTGTGCTCGCACTATGCTCGAAGATAGTCAACTTGGTTATCAATTTTGGGCGGAAGCGGTACACACCGCTTGTTATGTGTTTAATAGAATACTTTTGAGGCCCGGCACCAAACAAACTTACTATGAATTGTTGTTTGGTAGATTGCCTCAAGTTAAACATTTTCGTGTTTTCGGCGCAAAATGTTTTATTAAAAACACATATGATAATTTGGACAAGTTTGATCCGAGATCGGATGAGGGGATATTTGTTGGGTATTCCTCACGTAGCAAAGCCTACCGGATATACAACAAAACATCCTCTACGATCGAGGAATCACTTCATGTCTCTTTTAATGAGAATTTTACTACTTCTAGAATTTCAAATGATGATGATTCTATGGATGTTTTATGTGATTCGTTTGAAAATTCTAAGTCTATTGATTCAATTGATTCTATTGATACTAACCCGACTAATGAAGTTGTTGAGAATGTGCCTAGTGATCAAGGTATTCCCAAACGGCTTCATACCGTTCGTGACCATCCCCATGAGCAAGTCATTGGCAATATTCATGATAGTGTCAAGACAAGATCGCAAGTCCACCACTTCGCCAATTGTGCCTTTGCCTCATCGATAGAGCCAAAGAATATAGTTGAAGCGTGCGAAGATAGTGCTTGGATCCTTGCCATGGAGGAGGAACTCATTCAATTCGAGAGGAATGAGGTATGGGAGCTTGTTCCTTTGCCATCGAAGAACCACACCGTCATAGGGACAAAGTGGATCTTCAAGAACAAAACCGACGAAAACCAAGTCGTCGTCCAGAACAAAGCTCGGTTAGTAGCTCAAGGCTATTGCCAAGAGGAAGCTATCGATTTCGAAGAATCCTTCGCTCCGGTAGCTAGATTAGAATCAATTAGACTATTATTGTCTTATGCATGCCATAAAAATTTTAAATTATTTCAAATGGATGTTAAAAGTGCATTTTTAAACGGAGATGTCGTTGAGGAAGTTTACGTTTCTCAACCTCCGGGCTTCATAAATGAAAATTTTCCAAATCATGTTTTTAAACTAAAGAAAGCTCTTTATGGTTTGAGACAAGCTCCTCGAGCTTGGTATGATCGCCTAAAGAATTTTCTTTTGGATTTGAATTTTAAAATGGGCGAAGCCGATTCTACACTTTTTGTTAAGCAAGCGAATAATGATATTTTATTAGTTCAAATTTATGTTGATGATATCATTTTCGGTGCTACTAACTTCACTCTTTACGAAGAGTTTTCTAATGTTATGAAGGAACAATTTGAGATGAGCCACATGGGCGAACTCAAATATTTCTTAGGTCTCCAAATTCGCCAATTGAACGATGCAATCTTCATCCACCAAACGAAGTACACGGTGGAGTTGCTAAAGCGATGTGGAATGGAAAATGCCTCCGGGAAAAAGACTCCTATGAGCACTACAACGCATCTTGATAAAGATACGGGCGGAAAAGATGTAGACATTCATCTATATCGAGGTATGATAGGTAGTTTACTTTATCTTACCGCAAGTAGGCCCGATATTATGTTTGCCGTTTGTATTTGTGCTCGCTATCAGTCTCAACCTAAGGATTCTCACTTAGTAGCGGTTAAACGTATTTTTCGCTATCTAAGTTACACTTTAGATTTTGGATTACTTTATCCGAAATCTAACACATATGAGTTAGTCTCATATAGTGACGCTGATTATGCGGGATGCAAATCCGACAGGAAGAGTACTAGTGGCACTTGCCATTTTCTAGGAAATTCCCTTGTCTCTTGGTTTTCCAAGAAGCAAAATTCGGTATCACTTTCAACCACCGAGGCGGAATACATTGCCGCCGGTGCCGCTTGTGCCCAGGTTCTTTGGATGAGACACACACTGAAGGATTTTGGTATTCATTGTGATACTAGCCCTATCATGGTGGATAACCAAAGTGCTATTTGTCTTTCAAAGAACCCGGTGCACCATTCCCGATCTAAACACATAGATGTCCGACACCATTTTTTAGATGATCATGTTGCTAAAAAGGACATCATTTTAGTGTACGTTGAAACCCAAAAGCAAATCGCCGATATTTTCACGAAACCCCTAAAGGAGGACTCCTTTGTGCGGTTGCGTCGAGAATTGGGGATTATGGGTGAATCCGAGATATAGGATTCATGTCTCATTCAATTATCTTGCATGCTATTATATTTCGCAATATTTCGTCATGCTAGACTTCTTGAATTTTTGGGATTTTATGTGATATGTTTGAATTTTTTTGCTCGAATTCTTATTTGAATGTCGCTTTTGAGATTTCGATGTTTTATGGGGTAGTTTAGATGACTTATGAGAGGGTTAAGATGTTTCATCCAAGTGTTTTATGAAGAGAACTCATTTATCAACTTTTGGACTCTTCTAGTCGGTTTCAGTTCATCAGCCAACCGACTAGATGCTCATCTAGTCGGTCAGCTAGTGAACTCAGACCGACTAATTCAAGCTTTAACTTTCTTTTGTCTTTAACTTCTTTTAGTCGGTCACAGTTCTCTTACCGACCGACTAGATTGAAAACTAGTCGGTCAGTTTTTGAACTGCGACCGACTAACTCTAGCCCTAGAATTTTCGTTTTGCCTCTGTTTCGACTTAGTCGGTTTAAGCTCATTGACCGACCGACTAGATCGTAATATAGTCGGTCAGTGCTTGAACTATGACCGACTAAGTACTCTAGGGCAATCGGGTCTTTTCGCATTCTCGATCGACTTAATCGTATTCTATCCGACTGTTTTTCATTCCAGTCGGTTGTTTTTACTCTCCAGCTCGAAAAACCCTCTAAACCCGTTCGAGGCCCTTCGTCTTCCCTTCGATCTCCGGCCAGTTTTTCCGGCCAACTCCACCGCTTGTCACCGTCGATCACTCCCCTAGGTATCTCCCTCCTTCCTAGATCTCGTTTTGCATCCCTAGGGTTTGTTCTAAATCTTGTTTTCACTTGTAGGGTTCTAGGGTTTCGGATTCTCTCTTTGAGCTTAGGTTGTTTTAGCTTCTAGGGTTTGAGCTTAGGATTGCTTGATCTTATCATACGTCGCTTGATTGTACTCGTTGTGTCGCGATCATGGCACGAACGAGAATCCCGATTACCTCTTCTGGGGCATCCCCCATGACCATAGAGGTCGTGACTGCTTCGACCCCTCCTAAGCATAGGTCCAAGACCACACGTCCCCCCTCTTCGTCTTCAACTCCGTTGAAGAGGAAGAGGACGTCCAAGCCTAAACCTACCGGCCAATCTTCCAAGTCCAAACCTAAACCCAAAAAGTTCTGTGCACCCACCCCTCCCGGTAAGCGTTCAGATAGTGATTCCGAGGATGATTCCGATGAAAAATACACTCCTGAACATCCCGAGAAGGCACCTACTCCACCCCCTCCTCCGCCTCCTCCTAAGCCCCGTAAGGCTAAGGGTAAAGGTCTGATGCCAGTCGGCGGTGTAGATATATCGTTGTGTCGCGACGACCCTCAGTGTCTAGCGGCGTACAACCGTATAGAGCACTGCCCACTGCTGTTGGAGCATTACGTTCAGTTTTCTGATTTTCTTGGCCTTGCTGATCTGTTATCTATAGTGGCCTATTGGACTACCTTAGATATGACCCTAAGGCGAACCCCCGACCCTATCCTCGCCTGGTCAAGCTATTCTATGCCAATCGTGTCCGGGGCCAGTACGGTGAGTCTCACTCCATTGAGACTTCTGTTTTGGGGACTCCTATAGTCCTCACGGCAGAAATCTTGGGGGAGTTGATAGGTTGCTCGTCGTGTGGCCTCCTCCCGTCTGACATCTCTGTCGACGATATCTCCTCCCTCGATCAGCGGACCCTAGGCAAAATCTTCCAGGTTATCCCCCCTACATTCATAGGAGTCCCTTCCAAATCATTCAAGCCGAATGCTTGGGTGATTAACCTGATCTTGAAATCCTGCCTTCTTCCCAAGTATGGATCTTCTTCTCTTCCATCTCAGCCGTTTCTGAAATTGATCTACGCTCTTTTTATGGGTAGCGAGATTAATTGGGCTCGCATTATACTCGATAAGATGGATTCTTTCGAGTGTATTCGCAAGACCACTAAATCTGCGCATATCCCATATCCATGTCTTCTGACCTTGGTTTTCCGTCGATTCGGTGTTCCATTGCCTCCTGATGATGAGCGTCCCCTTGGTCCTCCTCTGAACGCGACGGCCGTCAAGAAATCTCTTGCGGCACTCCGTCACGTGCAGCGGTCGACACCTTCTGCATCTCAGGCCACTCCTTCAGCTGCTTCAGTCCCTCCTCCTACCGCCTCTCTTGATGATGTCGTTCGGTTACTTCGTCGGCACAAGTCTCGTTTGGCTCGTACCGAGGAGGTAGTTTGCCGTATGGCTCGTTTGATGGGCATTGAGCTTCCTCCTTCCGTTTCTGAGGATGAGGAGATGGACCATGAGGATATTGATGAGCTTGTCACCTCCTTGGCTCGTGGCGATGAGGCCACTGCTGCTGCTGCTGCTACCACTTCTGCTCCTGGAGCTGGCACCTCTTCCGGTGCTCCAGACACTTCTGCACCAGTGGATCAGACTTCTGATGCTCCTGCTGCTCCTGCTGACGACCCTTCTCCTGTTTTGCCCGCTGATGTTCCTGTTGAGACCCCAGCCGTTGAGCCAGTCGTCGATGTCTCCACTCCTGCCCCGACGATCCCTTCTATTCACACGCCTCTCCTCCCTGCAGAGCCTGAGTCCACTCCCTCGACTGGACCCCCGGAGACTGCAGATCCTGCCACTTCCTCGTGATCGTCTGTTTCGAGGCCTCTCCTATGATCTTTGGATGATGCATATTATTGAGAGTGTTTTGGGTTAGGATGGAGTGTTGTGGTGTTTTGATGTATTTTGGTTTTATGGATGTCGGTGTTGTATTTGATGTACTTTGGATGTTGATGATGGTTCGATGATGTATGATGTATTATCTTTTTGATGTTGATATAGATGGTATGTTGCACTTCTTATGATGTATTCGATGTGATTTTTGGATGTACTCTTCGTATTCATATATATATATATATATATATATATATATATATATATATATATATATATATATATATATATATATATATATATACATCGATGTTCTCTTTGTTTTACTTCGTCATGCACATTTTATATTCATTCAATGCCTTTGACATGTGCATTCGTCGCTCGTCGCATAAAAAACTTGGTTAAATAGATTATATTTCCATGATTTTATAGAATTGTTTTCCATGCACAAATTTAACCAAGAATATTGAATATTGGAGGGTATGTTTCTTTATTCAATAAATGAATAAATATTTGGTATTTTTTGATGATTTTAATTATCGCTTTTTGATAATGGACAATTTGGCACACCTTGATTTGATTTCATCACTTTTCCCTTGGTGTCAATTAGTTCCATCGTCAATATCTAAGACTCCCGATGTTGGATTTTCCATTTCCTAGTTGTTGTCGTTGTATGCCCCCCCATTTTTGGGATAATGCCAAAGGGGGAGAGATAATGATAATAAATAGGACAAATGAAAATTTAACTCAATTTCCAAGAATCTAATTTGATGTGTTAGATTCAGGGGGGGTTAAGATATATATAAGGATTTTCAAAATCCGATATTTCAAAAATCGATTCTCGTTATATATCTTACTCGTCTGATTGATGCAATTTATATATATTCATTTTGGAATTAACGTGTCATCAATGCAGGGGGAGTAAGTATTTTACATTTGAATCATTATTTTTGATTATTATTTATGCTGGTTTGTCATCACCAAAAAGGGGGAGAATGTTGAATATTGGACTCCCCGGATTTGGTTTTGATGATGAGCAAACATAAATAATTCATGAACTAACAATTTGTGAGCGCAGTATTAGAGATCGTCGCCAAATTCACGAGAATAATCAAAGCGACATCTCAAGACTTCTCAAAGCTCGTATTCATGCCTAAAGCTTCGTTGAAGCTCTTGGACCGTTTTGGAAGACATGAAGAATTGATCGAAGCTCTCGAAGACCGTTCATTAAGGTTTTATTTATAGTCTTTTCGATTCGATCTATAGAATGTTAAGCCTTGAGTATATCTTACGATTCTATCTTCATAACGCTCATATCGTAGCTTTAGGATCTTAGTACAAGTCCATCCTAACTTCCTCGAAGCATCGCGCTTCAATTCGGACTTATTCGTGCATGTTAGTTGGTACAAGAAGAAGTACTGACCGACTAGATGGTGATCTAGTCGGTCAGCAAAGCTTCTTGGACCGACTAGTTTGAGTTAATCTTTTCTTGTTCAGTACTGTTTACAGTTAGTCGGTCTACGTTGACTCTCCGACCGACTAGTTTGTGAACTAGTCAGTCAGTGATGCTTCTTTGACCGACTAGTTGTGATTTACTGTACATGCCAAATTTCTCCTAAGCTACTATTTATCGTTAGTCGGTCTAAGAACGTTTGGTGACCGACTAGTTGATCATCTAGTCGGTCGACATTTGTTTTTGGACCGACTAAATCAATTTGTATTCAGCCTATTTGTTTTTGCCTCTTAGTCGGTCTACGTTCACTGACTGACCGACTAGTTGTGAAACTAGTCGGTCAGAATGTCTTCTTGGACCGACTAGATTTCTAGGTCTGAATTTCTATCTCTTCTCAGTTCTTCACTTAGTCGGTCCATGTTGTTTGACTGACCGACTAGTTGATGAACTAGTCGGTCAGTGGTTGTTCTTTGACCGACTAGTTGCCTCAGCTTTCTATCCGTTGGGACTTGACCTAACTTGTTTTTATGGGACCCTATAAATACGAACCTAGGTCATTTCTCTCTAGGTTAGAGCTGCCATTAAGAGATTCATTGAGATTGAAAGAGATAGCCATTCTCACTCATTTCCAAAGCTCTCTTCCTCACAAGAAATCCATTCTCTCACTTTCTAGATCTAGAATCCATCTTGAGAGAAGTTTGTTCTTGGTGAGCCCTTCAAGCTCTAGCTTGATTCAAGTCTCCAAATCACTCCTAGGCACCCATTGCTGGTCATTTCTTTGGTGCTAGGTCTTGGTGACTTCATCTTCCACAAATCACTCCTTGCACCTATTTGGTAAGAAAACTCAAGGTATAGGATTTTGTGGTAAGATTGTTTATTTCATTATAAACTTGTTTATATTGCTTGTTGATTCTCTCGGTTGTGAGAGAAGGTTGTGATCCCGGGTTGTGGGATTCACTATTGCCATTGCATGTATGATTTGATCTTGTGAAGGTTTTTCACAAGATATTCATAGTGGAAATCTTGGGTTAGGGTTTCTAACCTAAGTATCCGGAGGGGATCCGGGTGGTTGGGACGTAGGATCACCGGGAACAAGTCGGAGAGACTTGGGTGGATCCGAACCCAGTAACATCTTTTGTTAGCATTGTTAATTTTGTTGTTGTCATTCAATTTAAGCTTCCGCAAATTGATTTGG
Organism: Scilla litardierei; assembly: GCA_030789695.1. NCBI lineage: Eukaryota > Viridiplantae > Streptophyta > Magnoliopsida > Asparagales > Asparagaceae > Scilla > Scilla litardierei. Next base: position 45,664,498 of record CM061134.1, read on the forward strand.
TAGTTGTTTGCACTATAATTAGGAATTATACTCCTTGTTATTTTTAAAGTACTATTCACCCCCCCCCCTCTAGTACTTGTGCAGAAGCTAGTAGGGCATTTCAGGGGGAGCTCATTAGCATTGTGCTGTATTTCTTTATGTTCTACATAATGTGTGTCATTATCAAAAAGAGGGAGATTGTTGAGTATTGGTATTTCATACCAATGTTATTTTGATGATGATCACAACATTATGTTGTTGCTAATGACTCTCTTATTTTAGTCTCTTAGTTATAATTCAAGAATATCATTTTTGGAGACTAAACACTTGGTGTAAGGATGGACATCAAGTGGAGAAGGGCCAAAGCTTGGACTCAAGGGATGGTAAAACTTGGAGACGATGGGGAGCATCAAGGCATCAAGACTGAAGCCATAGACTCTAAGGAAAGCAATGTAATCCATGTAATATTTCATTTATTGCTTTTCTCCTTTTTGAGTCTAGGTTTAATGTAATGCCTTGATATATGGTCTACTCATTCATGCATATGCATTTAACCATCTTAGTGAGCCTTAGGATTATAATAGAATCCAACCCAATAGGCTTATCATATCCAAAGACTCATTTGGAGTCTCTGGCTCTTCTACAATCGTCTGCTGAAGGTTTTACAGTCGACTGGATGATTTCTAGTCGCTTGTCGAGCCTTCTACAGTCGACTGTGGTGCGCCGATCAATTCAACATTTTATTGATTCTACTTGAGCTTTTCGCATCAGTCGACTGATGTTCATATTACAGTCATCTGTATATTTACAGTCGCCTGTGAAATGGTCAACAGTCTATTACTGTGGTGCACCGCTCAATTCAACATTTTATTGCATCTCTCCATTTTTCTCCATCTCCTGCAGCAGTTGACTGATGAAGGATAATCAGTCGCCTGTCTATTTTACAGTCGACGGTCATCTGTTTATCAGTCGTCTGTATGCATACTGGGAGAAAGAGTGCAACTCTATGTTTTATTACATCCCCTGCAGCAATTGCCTTATGAGAGATACACAGTCCACTGTCTGTTTTACAGTCGACTGTGTAGTCTTCTACAGTCGACTGTACTAGCTCAGATTGTTGCCGTTGGGATTTTTCTAGCTGTTGAACAGTCGACTGTCATTTGTTCATTAGTCGACTGTCTGTGACGTTTCAGCCCAAAATCTAGCCGTTGCAGCTTTTTGTTTTTGGCTGTTTCTTGGCTTTTGACAGTTCCTATAGGGTTCCTATATATATGAGAGGGCTGAGTTCATTAGAACTTCTTGATACTATTGCAAATCATTAGAGATTGAATAAGCCACTCTCAAACTCTCGCATTTCCCTCTTAGAGCTAATTCTCTCCTTCATGCATTGAAGTCAAGCTCAAGGAAAATCATCCAAGTGCTTTCAAGCTAATCTCATCCATTGGAGATCCTCTTCCATGCCTTGCATTCATTAATGAGTAAGTTTGTCTTATGGCATAGGTAAGAGTATTTGTTTTACTTTGTTATTTCAATGAAACCCTAGCTTTCTGTGTGAGAGCTAGTTACTCTCTGTATGAGAGTATAACCTTCTGTATGAGGGTTGGTTGAGATCTCTCTGTGTGAGAGTTTGAGTCTCTCTGTGTGAGAGCATAAGTCTTTCTGTGTGAAAGCAAGGATATCTATTTGTGGGAATCCTAACTCCTCTGTGTGAGGTCTCTCTGTGTGAGAGTAAGGATTGCTCTGTGTGAGAATCCAAATTCTCTGTATGAGGTATCTCTGTGTGAGATTGTATTCACTTCTCTGTGTGAGAATTATAGTGGATATTGGTGTGGCTGGACGTACCCAAGTTTGGGAAACCAAGGTAATTCTTATGTTTACGTTTGGATTGATTGTGTTGATTAATTCCTCTTGCACTTATTATTCCGCATTTGCAAGTTTAATTTTAATTATACAATTTATTGACATTACTCTATTCAACCGACGGTCCTTACACGGTGGAGCACGGGGAAGGGTTCGACGGTGATGGCCGCACGGCGACGCTTCGGAGGAGCGGTGAAGGCGGAGCGAAAGTGTGGGGGTTGTGCGAGGTCGACGGCGTACGGTCGAGGGTGACGGCGGCATCAGCGGCTGCGAGGGGTGGGGAGCTCGAAGGAGCTGTCAGGCTGGGGGAAGCTCGTCGGAGCGATGGTGGTGCTCCGGGCGGTTGTCGGTGTAGGGGGATGAGTTTGAGGGGGGCGGGCTCTGGTTGCTTGAGAACGAGGGAGAAGGCGGGGGTTGCGTGGGTTCAGCCTTCGAACAAGAGAATGGGGAGGGTGTGCGAGAGAGTGATACGGGTTCGGGGGTGTTGGGTTTGGCTGATGTGAATGAAGTGTAAGGACCCTGTCTATGGGGAAAACACTAGAAGGGGGGTTGAGTAGTGTTTACGCAAATTTAAAAGGAATTTACGCCAAATAAAATGCAATCCAACAAATAGTGCGGAATAGAAAAACAACCCAAAGAGAAAAACACACAAACGCAGTTAAGTTTCAAGGGTTCGAATTACCCAAGTTAACTCCCGACTTGTTCCCGGTAATCCTACGTCCCTACCACCCGGATACCACCGGATACACAAGTTAGAACCCTAACTTGAGGTTTCCTTAAAACCAACTTGTAGCAACCCTACAAGTGCAATCAAATACAATCGATGTCCTTGACTCCCACAACCAGGGAGCAAGCAAAAACCACTCTCACAACCGAGAGCACAATTCAAATAAAGAAATTATGAAATCTAAAAGCAACACTTACAATCACCTATGCCTTGAAGTAGAACTTGAAGGAGAAGTGTGATGTGTGTTGAAGAACTCTCTTGGAAGAGAGGAGAAAAGCCCTTTCTCTTGACTGCACCAAATGCTTAGAAGATCAATATTTGGTTCTAGGTTGGAGAGCAAGAGAACAAGATTTGGAAATACTTAGGGCTTTGGATTTGAAAGCTTTGATCTTTGGAAATGAAAGCTTGAAGGATTTTGCAATGAATGAGTAACCTTCCAATGAAATAGTAGAAGCTCTATTTATAGCTTTCTCAAATCCACAAAACAGTTTAGGCAAAAACCCAATCGAAATCCGTGAGAAAAATCTCAATGGATATAATCTGAACTTGCGACAGTCGACTGTTGAACAAACCACAGTCGACTGTTGCACAGTCAGTAAGGGTAGGTGAGAATTCATAACGGTAACTTACCACGTGGACAGTCGACTGATGAAGCCAAGACAGTCGTCTGTAAAACCAACAGGTGACTGTACATTCTTAGACAGGCGACTGGCCGAGAGAAGAGTAAGTTAGATAAAATACTGGAAATCTCACAAGATACAGGACAGACGACTGATGCAAGGAACACAGTCGACTGTCAATCAGAACAGGCGACTGTATATCCTTAAACAGACGACTGTCACAGACAGGAGTAATTTCCAGAGAGCTGAGTCAAAGAATAGACTTACAGACAGGCGACTGTTGCAGCATAGATAGTCGACTGATCTAATAGACAATCAACTGTATATACATCATAAGTCGACTGGCCGTAGAAATCGGATCAAACAGAGTTTGGGCAAGGAGAGACAGGCGACTGATGAACCATTCACAGTCGACTGTCGCTAAGACATGCACCTGATAAACGTTCAACAGTAGCCTGTGCGAGATAATCAGAGAGGACCCAAAAACTGCATTGTAATAGTCTGTGCATAACAGGCGACTGTAGAACAAAACACAGTCGACTGTTTTTTAGACAGGCGACTGTAAACTGTTAAGCAGTCGGCTGTTATGAACAATCCTAGCACAAACAAAAGTGAATTGAATTGAGATCAAAGGACAAAGGTCTAGAGATGTCCTATGACCGAAAGTAGATGTGTGTGAGTGCTCCATCATAGTTCTACTTCTAAGCTACATACTAGAAGAGATAAAAGAAAAATTACATTGACAAATAATCTATTCTTTCCATCGTATGAGCTTGAAGTCTTTACGGAGCTTCAATCATCAATCTACGATCATCCATTTCATATCATTTGCCTTCAATCACGTTTGTGAGTCATCCATTGCTAGTTGATCTTCATAGTAAGCTTAGGCAATGGATTAACTGCAAAATAGGGTATTAGTCACAAGTATTTATGTTTGCTCATCATTAACACAGAGTAGGGAGAAGTCCAATACTCAACATTCTCCCCCTTTTTGATGATGAGAAACAAACATAAACAAAAAGATAAATAGTTGTGCACAATGAAAACTTACTCCCCCTACATAGATGCCAATCAAGTTAGCCAACAAATATTAGAGCATCTACATAGCAATTGAAGCAAATGAGTGAGATATGAATGAATTTAATTCAAGAAATCTAGGAAATAAAATCCCTATTCATTGTAATCTTACTCCCCCTGAATCTAAGGCAACGAAAATCTTAGATTCAAGCGTTAGAACATACTTAGCACATCCATTATGAATCTTGTATGTTTATTTCTCTCCCCCTATGGCATTATCCAAAAAGGTGGGAGCAAATAACAACAACAATAATAGTGCTAAAATACGAACTAACAACAATCAAGGAGTATAAAGATTTATTGAATCAAAAACTCATAAAATCTCATCATATACACATGTGAGTAATGGAATTGAAATCCAATATCAACATTTTAGATATTCGAAATGAAAATAATTTTCACAAATTCATCACATCAACGAAAGAGCATGAATTAACCAATATCAAATTCGTGTATTGTCTCAAAAGTACATCAAGAAGAGTGAAGCATACATAGAGACAATATATCATACATCACACAGAAGTTAATCAATATAGCATAGTGTGACACAAGAGAGGGATGCAACATCATATATATATAGATATAAAGAAGCTGAGATCAACGGATGGTCATCAACATGGCCATCCCAAAAAGGTACATCATGGTCAACAAAAAATACATCATCATGATGACATCAAAGTATATCATCATACATATATAAAAGTGTCGCAGACAGCATTATCCATCATACACAGACAAAACATATATCATCACTCAAAAATAACATCACTCAAAATCATCGATCTAAGGGTGAGCGTCTCCAGGGGCTGCAGACGAGGAAGCAGGCTCTGAAGCAGCAGGAGTGTCCTCTGGAGAAGGGTCAGAAGGAGCAACAGAAGCAGCAGCAGCAGCATCCTGTGTAGAAGCAATACCAGGAGGCTTAACGACACCAGAAGGCTGAGGAGGCACATGAGGCTGAGGAAGATACTGTCTCAAATCCTCAGGGAAGGGAATTCCCTGATGGAGGAGAGAGAGAGACAGCAGCCGATAAATACCAGAGATCATCGACAAAAGAGTATCCTGAGACGGTGGAGCAGATGATGAAGAAGGCAAATCAGCTGGAGGCACAGTGGATGAGGATGGAGCTGAAGTAGTCTTCCTCTTCTTCGAGGCAGTCTGCAGAGCCGAAGAGGACTTCGACTTCGCAGAAGCGTCAAGGAGAGGGCCAAAAGGCATGGGCTCGTAACGAGTCAAGTCAATACCAAAGTGATGGAAGACACGAGTCAAAAGACCACCAAAGGGAATGTGAGACGAGGAGGACGTGAACTCAACCTTGTCCATCATGTCAAGGAGGACACCGGCCTAGTTCACGGGCATGCCAGAGAAAACAGCATATATACACTTTAGTATATCCTGAGACGGCTGGTCGGATGATCCATATCTCGGCAGAATGTTGGACTTCACCACTAGGTGAACAGCCCAACCCCATGCAGAGAACATGGATGATCTGACACCCGAATCAAGAGCTAAAGGAACCTCTCGAAACATATCCCGGAGAACAGACTGGTCAAGATCGTCAATCTCGGAAAAGCTGATATCAGTGGGGAGGGAACCGATAGAAGGAATCCTAAGAATAGTCCCTAAGAGAGAGGGAGTGATCTGAATGTGGGTGCTGATCGCTCCAAAATGCAACCCAAGAGCACGACCAAAAACTTGGTCGGCCCCGGATACACGTCCCGGAGAACGATTGTAGTTTTACCGCAAGCGCACGGCAAAGTGGCGAGCGGGTATCGAACACGAGGAGGTGGTGTTGAGATCCAATCTATCCCAGGTTGGTTTTACCACGAATGTTTTATTGGTGGAGATGGTTATGGAATGATATAATGGAAATGGTGGTGGATGTCGGTGTCGATGATAAAAATGTTGATCAAATATCGATTTAAATACAATATAATAAAAGAGGGAATTTGCCTTGCGGCGATCCTGTCACAATCGTCGGGCAAAGTATGGGGATATAAAATCAAATAAAGGCGTCTAGGGCTAGGGAATTCCCACTACGGATCGTCATACATCATCGTAAATAGTGAATCTCAATATTACTAGACTTGCATTGAGGTGAACTAGTCGTAACTGAATATAGAACCAAGCTCACGCTCTCGCGCTATTGCCGGTCTATAGCAACCTAGATTAGAGCCCAATCTCTTGCAAACCCTAACCTAAGCCACTAGCATGAAGATCGACGTCATCGTTCAATCGCTCCTCGAGCCCACTCTCGTGCAAACTCGAGTTACGATCTAGGTTGTGATAGTTCGTATTCGTCCAATCTCTTGCAAACGAATATGGGTATAGATTTACAATTAAAAATCCTAGATTTGGTCCAATCTCTTGCAAACCAAATCTAGAGAAACCCAATTGTAAACCTAAATCGAATATCTAGGCCTTCCCATCGATTAGAATCCAATCTCTTGCAAACCCCAATCGATGAAAATCCCTAGCTATCCGTAATAAATCAATCACAACCTAACCTCCTAGCAATTCTAGCAATTTAGAAATTCATTCATCACAAATATGAAATTAGATCCATAGGGTTCATCCCCAAACCCTAGAACAACAAATCTACTCTAGCATAGCAATAAGGATATGAGAATCAATAGAAATCATTGCTTGCATACAAAAAGATAGAAAAACAAAGATTCAAATAAAAAGAAGAAAATACTTAGCTTGATGAAGATCTTCAATCCAAAATACAAGCTTTTAGATCCAAGAGGGGGCCTAGGGCATGGCCTAACCTCTAAAATAATCCTAAGAAAAACATATGGGGGCTAAGAAAACATAATGTGGACCTCTCTCTAATGGTGGCTACAAAACCCCTTTTATATCTCCCCAAAACCCTAGCAAATAACCCTAGAAAACCCCTCAAATTCGTGCCCAAAACAGCCCAAACCGCAACTTAGAATCTGGGCCCAAGCCGCACTCGGCCGAGTGGAACATTTGACCCGGCCGAGTGGGAATTCCAGCACTGCAGCATCAACTTGCAGAAATTCTCCAGATTTCATCCGACCTCTGATTTGCGCGTTCTTGGCGGCGTTGGAACTGTCATGAAGTCTACTATCCATAAAAAATATGATAAAAATACTTTGATTGCTGGAATGATAGCAGATTTCAAAAGAGTGAGAGGCTGTCTGAAAATCTGGGCGCTGCGTGTCCTCGGCATCACTCGGCCGAGTTGACTTCTCTACTCGGTCGAGTGGGCTTCTCTACTCGGCCGCATGATAGACCCTGTAAAATTCCAGTAAGTCAGGGGTCTTGGGGGGTCTGTCTTCGGAGGTGACTCGGCCGAGTAGCTTTACTCACTCGGCCGCGGGGCATTCGGTACTCGGCCGAGTCGGAACCCTCAATCACCTGACGGATTCCAGTAAGTCTGAGATTTTTGCTTGCCGTCGTCATGATGCCACTCGGGCAGGTGGTGTCTCCGTGCTCGGCCGAGTGGGCTGGCGATGCTCGGCCGAGTGCACGCTGATACTCAATCTGCTGCGTGTCCGATCTGGCCGGCCGAGCGGGCTTCTTTGCTCGGCCGAGTGACTCATTCACTCGGCCGAGTGGCATGCTAAAATGCCCAATCTTCTCTGTTTCTCCTCCTCGTCGCTCCTACGGAGTTCCTTCTTCTTCCACCTGTCTCACATCGCCGAATAGCCCTCAAAAGAGCCTTGGGTGACGCTCCGGAGTGGGTGCAAGTCCCTTAAGCTCATTTTTGCTCCCGATCGCTCCATATTTCCTGAAATCCGACAAAAACAAGAAATAGTGAAAAGTAACACAATATCATCGAATAATCGTGAAAATCGCAATATGAGCAACCGAAATGACATGCAAATATGTAGAAAAAAAGGTGTAAAATATGGACCGATCAAAATCCCCCAAGCTTGCCTCTTACTCGTCCTCGAGGAAGAAAAGTAGAGAGATGAACTCGGGAGATAAAAACAAAGAAAATGAAATGGAAAAGAAAGAACACGAGGTGGAAGGGGTCGCTAGATTATTCTCTCAGATCTCAAGCCATAAGCTACACATCACGATAACTTGGAAAATACGAATCGCATGCTATAAGGATTTCATATCTTACATAAACATGGTACTTGCTAGCTTTTAAGAACAACAAAAGGGATTCTCTAAATTCATACAATCAATTCATATCCACGTCACGCATTTCATAGGATTTAATATACAAATGTTAGCAATGCACTTTTCAATCAAAAGTTATAAATGAAGCATATAAGATACACACCAAGCATGCAATAGAGAATAGAATAAGAGTCATGGCATTCACATATTTATTTCAAATCATGAAAAATCTCCATATCTAATATATTTTGCAAAGTCTAAGCATTATCGAATATTCCCCATTCGTGCACCTCTCCACTCTAATGTCGCACTCACTCATATGGTCAAATGAGTTCACCCCCCCAAGCTTAGCTTGAGGCATTGCATCTAAAGGAATATGATAGTGGAAAATGGGATTTTTGCCTTGGTTTTCCCAAGTATTTTGTGGCTCCAATAATGAGATAGAGAAACATTTTTTTTCTTCTTTTTTTTTCTTTTTGAACTTTTTTGTTTCTCACTTTTCTTTTTGGATTTTTGTAAGAGCTATTTGATTTGTATTTTTTGGATTTTGGCTCCTTTTGGCTTTTTGGACTTTTAGGAGCTAACTTTTCTTTTGTGGGGATTTTTGGGAAATAGATGCGATATAAGTAGCTTTAGGAGGTGAACTCAAGTGACATGTAGAGAATAAAAAGATATATGTGGAGAAAGAAATAATGTAACACTCGGTTCACTCTAAGACGTGCACGAACGGTTCAATAAAATAATACTTCAACTAAAACTCATATGTAAGCATGGATATTCTCAATCATCTCAATAAAGAGTGAGGTCAAGCGGTAAAGCGCACAATCATATCAAGCATGCAACAGAAGGTGAATAAGACAATAAAACTGATGCTTCAGATATACTAATGATGCGTGAATCTTGGTGCATTTCCAACAAAAGCATACCAAACACTAATCCATACATTCAGCTTCAATTAATATCATGCATTCATATAGAGGAATCATCAAAAGAATATATAAGCAAGCACATGGATAGTAGGACTATGAAATACTCTAAGTAGCATGGCAAGGAATAATAAGCATCGTGATGGTTGCTAAAGCAATAAGAGACATCATCATAAGGAACAAATCTAGCGAAAGGAGGAAAAGAAAATAAAGATATAAAATAAAAGAGAGGAAAGAAAAAAAACAAGCACACAATATGATGCATGAACACACATAAAAGGAAAATAAGATGGAAAAATCAAAAAGATGATGCAAAAATTTTGAAAAATTTTAAAAATCCTAAAATAAAGTAAAAATGCAACTATTGCATCTAAATGGCATGGAAATGCACTCCCCCAAGCTTAAACTTCACATTGTCCTTAATGTGATCATAATGAAAGAATATGAGGAACAACGATAATAATAAGGGGGTGAATGAAAAATGATGAAATGAATGACATGAAATCCTAATGCAACTACATGCACGTACAATGATGCATGAGAGCGCTTTCCCCCAAGCTTATACCAAACAATCCTATTCAAATGACTTGACCAAAAATGTCATGGCTTTGCAAAGCGTGATCAAGTTAGACGAATAAGAAAGTAAGGTTTCACTTGAAAGAAATGCTCGAATGTGGTGAGCAAAAGGATGTGACACATCAAAATATGGAGAGGGCAATTAATATATATAATGGGTTTGGGGTGTAAATATTTTTGTTGCCGTCATATGAGGTGATATTTATTCAAGCAAATCTATACGGTCCTCTCGCTGTCGAGAGAATTCGCGTTTATTTAAAGCATAAAAATTTCTACACTACTGGATTGATATCACCTATAGCAAAAGGCGGATCCAGTATCTTTGCTGGTGCAGGCAATTGCTCCAACTGCTCCTTCCGTGGCTCTGCCAGGCGCACATGTCCACGGACTCCATCAGATTCCAGTAATGCGGCTCCCAGCATCTCTCCAAGGACTCCACCTGTACCCTGCAAGAGATAAGCCGCATCAATCTGATGTGGATAATTCTTCCCCAAAATAAATGTATTCCAAAGAGGGTCATCAACATAAGTATTTAAAATTAAAACGGTTGACAACACTTCCCTGGAAATAAATCTCTACTCTCGTGTACCACATCGATCAACTCCACATTGTTCGCCTCAGGTTGTTCAGGTAGCTCGGGCATATAAGCGTAGGTCTCATCAGGCAGCTCCTCATCATCGTCAGACTTATCCCATCGCACCTCCTGATCATAATTAATAGCATCCATGGGTGCTAACTCCTCGCTCTCCTCCTCGTATACGTCCCATCGTACCTCTTGATCGTATGTACATGAATCCTGCAAAAGGTACAATGGGTCGTCAAAATCTGAATCATAGCAAGCATCATATACGGGAGGGGAATCAAATGTAAAGGGCGAGGGAGTAAAGAGATCCCCCTGAAGGGGAGCCATAAGCTCTGTGGGATTGTCCTCGGCGTAAGTGGAAGGGTGGTCCTTTGAGGGATGCTCAGCCTCTGTAGAAAGTAGAGGCGGCTGCGGTAGCTCGAAAGGAGGAGGGTAATGCTCGGGATCCTCATGAATGGATGTGTCCACGTCCCAATGCACGGCCTCCCGGGTGACAAGCTCTGGCTCCGCATGTAAGGCCTCCTCAACAGCAAGCTCTGGCTCATGTGGGTGACAAGGGGGAGCGACGATGGCACGAGCTGACTCTCCCCCAAGCTGAACGTGGACATCCTCCTCAGGCTCCTCAGGTATAGAAGGCAATGTAAACGTCATCATCTCCTTTTCATGCCTCCTTCTTTGTTTCTTTCCTGGAGCTCGAGTCACCCGATTGCATGGCTTGGCCTCCTCAATAGTAGGTGCAGGTGGCTCTATGGGCTCATGTATCTTGACCGTGGTATAAAAGTGGGTCTTGTGCCCCTCAATTAGAGCGTACTCTCCATCATCAATTGTGCCTGTGGAAGAGATACATTGAGTAATAAAGTTTTGAAATTCGAGCTCAAAAGGTTCACCTGCCGTTATTGTCAATGGACCAGAATCTCGAACTACGTCAACAATGTTTCTCAATAGGTCCATATATGTATCCTCCTTTGACAGTTCAGATGTCTCTATTTGTGGAGTGTTGATGGTGTAAAGGTGGATATGATCACCTTCAAGTGAAACATACACTCCATCTATGATAATACCTGCGCTAGAGACATTAGCCACAACAAAATCGATGAATACTTGGTCGTATGGTTTACTTACCGTAACGGTTAGTGAACCGGTAGATCGAGCATCATCTATCATTTGCTCCAAGGTTGCTGCCAACTGTAGATCACTGAACTTCCCCACTTGCATCCTCTTCAAAAATTCACGTGAGGGTCCCTTTAGCCTTCTAGTGAAGATATCAAATAGCGTGGAGTCATTCCACTCATGGTCAGACTCCGTCTGGAACATTTCTAACATTCCTTCAAACCTAGACAAGGCTTCCCCGAAGGATTCTCCATCAGCCTGATAGAATGCAGCGAGATATATGTAGGATTGTATAGAGCCCGCTCGCATTTTCTTTGGAAGCACCATCGCTGCAACAACTGTACCTGATCAATCAAAGTAAACAACCTGGAAAAGACGTCTGTGGTACAAAGAGAGATAAAGATAATAATAACAGGTGGTGGGAAAAAATATCTCTCGATGTTTTTTTTTGTTTTTTTTTTGTTTTTTGATTTTTTAATGTAATCTAATCAACCTAATTGTGACAAATTGGCACCCAACGGAAAACACCTCCCCGGCAACGGCGCCAAAAAATTTGATCGCTCCAAAATGCAACCCAAGAGCACGACCAAAAACTTGGTCGGCCCCCGGATACACGTCCCGGAGAACAATTGTAGTTTTACCGCAAGCGCACGGCAAAGTGGCGAGCGGGTATCGAACACGAGGAGGTGGTGTTGAGCTCCAATCTATCCCAGGTTGGTTTTACCACGAATGTTTTATTGGTGGAGATGGTTATGGAATGATATAATGGAAATGGTGGTGGATGTCGGTGTCGATGATAAAAATGTTGGTCAAATATCGATTTAAATACAATATAATAAAAGAGGGAATTTGCCTTGCAGCGATCCTGTCACAATCGTCGGGCAAAGTATGGGGATATAAAATCAAATAAATGCGTCTAGGGCTAGGGAATTCCCACTACGTATCGTCATACATCATCGTAAATAGTGAATCTCAATATTACTAGACTTGCATTGAGGTGAACTAGTCGTAACTGAATATAGAACCAAGCTCACGCTCTCGCGCTATTACCGGTCTATAGCAACCTAGATTAGAGCCCAATCTCTTGCAAACCCTAACCTAAGCCACTAACATGAAGATCGACGTCATCGTTCAATCGCTCCTCGAGCCCACTCTTGTGCAAACTCGAGTTACGATCTAGGTTGTGATAGTTCGTATTCGTCCAATCTCTTGCAAACGAATATGGGTATAGATTTACAATTAAAAATCCTATCTTTGGTCCAATCTCTTGCAAACCAAATCTAGAGAAACCCAATTGTAAACCTAAATCGAATATCTAGGCCTTCCCATCGATTAGAATCCAATCTCTTGCAAACCCGAATCGATGGAAATCCCTAGCTATCCGTAATAAATCAATCACAACCTAACCTCCTAGCAATTCTAGTAATTTAGAAATTCATTCATCACAAATATGAAATTAGATCCATAGGGTTCATCCCCAAACCCTAGAACAACAAATCTACTCTAGCATAGCAATAAGGATATGAGAATCAATAGAAATCATTGCTTGCATACAAAAAGATAGAAAAACAAAGATTCAAATAAAAAGAAGAAAATACTTAGCTTGATGAAGATCTTCAATCCAAAATACAAGCTTTTAGATCCAAGAGGGGGCCTAGGGCATGGCCTAACCTCTAAAATAATCCTAAGAAAAACATATGGGGGCTAAGAAAACATAATGGGGACCTCTCTCTAATGGTGGCTACAAAACCCCTTTTATATCTCCCCAAAACCCTAGCAAATAACCCTAGAAAACCCCTCAAATTCGTGCCCAAAACAGCCCAAACCGCAACTTAGAATCTGGGCCCAAGCCGCACTCGGCCGAGTGGAACATTTGACCCGGCCGAGTGGGAATTCCAGCATTGCAGCATCAACTTGCAGAAATTCTCCAGATTTCATCCGACCTCTGATTTGCGTGTTCTTGGTGGCGTTGGAACCGTCATAAAGTCTACTATCCATAAAAATATGAGAAAAATACTTTGATTGCTGGAATGATAGCAGATTTCAAAAGAGTGAGAGGCTGTCTGAAAATCTGGGCGCTGCGTGTCCTCGGCATCACTCGACCGAGTTGACTTTTCTACTCGGTCGAGTGGGCTTCTCTACTCGGCCGCGTGATAGACCCTGTAAAATTCCAGTAAGTCAGGGGTCTTGGGGGGTCTGTCTTCGGAGGTGACTCGGCCGAGTAGCTTTACTCACTCGGACGCGGGGCATTCGGTACTCGGCCGAGTCGGAACCCTCAATCGCCTGACGGATTCCAGTAAGTCTGAGATTTTTGCTTGCCGTCGTCGTGATGCCACTCGGGCGGGTGGTGTCTCCGTGCTCGGCCGAGTGGGATGGCGATGCTCGGCCGAGTGCACGCTGATACTCAATCTGCTGCGTGTCCGATCTGGCCGGCCGAGCGGGCTTCTTTGCTCGGCCGAGTGACTCTTTCACTCGGCCGAGTGGCATGCTAAAATGCCCAATCTTCTCCGTTTCTCCTCCTCGTCGCTCCTACGGAGTTCCTTCTTCTTCCACCTGTCTCACATCGCCGAATAGCCCTCAAAAGAGCCTTGGGTGACGCTCCGGAGTGGGTGCAAGTCCCTTAAGCTCATTTTTGCTCCCGATCGCTCCATATTTCCTGAAATCCGACAAAAACAAGAAATAGTGAAAAGTAACACAATATCATCGAATAATCGTGAAAATCGCAATATGAGCAACCGAAATGACATGCAAATATGTAGAAAAAAGGTGTAAAATATGGACCGATCAGGTGCCCTGGACGACAGTATCAAGAATGCCGGTAGTCGAATACTCACCGCGAACGCGGTTCGCATAGAAGAGCTTCACCAGAAATGGGTAGGCTCTGGGGGACTCGCTCTGAGAGAAGCGAAAAAGATCGGTCAGGTGAGTAGCGGACAGAATGTCAGAGAGTCTCTCAGCAGTGAATGCGGGGAAATCAATGTACCGCTCCCTAAGTAGGTTGATCCCTAGGAGAGAGTGAAACTTTGCCAGACAAAGATCGTCTCGGCAAACGGAAACCAGGGGATCAGAGGGGGGTACAGCAGGAGTCTCTTCAGATGAACTGGATGCAGAAGGAGACACATGAGGGATCTCAGCAGCAGGCTCACTGATGTGAACACCAGTAGGCTTGCGCTGACGATGAATCAAGGGTTGAGCATCGCTCGACGAAGAAGAAGGAGAATAACCCGGCGAAGATGAATGCACGGGTGATTGGGCATGCTTGGTTCGAGCTTTATAGATTTTCTTTCTCTTGGCAATGAGTTTCTTAGGAGCCCTAGGTTGTTTAGAAGCAACGATCTTCTCTTTTCCCTTAGGTTTATGAGCCATGGAAACAAGAGAAGAAGAACTAAAGCAACAAAAGGAAACAACAAAGATCAAGAGAGAGAAAGCAAACCAACTGAGGGAATACAGACGATCGCGGAGTGGAAGATCAAAGACGACGGTAGACCATGATCGACAGCGACGATTAGGATGAGATCGACGGTTGAAGAAACAAAATCGATCGTTTTTGTAGAGAAAAACGAGCGGGAAGTTGAACGGTCGAAGCGGAGGAGAGAGAAAATCGACGTGGGGAGTGATCGCGTCGACTGAATATAAAATAGGGGAAATCAATCTGAGCCGTTTGATCAAGGAATCGACGGCTCGGATCAAATCACATGAACCGACACAGCAGGAGACAGTCGACTGGAGAACAAAAGTCAGTCGACTGTATGAAGTGATAAAATTAAAGCTCAGAGAGATGGGCAGTCGACTGGAAAGTATAATGCAGTCGCCTGTCCGATGGACAGTCGACTGACATATACACAACAGTCGACTGGCCAAGAATTAATACAGATCACAAGAATAACAGAGAACACTGTAAATATTCGACAGAGAGTACAGTCGCCTGATAACTAAATTGCAGTCGCCTGTTAAACTAACAGTCGACTGTAAAATAGTCATCAGTCGGTTGTGCGAAAGATATCAATTTTCATATAGAGGATATAGAGTAGGGCAGTCGACTGTCAAAATAAAAACAGTCGTATGTCCTGGTCCAAAAATGCACAGTGAGATAGAATTCCAGAGAATAAGAACACTCACCTTAGGACCTATACTCTAATCACAAATACATCTTAAAATCATTATGAAACCAATAAATCCATTGAAACACAAATTATTCCAATCAACTTCGAAAACTCATGAAATCAAATAAGTCACAATTGCCTTTCTTAATCTCATAAAACAATAAAGCGCATGAAGAAAGACAATTAAGAATATGAGCTCAATAAGGAGTTATAGCATGAAAATTGATCTTCTAGATTTCAGATTCACCCATAATTCCCAATTCTCCACGCAACCTCACAAATGAATCTTCTTTAAGAGGTTTAGTGAAGATATCGGCAATTTATTTTTGGGTTTCAATGTACTCTAAGATGATGTCCTTCTTAGCTACATGATCATTTATAAAATGGTGCCTCACGTCTATGTGTTTGGTATGGGAGTGGTGTACCGGATTCTTGGAAAGACAAATAGCACTTTGATTATCAACCATGATAGGGCAAGTATCACAATTGACACCATAGTCACTAAGAGTGTGTCTCATCCAAAGAACTTGTGCACATGCAAGACCCGCGGCAATATATTCCGCTTCAGTCATGGACAATGACACCAAATTCTGTTTCTTAGAGAACCAAGAAACTAAGGAATTTCCTAAGAAATGGCATGTGCCACTAGTACTTTTCCTGTCGGACTTGCATCCGGCAAAGTCGGCATCACTATATGAGATTAACTCATACGTGCTAGACTTAGGGTAAAGTAACCCATAATCTAGGGATTGATTGAGATAACGAAATATTCGTTTAACCGCAATCAAGTGTGACTCCTTAAGTCTTGCTTGATATCTAGCACATATACATACGGAAAACATGATATCGGGCATACTAACGGTTAAGTAAAGTAAGCTACCGATCATACCTCGATATAGACGAACGTATACATCTTTTTCGCTTTCATCCTTGTGTAGATGAGTAGTAGTACTCATGGGAGTCCTTTTGCTTGAAGACGATTCCATCCCGAATCGCTTAATAAGCTCCCCTGTGTACTTTGTCTGATGTATGAAAGTGACATTCTCCATTTGTCGAATTTGCAATCCAAGGAAGTAGGTGAGCTCTCCCATGTGGCTCATCTCAAACTCATCCTTCATAGACTTGGAAAATTCTTGACAAAGATTAAAGTTAGTAGAACCGAAAATAATATCATCAACATAAACTTGAATCAAAAGAATGTCATTTTCATAATCTTTAATGAAGAGTGTAGAATCAACTTCTCCCATTTTAAAACCTAAATTCAAAAGAAAGGTCTTAAGGCGATCATACCAAGCTCTATGAGCTTGTCTCAATCCATACCACTCTTTCTTAAGTTTGAAAACATGGTTTGGAAATTTCTCATGAATAAAACCGGGAGGTTGAGAAACATAGACTTCTTCATTTACAAATCCATTTAAAATGCACTTTTAACATCTATTTGAAATAATTTAAAATTCTTATGGGATGCAAAAGATAAAATCAACCTAATAGCTTCTAATCTAGCTACGGGGGCAAAGGATTCTTCGAAATCAATACCTTCCTCTTGCCGGTAGCCTTGAGCTACTAACCTTGCTTTGTTCCGTGTGATTACCTCGTTTTCATCCGTCTTGTTCTTGAAGATCCATTTGGTCCCAATAGCTTGGTGACCACTTGGAAGAGGTACAAGTTCCCAAACTTCATTTCTCTCGAATTGCGCTAGTTCTTCCTCCATTGCCACTATCCAAGAGCTATCCTCACAAGCTTCTTGAATGTTCTTTGGCTCAATGGTAGAGACGAATGCGCAATGGGAGAATTCTTCAATCTTGATCTCGTTCGAACACCCACACCAATATCTCCAATAATTTGGTTATGGGGATAGTTGCGAACGGTTGGATAAGCTTTGGGTAAACCTGGATCACTAGGAACAACTTCAACAACTTCGTTAGAAGTGTTAGTCTCAACAATATTATCATTAATCTTAACATTATTAAGAGAATCACAAAGAATATCTACATTATCATCATCAACATGAGGAAATTTAAAATCTTCATAAAAAGATACTTGAAGTGATTCCTCAATCGTTGAAGAAGTTTTGTTGTATATCCGGTAGGCTTTGCTACGTGTGGACTATCCAACAAAAATTCCTTCATCGGATCTTGGCTCAAATTTGTCTAAATTACCAAAGGTGTTCTTTATAAAACATTTTGAACCAAAGACACGAAAATATTTCACTTGAGGCTTTTTATCGTAAAACAACTCAAAACAAGTTTTGTTTGTTCGGGGTCTCACTAGGATTCTATTGAGCACATAACATGCCATGTGCACCGCTTCTGCCCAAAATTGTAGTCCTAAATGACTATCATGGAGCATAGTGCAAGCACACTCAATAAGAGTCCTATTCTTTTTTTCTACAACACCATTTTGTGGTGGTGCACGAGGAAAGGAAAAGTTATGAGTTATCCCGGAGTCATCACAAAACTTAGTAAAAGACTCATTCTCAAATTCTCCTCCATGATCACTACGAATAGTGATAATGGTGGATCCTAAAAGATTCTGAATCTTCTTTGCAAATTTGGTAAACTCTTCATGAGCTTCATTCTTATTAGTTAAAAATTAAACCCAAGTAAATCTAGAAAAGTCGTCAACGACAACTAGTCCATAATGAGCATTACCTAAAGAAGCGGTTCTAGTTGGCCCAAATAAATCTAGATGTAGACGTTCTAGAGGCCTCTTAGAAGTAATCCCTTCTTTAAGCTTAAATGAAGATTTACTTAGTTTACCTCTTTGACATGAATCACAAAAGTTTTTCTTATTAAAAACAATCTTAGGAAAACCTTTGACTAGATCATGCTTAGCTAACTTATATAAGTGCTTGAAGTGAACATGACCAAAACGACGATGCCATAATAGTTGTTCACTTGTGTTAGCAACTAAGCAATGTTCTACGGTTTTAGGCAAGCTTAAATAATAAATATTTTTACGCCTAATACTGGAAAATAAAACATTTGAATCACAATCAACAACAGTACACAATCCTTCTCCGAAGTTAACCTTGTAACCTTTGTCACAAAGTTGACTTATGGAAATGAGGTTGTGACATAAACCACTAACAAGATAAACATTAGTAATTAGGGGTTTGTAAGGATTACCAACGATACCTACTCCAATGATGGTTCCCTTTTGATTACCTCCAAAAGTGACCGTTGCACCATCTTTGATGCTAATCACTTCGGAGAGCAATGAAGGATCTCCCGTCATGTGTTTGGAGCAACCGCTATCTAGAATCCCTCCTTTCCCTTTAGAGCTAATAAGGCATTTATTGCTCTTCTTCTTTCTCTTGGGTACCTATATAATATACCATAAGCTTATGGTACCCAATGTTTGTTAGGTCCAAGGGGATTAGCCCTTTGGAAGCCAAGTCCAAGTGGACTTCCACTTCCCAACATAGTTACTATTTCTAATTACATCATGAAAGTAGGAATCAACATAAGCATTCCTAACATTTAGACTAGTGTTCTTAGGACCCCAAATAGTGTACATCTTGGGAGTCCTATTCCTAGTTGCATGCATATGTGTTGAATTTCTATGTGGTGCATGCTTCTTAGGAACATGGTTTCTGGCATAAAGATGTGGTGGAGGATATGCATTGTACATTCTAGAATGATATGTATTCTTGGGAACATGCATATTATATGAAGCATATTGATCATGCATGACATGTGGAGAATTAGCAAACATGAAAGAATGATGCGTATGAGCATATGGGTGTGTGGGAGCATGTACATGAGTATTTCTCATGTGTGGTTGTGTACGTGTCCGTGGGTGCGGAGCATAAAATGTGTCATGATTATCCATTTGTGAAGTAGGATGTTTCCTACGTGGATGAGTATTAGTGTACATATAAGCATGACCTTACTTTTGGTTTCCACCCTTAGTGGGTTTCTTGCCAAAAGGAAGAGAAAGTGATGTGGTGACATTCTTGGTAGGATTGCTACCTATAGTGTCTTTGACACCACTTGTGAATGCACCGGAGGAAGGCCTCACAAAATCTATAGTGACACCACTATAGGAGGTGCGATCATTAGATGCATTAGCTTTTACAAATCCAAGGCCAACACGATGTGTGGCCGGAAATTGATTTGCAAGAAAATCATCCAATTGTCCTTGTCCCTTATTGAATCTCACAATACGGGAGGACATGAGCTCATATTTCTCCTTTAAAGAAGAAATATTGGTATCCAAGGTGGACACCCGTGCTTTGAGCTTGTGCACTTGGGTTTTAAGAGAATCATTCTCTAATCCCAATTGTGTGTGACGTGTAACTAGATCACTATTATCCATGGGATGTGTTTGATCTAGTTGAGATTTGAGGGAATTCACCTCATTTCTGACGTGCGTATATATTTCATATATTCACGCACGTTTTCTTTCGTGTTTCTCCGTATTTTCCGCCGTCATTTATTCGTTTTCTCGTGTTTTCTTGTTTTCTTTCTCTTTTCCGTATTTCCCGTGTTTTGCAGGAGTTTGCTGGCATTTGGGACGCAAAACGATGATATCATGTGTCCCCGGAGCAACGGGAGGAGTCACGCGTGATCCAGGGGGTCAAACGACGAAGATTACACCTTTCAGCCCCTCACCCGGTCGGTTGGTCATCTCCAACCGATCGGGTGATGCACGCGTGCACCACCCGGTCCCAGCCGGAGCTCAAGTGGATGTCACCCGACCGGTTCACAGACCGGTTCAACGGGGCTGATTCTCTGTCTTTTCAAGCCAAATTCCAACCGATCGGGTGACTCTTGGCAAGAAACCCACTAAGGGTGTTTTATTGTCATCGACGGGAAAAAGACCGCCTTTGACCGTTGGGCCAAGGGGGAATAAACTTAGCGGTTGACTCCCTAGCCATAGCTCATGCCCTTAGCGTAGACGCCGAATCCTAGCGCGCGGGAGCAGCAGGATGAGACGTTGGGAGTTATCGTTGCGAGCTTAGTGCTCCCGGAATCGATCAGTGTTAATGGACACGGGAGTGCCCACTGATCGAACCCGGGAAGTCTAGTGTATCATCCTGGGCACCGACCGGAATATCGGGCACATGGGATGCCGGTACCACTTTCAGAGGCAACGTCTCACCATTAGACCCTAATTCCGATCGCCATCCTACCCGTAGGCCGTATCGGCGAGAGTCGCTCGTTGGAGTGGAAACCAAAGTCCCGGGTTTATTTTCTTGTTGTTCATACCTTGCATTCCTTTCCCGTGACAACCCATCAACCGATCCAGGCTAGCTCGCCCACGGGGTGATTCCGGTCCTCCTTGACACAAGCACATCCTAGCCTCCCTGTGTTCGACCCCCAAGCCACACTACAACACCGTGCGCTTGCGGTTACAAATATCTAAACCCTCACGCGGGTCCCCCGGCCATTTGCGGCTAGCAAACCGGGGGCACGTCAAGTTTATGGCATCGTTGCCGGGGAGGCAACGTGCTTGTTATTTTAGGATCTCTTGAACCCTAGTGTCTAGCTCTTATCCCTACCTCGCGATAATTTTTGCATTCTTCTTTTTTCTTTTTATTTTCTTCTTTTTATTTCTTATCTTATATGTCTCTCTCCCAGTTGTCGCTTCACGGGTATTTGTTGTTTTTTTTCATGCGTAGGAGTTCAAGAAGTCTCGACGACTTGATCCCCGTTGATCCAGAGATTAACACCACCCTTAGGCGTTTGGCCGCCGAGAAGCGAAGAAGAGAGGATCCTGAAGCCATGGAGGAGAACACCCTGCCTCGCAAGTCCCTGTTGGAGTACTCGATGCCATCTATCGAGTCCACTTCCGCCATCCGTCCTCCAGCTATTACGGCCCAAAGCTTCGAGCTAAACCCGTCTTTGGTGACATGGATCCAGCAGGATCAGTTTTCGGGTGCACCCATGGAGAGCCCGATCGAGCATCTAGACTCCTTCTTGGAGAAATGTGACACCTTCCGGATTAATGGTGTCACGACCGAGACGATCCGTCTGAAGCTGTTCCCCTTCTCGTTGGGAGACAAAGCCAAGCAATGGCTTAGGGGGAAGGACCCCAACACTTTCAATACATGGGAGAAGCTCTCCAACGCTTTTCTGACGAAGTTCTTTCCTCCGGGGAAGACCATGAAGTTGAGGAGTGAGATCTCCTCTTTCTCCCAGGCCAGCCACGAGTCCTTGCATGAAGCTTGGACGAGATACAAGGAGATGCAGAGAAGATGCCCTCACCATGAGCTTCCGAAGTGGCAGATTATTAATCTGTTCTACAATGGGCTGAGGGATGACCTAAAATCTTCTATGGACGCCACGGCTGGGGGTTCCTTCATGTCAAGGAGCGAGGAAGATGTCGGACATATTCTAGAAAATATGGCATCCAACAATGAGCGGTGGTGTGACGAGAGAGCCACACCCAGGTCTGGGGGTATACACAGAGTCGATGACGTCGACAAACTTTCAAGCAAGTTCGACTTGCTTTCGACCCAGATCTCCGCACTAATGGTAGGAGCCGGTGGCGCCGGTACACAACAGATTGCTGCGGTAGAATCCGAAGTTTTTGGGGAATTCGACGGTGGTGACGTCTCACCACCGTTGGATCAGTCGAGCGCACTATTTTACAACCCCACGGGAAATGCGACGTATCCACCAAGAACCAATTCCAACCCGGCCTACTCTCCAAACAACCGGAACCACCCTAACTTTGGTTACCGGGCACCATTCCAGCCCTCGCCGTCTCAGCAGCCACAGCAACAAACATATCAGCCGACTAGGCCACAGCAGAGTCAGTTTCAGCAGCAACAATATCAGCAGCAGCCTCAGCAACAATATTACGCCCCCAGGAATCAGCAGCCAATCCAGCAGCAGCAGCAGTATGGCCAACAGAGGGCCGTCTCTCCGATTGAGTCTCTCTTGACTCAATATATAACCAACCAGGAGAAGATCAATCAAAAGCTGGAAATGGGTCAGCGGGCCCTCACGGACCAAGTAACCTAGCTGGGGTTACAAGTGGCGACCCTTTCAAGGTCACAAAACCAATTGCCACCCCAACCTGAGGTGAACCCGAGGGGAGCAACCCAAACGTCGGCACTCGTGCACGAGGACGCAAATGTGTCCGCTATCGTTCTGAGAAGCGGGACACAAATCCCTACTAGAGTGCCCCCTAATAGACCGGAAGCACCGTTGGTCATCGAGCGACCGATCGAAAAATCAAACGACGCCGGTGCTTCGTCATCAAATCCTACGACTCCGGAGGGAGTCTCTGAAGAAGAGAAGAAGAAGAACGAGGAAGGGAGCCTGAAAGTGTTCAAACCCGTTGTGCCTTTTCCACAACGGTTAGCTCAGGCCAAGATCGATGAGAAGTATGGCAAGTTCTTCACTATGGTCAAGGATCTGAGCTTGCAAATCCCCTTCCTGGAAGCAATAGAAACAATCCCCTCCTATGCGAAATTCCTGAAGGATTTGGTGACGAGAGGGTCTAGAAAGGAGAAAGTAGTGTTGACGGCGGAGTGTAGTGCTCTCATCCAGAGGGCAAATCTGTCGAAACTTAAAGACCCGGGGAGCTTCTCAATCCCTTGCACGATCGGGGCAGTAAAGATTCATCGTGCACTCGTCGATCTCGGAGCGAGTGTCAGTTTGATGCCCTTATCGATGTATAAGAGGATAGGAATGGGTGATTTGGAGCCCACCGGTATGACCCTACAACTTGCTGACCGGTCGGTCAAATATCTGGTGGGGATTGTGGATGACCTCCCCGTCAATGTAAAAGGGGTGCATGTGCCAGTAGACTTCGTTGTCATGGACATGCCTGAAGACGCACACACCCCCATCATCCTGGGACGGCCTTTCATGGCCACTGCCGGCGTTTTGATTGATGTGAAGAATGGAAAAATTTCGCTAAACGTCAGCGGAGAAAAGGTTGAATTTGATCTGGGGCTGTCCATGAAGTACCCCGATCCCCCAGATGACCCTCGGTGTAATTTGTTGGAGGTGGAAGAAGATA